>JAESUZ010000815.1:1647500-2847500 GCA_017311185.1 Proteles cristata cristata
TAAACTTCTGACTCTTAACTCTTGTTTTCAAGTAAGTCAAAGACCTCTGAGCAAATCTCTCAGAGGGTTCAATTTTCTATATTGAGGGACCTTACCTCTTGAACTAAAAGAGATTAGATTTTTTAAAAGGCTTCATTGTGATAATATTCTCTGAAAAATGATAAATTATAACTTTAAAATGGTTTATTAAGATCACAAGACAGGGAAGTCTCTAAGTGCTAACACAGACTTACATGTTAACTAAAACCGTAAAGGAAGAGAAATGGGAATACAAAGGCTGGTGCAGCTATAGTGACAAAAAGTTGAAAAATCAAATCAAGTGATAATCTAGAGATTCATGGATTATTAGTTGCTTAGTGCAGAACAGTTCAGATCTTAAATGCACAAAGACTAGGAAAGCTAATCAAGAAAAATATCAGGTATCTTAGAAGGGTATACACCTCAATGTTACAGGTGAATAGGGAAAAAAAAAAAAAAACACCTCCCTGCTTGCTTAAAAAGGAGAGTAACTTAGGGGAGCCTGGTTGGTTCAGTTGGTTAAGCATCCAATGCTTCATTATGGCTCAGGTCACGATCTCATGGTTTCTGGGTTCCAGCCCCACATGGGCTTGGTGATAACAGTATGGGGCCTGCTTGGGATTCTCTGTGTCTCTACCCTTCTCGCTCTCTCTTTCAAGATTTTTAAAAAACTCTTTTTTTAGGGAGAATAATTTAAAAATAAAAAACAAAACTTATTTTCTCTGTTCTTTCTCAGAAAACAAAACTCAAGAAAACCAAATCTAAACCAAACAAAAGAAACAAATAAACAAAAACTCTAAGCATTAGTCTATACTGGGACAAGAGATTACTAGTTTATAAACAAGGTATCCACTGGTTGGATAAATCACATTTAAGTGATTTCCAGTTTATTGTGACTCCCTTTCCCTCCAGCAAAAACAAATTCAAATCCTCTATGGAAGAAAACATATTTCTCAATGCAGCTCCTCACAATTCCCTAGAATGAGCACATTCTTATAATAGATCAGAACTAAAAATAAGACACACAAAAAGATAGAAACATAAAAGCAAGAGTTAAGATAAAAATTAACAAAAGGTTTAAATCTCAAAAGCTTACATGCTTTTGTATTATTGTGCAAGATAAAGAAAAATGAGTGGAATGTTTTAAAGAAAAAAATATGCTTTGAAATAATAAGTCAATAATGTATTTTAAAAATACTCTTGGAAGACATAAATGAGAACCAAAAAGTGACCTATAACCATTTTATAAAATAATATTAAAAAAGAAACAATTCATTAAGTGGATTAACCAGCAGCTTAGATATAATTCAGGCAGTAAATATAAGACAAATTAAAGGAGTTAGGCAGTGCCGACACAGAGAAACAAGAAGATTGAGTTGGAGGTTAGAATGAAGTCTAGCACATCTAATCAAAATTTCCAAAGGAGGAAATAGGCGAGGTTAGAAAAAATGGTCAGAGATAATATTTGAGGTTTATTCCCTCCTTGTGCTGATGAAAAGACATGATCCCATAGGAAGTACAACAGACTCTAGATGCTAAATAAAAACAATTATGAAGACAAAGAAAAAATGTTGAAAACATCTAGAGAGAAAAGACACATCACCAAAAAAAGGATAGTGAGATAAACATGGAGATTCCCAATAGCAACAAAGAAAGCAAAAGTTGGTGGAATAATATCTGTCAACAAAGGGTTGAGAGAAAACAATTTGAAATTTGTACTCAACAAAATTATCTTAACATCTACATCTCAACAATAACAAAAATATTTTTATTTATGAAATGGGAAAAAGAACGGAGTAGTCATTTGTCCAAGGAAGATGTATAAATGGCCCAGGAGAACATGAAAGGATGTTGTTACTAATCATTAGGGAAATTCAAATCACGATCACAATTAGAGACCACCTCATGCCCATTATGATGGCTGCTATAAAAACAACAACAACAACAACACTCGAGTGTTCACCAGATTGTAGAGAAATTGGAACTTATCTATATAATGTTGGTAGGAATGTAAAATGGTGTCGCCTCTGTGGGAAACTGTAAGGCAGTTCCTCAAAAATTAAAAATAAAATTACCATATAATCCAACAATTCCATTTCTGGGTATATACCCCCCAAAATTGAAAGTAGGTCTTTGAAGACACACTTATGTTCACAGCAGAATTATTGGCAGTAGCCAAATGGTACAAACAACCTAAATGTGCGATGGATGAATTTATAAAAATTGGGATACATATATACAATGGTATATTATTCAGCCTTAAAACAAATTCTGACACTTGCTACAATATGGACAAATCCTGAAGATATGCTCTGTCAAATAAGCCCTCACAAAAAGATAAATACTTTGTGATTCCACTTTTAAGAAGCACCTAGAGTAGTTAAATTCATAGATAAAGGAAGTAGTATGATGGAAACTTGGGTAGTAAAATTACCTGGTGTTGGGAAGAGGGGTATCTGAAGCTGTTGTTTAATGGCTATAAAGTTTCAGATTTCCACCTAAATTATCTTAAAAAGGGTTTGAATCACCTATAAATATCTGTAAAACTTTTCAGTACTTTCCCATTTCCTTTAGGAAAAAACCGAACAGCTCCTCATCCTGACACAGGACCCCTCTCTGATGTGCTGTCACATTAGCCTTATAATGTAGTCTTCTGGAAGGTCTATTCTTTTGGAAGTTCTGGAAGCTCACTACTTGCAGCTTTCTACATATAGAGTATCCAGAGCTTTGTGCCTCCTGATATCTCAAACTGGATTGATCATGCTACCGGTTCTCCTGTAGGTCTAGTTTGACTACTACTTCCTAAGTGTGCACTTAGATAATTCCATGTAATAATTTAATACTCCTTGTGCTAATTTCCTAAGTAGCTTACACTTGTATTAAACTTCATATTTCATTTAGCCTTATATTTTAGTTAGTTGTTTATATCCCATTCTTTTACCAGACATGAAGTTCCCTGAGTTTATGGAGCATAACTAAATAAAGCCATCTTTCTACCCATCTTAGTTCCACATATAGAATCCATATATTTATAAAGCCTATGGGAAAAAAATAAAATAAAATTCTATACTTCTAACTAAAAGGTAAAGAATAAAGATCGGAAATAAGACTCAATTAGCACACATTGCTGTAGACACATACTTCTCAATGGAATGGCATTTATAGGTGTGGTTTTGCCTTTCTTTTCTTTTCTCTTTTTTTTTTTTTTTTAAATCACAGATGTTGACATTCTTCCAATGAAAAGCTTTCTTGGGTGAAAATGAACACTGAAATCCCACTCAGAAAGAGGGAAAACAACAGATGTTGCCCATCTAAACTTTCTACTTTAATTCAAGGCCTGGTTCCCAAATCTAGATCTCACTGTTATTAGTGACCTGTTTTCATTTCTTTCAATCTCTTTGGACCAATTTTCATAATAGTTCTTTTTTCTAAACATTTTTATTACCATATTAAATATGGTGTCTTGCAAAATAGAGGGAATGAATGAATCTTTAGTACTCACTGACAAAATAATTATTGGCAGAAGTGGATAACAATCTCAAATAATAATGGAAATCTACTCTGAAATAGGTCCAATTAGATTCAAAGTATCACTAAGAATTAAATTTTATATAATAGCTATGTGATCAAAAGGTCTGCATTTAAGCTGGTTTATATTTTTGTAGTTAAAAAAGCATATGATTACATGATAATTTCCTACCATATAAGAGAGTGTTCTTTCTAAACAGAAACACTTCTAATTCATATTAATCTTCCTTTTGTTCATTTTAGCATCTGCTTAACTCAACCTAACAGTTCAGCTCATTCGGATGGTAGATGACTCTAGAATGAAAAAATACTTTGCTGAATCAATTGCATTTGCCCAAAGTTGTCCTTAATTTTCCAAAGATGAACAATTTCTACTTTACCTTAGAATAATCAGGCACACCAGGAACTTTTCCTAATAAAAAATGAAATTTTATTGACAGCAGCTTGGAATCTCATAAAACTGCCAACATATGTTTAAAAGCTTTTTCTTATATTTCAGAAAAACCAGTAAAACTGTTGGCACTGGGATGGAATGACTCCTATACTTCACCCAGGTACTACTAGATGCACTCTGCAGAGTATGTGAGTGCATATTTAGTGAACATTGGAAAGAAATGTTTGTGGTAAGCCATGTGGTTACAATAAAGTTTCTGCTCTCTACTTGCTGAAGTTCCTTATTTGTAAAAGAAAGGGTCTCTCAGGAGGAAAAACAACATAACTGTAGAGTCAAAGTCCAGCTTGGATGTAACAAAGCTCTTCTATTTCCTAACATAGCAAACCTGAATTAAATGCCTCCTCATTTTTAAAAGCAGAAAGTAATATTTACCTCAAAGCAGTGACCTCAAAGCACTGTATGGGGAATAAATGATAGATAAATGAGAAATAGATACAAATGTGAAACTCAGCTGTCTTACTCCCAGTTAGTATAAATAACTTTAAGGTATATTAATGTCTTTTTTTTCTTATGTTAATTGCAAGTGAATTTCTTGTGATGTTATTTAGAGCTTGGGGAGGGGTAACCTTATCCAGTAAGGTATAATAATCCTGGGCAGTATACTCAGAAGAGGCAAATGAGCATAAATGGGCAACACGCAGCCACTTGGGATGAAGTCCCAAAATCTCTTACTGTAGGGTAATGAGGATGAGGGGAGCTGTAATCACACAGTCCTGAGTGTGAATGTGTGTTCCCATTGTTTCCTCACTTTGTTTCTGAGACAGAATTTTAGCTTCTAGGACCTTAAGCTTTCTCTTCTGCAGAATGAAAGTAATTCTGAATTACAGGTTTGGAAACATTATATGAGATAATGGTGCTTGCCACATTAATGACAGCTAAAATTATTTATCATATCAGAAAAATAAACCTGAAAGTATAAATAATTGAAAAATATTTAGACCAAGCAGTGACTCAAGTATAAGAATTAATTACCACCAGAGAGTCAGGTCGCAGACCACTAGCAAAAACATTTGCCATGAATTGTTGGTTATTTTTTCTTAGAGTAAATTTACTTTTGGTTTTTGTGAAAGGGACAAATATACATATGGTATTAAATATTAGTTAATTTATACTACAAATATTAAAAATATATATTTATTTTTTTATTATTAAATAATAAAAAATATTATTTAATTTATACTACAAATGTGCCTACAATCATGTGTTAGTTTTTATGTTTCTGATGAGGTGTACCTTGTACAAGTCACTATAACAAATAGCTCATGTAGGTAGTACATAAATTAAGAACAGCTTAGTACCTCTGGATATGGAGAATGGCAAGGCAGGCAAACTATTTCTAGACCCCTTCATGAAGGCTTGACCCAGACAGCCTCAGTGTTTTTCCAAGAAAATGGTCTTTGTGGGGCAATGGACTAATGTAGAGCCTGATTTTGGAAGCACGTTTCACATTAGACTTAGGCTAAAGAAGATAAGGAAAGAAAGCCTCTCTCAAGAAAAAGTCCAATAGAAGAAGGATAGCAAAGTGCAAAAATACAGAGGCCAACATGTAAGAAGTAAGAGAAAGGTCAGCCATTCTCAGGGAATCTAACAGATGAAAGAATAAAATAAAGTACAATTACTGGCAGGATTTGAGATACTTTGATGAGTTCACAAACTGAACTGTCAAAAGTTCATCTTGAGCTTTCTAATAATGGAAAGATAAATCAGTCCCTTAACAAGTTTTCACTCTGTAAGAAAGGAAAACACAACATCATTCAACTTGTAGGGTAGTCAGAAATGAAGGACTTATCCTTGACAATGCCTATTCCTCACCCTACATATCCAATTAATTAAGTTCCTTTATATTTTCACCCTTTGATATTTCTATAATTCTCCCACATTTCTCGATCTCTCTTGTCTCCTTTCTAGTCCAGGTTTCTATCACTTCTTACTAAAACCACTATAGCAGCCAATGAACTGGTCTCCCAGAGTCCATGGCCCACCTACCCCCTACCTTAGACCTCTTCAGTTCTCTACTAAATCTAAAAGCTAGAATGATCTTTTCCAAAGGCAAACCTAACTATATAGCCATGCCCTTCTTCTTTTTTTTTTTAATATTTTTATTTATTTCTAGGAGAGAGAGAGAGAGACAGCATGAGCAGGGGAGGGTCAGAGAGAGAGGGAGACACAGACTCTGAAGCAGAGCCATGCCCTTCTTAAAACACTTCCTTGGTCCTAATTATTTTCAGTAATAACATAAAAATCAACAACTTATAATGGCTGGAGTGATTTGGTTTCTATTTATTTCTTTAGCGTCATCAACTTGTATATAGTGTGACCCTCTTGTTCTATGCTCCATACTATTATTCAGTCAATACTGATCCTTCTTCAATTTCTTATCATATGTAAAATAATTTAATATTTGTCAAAATAACCAAATTAATGATTATCACTCCTAGTGAATATATGTATTGTTAGAAAATATCATTGTTGAATTTTTGGTTTATCATTATAAGCAGAGTTTCCTAAACGAAAATAAGTCTTTGAGATTTTCTCAAAGACAAATTCCAAATTACTATTAGCTACCAATCTATAATCAGAGACAGAAAATTGTCCCCATATTTTTCTGAGGTATCACATCTTTTACTTTATACAGTTCACAAAGTCTTTTGGTAAGGATTTCACATTTTTCACATTCATGATAAAGTGCTTAACAAGTTTCTGTTAGACTGATGAATTTCTTATGAAAAGGACAGTCACCTGACTGTCAGTCTTGAGAAGCACCTAATGTCCTTTAACTGATCTTTCAAGGTATTTAATGACCATTACCTAGTCTAACAGTGATTATCCAATCATTCACCCCACCACTACCTCTGGAAAAAAAGAAAAAAAAAAAAGGAAGAAAAGAAAATCCTGTACAAAGAAGAAATTTTTGCATTAGCCTTTTTAGAAAGGTTCCACTCTTATATGGCAAGTTTGAAATAAATATTTGAATAAGTTTATAATCGATCCATTTAAGTTGCTTTAACAGTACTAAATTTAGATGAGCAAAGAGCACTTTAGTGGCCAAATACTCTCAGATCTGCTAGTGGTACTCAAGCCAGCTTTGTAAGTACGATATGTGGAAAACTCTTGAAAACCTGTGAATTTAAAACCTGTACTTCGTATTGCTTTCATTAAGAGATTGATCTTTGCTCAGATAAGGTCTGCTTTAAAATTTTTAGTATGCTTCAAAACATGAGAATTTTCTATATCTATATGGATTACTGATAACCCTTTCTTCTGTCCTCTTCCAAATCACTCTTTCATGATTATGGAGGAGGAAATTGAACAGAAATTGTCTTGTCAGGTTTTACAGTCATGGAAAAGAGCAGATACTCATTTAAGATACACTAAAGTAACAACAACAGACCAAGGAATCACACTATACCAAAATTCAAAAAATGATTAGGATAATTCAATGTTAAATATTTAAAGTTCAACCACTGCATTTATATGTGTATCTCACTTCATTTCAACTATGTTTTCAACTTTGGGAAAAGTTACCTGGTTTATCAATGGCTAAGTTAACAACATTTACCAATAACCTATGATTCAACCTGCTAGGTGAGGAAGTGGATACTAATAGTCTTATTTGTGTAGTCTAGTTCTGTAGAAATTTATGCAAAAGTAGCTGATAATAAGCTTCAGAGAGGGAAATCCAGTCCTTTACAATGTCCTACATTTTCTGTGTGCACTCATTACAATTCCCCCATTAGCAAAAAGGAGTCTTCAAATATGTTTGTTTAGAAATCTGTAAATTTTAAGGAGATTCCTTTTGAGGTTTTTTTTCCTTCATTTGAAACTAAATTTCTAGTTATTAGAGTACTATGTGCAACATAATTATAGCATTCTACAATTGCTAGGACATAGCATATTATTAAATCTCTGAATAATGTATTCCAACTTTCAGTTAACAACACAGAATTGGATAATAGAAAAACGAATACAAAAGAGACTTGTGATTATTACAAATTGAGTAACATTTTTTTAAGGTGTACTCTGCAAAACTCTTACCTCTTGAAATAACAGTTTCCAATCCTGTTCCATTAATAAAAGCCCGTTTAATGGTTTGTGTTTTAATATCTGTCCAGTATAAACGTTCTTCAGATGCATCAAAGTCTATCACAGTAACATCATCAATGTCAGGGACTGTAAAGGCCGTGATAAAGTTAAAATATGGATTATCAATATCCACTCCTCTGATTTCAGAATGCCTTGCATATAGAAGAAATTTTTTCATTTCTAGAAAGGAAATGGAAATAAGTGTTTTTCTTTTATAAGCTTGCCAGTTTGAAGCAATCTAGAAACTCTAAAATATTACTTGTTGATGACTTAATGGAATTTTACCACCAGAAAATCATAATTGAGATTTGATGGGCAGAAATGATTTATCTATTATTTAAATTAAAATACTTAATGAAAACAAATGTGAAACAAGTTAGAATGCTTGTCATTATTTTTCTTTCTAACAAGAAATTCTCAGTGATTTGATCTTAAAATTTTAAACAATTGCTAAAACATATGAACTCCACCTATGCCAAACAACCATATTTGTTCTTTGTACATATTAGAACAGTACTGCATTGTATTAAATGATTTTTGAAGGAATCTAAGAATATTTTTTCTATAGTATCTCTGAATAAAATGAAATTAAACATAGATCTAAAAAGTCATGTTCACATCTTCTCTATCAAAATTAGGGTTCAAATAATGTGAAAGCATGCTTTCTTACAAATTTTCGTAAATCTGTAGCAAATAACATTGTGAGTGATGTTGCATCATTTTACTTCCATAGGTGTTTTTCTTGAACTGAGTTTATAAAATAGGAAATTAAATAGAAGTCACAGATATTCTATTATTTCATTGCTCTCTTTGAGATTATTGTTGTTGAGATAGGTTTTGATTGCATAAAATTAATTAGATCAACATGTGCCTAAATTCCTAAGTGAAGATTTTGTGAATGTATTCTTTTTTGTCCTTAAAGGTAATTGCTCTGAAAATAAAAATTACTCAACGTTAAAATAAAACAGAAAAACGTCACAGTCTGAATTCATTCATAAATTTCATAATCATTTTTTCTAGTTTAAAAGTACTATTTAAATATTTTTTTGGAAATATTTCAAAGTTATATATTTTACTTCATTTTTCACCCCTTCAAGTCACTAATCTTCTATAAAATGATGTGGAAATAACTTTAGAAGAGAAAGAGGAGATTAAAGCTATAGAGCACTTCTTTGTTACATGGGTTACCTACATCATCACTTTCTGAAAATGCACTTTCACTTACAAATCTCCCTGTTTTGTAGAGATAAATTCTGCTAACACACCAAATCAGAAAGTGACAGGGAAAAAAAATGAATAAGGTAATAAACAGCAAAGTGCAGCATATCACATATTTAAAGAATTTGTCAGTCTTCTCCAAAGTAGATGAATCATCAATAGAGTCTGGAAATAGCATTGCATCAAATATTTTTAAGGGCATTAAAAATCTCTTCTGGTTCACTTTGAGGAAACTCTTAATGCCAATACAATTTGAGAGAATTCAATTTGAATTTTAGATGAGAACTCCAAGAAATTACCATAGCAGGTCTTCTTGTCTGAGGAAAGCTTCATCAAGTGGGGGCATGCGCAAGCAGCACTCCTATTATGATTGATCAGGCACATATGAGAGCAGGGGCCTTTGCCGTCATTAGCTGCGCAGGGATTGGTAGCTGTAATTACACAGTGAAATATTAACAGTGAAAAAGAAAAAAAATATATATATATTAGGGAACCTGTGAGGTTGACAAGGGTTATTCATTTAATGATTCAAAGTGAAGTTCCCTATATAGCATGCATTACTGATTAATAACGTGGGGTGATTAATATGACAATAATAGACAATCATACGTGGCGATTATATTAACAAAAACATTTTTACTCTTCAAAGATAACGACAAAGTTAACTCCCTCAATTTTCTGCAAGTTGAAGTGTATGAATTCTATTGCCTTAGAAGCAAAGATTTTTTAGCTGTTTTGAGAAAAAAACAAAACAGGAATAATGATTCAATTTAGTTTATAATAGACTAAAGTAAACCATAATCCAGGAATTGAGTGTATCAATGGATGTTGTTGTTTTCCTAACTTACCATATAGACCCCCTTCTTGCCTTATCACAGCACTCTTGCTGTTTCCTTAGGAAACCATTATTACATATTTATCCTTTCTTCAAGCCATACCCTTTTTATAAAATCAGAGGCCTAAGAAATATTGATCTTCCTTCATTATTAAGACATCTACTTTTTTTTTTTTTTTGTACTACTGGCTAAAGTTTCTTCCACATACACATATTAGCTGAGCTCTATTGTATAAGTAAGTTATGATACATTCAAATTTAGAATGGAATATTAAATTTTGTAGTTCATTGTGATTCTCTTATTATTTTTGTGTTTCTTATTTTGTCATTATGACTTTTGGATAAGATTTTAATCTCAGTTGATCAATATCTCTTCTTTTAAACTTTATTTTTGTAAACCATATCTGGTAGAATGAGGATACTAAATTAAAGGCAGAAAAGTGTTACAACTTCTGATTTCACCAGCCATATTTTTTCAAATTATTTTATCTTCTTAACAAGTGGACCTGTTGTTCAGAGTAGTAAATGTTAGTCCTGTAGAGTTTTAAAGCACACAGAATAAAAATCAATGGGTTAAATTAAATTGTAGAGGATATGAAAAATTAACTGTACTTGATACTCAACATGACTTTTGCCAATATTTAGCAGCCTTCCCACTAAGGTAATGAAAATAATCAATGTCTTTGAATTTGATTAAAAATAAATAAATAGGATGTCTCGATGGCTCAGTTAAGCATCTGATTCTTCATATGGGCTCAGATCATGTTTTCACAGGTTGTGAGTTTGAGTCCTGCATTGGATCCGTGGTGACAATGCAGAGCCTGCTTGAGATTTTCTCTCTGTTCTCTCCTATACTATCTTTCTTTCTGTCTCTGTCTCTCTCTCTCAAAATAAATAAATAAACTTTAAAATCAAACAAATGAACAAAATAAATAAATAAATAAATGGAAATGAAAGCCACAGAAACATTTTCCTAAGAAAATCAATTAACGAGAGATTTTAAGATGGTGGCATAAAAGCATCCTAAACTCACCTCCTCTCATGAACACAACAAACCTACAGCCCTATATAGAACAATTCCTTATGAAAAAGGACCTGAAAGCTAGCCAAACAGCACCTCCATAGCAAAGGATAGAAGGGCCACATTGAGACAGGTAGGAGAGGTAGAGATATGGTTTCAGAAGAAATCACACCTCAGGGACTGCAAACCACAGTAAGGTGGGGGTCTTATTTATAGAAGTCGGCCCTGAAAAGTGAGAGGTTTGTGTCCCACATCAGGCAACCCAACCTTTGACAACTGCATTGAAGAGATGAGCCCTTAGAGCATCTGTCTTACTTCCATAGGCTTACTTCCAGGAAAATTATAGTGCTATAGGGAATGGAAAATCCACTCTTAAATGGCTGACACACAGACCCACTCTCCCTGAAACCCAGAATAAAAGCAACAGTTTGAAGGAAGGAAGCTGATATATTAATCGTAAAACTTCTGTGGGGGAGGCAGAACTATGGCGAGATGCCCTCTGAGGATAGTGATTCTGGCAGGTACCATTTTGCATTTTCCTTCTGTCTTATTATTGCTAGAACAAGGAGGGGCCACTGTTGCAATCCCTCCCACCACTCACTGCTAGTTCCAGTCGGATCACCCTGACTCCACACACCAAAGCCACAGCCTGCTCAGCTCTAGCTGACCAGCCAAGCACACCACCCACATGCACTGTAGCCACTGTCTGTCCCATCATAGCTGGCAGGCATGTACAGCCCTCACAGGAGACACTGCCTCACGGGTCTGAAACATTTGGAGAAACAGACATTGACAGGCTTCCACCCACAGGACACTGCATAAATAAACTGAAACACTCCACTGGTATTTGTGTGAAAAAGGCCTATTCTCTTGTTCTTAACTTTGGCCTGAACATATCCAGAGGTCAGAGTCAGAGGTGCTTCTGGGAACCTAAACAGAGAAACACCACATTAGTGCCCATTCTCTTCCCCCCACACCTTACTGATATCTTCCAGAAAAGAGATTATGCATATGTCTAAAGCCATAAGTTTTGCAACTGTTGCCCAAATCCCTCAGGTTTGAAATTCAGCATGGTTTATGACTATGAACTCATAAGACTATATTTAAACACCTTAAAAGCTGCTGCCTGAGGATCTGGCTTATGATTTGTCTGAGACTATGCACTATCTAAAATTACTCCTTTGAAACACTGACAGGCCTTGGCCTACCCTCAGCAACTGAGACCTATGAAGAATAAATTAGGCTACTTAGATGATCACAAAGGTCTGAGAAACAATCAAATTGAAAAAAAAAATTGAACCATAAGGTTTATATCCTATGTAAGTCTACTCCTTCAGGACTAAAGAAGATCTCTGTTTCACCTAATACAAATAAAAAAACAAAAACAAAAACAAATATAACAACAACAACAACAGCAAACAGGATCAAACAAAATGAGGAAGCAGAGGAATATGTTCCAAATAAAAGAATAAGACAAAACCTCAGAAGACCTTAATGTAGCAGAGGTAAGTAATCTGCCAGATAAGAGTTCAAAGTAATGTTCATAAAGATGTTTACTGAACTCTGGAGAATGGATGAACATAGTGAGAACTTAAACAAAGGGAGAGAAAAATAAGACAGTACCAAAGGAAGCCCCAGAGTTTACAAAACAATAAAATAGTGAGAAATAAAAAATACACTAGAGATGTTCAAAATCAAACTAGGTTAAGTAGAAGAATGGATGAGCAACCTAGAAGACAAGGCAGTGGAAAGGAACCAAGTAGCGAAGGAAAAAGGAAAATAATAATAATAATTGCTTTAATATTTTATTATTATTAAAGTGAATAATTACTTTAGTATTATTTATTATTATTATAAAACTAATAATTACTTTTAAATTATTATTATTATTATAAAAGTAAAGATAGCTTAAGGGACCTGTTGGACAACATCAAACATAATAACATATGCATTACAGGGGTCCTAGAAGGAGAAGAAAGAGAGAAGGGTAGTAGTCAGTTTATTTAAATAAATAATGACTGATCAAGACAGTAAGGTACTGACACAAGAACAGACACATAGATCAATGGAACAGAAGAGAAAACCCAGAAATGAACTCCAAACTATTTGGTCAATTAATGTTTGATAAATCAGGAAAGAATATCCAATGGGAAAGAGACAGTCTCTTTAACAAATACTAGGAAATATAGACAACAACATACAAAATAATGAAACTGGACCATTTATTTACACCATACACATAAATAAATTCAAAATGGATGAAAGACCTAAATGTGAGACAGGAAACCACCAAAATCCTAGAGGAGAACACAGGCAGTAACCTCTTTGACATCAGTCATTGCAATATCTTACCAGATATGTCTCCTGAGGCAAGGGAAACAAAAGTAAAAATAAACTACTGGGACTTCATCAAGATAAAAAGCTTCTGTGCAGTGAAAGAAACAGTCAACAAAACAAAAAGGCAACCTCTGGAAAGGGAGAAGATATTTGCAAATGACATAACTGACAAAGATTTAGCATCCAAAATATATAAAGAGTTTATAAAAGTCAATATCTAAAAACAAATAATCCACTTAAAAATGGGCAGTAAATGGGGTGCCTGGGTGGCTTAGTCGGTTAAGCGTCCGGCTTTCGCTTAGGTCATGATCTCGCGGTTCGTGGGTTCGAGGCCCGTGTCGGGCTCTGTGCTGACTGCCTGTTTCAGTCTGTGACTCCCTCTCTCTCTGACCCTCCCCTGCTCATGCTGTTTCTCTCTCTCCTAGAAATAAATAAAAATATTTTAAAAAAAATGGGCAGTAAATATGATAGATATTTTTTCAATGAAGATATACAGATGCATAAGAGACACATGAAAAAATGCTCAATATCACTGATCATCAGGGAAATATAAATCAAAACTACAATGAGGTATTTACCTCACACCTATCAGAATGGGTAGAATTACTAGTGCAAGAAACAGCAGGTGTTGGGAGGATGTAAAGAAAGAGAAACTCTCTTGCACTGTTGCATTGTTGGTGGGAATGCAAACTTGTGTAACCGCCTTGGAAGACAGCTTGGAGGCTTCTCAAAAAGTTAAAAATAGAACGATTTTACAACCCAGCAACTGCACAACTAGATATTTACTCAAAGGATGCAAAAATACTGATTGGAGAGATACATGCACCTTGAGGTTTATAGCAGCATTGTCAAAATTAGACAAATTATGGAAAGAACTCAAATGTCCTTTGACTGATAAATGGAAAAAGAAGATGAAGTATACACACACACACACACACACACACACACACACACACAATGGAATATTACTTAGTCATAAAAAAGAATGGAATCTTGTCATTTGCAATGACGTGGATGGAGCTATAGAGTACTATGCTAAGTGAAATAATAAGTCAGTCAGAGAAAGATAAATATCATATGGTTTCACTTATATGTGGATTTTAAGAAACAAAACAGATGAACAGGGGTGTGGGAGGAAAGGGGAGTAAACCAGAAAACAGACTCTCAACTATAGAGAACAAACTGAAGGTTACTGGAGGGGAGGAGGGTGGTGGGATGGATTGAGAGTATGATGGGTAATGAGGAGGGCACTTGTTGTGATGAGTGCTGGGTACTATATGTAACTGATGAATATCTCGATTCTACACCTGAAACTAATATTGTATTGCATGTTACCTGACTGGAATCTAAATAAAAACTTGAAGAAGAAAAACAAATGATAACTGAAAACTTTCCTAACATAGAGGAAAAAATACAGGCATCAGGCATCCTGTTCTAGGAACACAAAGAGTTCTACATCAAATAAACACAAAGAGATCTAAACCAAGATATGTTATAATTAAGATGTCAAAATTTAAAGATGAAGAGAAAATCTTAAAGCAGCAAGAGAAAAAAAATTCTTACATACAATGTAATCTTAAGGTTATCAGCATATTTGTTAGCAGAAAGTTTATAAGCCACAAGGGAATGGGATGAGTGCTGTTCAGAGTGCTGAAAGGAAAAACAAACAAACAGACAAATAAACTTCTAATCAAAAATACTTTACCTGGAAAGTTTCTTATTTGGAATTAAAAGAGAAATAGAGTTTTCCAGACAACCAAAAAATAAAAACTTTCATCACCACCGACTGGTCTTACAAAAAATATTAAAGAGATTTCTTTAAGCTAAAAAGAAGGCATAAACAGTAACAAGAAAACATATGAAAATGAAAATCTCATTGGTAAATGTGAATATATGGTAAAGGTAATGGCTTCATTACTTATAAAGCTAATTTGAAGGTTAAAAGACAAAAGTAGTAAAATTAACTATAGCTATTATAAGTAGTTAAGGGATACACAAAATGAAAATATGAAAAATATGACATTAAAAATAGAACACACAATAGAGAAAGGAAATAAAAATGTAGTTTTAGAATGTGTCAAAATTAAGATGCTATCAACTTAAAATAAGACTTTACATGTGTGTGTATATCATCTATCTATCTATCCATCCATCCATCTATCCATCCATAACATCCATTGTGCTATATGTGGACCTCACGGTAACCACAAATCAACAAGAATCTATGGTAGATACACAAAAGAAATGTGAAAGGAATTTTAACATAACACTAAAGAAAATCACCATACCACAAGGGAAGAGAGCAAATGAAGAAAAAAAAGTAGCAGACACAAATCACAAAAATGGCTAGAAAACAATCAACAAAATGGCAATAAGTATATATGTATCAATATTTCTTTAAATGTAAATGGACTAATTTATCTTTTTATCAAAAGATAAAAAGAGGCTGAATGGAAACAAACGAGCACATGCAAACAAACAAAACAAAAACAAGACCTCTACATATGTTGCTTGCAAGAGACTCATTTTAGATCTAAGGACACAGAAATACTAAAAGTGAAGGGGGTAATGCCTGAGTGGCTCAGTTGGTTACGTGTCCAACTCTTGATTTTGGCTCACATCTTTATCTCAACATGGTGGGATTCAGCCCTGCATCAGAAGTCTGCTTGGGATTTTCTCTCTTGCTCTCTCTGTTCCTCCCCGTTCATATCCACATGTGTTCCCTGCTCGCTCTCGAAAATAAATACATAAACATTAAAAATTAAAAAAAAATAAATAAAAGTGAAGGGATTAAAAATGATGCAAATGGAAAGTTTAAAAGAAAGGTTCTAGAGGTTTTACTTATATCAGACAAAATAATCTTCAACACACACTATACAAAAGACAAGGGCATTACATAATGTCCAGTCCAACAGGAAGATATAACATTTGAAGTATTCACCCAACAAAGGAGCACTTAAATACATAAGGCAAATATTAATAGTCAAAAGAGAGAAGTTGACATCAATAAAAAATAGTAATGGACTTTAATATGCCACTTATATCAATTTATAGATGTTGAGACATAAAATCGATAAGGAGACATTGTCCTTAAATAACACATTCGACCATCTAGACTTAGATATGTACAGAACATTCCATCCAAAAGCAGAATATATATTCTTTTGTACATGGAACATTCTTCAGACAGATAAGATGTTAGGTCACTAAACAAGTTTCAATAAATTTACAAAAACTGAAATCATATCAAGCATCTTTTTCAATCACAACAGTATAAAACTAGAAATCAATTAGAGGAAGAGAAATGGAAAAATTGCAATTATGTGGAGATTAAACAATATACTACCAAACAACCAATGGATCAATGATAAAATTAAAAAAGAAAAAAAAATACTGGGAAAAAATTGAAATACAATAGTCTAAAAATCTGAGAGATGCAGCAAAAGCTGTTTTATGAGGGAAGTTTATAGCAAGATAGGGCAACCTGAGGAAATAAGAAAAATCTCAAACAAAAAATCTAACTCTACACTTAAAGGAGAAATAAAGAAAAAAAGAACACATACAGTCCAATGCTAGTAGAATGAAGGGAATAATGAAGATCAGAGTAGAAATTAAATAGAGACTAAAAAGATGAAGGAAATGATCAAGAAAACCAAGAGCTGATTCTTTGAAAAAAAAATAAAATTTATAAACCTTTACCTAGACTCAACAAGAAAAAAAGAGATGACTCAAAGAGTAAAATCAGATATGAGAGATACAAAGGATTATTAAAAATCTACTAAAGAAACATTGACCAATTAGATAATCTAGGAGAAATGGATACATTTCCAAAGTGTACAATCTTCCAAGACTGAATTATGAATGAATGGACCATATAAATAAACTGATTATAAGCAAGAATATTGAATCAGTAATCAAAAACTTCCCAAGAAACAAAAATCCAGAGCCAGATGGCTTCACTGGTAAATTCTACAAAACATGCAAAAAGATTAAAAATTACACTTCTCAAACTCTTTCACAAAATTGAGGAAGAGCAAATGCTTTCAACTCATCTTAAGAGACCACCCTGATACTTAAACTAGAAAAGAATACCACAAATAAATAAAATTACAAGCTGATATCTCAGATGAACATTCACACAGAAATCCTCACTAAAATATTAGCAAACAGAATTCAACAATGCATTAAGAGATTATATACTATGATCAAGTGGTAGTTATCCTCAGGGGCACAAGGATGTTTCAACATTCACAATTCAATTGAAGTGATACACCACTTTAATAAAATGAAAAATAAAAATCATATGTTACCTCAAAGATGCAGAAAAACACACTTAACAATATTCAATATCCATTTATGAGAAAAACTCTCAACAAAGTGGCTCTAAAGGGAATGTATCTCAGTATAATAAAGGCCATACTACTGCTCTCATCATACTCAACAGTGAAGAGCTAAATGTTTTTCCTTTAAGATCGGGAACAAGACAATGATGCCAATACTAGCCAATTTTATTAAGCATAGTATTGGAATATCTAGCCACAGCAATTAGGCAAGGAAAAGAAATAAAAGGCATACAACTTAGAAAGGAATAAGTAAGTCTGTCACTATTTGCAGATGACATAATCCCATATATAGAAAGCCCTAAAGACTACACACACACACAAAACCAAATCAACAAACAAACATGTTAAAACAACTAAATGAATTCAGTAAAGTTGCAGGATACAAAATCAATATACAGAAATCTGTTGCATTTCTATGCACTAATAATGAACCATCAGCCAGAGAAACCAAGAAAACAATCCCATTTACAATTACACCAAAACATTGAGAACTGAATTTAAGGAGATAACTTATACAGTGAAAAGTCTAAGGTACTGATAGGAAAACTTGAAAAGACAAATAAATGGAAAGATATATTGTTCTATGGATTAGAAGACTAGTATTTTTAAAGCATCCACAATATCCAAAGCAATCTACAGATTTAGTGAAATCCCCATCTAAATCCCAAAGGCATTTTTCACAAAACTAGGACAAATTATTCTAACGTGTATAGAACTACAGATGTCTCCGAATAGTAATCTGGAGAGAGAACAAACCTGGAGGTTTGTCCCCAAAAGTAATCTGGAGAGAGAACAAACTTGGAGGTATCATGCTCTCTGATTTCAAACTATATTAAGCAAAACGATATATTATTGGCATAAAAACAGACACATACAGAACAGAGTACAAGGCCCAGAAATAAACATACTCATGTAAGTTTAATTTATGACAAAGGAGTCGAATATATACAATAGGAAAAGACAGTCTT
Source organism: Proteles cristata cristata (assembly GCA_017311185.1). NCBI lineage: Eukaryota > Metazoa > Chordata > Mammalia > Carnivora > Hyaenidae > Proteles > Proteles cristata. The sequence goes on from JAESUZ010000815.1 coordinate 1,666,306, forward strand.
TGTAATGAATTGTACTGGGAAAAGTGGAAGAGCACATGCCAAATAATGAAACTGGACCACTACCTTACACCATACACAAAAATTAACTCAACATTGACCAAAGACTTGAATATAAAGTCTGAAGCCATGAAATTTCTAGAGTAAACCATAGATGGTAAGCTCCTTGACATTAGTCTTAGTATTTTTTGTTTGTTTGTTTTTGATCTGACTCTGAAGGTACGGAAATACAAGCAAAAATAAACAAATGAGACTACATTAAGAGTAAAAATTTCTACACAGCAAAGGAAATCACCAACAAAGCAAAAGTCAAGGTGCTAAATTGAAGAAGATATGTGCACATCATATATCTGATAAGCGGCTAATATCCAAAGTACATAAAGAATTCAAATAATTCAACAAAAGTAAGAGAAGTAACCTTATTAAAAAGTGGACAGAGGATGTAAATAGACATTTTTCCAAAGATGATGAAGAGATGGCTGACAGGCACATGAAAGAAAAGATTTTCAGCATCATTAGCTATTGGGGAAATGCAAATCTTAAGCCATAATGAGAATATCATCTCAGACCTGTTAAAATGGCCTTTGTCAAAGAGACGAGAAATAACATCTGTTGAAGAGGATGTGGAGAAAAGAGAACATTCAGACATTTTTGGTGGCAATGTAAGTTGGTGAAGCCACTACAGAAACTCAAATGGAGATACCTCAAAAAATTGAAAACACAACTAATAGTATTCAGCAATTCCACTTCTGAGTATTTACCCAAAGAAAACAAAAACACTAATTTGAAGAGATGTATGTACCCTGTGTTCACTGCAGCATTATTTATAATAACCAAGATATGGAAATAATCTCAGTATCAATCAATGGATGAAATGATAAAAAGATGTGGTATATAGATAGATATAGATACATAGATATAGACAGATATAGATATGAGGGAATACTACTCAGCCATAGGAAAGGAAATCTCCATTTGTGACAATATGGATGGACCTTTAGGGTATTATGCTAAGTGAAATAAGTCAGATAGAGAAAGACAAATATCATATGATTTCACTTATATATGTGAAAATAAAACAAATTACCCAATGAAAACAAAAACAAACTCGGAGAACATGCTGGTTATCAGAAGGGATGGAGGTTGAGGGGATAGGAAAAATGAGTGTTAGTTCTCAATTGTAATGTGACAAATGATAACTAGACTTATGGTAGTGATTACTTTGTAGTGTATACAAATATGGAAGTATAATATTCAGCTCAAACTCATATAATATATACTAATTTTACCTCAATTAAAAAATAATAAAAATAAAACCTATTAGAAAAGCATGGAAGCCTATGTCTAAAGATTCCTTAGAAGTCCAAGTCCCTCTATCACGTGGAATAAATGCCACATATTTTATCTTCTTCTTTTTTAAATTTATGTATTATGATTAGATTCCCTAAAGAATTGCAGATTACAGAATCAAAGAGCAGATGTGAAGGTTATTAAGGAAGAAAAGTATTGCAGAACAGGAGGCAGAATGAAGAGGCCCTGTTTGAGAATCATTAAATACCTGGCATCAAGGTAACCTGGTTGTAGTAATGAGAGAAAAATCCAAGTTGTCAATACTTAAGACAAAGAACAGAAGATGACAAAAAAGAAAAAAAAAAAAACCAGAAGAAAATATTAAAGAGGAGTAAAGGTAGAAAGAGGAAGGAGGAGAAAATTTTTGTTTAAAAACATTGACATAGGAAATGCTATTCCTCTCAAAGAAATTAAAAGCATAATCCAAGGCAGCTCAAAGATAGGTATTTGGATTTCACTTTGAATATTACTATTTTTGGCCCAAAATCATATTAGCTCTTCTCAACATCCTATAACTGTGATAAAATATTTTTAAAAGCAAAATTAAATTCCTTCTGTATGCACAATAAAGTAAAAAATTACATTGGCTTTGTAGCCCATATGTATTAATGATAACACCGTAATGTAATATTCACAATATCTTCTGACTTCACAGTATACAAAATCCAAATGACTTTTTCTTTCAATTTTCTAATCTCTTCTCACTTTGAAATAATGGTATGAAACATTTTTAGTTCCTAACCATGCAAACAGATACCAAACTACCATACTAAGAAATTTGATTCACAATACTCATATTTGAATATAAAGCAGGTATTAACAAATGGTGTCCCCAGAGTTAAATATAAGCTACTGCTTGTTTTTGTAAGTAAAATTTTATTATAACATAGTCATGCTCACTAGCTTACACATTGTCTATTGCTGCTTTCACACTACAACAGCAGAGTTGAGCAGTTTCAGCAGAGATCATATGGCCCGCAAAGCCCTAAAATATTAATTATCTGGCTCTTTACAGAAAAGGTTTGGCAACATTTGAGATAAAGCAATTAGCTATTTTATAAGATATACTATGCAGAATACAATATCAATACAGAGGTTGTAAACTGCTACAGGACCAAGGCGCTCTCATTTATTTCCATCCAGGAGACCGGAAAAGCTGACCAGTCAATGGAATGCTATAAGGAATCTTAACAGATGCAATGAAAATATAGCTGTGCAGTGTACTGAAATTTCATATTACCTAAACTCAAATTGAACCAAAGAACCTTAGAGCTACATGAAACACCCATATTATATTTATTCATTGAATAAATGTTTATGAAGCACCTAGTTATTCCACTTACTTTTAAAATGTTTGAATAGTAGACAAGACATAGTCCCTGTAAGGGGTTTAAGAATCTGTACTCTAACTAACCATGTACACCATTTCCTGCAAGTCCATGGTATCTGGCTCATTTTAAGTTCTCTTTATTTCTCTTAGATTGCTACACTAACTTTCTAAGTAATCTCTTGATTTCTAGTTTCTCCCCATTGCATACATTAGTCTTCTAAAACAAAGACTTAATCATATAGCTGTCTTGCTAAAAAAATATTGGATAGTTCCCCACTGTCTTCCTCACAAAGTCTCAATCTTACCTCCTACCATTTCCTCCATGATACTTTTGGTAGTGGCCAGAGTTTACCTTCAGCTCTCTAACCTCCAGGTGTTTTTTGTTTGTTTTATTTTATCCTGATTCATTCTGTTTATCTTTGTTAAAGATGTCATCAGCCTTCCAAACTCATAAAATTTTAATTTCAAAGCATTTTTTTTCACTTCTCTTTCATTACCATACTATTATCTGACTTCCCTAATAGGTGAATCTTACTTTCCATTTTTACCTTTCCTCTTTCAACATAAAGTTAGTTTTACTTAGTTGCCTTTGTGTGACCCCTATGGAGGCCTTGTAACTGGTACTCTCAGCAGAGATCATATGGCCTGCAAAGCCCTAAAATATTAATTATCTGGCTCTTTACAGAAAAGGTTTGGCAACATTTGAGATAAAGCAATTAGCTTTTTTATAACTGGTACTCTGTGGTACTGCCCAGAACATACCAATCTCTCTTTCTAAGACACCACACTATCTTCCAATGTCTTCAACTGCTTTCCTTCTGCACAGATATCATGCACATGCTCAAATCAATCCCTCATTGTTGTCTGAATATTTATATCTTGCCCTTTGCCACTTCCGCATGGTGTACTTCTCCCATGGAACTTCATCACAAATATCTTAAACTTTCCTCATGAATCACCCTGTCATTTTTCTTTCACAGAATGGTTTACAATGAAGGTAGCTAGTGCTGATTTCTTCCATCACTCAACATTAGTTTAGTTACAAGGCCTTAAGCAATTTATTGTTTACTGCTCTATTTTCTAATTATCTGTAACCTACACTGATACATTTTATGTCTGTATATACTGATAAATGCTGGTAAATCAGAGACTGGCATTTTCTTTTCCTTCCTTCGTTCCTCCCTCCCTCCCTCCCTTCCTTTCTATTTTTTCTGTAAAAGGCCAAATAGTAAATATTTTCACTTTGGCAAGACTTATGCCCTTCATAATAACTATTCTACTTTGCTACTCTAGTACAAAGGCAACCATAAAACAATATATGAATCAAAAGGCATGGTTGCATTCAAATAAAACTTTATTTACAAAAGAGGCAGGAAGGTGCATTTAGTCTGAGGGCCTTAATTTGTCAGTCTCTGAGCTTTGAGTATCAGTGTCATGCTGGCAAGAACTATGACTTATATACAATGTATTGTTTGTATATATGACTTATATACATATTGTATTTTTGTAAAATATCTCTGGCATCTATTGCTGTGTTAGACTTAAGGACATTTGGATTCATATGCATACTCATCAGTGTATGTGGGATATGTTCTAAAGAGTCAGGAATCTAAATATTTGGAAAGTGAATTAATCTTCTAAAGGATATTGTAGTTGTAGGTAAAGAGACTAAATAATGCATAATTATAATACTTTATAGAAGAACCAAATGTTAATTATGCAATCACATAAGACTGGTATGTGCTCTGTGAAGAAAACAATATCATTAAAGATAATTTCATATTTCATGCAAACCATATTTAATTGTAGTCTATTTCACACCAGCAAAAAATAAGCCCTTTAAGCCCAAGTGATTATTTTATCCATTAAATTCAAATAAAACATATGCAAATGTTAGTGCAATATAAAATATGTATGATATTTATTTAATAAAACTCTGCTCAAAGCAGAATAACAGAATATAATTTATTAGATAAGAGAAAGATTTTTTTTCCTCTTATGTAGTCATTTTTTAAAAATTAACTAATATTCTTCCTGCTAATAAACTTAATTGGTACAAAACAATTACTAATATAATAAGATAATTTATCCGTGTAATTTTCCTTTTAGAAATTAATTTAATATTTCTAAAAAGGAATTTTCAAATGGATCTTAAAATTAAACACTAATCCCAAATTCTATTTTCCTTTTGACAAATACCTTCAAATTATAAGATTTGATGGTGAAGAACTGGAATTAATTGCTTATTCAAAAAACACATATAATAAAGTATGCGCAAGTGAAAGATGTTCTTATTGCTTTAGTTTCACCAGATCTCAGAAATACTAAGTATGTAGGGGCTACTTTCATCAATTTATATAATATTTTATCGATTAATTTTATTCTCTACTCTATTTTCATGAAGTAAATAAAATGTCTTAAAAAATTATATCTGATCTTCTCTAAATATCTGTACTTCAATGGGAAAAATTCTAAAAGCCAAAAATACTATTTCCTTTTATTTGTACATAGTTCTTTGTAAAAGGGTGAAAACATACATGTTATATCATGTTATATTTAGTGGTAATATGTATCTTAAAATACCAATGAACTTTCAGTTAGTTATGCTAAAAGAAATGGCTTTAGGTGTTTTTCTGATATCTTAATTTGCTTGCTGTACTCATTGCACTTGCTGTATGGTTTGAAAGAATAAGCATCAAGTTTCTAGCTTTATAATGATTTTGTAATTATAAAAAGCTTTCTTACTTAAAACATGGTTTTCAACCTGTTGGTGATGGTACTGGTAGGGATTTTGCCTGACCTCCCCCCACCCTTAGGGTTCACTGGGGAATATTTGGAGACATTTATGGTTGATTAGAGATAGTACTGGCATACTAGTAGCTAGGAATGCTGATTAACTTCCTGCAATGCAAGGGAAACCCTCTTTCCTCCTCTCAGAATTATCTGGTTGACAATGTGAACAATATAGAGACTGGAAAGTCCTGATCTTGAAGTAGAACCATGAATTCAGAAATTTAGTAGATTTGAATAGAGGGCTCTAAATCACTTGACTTAGGTTTGCATGACTTAGGCAAGTACACCAAACAGTGTACCAAGGCAAAAAGAATTCTGATGATTCCTTTACTATTCTTTTCTATTACTGCAAGGTATATTGCATGTTTCAAAAATAGCAGTTGATAAAGCAGCTAAACTTACTACCTGCATATAAATTCTTCTGCAGTTTAGTTTGATATTTCTATTATATTTTGCCAAAAATAATGATAAAAATAGTAATTTAGTTTTTCAGATAAACCAACCAAATCCATTAATTCATAATACGGTTTTAAGATAACACAGAAGGATTCATTAAGAAACTAAATTGTGTGCTCATCTATATAACTGGTACTTGCAGCTGAGGACTATGTATTATAGGAAGAAGATATAAGAGGAGAAAGTGAGTTCCATTGTGTCTTTTTATATCAATAGTTAGAATGAGGCAACATGTCTTTGGCATGTTTCAACTCTCCTTTTTTCTTCTTTCTTGTTCATTTACTCTCTTTCTTCTGCGAGGATCTCAGTACTGTATGAAGTTCTAAGCTCCTCGTTATGGAAGCCTCACAGGTTTACTCAAATCTCAAAAGTTCCTCCTTGCTTTCACATCACAGGCCTTTCACTTCACCTCAGTTAGAATCCTATCTCTTCAAAGCTGGTATTAAATACGAGTAAAGGTGGTAGCAGTTTGATTTAACTATTTCACACAAGCTTACCATTCTTAGAAATATTAGCATTTTATTTGTATTTATTATCATGATTATTATTTTTTATTTTAAAGAGAGAGAAAGAGAAAGCACAAGTGGGGGAGAGGGACAGAGGGAGAGAGAGAGAGAATCTTAAGAAGACTCTAGCTAAGGGGGGCTCGATCCCATGATCCTGGAATTGTGATGCTAGACAAATCAACAGTCAGATTCTCAACCAACTGAGCCACCCAGGCACCTGAAATATTAGCATTTTAAAATAGGGTTCATGCAAAACAAAATAAATTCCTTACTGATAGCCCATAAAAATTTGAAATAAGAGATACTATTAAACAGCAGGAGAAATAATATGTTTTTTAACACCATCAATAATACGTAGGATGGAGTGTATACATACACACAAATATACATACATGTATGTATACATCTACATATGTATATGTCTATAGAGGTACATAGAGAAAGAAACATTTGACTTTTATGACATGTAGTTAGATAAAATGTGGAACTAGATGATTTAAGTAATTTGCAAATATTGAGATTCACCTCTATGTTGTAACATGGTTTCAGGAGTATTTCTTTTTTCTTAAACCTTTTTATTAATATGATAAATGTTGCTGATGATTAAATACACTTATAGCCCCAAATGGAGTCCCTCCTTCTTTAAGTTTCATAAGTGACATTTTTGTCCCCTGAAGGAGCAATGATATTACTAATATTCTGAGAATACAGATCCTTTCTTTTTTCAAAATAAGATCAGCTAATTTTCTTACAATGTTGTAAATAAAATTTTTATTGTCTCTAGGTATATTTTATTGAAGCAATTGTAGGTACTTAGATCATTTCAATGTTCTAAACTACTCTTTGAGAAAGAGCCCACAGTTCTTATATTGACATATAACATAATAGGCAAGTGAGATAAAAATTGATAAAAAGAGTTAAGGTTCCAAAGTGGAATAATTTATTTTTATCACATTATGCTAGAAAATGTGCTAAGTGCTTTGCAAGCATTATTTCCTTTATTCCTCTTATTACCCAGTTTTGTTTATAAAAATGATTTACCCCCATTTTATAGAAGAGTAAACTTAATTTTGAATAGGGAAAAAGACTTAAAATCACAGAACCTTTAAGAGGGATATAGGTTTCAGATTCTAGAATATGAGCCTCCAACCATTATGCATTCTACTTCTCTAAATGAACCAATTTACCTAGATTCATTCTTTCTCTTAACAATTCATAGGTGCTTTACAAAGGAGCGATGTGGGATGGATACTGCCTTGGAGTATAATTTTAATCTAATTGTTGTTTGTAACTGAATAATCTCATGTCTCATTCATTTTGTCTGTGGGTTTTGATTTTCCTAAGAAATATTGTCATTAATGTGTTATACAAAATAGTTTGCATATTTGACAGTCACTATAGGTTTCAAGAACAAAACTGAAAGGGATAATTGAACCAATAGCCTGTCTTGGAAAGTAAAATAAAATGGTTCCTACAAAAGAGTGCTATTTATATCAATAAATATTTATTAAGTCCCCACTGAACTGAGATTTTTCCAGAAAGAGAAATGTTTCTTAAAAATGGGAAAATATCTTGTAATTGGTGACAGTCTAAAAGGTAAAGTACTTCCAACATTCTAGATTTAAAGTAACAATCATATTTTGGAATTATTTCAGGAATAGCCAATCACACGAAGTAAAGGAATATAGAAGAAAAATAAAAACAACAACAACAACAACATCAGAGTGGTGGAATCTTTCTTGATTCATGAAAAAAACTGAACTATGCTGGATATTAAATTACACCTGAAGTTGTGATAAAGGAAACACCTGTGAGCTGAGGACACAGAAGGATGGCCAATCTGCTGGATGGGAGAAGTCTGCATACAAAAGAAGAAAGTTATACTTTCTCCATGTTTATAAACAACTTCCCTTTTAATGGGAGTGGAGGGACGGTGATGGGTAAAACAAAGTAAAGGAATTTGTGTGTCTGTCTATCTATCTATCTACCTACCTACCTACCTACCTACCTACCTACCATGTACTTAACATTTATGTAGTGCTTACTATTTGTCAGTTATCTTCTAAGAGCTTTAAAAAGAAACTAATGCAGGGGCACTTGGCACTTGGTGGCTCAGCTGTATAAATGTCCAACCCTTCAACTCAGGTCATGATCTCACATTGAGTTTGAGCGTTGTATCTGACTCTCTGCTGATGGTGCAGAGCCTGCTTGGTATTCTGTCTCACTCTCTCTCTGCCTCTCCCCCACTCGCCCTCTCTCTCTCTCTTTCAAAAAAAAAAAATAAAAATAAAATAAAAGAAAGTAATGCATTTAATCTACTCAATGATTCCATTTTAAGATGAAAAAAGTAGTATGGATAATGGTCATACAGTCAGGATAGGACAAAATTAGAATGTGAACCCAACAGTCTGGCTCTAGAGTTTTCCTCTTAATTACATCTTCTAAGCTAATTGTTATGAAGGTTGCTTTTTTTTTCCCTTTGCATTTGTATTGTGCTACTTAATAACATAGTTCTTTTGCTCAATACATTATATTTTTAAGTAAAAAAGCTTGAAAATATATAATAATACCTAACCTCAGACACACTTCTGTTTATTAAAAACACACGCAAATAGCTCCACTGAAATTGTTCTAAATTAAATTAACGCTGGCTGTCCTCCAAATTACCAAATCCACTTAATACACTTAATGTCTTTATCTTTCTTCACTTCTCCATGAGAGGTGGCTACCATCATCTTGAAACTTTTCTTAGTTGTTTTTTTTTTTAATCTCTTTTTTTCTGGAACCTCTTGGTCACCTGCTCGGCATTCTACCTTGCCTTCCAGTCTTCACTTTCTTCAACGCTCTGTCTTTGCCCTCTTCTCATTTTCTATAATATTCTTGGGAAATCTCCTCTTTTTTTGTCTTTAACCTCAAATTGAATGACTACCTTGAAAGGGCCATATAAATCCCAGCATGGTCTGATCCCTGCCCAATCTTGTTTCCCATTTACTTCCTCCTTACCTCTAGCTGCTTCAACCTACAAATGAGGAAGTGAGATCCCAGTGAATTATTTTGCTTCAGGTGACAAGACTAGTGAGTGAGTGACAGAGGAATGGGTTGAATTAGACTAACCCAAGGTCTTTGTAGGAACACACTCTACTGCCTTTTAAGATATATTTACTATACTCTTATATTCAAAATCCACCCATGATAACAGTTACTTTATTGATCCTAGTTGTTAATTTAAGTTTGTTCCCCTTTTAGACTATAAACTCCAAGAAGGTAGGAATTAGTTTGTCCCACTTTAATGTCAATAAAACTTGACTCTCTACTGCCATCTGGTGACATGAAATAACAATTCCAAGAAGAATCTCAAATTTCTGCTTGTAGAGCACAGTGGTTAAGGCAAAAATTTTGAGGTCACTTTCCTTGAATTCAGATACTGGGAAATCAATCTCTGGCTATAGACCTTGAGGAAATAACTTAGTATTTATCTTCCTTAGGTTCCTTATCTATAAAACTATGATGCTAATACCTTCCTCATAGAATTGGAATGAAAATTAGCAAGTGTCAGGTGCTAATATTATTAGTATTAATATTAATATTATTATAATTAGTAATATTATTATAAGACAGTTATATAGTAGACACAAATAAATGGCATTCCCCTACTCGAATATTTTATAGTGTAGTGGGTGAATAAAACAGATAAATATTTATAAATAAAATACTTTATATAAATATTAAATAACCATACAAGCTCTAAGTGCTAAGGAGTTCTTATGGTGTTAAGCATGAACATGAAGGAGGTAAAAGCTGAATTGTGTAAAGATTCATAATTGTTATGTGGCTTTGAAGTGAGAAGCCTTTAGAAGGAGAATGCTTCCTGCAAATCTTTGTGCAGATTGAAAATAATCCCCATAAAGGGCTAATAAAAACACAATATAAGTGCATACCTTCCTTATTATTACAAAGTCAGGATGATGATATAATTTTAATTTAATGCTTAATCATACAAGCCCGGATCTCATTATCCAAACAAAACTAACATTTCTCAAAAATAGTTTGTCATAAATTTTGTTGTTACTGTTGATTTTTAGTGCACTCAAAATTTATTCAATTAATAGCTGTGCTTTACTGATAAAAATGTATTTAAATTAAATGGCTTCATAAATGTTAATTTTTAATTTCACCTTAAAGGGAAATCTATGATTTTGGTGTTCTTGTGTAACAAATAAAACTAGCAAATATATTTATTTATATGAGTTCTCTCTATGCTAAGGAAACAATATACTCCCACGTATTTATTTAGTAGGTGGATGGTAAGTATCAACTACATGGTATAAATTGCCAATACACAACAGATACAGAAGATAGAGAATTTAGGGGTGCCTGGCTCAGTGGGTTGAGCGTCCAACTTCAGCTTAGGTCGTGATCTCACAGTTCTCAGTGTTTGGTCCTGCATTGGGCTCTGTGCTGACAGCGCAGAGCCTGGAGCTTGCTTAGGATTATGTGTCTCAGTGTCTCTCCTGCCCTTCCCACACTTGTGTTCTCTCCCTCTTTCTCTCTCAAAAATAAATAAATAAAACTGTAAAAAAAATAATAGAGAACTTAGGTTAAAGCATCTAATTATGAATCCAATCAATATAATAGAGTGAATACATATATGTCTTCCAAAAGCATATAGGGATAAAATGTGAGTATCCTAGCCAGTGAGAAACTACAGCATATGTTATGTAAAATTCTTATTCTAAACTGTCCAATATTTTATTTTCAAATTTGGGTTCCCAGTTCCTACAGTAGCTATCAGCATCAAACTACTACTTTATGTCCTTACTTTAAACTTTCTTGCTTTGCTTTTTTTGGCATAGGAGATGTCATAGGCATTCTCATGTTTATTGTGACACTTTTTTATAGTAGCCAGACATGGGAACAGACTAGGTGTCTATCAAGGGATGAATGGATAAAGCAAATTTATATATCTCAAAATATTTAGCCATAAAAAAGGAAGGCAATCTTGTCATTTGCAACAACATGTATGGACCTTTAAGGGCATTATGCTAAGAGAAAGAGGTCTAACAGAGAAATACAAATGCCATATGATCTCACTTACAGGTGAAATCTTAAAAACAAAACAACAGCAGCAACAAAACACTGAACTTACAGAATACAGAGAACAAATTCCTGGTTGCCAATGGGAAGAGGTGGGGGTTGGATGAAATGGATGAAGGGAGTCAAAAGGTACAAACTTCTAGTTGTAAAATAAATAAGCCCTGGGAATGTAATGTACGGTGTAGGTGATTCAAGTTAATAATATTCTATTAAGGGGTGTCTTGGTGGCTCAGTCAGTTAAGTGTTAGACTCTTAATTTTGTCTCAGGTCATGATCTCACAGTTCATGAGTTCGAGCCCCACATTGGGCTCTGCACAGATAGTGCAGAGTCTGGTTGGGATTCTTTCTCTCACTTCTTTCTCTGCCCCTACCCTGCTCACACTCTTTTTCAAAATAAATAAAATATATTTTATAAAAAATAATACTCTATTAAGTATTTGAAAGTTGCCAAGAGAGTAGATTAAAACAATAAAAACCATAAAAGAAAGATTATGACTTAATTTTCGTTAGGATTTAGTGATACTTCTTGGAAGGGTTTAGGTTCATCTATCAGTTTCTGGCAACTGAAAGATCATGTGACTTGCTAACAACAACAAATCCTAAAGTTATTAATTACAGATAAATATTTATGTATAGAAACATGCATTAAAATTATCAATGACAGAGGGCTGTCTGGGTGGCTCAGTCAGCTAAGCCTCTGACTTCGGCTCAGGTCATGATCATGCAGTTTGTGAGTTCAAACCTGCATAGGGTTCTCTGCTGTCAGCACGCAGACTTGGTTTAAGATCCTCTGTTCCCTCCCTCTATGCCACTCCCCCACTTGTCATGCTCTCTCTCTCTTTCTTCTCTCTCTCTCAAAAATAAACATTAAAAAAATTAGATTTAAAATATCCACTATTGCTCCTTTATATTGCATACATTTAAGCTTTGATTTGTTTCTTAATCCCATATACCAACAACATCAGAAACCAAAGGTTCTAAAATGCATTTTCTTTTTTTTTTTGAAAAGTTTCACTTATGTGTTCAATAACCAACTTGGAAATTTATGCACAAGATGAATGTATGATAACTGATATTAAAACATTCATTAATTTCCTACTTGGAGGATCAGATAATTTCAAAGAATATTTGTAATCTTTATTTCTTTAATTTTTGAAGGATATATTTCAATTTTATAGCACTGAATGTCATGCATTTTTAAAATTTATTATTCTTTATGAACCTCACATAATTATTCACCAGAAAACAGGATGCTATTATTATCTTACTTGTGGTAACACTGAACCTTTGTCACCATTTTTACTGCAACTCTATCCTTGGTAATAAAATAGTCAATACATTCCTGCATCTTTTTTTTTTTTCCCCATAGCAGTGTAAGTGTTACTTCACTGAAGCAGATAAACAGGATGGATAATGATTGTTACATACTCAGTGATCCTTAAAATGGGGAAAAGTAGAATGTTCTCTGATCATTCTCAAATTGGAAACTGACTGAATTTCATTTAGGAAATAGCAAGATCTCGTTATAGGTGACATTCTCTAAAAGTATATAAAGACGAGACTATTTGTCCTGAATTCTGTACGTTAAATCAGATCCATACAGTAAAAACTTCCTTATTTTATGCAAATTGGAGAAGTATCATATAAATCATCTTTCCAGTTAAGTAAAGATGTCATGGAGTACCTGGATGGCTCAGTCAGTTGAGCATCTGACACATGATTTTGGCTGAGATCATAATCCCAGGTCTTGGGATTGAGTTTTGCCCGAGTTTTGCTTAAGATTCTCTCTCTCTCTCCCTCTCTCTCTCTCAAAAACAAAATTTAAAAAATGGTATAAATGATGTCAGGGCACCTGGGCGGTTCAGTCAGTTAAGTGCCAGACTTTGGTTTACGTCATGACCTCGCAGATCATGGGTTTGAGCTCGCCATAGGGCTCTGTGCTGACTGCACAGAGTCTGGAGCCTGTTTTGGATTCTGTGTCTCCCTCTCTCTGCCCCTCCCCTGCTTTGCACTCCACCTTTGTCTCTCAGTCTCTCTCAAAAATCAATAAAAACATTTTAAAAAATGATGTCAAAAAAAATCCCTCACCAACAAATGAAATCTCTCTATCCAGGACCAGGAAGGATACATCCCAAACAGATGGCTGAAATTATTGAAAAAACTGTTTTTTCCTATACGCACATACCTATGACACATATCTATGATAAAGTCTAATTTACCAATTAGACACAGCAATAGATTAACAATGGTAGAAAAATTATAGCAGCATACTGTCATAAAATTTATGTGAATGTGGTATTTCTGTCTCAAAACATCATATTGTACTCACCCTTGTGCTTGTGATGATGTAAAATGATAAAACACCTATGTGATAGATGAAGTGAGGTGAATGATGTAGGCATTGTAACATAGTGTTAGGCTGTCATTGATCTTCTAATAATAGCTTAGAAGGAGGATGTTCTGCTTCTGGATCATAGGTCACCATGGTGGGGTGCAGGATCGGGGCTACTGTATATTGTCTCACTTCCTTTCTCTATATATGAAAAATGTCAGAAAAGCTTCAAAGTATCATTTTCCTTTCTATTCTATAAATTTGCTATGGCCCATGTCAATGTGGGCAAATCAGACAGTTAGTAAATGAATTTCATTGATCCTATTTTAAGGAGGGGAATGAGGTAATACATAAATCCAGGCCATTTTTCATGGCCCAATTCATTTAAATTACTCTAAACATAAAAACTACAGTTCCTAAAAAAAATGCCAGTGTCTAGGTCACAAAAACATAAAAGTACATATTTTGCTTTTATAAAAATTAAAACCAATCCTGTATTTGTCATCAACATACAGTGTTTATGACTTGATGCTATTTCATTCTGAAGGAAGTGTTCAGAAAAGAAAAATTTTTTTATTGTACTAGTATCACATTGCTGGTCAGAATGATGATTTCCTGCTTTATTTCAATTTAATTAAATAAAATGTCTATTAAGCAGAAAAGTGACTAAGGTCTATTTCCTCCCTTTAAAGTCCCCAAGTCATGCAGGTTTGTAGGATGAAAAGAGTAAAGGATTTGAGGGTGGTAAGAAAGGTTTAATGTGACTGCTCACATAGGAGATGTGGAGTATAGAAATTCCCACATGACAAAGAAGGATCTGTTAAATAAGAAAATTGAAACTGAGAAACTGAAAGTGTCTGGAACCAAATCTAGATTCAATCAGATTAAGTCATAGGGAGGGCACAGAAAATTTTACAGAGGAGGAAATTTCGGTAGAAGAAATAGTATCAAGAGAGAATGAAGGGCAAATATTGAAGAAAGAAAAAGGATAGCTATGGAATTTATGGACCAGAGTGGTGAGTAGCTTCAGTCACGACCAGGTGAAGATAATATAACACAAATTTAAAATAAGGCTTGACGTAAAGTCCATAAGATCGGAAATGCTAACTAAGTGGAAGATCTGTCTACAATGAAAGAGGGAGACAAGGAGAAAATGGATCCTCTAGGAAAGAGCTGTCATTTGAGCATAATATTCTCAAGTAAAAATCTGCTAATAATAAGTAAATCTTGTTTGCTTTGGAATGAGATTCTTATAGTTTATGATACATATTATAAAGGCGGAGACTCAGTCAAGAGGTATAAAAGGATGAGCAGATGTTACACAAAATGGCCATAGAATCCCAGAAAAAAAAAAAAAAGAAAAAAAGGGAAGAAAAATGTTCAGACTTAAAATTAAGAACATTTGACAAGGATTGAGTGGAAGAAAGGAAATCACAAAACCAAGATGGAGATTATTATTGAACCAATATGTGGAATGCATGGGGAGAGGTGGCACACAGGCTCATGTGAACTCAATTCTCTCAAGATGGAAAAGCTCAAGCAGATGCTTCATTCTTTCTTATACACCATTCTTTCTCCTCCCAGTATGCTTGAGGCAACATTTGAACACAAACATCAGTGTGTCCTTGGTGTTCTCCCCTAATTTTTGGATCCTAGTCTGGTGACAGATTCTAAATCTGAAGGCCTTTTACAACTTCCCAGTTTTTTTATTGATACAAGCAGTGACTAAAAATGTGGGGACTTTGTATAAGACCCTTAATTTCTAAAATTTCTTTACTGTATAGGAAAAAAATAAAAAGGGAAAGAAAAAATATTCTTAAAATTTTTTAATACTTTATTTTACTTCTGAGAGAGAGAGAGGGAGACAGCATAAGCAGAGGAGGGTCAGAGAGGAAGGAAGATACAGAATCTGGAACAGGTTCCAGGCTCTGGGCTAGCTGTCACGGGGCTGGAACCCACGAACCGAGAGATCATGACCTGAGCCAAAGTCAGATGCTTAACTAACTGAACCACCCAGGCGCCCCAAGAAAAAAATATCCTGAACTAATTCAAACAAAGGTTGGAACTTCTTCTATCATATAATATACATAAATGTTAATAACAACTTATGGAAGTGATTTTACACTTCAAATCTTTTATGATTAAGGTGAAAATACCTTCTGGGTGGTTACTTCACAACTAGCACTTACCCTGGGGCTGACGGCTGGGGTGGTATATCTGAAGGTCAAATGGCTGGGCACTGGTTTTCTGAATCACACTGACATTCTGCCCTGTCCACTTATTGGCTTTTGACAATGTGTTGGTCCTCCAGTCCGTCCAGTAGACCTCACTCCCATATAGAGACACAGCAAAAGGATGGGAAAGGTATTCATGACCTCGGATGATTTCTATCATGGCTGTTCCATCATAGAGGGCTGAATAAATAGCATCTGACCTACAGAAAGGTAATACATCAGTATTTTATCAAAACTTACTCAGGTAGCCCAGTTATGTTATCAGAGTACTTAGATAAATGCTAGAGAAAATATTTTATAAAAGATACATAAAATATTTTATAAGATATTTAATAAAATATAAGATATAAGATATTTTATAAAAAGTATTTAAAATATTCTTATGTAAATATTAAAATGTTGTATGGGTGTCTGATTTGTAGAAAGAAAGAAAAAAAGCCCATCCTAACAAAAACAAACAAAAATTACCACCACCATCATATTGAAAACACATATTACCACTAATTTCAATGTGTGTGTACATAATGCATGCATGTTAGGACATCTTTTGAGCTTATAAGTAATATCTGTGGAAGGTAACAGAAGATACAGAAAAAGATCATTTTTTCAAACCTGGCATCTGTCCAAACTATTCTTTTTTCAAAGTGGTCCACAGTTAGTCCATTTGGCCAAGCTCCAGTTTTCATGTCTTTGTAGATGGTTTTTCTACCAGCACCACTCATGGAAGCAGATTCGATGCGAGGAAAATTAGCATCCCAATCTGTCCAGAAAAGAATTCTGAAGAAAAATAAATAATGCTATTGTTTCAGCCAATCATTTCACAAATATTTACTGAGTGCCTACTATATGCTAGACATTTATTAGGTAAACAGTCTCAAAAGAAATTAATGAATTATCTACCCACTTGGGGCTTAAGAGTCCTATGGAGAAGACAGACTAAATAAATACATAAATATATAATTACAGCTTCTGAAATATGTTGAAGAAAACTTTTGTTATGGAAGAGAATAGAAGATAAGTAATCTATTTAGAGAAGGCGATCAGGAAAAAAAAACCCCAACACTCTGAGTAGGCTGTATTTATACTAAATCTAAAAGATATAAAGAACAGTATAAAGAGCATGACAAGCAAAATAAATAGCAGAGATGAAAGCCTGAATAGGGAAACGAAAGTGGGTGATATGAGGAACAGAAAAAGATCAATGTGGTAAGGAGGAAAATGGGAGAAGATGGATTTGAAGAGGGCCACTTAAAGAGTCTTGCAGGATAAGGCAATTATTTGGGATTTTATTTCAAGCGAATAAGAAGCACATTTAAGCAGGGCAGAAACATGGTATCATAAATAAGTGAATGCTAGTGAGGCAAAAGTATGAGCATATCAGGTGGTTAATTCAAAGACCAGGCAAAGATGATGGTGGTTTGGAGTTTGGTAGTGGCAAGGAAAAGAAGTGAATGGATTGAAGGTATATTTTGGATGTAGAATTTCCAGAACTAGCTGATGACTGAATATAGGGAATGGAGTAGAGAATGGATCATAAGTGACTGTGTTTCTGTGTCAGCAAAGCCATAGTATGGGTAAGGGAGAGGGTGTACAGGGAATCCATAAGAGAAAAGGGGAAAATGGAAGAGGAACAGATTCTAAGATCTGAGAATTGAGTGTGAATGGATGTGAAGAGCAATCAAAAGTTTACTTTTGGAATTTTTATTTTAAGTTTTCAAGACATCAACAAGGAGGTGTTCAGGAAACTGTGCTATGCCACGGTGAAGTTCAGGGAAGAAGGCAGGGCTGGAGATATGAACTTGGATGTCATCAGTGTGGAGATAACATTTACATGCACAGCAAAGACAAAGATCATATTACAGGAAACAGATGAAAGAAGACAAAATCATTATATTTTAATATACACAAACAAAGCAATTGTTAAAATATCTGCTTTATATATTAAAAAATCATTACTTTTTAAAAAACCAAATACTATTTGAGACTATAAATTCATGCTACACTAACAGTTCTTCCCCACAATGGACATTATGTGCCTTATGTCTTACATTTGATATCTGAGTCTACTAGGTGATTAGATGTTCAGTTGATGGTGGTTTAAACTGTTAATGCAGGTTTGTATAGTATATATTATATAGTTACACAATAATTCCGCAATTGTTACGACTATATTTTTTAAGTGCTTACTATATGATAAATACTATTTTCAGTGCTTTATAGATGATCTCCTTTCATCAATCATGAGGGCATGGCTAATGTTATCTATATTTGAGATATGAGCTTAGAGAAGTTAAATTACTTGACGAGGGTTATACAGCTGGTGAATGACAAAGGGAGATGGGAAACTAGGCAGTCTAACTTCTGTTTTTATGCTTTTAACAGCTAACTCTTTAATGTCATGTCACTAAATACAATAACAAAGGGGAAGCATCTGGTACAGGAGTAGGAGCATGGTTGCTAATCAGTAAATGTCAGCTGCCTTCTCTACTTCGGTCGTAGAACCCAATGATTAGCATGGTGATTTGGGAGGGTGAACTCAAAGGACTGGAGAAATAGTGACAATCTAGTAAATTTTCCTATCATCAGCTATAACACATTTTGGTGAAAAATTGTAAAGTTACTGGTAAAAATACCTTTATTCTTCATTATAATTATATATAGTTTTACTACTTTTTATTCTTCTATATTTTTAATGACCCTTAAGCACATGAATTTGGTAGAGTACCAAGGAAAATGAAATAACTCTCTGGAACAAATTTCAAAATCCAATTCACCCTAAAATATTTTTTAAAATATTATACTTATATAAGAAAATATGGAGCGATATAAGCAAAGTATTTGTCATGACTTCAATTTTTGAAAAGTATATAATCTGTTTGGGTCAGAGGAATTCCAAATATCAAATGAAAAGATGATTCAATACATATAATAAATTTATTAAGTACATGTGTTAAAAATTATGGTGAACAGAGAAGGAAGATGTAGATATTCTTGATAAGAATAGCAGTTCACATTCAACTCTTAAGCACTGGGCATCCACAAAATGTTATTAAATAATTATGTCAATATATTTTTTTGTCTCAAACAAACTTGGGATTGAGAGTGATATTTGTCTCTTACTCCAGCATCTTTAATTTCAAGACTCTATTTTCTCATCTATAAATAAAAACTATGACTGTACACCATGTTAGGAGCATTTGATGAAGTAATGGATGGAAACAATTTAGCACACAGAATGGCTAGCACTCAGAAAAGATTTGTGTTTGTAAAAGCATGCCACATACACATAGTCATAGAGATGATTTTTTAAATGAAAAAATTCCAAAGGATTTCCAAATTGTTAAAAAATGGAGACAGATACAAAGAGAGACAGACAATGAGAATTAATACTAATGCCAATGTTTAAATGTCATACCAGTATGAATGTGAAGGTAGATTAGTTTTATGAAGTAAGCATAAGTCAAAGCCATCAGAAAAGGATTCAAAGTAATAGGTCATAGGATTGGGTTAATCTCAAAGAATGTCTCTCAAAAACTGAGTTTATGTTATATAAAAGAAAAAAAAAGTTTTAGTTTCATTGGCAGTTTTAGGAGTTTCATGGCCCTGGGATTATATCCACAGAAACAAAATCAAAATTATTCATTGTTTAATCACCAATATTTAAGTAAAATAAGTAAAATGCTGAGAAAGAATAAATATAAATAATATATTGGGGACAGTATACTGATACTTGTTGAAGCTGGTTAATGGATATGAGGAATTTTATTATATAATTCCTTCAATTTTATGTATTTGAAAATTTCTATTAGAAAGAACACAGGGCAACTGGATGGATCAGTCAGCTGAGTGTCTGACTCTTGATTTAGGCTAAGATCATGGTCTCATGGTTGGTGAGACTGAGCCCCATGTGAGGCTTTGCAATGACAGTGGGGAACTTGCTTGGGATTCTCTCTCTCTGCTCTTCCCCAACTCATTCTCTCTGTCTGTCTGTCTGTCTCTCTCTCTCTCAAAATAAATAAACACAAAACAATTTAAAGTGTAAAGTACTCAAAATTAAATTAATAAGTATTTTTTAGTATAAAAAATACCAGAGGAAATTTATAAAATCTTACAGCTAGAATTTTTTTTTCTGAAAAGACTAATTAAAATAATAGGCTAATTTATTTATTTTTTTTGAGAGAGATAGAGAGAATGAGTGAGGGAGGGACAGAGAGTGAGAGGGGACAGAGAATCCCAAGCAGGTTCACACTGTCAGCATAGAGCCCAACACAGGGGTCAGACTCACAAACCATGAGATCATGACCTGAGATGAAATCAAGAGTCAGATGTTTAACCAACTGAGCAACACAGGTGCCCCTGAAAAGACTAAGTTTTAAAGATTAGATTATTTTATTATTATATGGAAATATCAACATATATACACACTTATTGCTCTTAAATTAATATACAATATGTTGCACTAAAGAGCAAATGGAACGAAGATTAACTAACATAATGCTCGTAGGCTACTCAGTTAAGTAGCTAAATGTCTTTAAAACAATAAATGAAATAAACTATGTCTCTTACTACAAATTTGATTTTAGATGCTCCCATCTTTTCACTGACAGCAGGTTATTTGTTAGCTTCTCTTTATACTTAGGATTAAAAAAAGAAGATCTAAAATAGAAACAAGACCAATGTAGCATCTATCAAATTTATGGTGGTATCTTGAGAAATAAGGTAGATAAGAAAGATTTTCAAGTTTGAAAAAGATTAGGAAAAATAATCACTGAAAACAAACAATGATTTTAAGAATCCTAACTAGTCTGATAATCTCTGGATATGCCACCACCAGGTCTAGGCAAGGCTGTAATTCACAGTCTGGATTGATGACCCAAAGGATTCTGAAGCATTGTCTTTTGCCTGAATAACGAATGGAGAATTGGAGTCTCCCTTGTAACTTTCTATCTAGTTCTATCTCATGTGGTTGTGGAAATTCCAACACACCTATCAGTAACCCTACTATTCTGCATTCTCTCTACATGTGTACTTTTACCAGAAGTAAGCACTGTAAAGTCTCAAATATGGTCCACTGGACCAAAATAGTACGGCTTGAGATAATTTATAAAATAAGGAATTATAAAATAAGTGATTCCTTCATTTCTTCACTAAACATAGCAGCATTAAACTGTTTCTTTTGTAGTACTCACTATAGTCCTAATCTTTCATTGATTCTGTGGGGAAATTTCTAACAGTTTTTTTTTTAAATAAAATATCATGTTCTAGTATTAGTTCCCCTAAAAGAGTTTTTAACTTTACTGTAAGTCAGTTTACAATCAATTTAAAAAGTTGATTTCAAGGATCATTGTTTCATAAATTCTAGGCACTATTTTGTATACTCTCCAATGTGGTATTTTAAAAGAATCATTTTCCCCTTATTACTTTCTTTTTATGGTTAAAATGTATTAGCATTTCAATGATTGCATTATTTCTTGAAATATACAAAGACTGAATATCTCTTCTTATAGGATGTATGGAAATATTCACCCATAATTGCTTTTAAAAAAGAGACTACAGTCCACTGATTCTACAGTTCCTGCATTCACGTGTTAGTCTGTATCAGGATTAAATTGGGTCAATGGACCATGAACAACTTGTATCATTACAGGCATGAAAGGGCCATTATCATCTATCAGGTCAAGCTGCAGAAGGTGAAAATAAATGATCTTGGTAAAAAAAAAAAAAAAAAGAGGTTACTTATCTATAATCTTTAGCTTTTTTTTAAAGTAGCGTCTTTATTAGTTTCATTTAGAAATAGTCCCATATGAAATTAAAATTTTCTTTAGATGTTTCACTAATCTTCATAATTTCTAAAATCTGCTTTTACAAATCGCAATTGTTATAACAGCATCCAGTTATCACGACAAATGAAATTTAAATGCCAGCAATGGAGCAGGAAGACACCATTCAGATGCATAAGTACAAAGGCAATGAAAGTTTGAGAACTGAAGTAAATGCCTGTAGAATCTGAACTCCCTGGTGCTTCTTACTCCCTAATACTAAGCTTGATGTTTAGAGAAGATTCATGTACTCTTTCAGGTCACCTTAGCAATAAGTGTATCTCTTTAAAATGGAATGAGAGAAAAATGCCTCCTCCCTAAGACTCCCATTTACCATCTTGGAATAACTTGTCACTTGGGATATTGGGTCAAAACCCAGAATATTAAAGGAATGTGGCTTGATGGTAGATATGTTTTATGGTGTAAAATGAAGGCATGTGGATTTTAGGCCGGGGACTCAAACTAGTTGATTAAAAACATTTGTTTTTTGGCATCTGTAGAAAAAGGTCACAAAGGACTTTCACAGCAGAAGGAAACTCACATGAGGTAAACATGTTTTATTGGGCCAATGTTATAACCTGTTTGTTGTTATCGCTGCTTCTGTATTACCTCAGCTTTGCTGAGGGAGCAAGGTGGCTGGTTGTAAGCCTTTTAATTCATTTGTTAATATAAACAAACTTTATAGTAGTGCCCATTATCTGTCTTTTCCTATATAATTCACTCTTGAAGGTGTATCCTTGAGTTTTGTAAGTTACATGTCAACAAAAAGTCTGTGCATTTGCGTGCATTAATTTATTTAGCAAGCATTTATTCACCACAATTACATATACCAAAAGCAGTGAAGGATTTCATAGACATGGAACAACTTTGCTTGCCATTAAGAGCTTATGATACAGTAGAAACGATAGTGGTATTTACAGAAACCAGATTTCTAAAAAAAGTATCCAGTAGATTTACCCTAAAATAAAAATTTTCAAAAAAAGCTTAATTGCCTTTGGAGCTCCTATCAATTTTGATTACTGGCTTCTTTATGTATTTCATAAATTATTTGAGAAACAGGGAGAAATGTTATGTTTCTATTTGAATAGACAGCACTAAGGCAAGTTTCGAATTATTTTTCAGTGTTGCTTTTCATGTACTTAGTTTTGCAGTTCAGCGTGTGTGTGTGTGTGTGTGTGCGCACAAATGCTCACATGTACTTTTACTATGTTCCAGCCTATGTTATGAAATGTCTAATGTTTACAAACAACTATAAATTTTTACCAAAATATCCCAAACCCAAAAATATTTTAATTTTGTACACTGCATTTTAAAATTGTAATTGCTACTGCAGGCTTTAAAGGTGTTTATGTGAACCTCATATCTGAATTGTTTCAATCCATTGAGATAATTTTAGCAATAAAAATCCCATTATATCATGATACTCAAACTTGTCAACCTTTCTATTTCTTCCTAGAGTTGAGCAAATTAGTACTTCCATGTGAACTTTAATTATTTAAAAAAAAAGTTTTTTTAATATTTATTCATTTTTGAGAGACAGAGGCAGAGCATGAATGGGGGAGGGGCAGAGAGAGATGGGGAGACACAGAATCCAAAGCAGGCTCCAGGCTCTGAGCTGTCAGCACAGAGCCTGATACAGCGTTTGAACTCTGTCATTAGGTCATGACCTGAGCCAAAGTCAGACTCTCAAAAGACTGAGCCTCCCAGATGCCCCATGAACTTTATTTATACCAAAAAATGGTTTTGTAAGTATTATTTCTTCACTCATGTTTCAAGAAACAATAACTACTGTGTCTATTTTATTCAGCCTTACAATTTCATAGTAGCCCTTAGTAATGGAAGGCATCAGCTTTCTCAGGAGCATTATCCGATTTTTGCTATTCATAGGTTAGCTTTCTGTATTTTCAATTCTTAAAGGATATATTACTTCTGAAGATCTTTTATCATTGGAATAGTATCTGGATACATTTTCACTTAAATAGTATTTGTGGGCGGTGTGCTGTGTTCTATTTTTTTCCCCTTCTCTCAGGATATTCCCCAAACTAAGTGAGATAAATAATTTTATTCTAAGCATTGCCAGTTCAAAGCTAGAGAAAAGAAAGTTTCAGCTCCCAGATCTACTGCTTTGTTTGGTCAGACTGTTTTTAAAACTTTGATACACCTGTTTTGTCCTTTTAGTTTTGTTTCTCTCTGTGTGCCATTTGTAATTTGGGAGCACTCAAATGAAGAGATAGTATTCCTATCATATTGGAAACTGCAGCTAAAACTACAGCTTTCTCCAAAGTATCACTTTCCCGTATACAGAAAGTTTTTCCTGTGTACAAGATGCTGGTACAACTTAGATAGGTCTAATAGGTGAAAATTTCACACTGGTAGTTTTTTTTTTTTTTAATTTTTATTTATTTCTAGGAGAGAGAGAGAGAGACAGCGTGAGCAGGGAAAGGTCAGAGAGAGAGGGAAACACAGACTCTGAAACAGGCTCCAGGCTCTGAGCTGGCAGTCAGCACAGAGCCTGACGCGGGGCTCGAACCCACAAACTGCAAGATCATGACCTAAGCGAAAGTCGGACGCTTAACCGACTAAGCCACCCAGGCGCCCCCACACTGGTAGTTCTTATATTGAGGGTAAAACCCATGTTGATGATGAACTTTTATGGGAAGAAAAGGGTCAGGATCCGCAATTTACTTGCAATCTCAGGTATAGTCTGTTAAAAAAGTAAGTTCTCATAAAGCATAACATACCTCTTCCTGGTAAACTGTTATTACAGGAAGCAATGAATGAAACAGGCAAAATGTAAATGGTAAACATGAGAGAGCCCATCTCTAGGCAAAAAGATACAGCTACAGCTTTGCTCCTTGCCAGATCTCTCTGTTCTCTCAAAAGAAGCCAGAATCTAGGACTGTATACAAAATGTATCAATGTCTTACATTTGGGCAAGCAATTCAAGTAAATTTAAATTACTGTAGAAGGTAAAGGGAACATATCCGTGAGGGTTGCCAGTTTGGAACTCTGCTTTAGGCAAGCTGCTTTACCCCTTAAATTTCTGTGTGTGAATTGAGGAAAAGGAGAACACATTTCCCAATTATTGATTTCTGAGTCCTGAGCATAAACCACAAGCCAGAAAGTGTGGCCAGGAAGCTGACTCTAACATAGGCTCCCTTTTCTCTCCCCTACATTTCATCAACATCAACCCCCCCACCCCCCAGGTCTGACTCCCTTTCCTCACTGCTGTCTGGACTTTGTATGACTTAAATATACTAGCCTTTAGTCTTTTTTTTTTTTTTAATATTTTTTAATTTATTTCTAGGAGAGAGAGAGAGAGAGAGACAGCGTGAGCAGTTGAGGTTCAGAGAGAGAGAGAGTCACAGACTGAAACAGGCTCCAGGCTCTGAGCTGGCAGTCAGCACAGAGCCCGACGCGAGGCTCGAACCCACAAACCGCTAGATCATGACCTAAGCGAAAGTCGGACGCTTAACCGACTAAGCCACCCAGGCGCCCCTACTAGCCTTTAGTCTTGAAAATAGTTTGGATTTACAAAATAATTATGAAGGAGATAAATTATTAAATAAATAATAAATCATAAATAAGTAGTATTCTCACCTATATCCGTTACATATTACCTTCCACAAATTTATCATCTACTCAAAAACAACCAAATGGTAAAGATATTCTCCCTGATTTAAAAAAGAAAAAAAACTGAAACATAAGGGAAGATAATAGAGTTGAGTAGGTTCCCCAGATAATAAGTGACTGAGTGGGAACTGGAATCCTCATTTTCTGGCTCCAAATCTAGTGTCTCTCTCTTCTAGTCTTTCACAGAGGCACACACAGGTGAACATTAGATACAATAACCTGAGTTACTCAACATTTGACCTTGTTTTCAAGAATCATGTGCCTTGTCTTTTAAACACCCCAATTACTGGACTCCTTCAAGCTTATATGAATGTTCTTTTAAACTGATTCCAAGTACTTACAAAATACCTAAGAGGTGATGTGGTTAACATCTGTGACTCTTTGGTCCAGAGACTGGCCCTGTGGTCTGCAACCATTAAAAACTATGACAGCACCTCTTGGTAGGGCAAAGAGAGATTCATTAAATTATTGCTTCAAAATGGACTTGCAATACCTTCCAATAGGGTCTAATGTTAATATTTGGAAAAAGATATTTCTATCCTCTAAAAGTACCTATGTAACCTTGTAGCCACACTTATGCTAAAAAACTTAAAGTGATGTACATATATACACATACACACACACACACACACACACACACACACACGTATCCACACAAAATAAGCAATATAACTCATAATTTATGTGATAATTGAATGCAATATTGATTTAAAAGATTATTTTTTATGTCAGAGTTAATCTGTGAAAGGCAAACTTCTTTACCCGTATCTTGGGTCCAAAGCAATGGCTCTGGGGTGCTCCATGGCTCCGGCTATTAGTGTAGTTCTCAGGGAACCATCTAGTTTGGCCACTTCAATTTGGTCCAGATTGCTGTCTATCCAGTATATGTTGCCTGCTATCCAGTCGACTGTCAGTCCTTCTGGGGTGGCCAAGCCATGCTCCACCACTACTTCTATTGCACTGACCCCTACAGGGAAAAAAATAAAAATAAAAAAGGAAACCAGCTTTTGTACTTATTCAAAGAACATGTTAAGTAAAAGGGAAAAGGCCAATGTATGAGCAATACAGAGTTTTTAAATATTTTATTGAGTTTGAAAGATATAGCACAAATGTGTTACAGTGCACAAAGGAAACTAAGAAGTTTCCAAATTCAGAATTACTGAACTTTCCTACCAGAAAATTTTAATTTCTAAAGTCTTTTCAGTAACAGTGAAATAGAATTTTTAAACAACTCTGAGGCTAACAACAATGTTTAGGTTTCAGAAAGTTATTTCTTGTTTCTGACTTTTGAAATAGAACGCGGGTTTGGGGAATAATGATGCACTAGTTAATATCAGTGCAATTTAGTTTCAACATTGATCTTCAGGGTACAATACAGAGGATCAAGTCTATCCTGGGGCAATATGCATTACAGACAGCTCATCAGCACCCACCCTTTTCTGAAGCAGGATAGATAAGAGTTTTTACTGCACTTACTCTTAACAAAGATAAGCCCCAAATCATACTCCCTGCTCCTTCCTGGGCTAAAAGGCTTACAATATACAACATGTTTACAAATACGAGACGTAGGCAGTAGTGAATTCTAAATAAAATAAGCAATTTGGTAATGCCCACCAATATTCCTATTTATTCATTTCTTAATTTCTTTTGTAATTAAATTAAAAAAAACACTTTTTTCTTATAAGATAATACTTCATAGTTTATGACATTGCTGGTGTTTTGTTAGATATTTTAAGTTTCTTTAGCACTTAACAGGCTAAGCCCAAGGACCTAAATCCCTGAAATTAGTCTCTTGCAATATGACACAGGACATAAATTCACATAATTCTATTGTGTTATTATCATTTTTCCAAAATTGTAAAGGTGACTTAAGGAGAAATTTAGATTTTGATAGAAACACCTGGGGTTTGGAATGCTACATAGATACAACATTTTCCAAAAGATTATTATATATATTTATCTCATAGCCTTGCTACTTAAGAAAAGCCTAGATTAGTCAAAATTGTCAAATTATGACAATAAACATTTAGTTCATATTAGTGGTTGTTGTAACAATTCAGTGTTTGTTTAAAATTTGCTGAAAGAGAGTAGGAAATAAAAACCAAAATTTTAACCCTCAAACTGTATTAGTATGTGGAAGGCAGCAGTTATTTCTTATAAGTAAATTTCTTCACCAAATGTCCATGGAAAAGCTCACCATTTGAAAATGGTATGAATAGCACAGGCTTTTGCCATTCATTTCCCTCCCTTCATATCTTCAGACATGTACTTGACATCTATGGTTTTACGTATATAAGGGAGGAGATAAGAGAACCAAAGTACAACGCTTAATCAAAGTCCCTTCTAATTACAGAATATTGTTTTAGAATTTTCAGTTAAAAATTACCTCCACTTTCAGAAAGCTTGCCCCGGTATATTCTGTCTTCTACAACATCTGTCCAATAAAGTAAACTTTGATTGAAGTGAAAATCAAGTGCTATTGTGTTTCTCAACCCAGGAACAAGTAGACTATAGTCTCTTTTATGAAGATCAATCCTTCTGATCTCATGACGAATAGAAAAGATGATGAATGCTTCAAAAGGATCTGAAAATAAATGTATTTTTAATAGACTTCTGAAACTATTTATATGCTTTCATAAGTAGAATAAAACACCTGAGGTCAAATCCAATTAGTTAAGAGCATACTTTATTATAAAATTCTCTGTTATTAAAGGAGCAATTTCTTTTAATCCAACATTTAAAAGAAACTTGAAAAATTTAGGTTTATACATATTCATTAAAATTAAGTATAAATATGTTTTTATGTCTTGGATTTTCATACACCTGATTCTGATTAATGAATAGAAGAATTGTTGTAACTCCAAGACAAAATAGGGGTTTTCCACTTTAATGCAGCTTCAGTTGACAATACAAACCTCAGAAATGTCAACATAGAAAGTGCTAAGAGTTGGCTAAAATTCGTTCTGCTATTCTTAGCCCATCACATGCCTACAGATCCACAAAGGAAAGAGATCCAATAAAAGAGGAAACTGAAAGAGAATTACAGGCTTATATAGACAGAGTACTCTCCATAAGAGGGTAGATGATGGCTTTCTCCACAGTCTGAAATTTACTAAAATTATATTATCATTTTGGAAATGTAATAAGCCCTGTACCAATGATTGCTGGACATACTAATATGAGTTAGACATGAATTTTGCTTGGAGGGACCCAGGCTTATAAAGATTTGCCCCCATTTCCACATTAGTACCATTTCTTTGGGCTTTCCTTTAGGGTAATTTGTTTTCCTAATTTAAGTCTAGGCACATACTCTGAATGTGAGCTGTTATAATCATCTCTTGCCACAGTGACTGGTTCAAGAGGTGGATGTGAGATCTAAATCAGGCTAATGGGTTTATAAACTTATAGAGAAGATTTCAAGCTGAGGGTAAACAGTATCTTTTCTTTCAAGGTCACAGATCCCTAAGTCCAGAATTGTCAGTGTCCATGCCATTGTAGTTTGCTTAAGTATACTCGTGATATTGTATTAAAAGAGAAAAGAGCCATAAAAAGGAACAAAGCACCAATGACCTGGGGAGATACAGTGTCCTAAGGATGTTCAGGTCCACAGTTGCAATTATCCCTTACAAGTTCCTTCCTTCACACTCCCTATATATTTCTCATGCTTTGGGTATGTAAGTCAATGGAGGTCACTCTATTCACTTAGTTTGGACTGGGTTTTTGTCCATTGCAACCAGGTTTACTGTTCTTATTAATTTTCATTCCTCAGAGAGGTCTTTCCTGATCATTTTCCTAATAAAGGCCATTTAAAAATGCATTTATTTATTTAGTTTGAGAGAGAGTGAGTAGCGGAAGGGCAGAGACAGAGAGAGAAAGAGAGAGAGAGAGAGAGAGAGAGAGGAGAGAGAATCCCCAGCAAGCTCTGCACTGTGAGCACAGAGACCGATGTACGGCTCAAACTCACAAAACATGAGATCATGACCTGAGCTGAAAACCAAGAGTCAGAAGCTTAACCAACTGGGCTATCCAGGCATCCAATAAAGGCCATTTTAATCATTTAAATATGTCCATAACCTATTCATTCTCCTTGAATTATATTTAAAATCACTACTTATTTGTTTGTCATCTACCTTCCTCACTGATTTAAAGGCTTTATTAAAACAAGGATCTTGTTTGCCTTGTTCATTATTATGTCCCTAATACCTCGTACCACGGAAGACATGATACATACCAGGTCTTAGATTTGGAACAATGCTAAACTAGGCTTGCTGTCCTTGACATAGGGAAATCACTGGCCATTTTTTCCCCCACTGAACATGAATCTATTTTTTAGTAATCTCTGCCTAGAACATTAAATAAATGTGTTTTGAATGAATAAATGTGGAACCGACTCCATTGTAAGAAACTAGCTGATAGCTGGCGTGAGAGACTGCCCTGCTTAACCCGCAGCTGATTGCATCATATAAGAAAGTCCAACTGAGACCACAAAAACCAGTCAGAAGGCCTGAGAACTTGTTAAGCAGTAATGCCGTATATTGTTGTGATCTTATAGGTACTGTGGTTATTTATTACACAGTATTATGGTGTTTATGTGCAACATTACTGTTACAGTAGCTAACTTATATAAAATAGTAAACATGTATTAAGTAACTAGTGCCAACTAGCTACGCAGAACAAATGCTCATAAAATTTTAAATCCAGAATTTAGAATTTCTAAATAAAGAAAATGGTTCTATTGGATGTATAGTTATTTAAAAAAGAGACTACGTAATTTTGAATCAAGATCCCTTGTATGAATCTGCTCTGGCTATAAAAGCTTTTTAATAACTACCTGCCTTTGAAAAATTCTTTTTTTTTTTTTTTCAGGAGTTGTCTTTACCTATAGAATGGATAAATGACAACCTCCTTTCAATTTAACTTAAACTGTTATTGGAATCCAATTAAATAATGTATATACATTTGTTTAAAAGCTCATAATCATCACAGTAAATACAAATGTGGAGGTAATTGTGAAGTAGTAAAAAAAAATTAATAGATTTGGAGTCAAAAAATAAGGGTAGAAAAAAGAGTTCTTTACTGACTAGCTGCGTAAGTTTGATAAGTTTACTTATACATTCAGATCCTCAATACTTTTTAATTTATAAAATATATAACATACTGAGTTATCAGGATACTTGATAAATAAAAGTGCAGACACTCAATATCTTAATAAATGTTTAATTATTAAGATATATATTAAATTTCAAAGATTAGTTTAAGGAATAAGCAAAAGAGATTGTATAAGAAAACAGGCTGGAATGATAATACACCAAACAGAAGTTGGTTATTCTTAGCATGTGCAAAAGCTAGTGACATTTCAGCTCTGAAGAGCTTCCCTATCCTTTGGCTTATGGTTTGCCCTTAGTCAAGTAGTAAATTAGAGGTGCAGCATCCACTTGCTAGAGACATTTATATTTAATAGCTGTTAAAGGACATGGAGTTTCAAAATTGCAAAGTGATGATGTGCTGCCTCTTCCTTAGAAAATCACACCAGAAAAAGAAAGAAGTAAAAAAAAAAAAAAAATTCTCAATGGAGGTAAGCAAAAACTAAGGGGCAGATTCCATATTCACTTTTTGGAAAAAGGGAATGAGAATAACACCCTGGTCTCAGAAACTTCTCTGGGCCCATTGGCACCATAAAGATTCATGAGGAAAGTCTGAATGAAAAATCAAACAGGCATGCGATACATGAAATGAAAGAAGCCAGGTTCAAAAGTCTACAGACAATATGATTCCATTTCTATGACATTTTGGAAAAGGTGAAACAATAGAGACAGGAAACAGAACAGTAGAATGCAGAGGCAAGGGGTGGGAGAGGACTTGATTACCATTGCTAGACAAAAATTGCTAACCTTTCTACAGCAAGTGAGAAGTCAAAATGGAGAAAAAAAAGAATAAATGCACACTAGCAACAATTCTGAAAAAAGATAAGGAGGGGCACCTGGGTGGCTCAATTAGTCAAGTGTCTAACTTCAGCTCAGGTCATGACCTTGCTGATCATGGTTTTGAACCCCCTGTCAGGCTCTGTGTTGACAGCTCAGAGCCTAAAGCCTGCTTCAGATTTTATATCTCCCTCCCTCTCTCACTGCTCCTCCCTCACCAGTTTCTCTCTTTCAAAAAATGAATAAACATAAAGAACATTTAAAAAAATAATGAATCTAGGAAGGGAATTGCTAAGAAATATACAACTATTATATGAAGAAATTTTAAAACACTAATGAGAGGAATAAAGACTTCAACAAATGTAAAGGCGTACAGTATTATTAGACAGAAACAACAACAACGAAACAAAACAAAAACAATGTCCCAAAGATCTTGCTTCTGCCTGAATTAGTTTATATATTTCATGTGTTGGAAAAAGAAAAGAAAAGACAAATACCTTTCTTTAAAAATAATACTAGAATACTAGGTGATTCTAAAATTTACATTAAAAAAGTATGACTCACCAGGAAAATTCTAGG
Organism: Proteles cristata cristata; assembly: GCA_017311185.1. Classification (NCBI taxonomy): domain Eukaryota; kingdom Metazoa; phylum Chordata; class Mammalia; order Carnivora; family Hyaenidae; genus Proteles; species Proteles cristata. Next base: position 1,698,350 of record JAESUZ010000815.1, read on the forward strand.
GTAAATAGATAATAACGATTAACTTCAGTAAATAATAAAATATATTATTAAATCAATGTAAGTATTTTGGTACTGACTCATATCTAACTCTAGAGATGAGAAATATGGTAGAAGAAACAAGAAATTATGTTGGAAGTTTTCTGATTAAATACAAAACATAATTTCTAGATAGCTTAGTAATTTTGATGTAATAATAAATGGCACTATGAAAGTCTTGGAAGTAAATATAGAACTCTAGAATGATACAAGCCTTTGAGCATCTGGCAAAAATCATAGAATACCTAAATAAAACAATGAAGTTAAATATACATTAAAAAATTGTAGGAGAAAAAATAATATAAAAAAGTCAAAAGACAAATGACAAACTTCAATGAACACTTATAATATGATAAATGACTAAATTTTTTAAGATATATGAGTTCTTATAAAATGACAAGAGAAAATAAATAAATAAGAGGCAAAATGTATTAAACAGATAATTCAAAGAATAGAAAATGTGAAAACTTTAAATTTTTAAAGTACTCAGTTTCTCTCATAAAATAATAAATGGATTTTACATATTCAGAATGTTGGCTAAGACTCTATATTGATTAAAATGTAGGCAAAAGACACTGTGACGTATTACTAATGGAAGTATAAATTGTTATAACCTATATGAGAGCCACTAGGCAATAGCCATCACAAGATATATATCTTTATGTATGTATACACACACATACACACACACACACACACACACACCTTGACCAAATAAGTCCATCTGTAAGGAATTACTCTAAAAATATAGTTTTACCTACTTAAAAATGGCAGATGGCTAAGGAAATGCTCTCCAATATTCTTTGTAGTAGCAAAATATCAGAAACAACAGAAATGTTTACCAATAGATAGCTAGAGAAATAACTTATGATACAGTCATATATTATAAGATAATGGGGTCACATAAATTAATGTGATTGATATAGAAGTACAGATACTGAAGAATTCAAATATTTTGTAAGTCAAAAACAGCAAGATATAAACAAAGCAAAATTGATGCTACAATTTAAATTAAAAAAATAATTTTTCTAGACCTGCATAGAATATGTCTTGCTAGCTTAATGAGGGAATACTGTTACCTCTGCCATGGAACTGGAGACTGGGGTTCAGAAGTGGAGAGAAAACTTTCACTTTATTCTGTTTTCATATAAATTTTTAGCACTTACGTGTATCTTCTACTAAGATTTTTAAGAATAAAAATCCAAGCCATTAATAGAAGGAGTTATCATTCCCTGCTTTTCAGAAACACTCAGAAATAAAATAAAAATGGTTTGGCCATGACATGTACCTTGAGCAAGGTATTTCAGTATGACAAATACTGTAAAATGTGTTTTTTTTCCCCTTCAGGAGAACTGATATTTCCATGATAGCAATATTTAAGAGATCATTTACTGCTCTTAATTTCATGCTCTATTTGAAAAAATACATCCTCCGGAACCAAAAATTACTGACTGATTTGTTAAAACTGAATGCAGAAAGGGATTGCTACAACAGAAGACCTGGATTCTACTCTTGTCTCTACTAGAAATAAAGAAAAACACTAAAGCACATGAGCAGAGGAGAGACAGAGAGAGGGAGGGAGAGTGAGAATCCTAAGCAGGCTCCATGCACCAGCATAGAACCTGACTACGGGCTTGAACTCACAAACCATGAAATCATGGCATGAGCCAAAATCAAGGATCAGACACTTAACTAACTGAGCTACCCAGGCTCCCTTTGTTGTCTTGATTTTTCAAATAAAATACTACTTTTGGTGGTACATGATCTAAAGTTTCACATGTAGAGTCTTGAATTATTAATTGCATTATTAATGAAGCAGTATTAGTATTAACCAAAGAAGACTGGAAGGAAATAGCTTTTGTAGAAATAAAAAGTTCTCTATTTTATGGTAAGAAAAATAACAGATAAAATAAATGTCTTAAAATGGTGTGTGCCTTAATACTATAGACTGAAATATATATAAAGCAAAATCTTACAATTAAACGGAGAAATTTATAAGTTCATAATCATATTATGAGATATTTAACCACAACTCCTACACTAAACTGATATAAAAAATAATAACAAAGATGATTAAAACAAACTAAACAAAAAGCATAATCTACCAGAAATATATAGAAAGCTGTACATCAAAACAGAAGACGTATTTTAAGCACATATGGAATGTGTAACAAAATGTCCATATACTAGTCTACAAAGTACATCTCATGAGACAGCAAACAATCAACTTAATAATGGACACCTACTCTGAGCAAAGTAAATTAAAAAGCAATTATAAATACTGTGAAGCTCTTCATATGTCTTAACACCAAAAATAATTGCTAAACAAATTTTTGGCCAACAGGAACTCAATAAAGAATTCTGAAATAAAGAGAGATACTATGGCAATAAATGCGTAGATTGAAAAGCATTAACAATTAAAATTAATGAAATACAGAATCAGTTCCTGAATGGTAAAGGATCCCCAAATCTCCTTCTTCATAAAAACTGAAAAACACTGGAATAGTGGCCAAAATCATCTTTTTCTGAAACCTAGAAATTAAAAAAAGCCTAAAAAGAATCCAGTGAGTATTTAAGAAAAACTGCTGGGGCACCTGGGTGGCTCTGTCAGTTAGGCATCCAACTTTGTTCATGATCTCATGGTTTGTAAATTCGAGTCCCACTTTGGGCTCTGTGCTGACAGCTCAGAGCCTGGAGCCTGCCTTGGATTCTGTGTCCCCTCTTCCCCCTCACCCACTCATATTCTGTCTCTTTCTCTGTCTCTGTCTCTTTAATAGATAAACATTAAAAAAAAAAAAAAAAAAAACAAAGAAAGAAAAAAACCCCTGCTGAGTATCAGTAGGAAATGCAAACTATGTGGTGTTTTAACATGTGCCAATCCTATCCCCCTTTCCTTAGTTTCATAGTATATTTAAAAGTTCCCAGAGGGGACAGATGGGTTTGAAGCTCCCCCAAAAGCCCAATCTCCAGAGAACTGTTCAATGGAAGAATGGCCCTTTCAAGAAGATGTGCTGGGGGAACCAGATTTCCACTGTCCAAAGAATGAAGCTGGAACCCCATTTATAAAAATTAAAATGTATCATAGACCTAGATATAAGATCTAAATTTGTATAACTAATAGAAGGATACTTAGTGATCTTAGATTAGGCAAAGACTCTGAAGAGACTTTTTACTCAAAAGCCTATAAAAATGACAAAAAGGCACATGAAAAGATGCTCAACATCATTAGTCATCAGGGAAATGCAAAACAAACACAGCAAAATACCACTCCACACCTCCAAGAATAATGACTGTAATAAAAAGATAGACAATATCAACTGATGGCAAGAGGGTGTAGAAATCGGAGCCCTCATGCTTTGATGGCAGTGTTTTCAAATGACGCAGCCATTTTGGAAAACACTTTGGCAGTTCCTCAAAATGTTAAATGTTGACCTACCATATGGCCTAGGAATTCTACTCTTAGTTCTATACACAGGAGAAATGAAAATGCATGTCCACACAAAAACTATGAATATTCAACACATTATTCATATAACCAAGAATAAAAACAATTCAAATGCTCATCAACTGATGAATGGATAAACAAAATGGTATATCAATACCACAAATATATTATTCAGCAATAAAAACAACTTAAATACTGTTTATGGTAAAACATGAATGAACCTTGAGAACATTATGCCATGTGAAAGAAGCCAGGCACAAAAGACCATGTGGTGTCCATTTTTATAAAATGTCCAGACTAGGCACATCTATAGAGACAGAAAATAGATTTAGAGGTTGCCAGAGGTGAAGCAGGGTTTGATGGAGAGTGATTTTAAATACGTATGGGGTTTGTATAAAGGAGGGATTAAAATATTTAGAATATTTTATTGTAAATTAGATACTGGTAATGGTTGCACTACTGTGTGAATATACTAACAACCACGGAATTGTGCACTCTGAAAGAATTAATTTTATGGTATATAAATTATATTTCAATCCATTTTTTATTAAAAAAAGATATACAGAAATGAGTGTGGAAATGTGGAGAGAAAAAGAACTGTACAAATGCAACTCTTAATTTATTGTTACCCTGAAACATTATTTTAATTTCATTCAGATTAATCTGTATAGCTATACTCAGCTCTAAGAACTTTTCCATCTATACAAGGAAAATAACACAGCGCACTGACAATTTAATTTTTTTTCTTTTCTGTATATTTGTGGTAGTTTAAATGGAAAATTCACCTTTTAAAAATAATAAAATAATATAGAAACTCAAGAACTCAGAAAATTTAAAAAATCCAATAAATTAGGAATTATAAACTAAATATAACTATAGAAATTGATAAAGTAAGAAAAAGAGATTTTCAAGAAAATCAAAAGCCATTTGTTTGAAAGACTAATAAAACATGAATAGACCTATGGCAGGATCAATACATATACATGTTTATATATGCATGTATGTACAGAGAATAAAGGATGAATGAAAATAAGGAATTAATTATGAAAGGTATTCATATTATTCAATATATTTCATAATTCATTTCCTAGTTGCCTATTTGATAGAAAATTAGAAAAATAAGAGTGATGCATTTTAATAATAAATCTGAAAATAGGTAAAATACACCATTTTCTAGGGAAATATGGTACCAAAATTGACTTAAAAAAAAAACCTAAAATCTGAACAGATCTGTAATCATTGTAAAAATTGAGTAGTAAAATTTATGCCCTCTAACCAGCTACAGAAGAGAAAAAATAAACCCCACAAATTGTTGAGTGATATAGAGAAGTGCTATTCAAAGGTATGTCTCTAGACTGGTGCCAGCCTACAAATTGTTACTAGTCCATAATGAGATAATTGCAGAAACTAAGAGCGTCAAGAAAATGTTATGCCAATTAAAATAGCAACACCACAACCATCATATTGGGCAACTATTTAAAACTCTGAACATTACTTGGGGCGCCTGGGTGGCTTAGTCGGTTAAGCGTCCGACTTTCGCTTAGGTCATGATCTCGCGGTTCCTGGGTTCGGGCCCCACGTCGGGCTCTGTGCTGACTGCCAGCTCAGAGCCTGGAGCCTGTTTCAGTCTGTGACTCCCTCTCTCTCTGACCCTCCCCTGCTCACGCTGTCTCTCTCTCTCTCTCGATCTTTCCTAGAAATAAATAAAAAACATTCAAAAAAAAATTAAAAAAATAAAAATAAAAATAAAACTCTGAACATTACTAGAACAGCAAACACTTAAAGAGACCTTCTTATATAGAATTATTCCTAAATAGTTTATAGGTTCCAATTTATACAATCCTCACAAAGTCCTATGAAGTGGGTGATATTGTCACCCCCATTTCACACAGGAAGAAACAGAGACACAGAGAAGTTACATAACTAATATGACACAGTTACACAGCTAATAAGTGGAGAAACATGGATATAACTCATTATTCTGTCTAGTGTTAACAATAACTTGGAGACTCAGAAACTCTTATACTGTACACTGTTTTAGATGTATAATTGGCAATGCTAGAGATAGGCATGTGCAACTGAAGATGCATATACACTTGAACATGGGGTTCAACTTGTGCACATTTCCACAAGTACACATAAGAGATTTTATTACAAAAATTTTATTACATAGTTCAGTGTAGCAAAACATGGGAAACAATGTCAATGACAATGAATAAGAGAATTAACAAAACTATAATCTTTTTATACAGTAGAATGCTACACACTATTTAAAATGAATAAACAGCACTTTATAAAATACTGTGGATACACCTAAAATCATACTTCTGACTAAAAAATCCAACCAGCTGCAACAGATATAAAACATATATGAATTCATAAATTTAAAAACAAAAAAATATATTACATGTTGTTTAAGAACACAAACTATGACAGAACAAGTACCCCAATTTCATAAAAGTAGTTTTTTGGGAGAGATGGAAGAATGGATAAACAGAGAGCTTCAGAGTTATTTGATGTTTCATCAACTTTACAAAATGATTTATATCATGAAAAACCTGAAATTTTTGAAAAAAAAATCAGTATCCTAAAATATTAGCTGTGAATACATTATTCTCCAATATGTTTGAAAGATTTCATAAGATGAAAGGTGATTGAAAATATACATTTCTTCTTTTTTATTTTTTCAAACATTTAATTTTAAGTAATCTCTACACCCAAATTGGGTCACGATCCTGAGATCAAGAGCTGCATACTCCACTGACTGAGCCAGCCAGGTACCCCAAAAACATTTTTTGCTTACTCTGAACAGTGACTGTTACCTTGACTATTTTATTAAAAATTTTCAAAGGCTTTTCAAAATCTTGTATTTAATATAGTCATTTTCTGTTGAGAATATAGTTGATAAATATTTACACTTGATTACACTTGACTATAATAAACCAGTTTTCAAAAAAAATCAAAGTGTAACTATTCAAGTTATTTCTGTTTGAACTCTGGTTCTTGATAACTTCTCCAAGTGCCTCTACTTTTAAGATTTCTGTTAGTTTATGAAATTATTATTTCCTTTTTCAGAAAATTAAAAAAAACCCTGTAGTGAATAATCCACTATGGAGTTTCATAAACTAGTAGGAAATCATGAAGAAGAATTTGTCATCCTGAAAGGTCACAGATGATAATGAGCAGAAATGACAAAATAAAGTTATACATGTGAAAATACTTTATACATTCTTGGTCATTCTTTATTTACTACCATTACTAATGATGAAAACAGTAAGAGTGTGCCTGGAATGGAAACCCACAGTGGAACACAATGAATGATTAGGTTTGAGAGAGAAAATAAGTGAAAATGAAGAAGGCCCTAAAAAGTAGACTGAAGAATTGAATGTTCATTCCATAAATAATTGAGAATTACTTTAAATTATGAATAGAGACTGATAGGGAGAAGTGCATTTTACTAAAATAAAGAAGTGGATGGCCAAATGATAAAGCCCTCACAGCTTTATTCCTCTGATCTCTTCACCTTTATTTACCATTATTCCACAATATAGCCCATCTACTTATCATGACTTTATTCTTTTTTCTTTCACTTTTTATTCTTCACTATACTTCTGATCTCTTTCCATTAATTCTCATCTTCTAGATTTAGATTTCCCTCTCTCCTTTCAAGAAAAATATCACATCCCTTCAAGTTTCAATATTCTTCTTAAAAACTAAAGAAACAGTTTATAACAAAGTTTATATACAAAAAGTTTATAAAACAAAAGTTTTATAACTTTTATATATAACTTTTATATATAAACTTTTTGTATATAGTTTATCTATAAACTTTTATATATAAACTTTTATATATAAAAGTTTATAAACAAAAGTTTATAACAAAGAGGCCAGAGAGAGGACTGCCATCATCATTACATCTGTAACTCCTGGCTGGGACTGTGGTACAGATGCTCCCAATGGGAAAAAGAGGACTATGTCCAGAAGATATTGTGGAGAAATAATTAGCACATGAGGGGGAAGCAAAAACCTGGGAAGTTGACTGTTAAGTTCAGAGTATGAGCCCTGAATGCCAGAAGACTGAGCCACTCACAGGACAATGGATAATTGAGAGATAAAAGAAAGCTACATTTCAACCAAATCATTTTGAGGTGACTTGGTGATATCTGACGAAACAGACCTGGATAGTAGGAAAGACAGTAGCTGGAAATATAAATGCCACAGTTATCAGATCTGAGGTGATAAAGGAAGATCTCCAAGAGATCATTTAGGGGTTGATGAGAATTAAGGTTTGAGTAGTACCTGACAATCTCTCCTCTAAAATATATCTTGAAGGGGCACCTGGGTAGCTCAGTTAGTCAAGTGTCCATGACACCTGATTTCTGCTCAGGTCGTAATCTCATGGTTTATGAGTCTGAGCCTCACTCTGGGCTCATGCTGACAGCGTGGAGCCTGGGGTTCTCTCTCCCTCTCTCTCGATCTCTCCCCTGCTTGTGTACTATTTCTCTTTCTCTTTTCCTCAAAATAAATAAACCTAAAAAAAATTAAAAATAAAAAAATGCACCTTGAAGCTGTTGTTTTCTTTCTTAGTGAAGGTTACCAATCATCTTTTGCCTCAAAAACTTTGTAACTGGTCTCTGCATTAAACTTAATTTTTAAAATCTAAGAATAGAAATATAAGAGAATAAGAACAAGAAAAATTTGATGGGGAAATCTAACCTATTTTAGGTTAAGAGAAAATAAGAAGGAATACTTTGATATTCTTTCTTTTTTTTTTTAATATTTTTATTTATTTCTAGGACAGAGAGAGAGAGACAGCGTGAGCAGGGGAGGGTCAGAGAGAGAGGAAGTCACAGACTGAAACAGGCTCCAGGCTCTGAGCTGGCAGCTGTCAGCACAGAGCCCGACGCGGGGCTCGAACCCACGAACCGCGAGATCATGACCTAAGCGAAAGTCGGATGCTTAACCGACTAAGCCACCTAGGCGCCCCACCTTGTTATTCTTTCTAATGTAACCAGAAATATGCTGCAAATTTGCAAGTAAGTTGTCTACTTAACAGAAAAGAAACGAAAAATTAAAAAAAAGTTCAATCAGCAGCAATATTCTGGGTATCCATAGTATAAAGAAACCAATACTTCATAAGAAAAGTGATTAATACACTGCATATTTAAAAAGAAACATGTAAGGAACTGGTAAAATAAAGTACTTAAATATCCAAGAAAAATCAGGTTTACAGATATATCAAATAAAAAATGAGGTCATAAAAATAGTATTTATGGAAATCTTTATATTTAACTAACAAGGTGTTAGGAATGAACTTACAGAAAATAGAATCAGTTCAGCAACAGAGCAAAAGCCAGACTGTAAAGAATTTAGGAAGAAAGGAGTTGAGATATACCAGAAAATATTAAAAAACTATCTTAGATTCAAGAGAAAGAAGTTGGGGAGTCATGGCTCTAATTTGAAGCGTAAAGAGTACTATTATTCTTTACTTTTAAAATGTCAAGAAGAATAAGCACACACACTGCATTCAATAGAAAGGACATATTTTAAAAGCAGGGACTCAACTTAAAAATGATGGGGGAAAGTAACAAAAGAAGAGCAAGAAAGAAAAATTTTATTTCAAAGTCCAATAGTTAATGGTTAATTCATTTTTATTGAACTCTGAATCTACTAAAGGCTTTCAAAAAAGAAAGGAAGTGAATAAAATATGAAATAACTCCTTTTATATACATGAAAATTGTTTTAAGTAAAAAATAATCTTCAATAGGTAACAAAACCTGTATTATCTGTAATAATATAAATGCTGACAATGATATTTGGTATACTATATGTTTCAGGAAGATATAAAGTATGAGGTTAAATTTTTCATGTAAGAAAGCTCCATATTATTTTTACAAAGTAAAATATACCTTTGTTTTCTGCTTAAATTATAAACAAAGCAGGTGTGAAATATAGCAATCTTAGCAGTGAGAACTGATCTAGTACCGTTAGCATCTCTATCTGAACTGAGAACAGAGAGGCCAATTACATTAGAAGAATTACTTTGTACCTGGCCACTTATTTTCAAATGTTGAATTATTTTAATATTGAACATGAGTTGTTATTGATTTCATAGAGCACAAAAGCAATCTAATAAGTCAACAATCTTGTCATCTGTATCCAAAAACCAGTCATGGAGCAATTCTCATGTAAAATATAATTATAAATATGTCTGAGATAAAAATTGGATCTACTGTTTCCCTAATACAGATCATTACAAAAAAATTGTTATTATTATTACTTTTTAACCTCTCATGCCAATTTCTCTGTACAAGATTCTTAGAGGAGAAAGAGTCGCATAAATGTCTGCTAAATTTATGCCTCTAGACATATTTTAACAGCCAGAAGAAACAACCACAAAACAGCATTTGAAATATAAGAATGAAGTACCCTAATATTCTCTGAAAAAATATAATGCTTTTGATTGTATATTATTTTTTTAGAACTGGACTAAATATAATGTAAAACACAAGAGAAAAATCGACAACTTGATTTTTTACTTCAAGGTGCTTATTATTTTATCAGAGAAATAATGAATAAAGAAAGCAGATAGATGGAAATATAAAATAGCAAATTAAAAATGTGGACATATTTTGATGGACACAGACAGGAGAAACAGAGAAAAATATTATTTGAAAGAATATTACCTTAAAGAAGAAAGGTTAGAATTTACAGGTCTTACAGAATATCCAGAAATTTGGGGTGGCTGGATCACTCAGTCAGTTAAGCATCCAACTTCAGCTCTGGTCACGATCTTGCAATTTGAAAGTTCGAACCCCGTGTTGGCTCTGTGCTGACAGCTCAGAGCCTGTAGCCTGCTTTGGATTCTGTGTCTCCCTCTCTCTCTCTGACCCTCCCCCATTCACATTCTGTCTCTCTATCTATTAAAAATTAACAAACATTAAAAAAATTAAAAAAAGAATATCCATGAATTTTAGTGATAAAGAGGGGGAAATACAATCTAAGTGGAAGGAACAAAGTGAAAATAAAATTATGATGCATAGTTTCTTAGCAGTCTGATGAAGCCTGTGTACCACTTATCAGAAAGTTTAACAAGCACCAAAACTGTAAGAAAAAAGTATACATAGATACAGGAATCAAATACTATATACTGAAATGTGGTTATTAATATTAAACAACAACAAAACCCCACTTTTGGCTGTAGTAATATACATACTTTTTAATTAATGTATTTGGTAACATACTAAGCAGTAGGTCTGGTGACTCTCATTATTAAAGTAATAGTGGTTTCCAAAGCCTGAACATATATGACATTTTGAGATATCAGCAACACCATTAATGATGTGAATGCCTGTTATTTCAGTTGGAGACACATAGTTGCCACTAATAATTAGTATTAACTTTCAGTGAGTATTAAAAGAAAATAAAGGTGTAACATTTTCTCCAACAACATTGATGGACCCCTTCAATTCTCTCCATGGAATCTAAATGTCCCACAGACTCAGCTAAGTTTCTGGAGAAGATAATGGAAAGCTATCATTCATTAAGTACCTAACGGGTGGTGGGGCACAGTGGCAAGTACTTCAGGTTCTTATTGCACCATGCTATAATGGAGATATTATTATAATGGCCATGGGTATTTGAAAGATGAGAAAACTGAGGCTCATGCAATATTATGTAGCTGCCCAGGGTCACATACATAATGATAGCCAATTGCAGGATTGAAGTTCAGAAATCAGGTTCCATAGTCCCTGCTTGTTTTTCTCACTGTGGAATCAGACCTAGAGATCAACGAATGTTCTAAATGGGCAGTTAGGAATGAACACAGCCAGAGGACAGAGTTGATTTCAAGAGTAGAGGACATATAAATGGAAGTATGGGCCAGGACCAGACTTCTGGAGGGTTCTGAATTCTTGCAAAGAGAAATGAAGTAAATATTGTGGAGAGTACAAAACAAGCCTTTAGGGAGGATAATGATGGAAGTAGTATTTCAGGAAGGAAGAAAATCATCTGATGGACCATAATTACAAGGACTATGGTAATATACTCCGTCCAGATTTTTGGAGTAGGTCTAAAATGACATATTATTGTACTAAAATGCCTTATTTAAAAGTAGTTGAATCCTCTTATTAATTCACTAAAGGTGTTTTTGGATTAGTTTCTCAAGATCTATTCTTTTTTTAAAAATGTATTTTTATTTATTTCTGAGAGAGAGACAGAGAGTGAGCGTGAGCAGGGGAGGGTCAGAGAGAGAGGGAGATACAGAATCTGAAGCAGGTTCCAGGCTCTGAGCTGTCAGCACAGAGCCTGACACGGGGCTCCAACCCATGAACCCTGAGATCACGACCTGAGCCTAAGTCAGACGCTTAACCAACTGAGCCACCCAGGAGCCCCTCTCAAGATCTATTCTTAAAGATAGCAAGATACACAACACACAAAGATCAGAAAAGCACTTGCTATTCTTCAATCTAATGAAACACATGTCTACTTACCGACACTTGTGCAACTTTCACCGTCCACGTCCAGCTTCCACCCCTCATAGCATGAGCACTTGACTGTGTGCTTGTGCTGCTCACACACTTGACTGCACTTCAGATGATGGCTACAGTAATCTATAATTTCACACGTTTTATTGTCTTTGCTTAGTTGAAGTCCTTCAGGGCAGGAACAGACAATTCCTCTTCCAGGAACAACAGAACAATGATTGCTACAGCCTCCATTGTTCAGTGAACATTCATCTATAAAAGGAGGGGAACAGATTACAGAGCATTATCAATTGTTTTGCTCAATTAAATACTAATCATTGAACTCCATTCTCTAAGGCTGGAATTATAGCAAGGATATTATAAATGAATACAGAAAAGCTGTCTGGATTTTTTTACCCCAGGGATTGGGGTAAGCATGATAAAGTAATTCATCGAATAACCAAATCCTATATGATAGAAACTGGGAATGGAAACTTTTCATTTCTCTAGAACCAGAGAGTACACTTTGCATTGCCCCATAATGTAAAGTGTGTTCAATGTTTCTTTCTATTATTACTGGAAAGATTATGCTGAGCCTTTCAGCAGTTATGCAAAATCAGTTGCTAAGGCCTTCTTAAAGGACAAGCATTGATGATCTGAAAACCTGACTTATCTCAGTGTTTATAAATAAATAGGCATATACATATATGTATAATAATTACACATATTTCTATATCTATAGTCTGATTTATAATGATAATGCAGGATGGGTTAGTTTGTTCTTTATTGGCTAGAGCCATTTATTTTTAAGTTAGGTAAATTACACATTCTGCCCTATATATGGGGTATTATGATTAATTCAATGAAGCCATGAAAGCATAGTAAATAATGTACATACACACACACACACACAAAGTTGATATGATATTTTAACTAAAACCATGAGAAACTAGTATTTATTGCATGGATAATACAACTGGTTTATAAAGAAAAAGACCTTTTCTTTCATGGTGCATATAATTGAGAATTGCATTAGATAAATTTATTTCAGTTCTATTACATTATGAAATGGTAAGCTCCATGAAGGTATACAAAATATCTGTTCTGTTCAGCAGTGTGTATCTAATAGCTAGCATAGTGCCTAGGGCAAATAATGGCTGAAGTAACAATATTTGTTTAATTATTTAAAACAATGAGGCAGCACACAGCTGCCAGCACATAGCATTGAGCCAGTTCTTGTCCAGTTGGGAAAATTTCAAGATGACATACTTATGCCCTTGATGACAAGAGCACATACCTGTTTTCTCAACCACACTATTACCTATCCCTGTGTATTATGTGCATAGAAATGAGGCTAAAAGAAGCCTTCCCTTCATTTGCTGTAAACATATTTTAACTAGTTTTCAAAGCCCATTTAATTAGCTGTGTTTTGAGATATGCTGAAAGAGAATGTTGTTCAATGATTGGCAAATTGCAGTAACATTTACTTTTATACCTCAATGTTTCCAGCTGCCTATGAAAATGTATATAGTTCAAAAATTGAACTTAAATATAACACTTTTATTATCTACATTTTTTAAAGTTCTATATGGGCCAACTCTTCTTCATATTATTTGTCACCATAAAAGAAGTTACAGTAATAAGAAAAGGAAGATGATTATATTAACTATTTTCTCTCAGAATTCAATTCAAGTTTGGTATTATTTTAGAAGAAAAAAATAGAGTCATTTAGCTCCTCCAAATATGTTTGTTCACCCATAATTGTAATCATTTCAAAACAATGGTCATTTTAAAGTATTTGGCCCATTTTAGTTCAATTGACATGCTTTTTCAAGAGAATTACGGTAAAGAAATGTCATCATACCCAGCAGGTGAGAAACAATTGTTACAGTTCTTTTAGTTTATTTCCAATATAACTGTTCTCATAGTATTGAAGTGTCTCTTTCTGACATTGTGGAATTAAGTCATTGATTTAATAAAATAAAATTTACATTGACATCTAAAATTGAATATATAACTTTAATGCCAATATTTGTTTGGCTAGTCACTTACTAATTCCTCCTTTGCCCTAAACCTGTCATCAAATCCTACAACTTTCTTTCACACTTTTTTATTACCTAAAAAATAATTTCTCATTGACCTAACTCTAGTCAGCCTCCTCAGAGCCCTCTGTTCAACTGGTCTTCAAAAATAGCTTATAAAAACTGTATACCCTGAGTACAAATAATTTCAGTAATTTCAATTCCACTTTCTTCCTCAACCATACTGCTCTGACCAAAAAACACTAGCATAGTTTCAAAAAGCTCAGGACAGCCTCCCTAGCATGACTCTAGCCCTGCTTAAAGTGCTGGGTTGGGAAAGCTCTATGTTGCCAGGGAAGTGTGCTTTTTGTTCCAGCCTAAACCTGGTGATAGGCAGACAGGCCCCTGCACCCCATTTTAGAACAATTACTTTAGAAAGCTTGTGATTATAACTCCTTTTTCTTCACCTTTAAGATGTAAATCTTCAACCACCCAGAACCATCTTCTTAAGGATTTGAGAAATATCTTTGAACTGCAAACATTCAACCAGATAACTCTCTCACTCTTGTTCCCAGTTATGTGTACCTTGTTCTGACTCGTACGACTGTCTCAAGTCAAAGATCTGAAAAACGTATTTCTCCTCTGGGATAAGCACCAGTTAACAAACCCAGATGGCCCAGTCGCAAGGACCAGCCCCCCTACCCTTCCTATGTGCTTTTCCCTTAGCATACTCCAGGCTTCAAAATAGTTCCAGTCTTTTGTTTCAGTGATGTTGATTTCAGTTCATGCTGAATATTCTATTCAATTCTTGCAATAATTAATACTGAATAAAAATCAAACCTTATCACTTTAACTAGTGTCCAGCTTTGTTAATCTGTGACATATCCTTAGAGCAAGGATCAACCGTTAACTTTATTCTTGAATGATTCAAGATTTTTCTCATTTGTTTCTTAAATGCATATCCCTTTCTCCTTGAAATCAGTTGAAAATCTCCCTGAGAAAATAATCTCTTCCCTAGGATTAGAAAACATATTTTATTGAGTGCTCCTTTTCACCTTTTTGTTTATGTTATCATTTGTTTTGATTTATAAATCAGATTTATTTAGAGGAAACAAAACAAAAAATACCTTGCTACCCAAAGGGTAGGATTTTTCCATCTCAAGACATCACCCAAGTATTAAATCTATAGACTGCAAATGATTTTCATGTAAGATATTTTTTCATGTACTGAGGAACAGGACATGAATCACTCCCTACTTCTTCTTTAATAGCATACAGGGTATGGGAGGATTAAAAAAAAAAAAAAAAACAGCTTTTTTGAAGGGCACCTGAGTAGCTCAGTCAGTTAAGTGTCTGACTCTAGTTTCAGCTTAGGTCATGATCTCACTATTTGTGAGTTCAACCCCTTCTAGGATCTCTCTTTCTCTCCCTCTCTTTCTGCCGTTCCCATGCTTTCTCTCTCTCTCTCTCTCAAAAATAAATAAATAAGCTTGAAAAAACAAACAAAAAATAGCTTTTTGAATACAACTATTCATAAGGAATGGACGTGAAGTGACAAAACCTACTTTTCATCATCTATAGCAAATGGTTTAAGAGAGGGAAAAAAAAAAAAAAACTCTTTCAGCTTTGGTATTTCTCAAAAAAAGATTTTCCTAGCTACTCGTCAACCCATGCCAATTATTTAAAATGAAATCACTGGGTATATTATTTCATGTCCACTTGGTAAATGTCTATTATGCCCATTATGACATAGAACTCATAAACCAATAACCCTATCCAGCTAGACAGGACCTAACCTATGACTGATAGGCATAGCCCTTGAAAATAAGACACCAAGGTTCATTTCTCTACAGATACCTATATTGCCTATAAGGATACATATACCAAGCTACAGTATGAAGGTACATGAAAAAGGAGGACCATGTAAGGCAATTCAGTCTTCAAGTAGACAAAGAAATAAATTCAGAAGAAATCTCTGTTGCTCTTTTATAAGACTAATTTAGAGAGCAAAGGATAGGAAAATAAGGCTGTGTTTTCATAACATTCTTTTCATTTTTCTTAATGACTATATTTGCTTTTCCTCATCTTTTATTTACTTCATTTAATATGAAGGGTGAGGAAATGTGGAAAAGCACTAAATTCTTTCAATATCTTTAGTGCACCTGGCATTATTAATATCATTTCCCGATAAATATCATCGTCTCATTTTTGTTATGAACAATCTGACATTTCCAGAAATTAAGTTATCTTCCTAGGTGATTTAATTGAAGTAATTGAAGAATAGAATTTAATTCTGCCAAATTCTCTCTTTCTCTATATTTACATATTCTTAGTTTTAAAAGCATTGATGGTCTCGGGGCGCCTGGGTGGCTTAGTCGGTTAAGCGTCCGACTTTTGCTTAGGTCATGATCTCGCGGTTCGTGGGTTCGAGCCCCGCGTCGGGCTCTGTGCTGACTGCCAGCTCAGAGCCTGGAGCCTGTTTCAGTCTGTGTCTCCCTCTCTCTCTGACCCTCCCCTGCGCACGCTGTCTCTCTCTCTCTCTCTCCTAGAAATAAATAAAAAACATTAAAAAATTAAAAAAAATAAAAAAATAAAAGCATTGATGGTCTCCTCCTTTCAGAATTCCTCTTCCCACCCTTCATGAGCAATCCTCACATATTGTAACGCAAGAGATATTTTCATCACCAATTTCCTCCATAAAGGAGAATAAGCTGGGAGAAGAACTACAGATGAACTAAATCTGTCTGTCACCTTGTATTTGTTATTTAATTTCAGTGGGTTTTTTGGGGGGAGGGGAATGTGGGGATTGAAACATCTTATTTAAATTTAGCAACACTGGATGAAGACTGCTGCATTTATTGTTTCAAGGTTATTTTACAGAATCACAGAGTTTTTGGAAGAAATGACATTTATCATATAAATGTAAAACAAAGTCAGTATTTTTTCTATCACTCAGTACTCTACTAATGCTTAATTCAGATCAAAATATGATAATAACTTTAGGCTTAAACGTAGTTGTCTTTTCTACTTTCAATTAGGTAGCTTCATCATTTCCTAAAGTCATTTTCTCAGAGTCCCCAGTCATCTCATTATTGTTCTTATCATTCTGTAAACTCTTCTTTATTACTCTATTGATGTCACCTTCAGTATTATCTAGAAAACATTTTTTGAAAATCTCCTTGCTAAATGTCTGATCTCCCCACAGAGAAGGAAATGTAATTTTCTTTATATGTTCTAGTCGGCATAAAAAGACAACTAGTCAAAAGTAATTTCAAAGCTCAAAAGCTATCAGATTGAAATAATCATTTTAACTAGATAAAGCATACCAAAAAAGCTACTGAAAGAGGACTAAAAACTTTAGGAAAAATTATATAAACTTGAATAACATTCAATTGATTTTGTTATTCAATCTCTTCCTTTCCTCCTTTTTTAAAAGAGAAATATTTCTATTGTAATAATTAGGAGGTGTGATAAAATCCATTGGGTGGTAGTAAACGCCATCCCACAGGTTGGTAATAAGAAGGCTCTCTTGTTTTGAGTGACTCACTGACAAAAAATAATCAGTTTAACTGTGGAAACAGCACTAACATTCAGAGATCCAATGAAGAGTGCAACTATACATTTAAGTTGGTTGGATATAAGCCAACTTTTTCTGCTTTAATTTTAGAAATTTATGATCATACTTCAAAGT
This sequence comes from Proteles cristata cristata, assembly GCA_017311185.1. NCBI lineage: Eukaryota > Metazoa > Chordata > Mammalia > Carnivora > Hyaenidae > Proteles > Proteles cristata. The sequence goes on from JAESUZ010000815.1 coordinate 1,716,008, forward strand.
CTTTTAATAGACTAGTAGTCTATTAAAATAAAAGACAGGGTTCAACGCTAAAAGTTATATCTAAAGGAAAGAAATGGAAAGAACATATGCTACTATAATAAATATCAGCAAGTGTACTAAACATTTCTAGTCTCCAGAGAGAAGCACATCAGTGAAATATGCATTACCGCAGAGATCGCCTTCGTCAGACCCATCAGGACAATCTCTTCTCCCATTGCAGAGTTTCTCTGGCTGCAGGCAGGCTGAAGTGTCATTAGCACAAGGGTATTGGGGTGGTCCACATAAAAAACTGTCACAGTCATCTTCATCTGACTGATCTTCACAATCAATATCTCCATCACATATCCATGCTTTGTTGATGCATCTCCCTTAAGGAAACAGAAATATCATCAATTAAATTGTTGTAATTAAGTCACTGTAATAATGAGGAGTCAATGCTGCCTTTAGTCAGAGGTAGAACTACTTGTTATTAGCAAGAAATGTATTTGCTGATAGTTTGACAGTTTATTTTCCTGAAGGCATTTGAACAGCTCTTGCCCTACTTGTTAAAGTGATATTAGCATTAAACTCTTAATATTTTCCTTGATTTCAAGTTATTAGTCTGACCCTATTAAAACATAGTCTGTGACTAATTGAAAGTTTAATTATAATACTTTTAAAAACAAACTTTAAACAAATGTTTGTATAAAAGTCCCTTCAGAGTCCTAAACTCAGGTCAATGTTATCAGTATCTTTCTTAACCTAAATTTAAGCAAATGTTTTATTTCACAGGAGAAAATGTCCTTCTGTTTACATTTATAACCTTAAGACCTCAACTTCTCCTCATAACTAGACATGTGTATTCCCTCTCATAAAAGAATATAAATGCTTTTAAACTTTTTAGTAGCTGTACTAAATGCAGGCAGATTTTATGGAAATATGCTTTTCTTTATTGATTTTGAAAGAAAAAATGATTGTTGTTTAGCCAGCCTTTTTAAAATTAATAATATGAAATACATAGAAAGCAATGGTCATGTCTATGTAAACTTTTTTTAAAATGTAAATTATTCCTCCTTTCCAGGATGTTTACATTTTTCTTCTAATTAATTTATCTTTTCTGGATTATATAATGTTAAGGTATAATGTAAATTAAAATCATATCTGAAAATAAATACTAATTCTTAGCTGACTATATACCCACAACTCATAAAATGAGTTGGGCAAATGAAAAGGAAATGAAAAATATTAGACTGTATATGTCAAAGAGTCTATATATTCAGAAGTTTGCTACAACCTAAATTTTAAAATAATTAAACTATTGGTGAAAGGATTTTTCATTTGCAGAAATAGATAAATAAGCTTCTATACTATTAAGTCAAATAAGAAAGAATACAAATTATATTCCATAGTTCCATAGTTAACATAAATGCATTTCATAATCAATATTCATTATAGATGAACACATTCTTAATATAGGAAATGATAGATGTTCTATGGATCAATTTAATATAAATGGAGATACATTACATATTTTTGCCTTAACATCATCAATAAAACTAATGATGTTAGTATTTATTTTGTTTTGTAAAGACTATCTAATATAATTAGATAACAAAAATAAATGAGGTATAAAATTAGAAAAGCATCATTACATGCAGTTAATATAATCATATAATTTTAAAATCAATAAAAACTAATTAAGAACTGTAAGACACTAAGAATTCAAAAAATTTGATAGTTTCACATATTATACAAAAAAAATCCATAGATTTCATACCTAAAAGGAGACTATAGTAAGAAGGAAAGATGGATTTAAAAATTCAACATAAAACACAGTATTTAGGCAAAGCTACATAAGATTTCTATAGAATTTATATGAAGAAAATTTAAGAGTATTCAAAGAAACCCAAAAGAAGTCTTGGATGTAGTTTGGTCTTAAAGAAGATTCATTAATTAGTAATAATTACTATAATCTCAATAAAATAGGAACAATATTATTACAAACCTATAAGTTTATCCTAAATTTAAGAAAATAAAATTGCAAATATCATTTGGAGTCCTCAAAAAAAGAAAGGATAATTGATGGGTAGGAACTGTTAATGCCAAGTATTTAGAACTATTTTAAAATAGCAGTAGTCAAAATATTTTTAACAGAATATCATTCAACATATCAACAATTCAATAGGATAGAGAGGTCACAATAATATGCATAGTATATGGTTTTAATACATAAAATTGGCTGTTCAAATAGTAGAGATAATGGAAATACAAATTTGATGATGTTAGGAACATTGCTTAGCCATCTGGAGGAAAAGAAATAAAGCTGAATCTTGATCCTTACACTAAAATCTATTCTAAGTAGATTGAATAGTAAGCATTTCATAATAACAATAATAAATACACACATGTTATAGAATGAAATAGATATAAAACAACAAAATCTTGAAATGTTCACTACACAAACCCAGAAAACATAAAGGACAAACTGATAAACTCAATTTCATAAAGATTTTTGATTCCACTTTGCAACATTATAATCCATACACAAATTCAACAAGTGGTAAACCAGAAAAATATTTTATTTAGAAAAAAGGACATTTTTCTTTAAAATACAAAAGGTCTCTTACAGATAAAGATCAATATATCAATACAACTTCAAGATTCATAATGGATAATGACTTATAAACACAAGATGATGAAAAATATCTTTCAATCAAAATAAAACTAAAAAAGCAATTTGATACTATTTTTTCTTTACTAAATTGACTTAGATTAAAAAATTGGAAAATACAAGGATAGATTTGTCAAAGGTATAACATCTCCAATGTTTATGAATTTTCTAAATGGGGACAACCTGTAGGGAAATGTTATACATTCCAGTAGATAAAAAATGCAACTCTTCACCACAGTAATTTTAATTTTAGAATAAATTTTTTTATTAATAGATTTGCCCAAAGGTGAGATACAGAAGCATGTGTTGCTGCTTTCTATATATTAGCAAAAGACTGACAACAATTTAAATCAAAATCACAAGACTGCTGATATCACTTACAATGTATCTACACATTGAAGTTATACACGAGTGAAAAAGAATGTTAATATAAAACAATCTCCCAAACTTATCAATAAAAAGTCACAAAACAAGCTATGGTAAAATGTATTTAATTAGGACTATATTTCCATATGAGTATAAATATCAGGACAGGTTTGTCTCGATGTGAATTCTTTCGGGGGGAGGGGGCTAGATAATAGTGTACAGTCATTGTCTTTGGTGAGGAAGACTTGATGTACTGGAAATGTAGAGTGGGAGAGCAGGATTTTTCAATGAATCCTTTTGTGCTATTTATTTTCCTTCTATCTTATTTCAACATAACTTTTCCAAAAACAAAAACAAAACAAAAACAAAAACCTAGCTCATTTAAAAAAAGATGGTGATAAAATGTATATACATGTGCCATATAATTTGATAGTTTCTATGAATGTATTTTATATTCTGTAATTTTCTGTGACTTACACTTCCCTTGCAATTTTAGGAAGTACGAGAAAGAAGTCTTTAGGAAGACTTTCCCTGCCAGTAAAGAATTTATAATCTAGTTAGGAAGACAAAGTCAATGCATAGCATATAATTTTAGTCTAAATTATGGCATTCTGTCTTAAGTATAAAATTGTAGGGGGTCATCTGAAAGTATAATAGAATGAAAGGAGTCATTCTATTTCTGGTTTGGTAAAGTCATTCTATTTCTGGTTTGGTAAATCAAGATGCAACTTTTTTTTCCCTCCCAGCCATCACTAATCCATCATGATATTCTTAACCACTGACTCCAGCATAACTTTAGAAGTGTTTCAACAAACCTGTCTATAAACCATTATCAATCTTTTAAAGCCAGAACAGCAGTAAAATCTATTTGCTATTCCTGACCTAAAAGGTGCCTCGAAAAGATAAAGAAAAAAATCTTATTCAAATGAGTATTCATTTTAACTCAGATTATGCTACCAGATACATATATACATATGAGTACATTTTTGAGATAAAATTTACAAGTTTAAATAGCTCTCTCCTCTCTCCAATTTTATAGAGGATGTTTGAAATATAATTGCTTCTCTCTTTATGTGTTTGGTTTTAATTCTTATAAAAACATAGGTATGAGGGTATACAAGGTTAGAAGTTTAAATGTTCAATTTATGACCATTAATTGGGTAAAACCTGATAGCAAATGATCTTAGTAAGTATGCTTAAAGAATGTTGATTTTTACTTGATTCAAATTAAGACAAATCCTTACATAGTCATCATTGGGTGTAATATTTTGAATTAAGAAATATTACAGATTTCCTCGTTAAAGGTTCCTCCTTTATATATAAGAAACTTGAGACTTAGGGGAAATTTGTATGAAATACAGATTAGTAATATTCAAATGTGTTATAGAAATTATAAATTTCCAATATGTAAAAACCCCAAATCTTTAACAATAATTTTTAAATGTTTATACTTAAGTTCAAATAACTAAGTCAATGATTACACTTTAAAAATACATGACATGCTAAAAATAATATTAGGTGTTTGTTATTAAGTTCAGTTTTACATAATCTTTTCTGATCTGTTTATAATGTTATGGAAATTGTAGTTTTACCCTCTGATCAAAGAGAATAACAATAGATAAGTAGCAAAGCAGCAACGTAAACAGAAGTAACAATCAGCATCTTGGGATCATGAAAATTAGAGAAATTACACACATGTGCAAACACACACACACCTCTGGATATTATAAGGATTGTTTTATTTGTGGTATCCTTAAATTTATAGTTTAGGATAAAAGTCAGTACAAAGTCAACACATACAGGGAAATTTAGAATTTCTGGAATCATTAGAAAGTGTGATGTTTTTTCCAAAATAAATTAATATGACCAATTCTAGAGTTTCACTTCCTCTGTTAAATTGTTGTGGCCATTAAAAAAGTAGATTTATGATTTTGTAAACTGCTTGACACATTTTTATCTTAATAAAAGACATTATATGTTATAACAGGATAATTTCTATCCTGGGATGATTGGCAGTTAGTATTAAGAATATGATCATGAAGAGCAATGAATCTTTGAGAAAATTCAAGTGATTTGCTCAATAACATAATGTCGTTTTGAATACTGGCCTTTGAATTGCAATCAAAAAGAAAATTTTACTACTAACCTTGAATACTACATACATATTTATTTATTTCTCTAACAATGTTTGGCTTCAATTCAATTCAGTAATTATTTTTGAGTATAATGTGTTTGTCTAGCTACTGATCAATGTGGAAAGATAGGAAAGACAAATTCCTGATCTTGTGGAGTGATAAGTCTAGTACTGATAAATGTTCTACTATTTAATATATAAAATAATAAGATAAAAGCTATAAAGCGATCAGAGAGTGCCATGGAATTTCAAAAATAGAAAATATATATGACTGGTTTGAGAAAAAGATTTACTAAGATGTTATTTGGGAAGTGGTTTTGAAGTGTGGAAGTGAATATTACATATGAAAACAGGAAAATAATTCATATAGATGGCTGACTCCCCAAGTATACAGTTTTAATATTCAAATATATACCCTCTGCAAAACAAAAAGCAAGTAAAACAGAAAAAGAGAAATAATTTAATAGCCTGCTGATTACTCTTGCCACTAAACAGGAATATGTCAGGGCATAGAGGGTGGGAATAAATCAACTCTTTCTTAATTAGGTCTCTCCCTTTCTGAGTGAAAACACTGTAAACTTCTATTTTGCATATGTATTCTTTACTTTGTGCTAAAAGTTATTTTCTTAATATCACAGTATATGTATAGATTTTTATCAGAACTATATACAACTCTATATAGTATAGAATGATATACTGAGTATTGGGGCGCCTGGGTGGCTTAGTCGGTTAAGCATCCGACTTTCGCTTAGGTCATGATCTCGCGGTTCGTGGGTTCGAGCCCCGCGTCGGGCTCTGTGCTGACTGCCAGCTCAGAGCCTGGAGCCTGTTTCAGTGTGACTCCCTCTCTCTCTGACCCTCCCCTGCTCACACTATCTCTCTCTCTCTCCTGGAAATAAATAAAACATTAAAAAAAAAAGGAATGATATACTGAGTATAATAGATGATTTTCAATGGCCATTTTGAATACATGGTGTTTTAGCTTTATCTGCTGAATCTAATCCACATATAACATGTAATTCCTGTGTAAATTCATAAAATTAAAAAAGGACAGGACTTGCTGCAGAAGCAATAATAAGATAGTTTGAAGTCACAGTTTGTGAAATGTTGACTGTTAATTCATGAAGGGCCTCTTAATCTTATAAAAATGGAGAACCATTGAAAGATTTTGAGAAAGTATGTGTTCAGGTCACAATTTATGAGGTAATAGGGAGTCAAAGCTGTGTATAGAATGGAATGAAGCTAATTATTATCAGGAAAGACACAGTAGGCCATGAAGTGGTCTAAGTAAGAGATATTACAGGCTTATCATATGCTTTGATATGTGAGTGGAAAGAGTGGAAAGAGTGATAGTAGAGAAATTGTAGAAGTAGCATCAGTAGGACCTGAGAAAAATAATTATAAGTTAGAACGATTATGCTTTGAATCCAAATGTTTAGGAAATTGAAGATGTTTATATGTATGTATACTTTATTGAAAGTTTTTATTTATTATTTATTTATTTATTTAGCACAAATGGGGGAGGGAAAGAGAAAGGGACGGAGGGGGAGAGGAAAGGAGAGGGAGAGAGATGGGGAGAGAGAGAGAATGAATCTCAGGCACGCCTCACTCCTCACTCTATTAGCACAGAGCCCAATGTGAGGCTCGAACTCATGAACTGTGAGATCATGACCTGAGCCAAAGTCAAGAGTTGACGCTTAACTGACTGAGCCACAGGGACTCTGAAGATATTTCTAACAAAAAAAAGGGAAATGTGGAAAATTTTCTGGTTTCAGAGAAAAAGTGGGATGTGCATGATAATATTGGAAAATAACAAGTTTGAAGCATGGGGTGAATTCCAGTGATGGAAATTTGGGAGACATTTATATGGAAGTGATGGTTAAAACTGGGAATAGAAGAAATTGCTACGAATACCTTACTTGAAAAAAAAGATGAGACAGAGCAAAACAAAGAAATTCAGAGAAAATCTCCACAATTTCTGAAACATACTTGCATTCCACAAGTATTTTTTAGCTTCAATGTAAGGGCAGGGAAGAGAAAGTAAACTAAAAATTTTAAAAAGAATGCAAATGGTAAGTGAATAGAGGACATTCCAGTATGAGAGTTCATAAGAAAAGGTTTCAAGGACAGGACATTCTGACCTTGCAGAAAAAGGTTAAATGTTACAGAGAAAGAAGTCAAAGCACAGTATGAGTCAAAGGTTGGGGTGTCTGACTGGCTCAGTCAGTGAAGCAGGTGACTCTTGATCTCCAGGTTGAGGGTTTGAGCCCCACAGTGGGTGTAGAGAATACTTAAAAAACATTAAAACAATCTTAAAAAATAATAACAAAAGTATCATTCATAAAGATCATGTTGTGTAATAGGCACTTACTATATGTTCTATTTATTATTATTATTATTATTTATTATATCATTATCAACATCATCATTTTACAGATTAGAAAACTGAGACATAGAGGTTTGGTAATTTATCTGAACTCAAGTAGTTACTGAATGGGAGAGCAGGACTCAAGACAGAGAAGAGTCCTGTGACTGTGAAATCACCCCTGGTGACCACCAAAACAGAAATTTCCATCCAAGGTAGAGATAGGGTGTTAGATTGCAAAAGGTGAAAGAATGGATGAATGAGAGATAAGACATTCAGGTACACTATGCAAGACTGTTTGATGAAGGGAAGAAGGAAGATAGGAAAATTTAATAAAATCAAAGAAATGTTTTTCAGGTTATTGGACTAGGTGTTTTACAGAAAGAAATAAAAACTAATATTAAAGAAAAGTCCTTTGGGCAAAAATATTTTTTTTCTTCACATACAGGATTGAAGAGAAAAAAGATGCACATAGCAAGCAACACTTGGAGAATCAAAAGAGAAATTAAGTTTCATAAGAAGCAATATGCTAAGTATTTGTGCTAGCTGTACAATACAGACAGTGAGAGCACACCACATTATTTTCATCAAAAATAATACAAAACTATTTTATAGGTTGCTTATAGGTAGGGGGTAGAGATCAAACTGCTGAATTTAGAAATTCTTCCTATAGAATTTATCATATAATTTCAATAAAATCACTATTCTTTTGTAGGAAATGTTTGCTACTAATTATTCAGACTGCTTTTAAATAATGATTAAATTCACCATTTCACCTTGTATTTACTGATACAACAATGGGGAAGGAAAAGAAAACAATGTAATCGTGGAAAAGAGTAACACTTTGACATTCACAGAAGCCCGCAGAGCATTTCCATTACACAGAGGATCAGCAGAGGAAGCTGTTTATGAAGACAATGTCAGAGTTAAATCCCCATGTGTGCCAGTGAGTTTTGTTACACTCTTTTGCTAAAGAGCATTTAATTCTCAAGTCTTAACCCTGCCCTGGGGCTTGACTTGAAAATGTTTGTTGCTTTTTCCAACGGAATCTAGAGTAAAAGTTATATGGGTCAGTCCCAAATTTAAAGATAGTCAATAATAAGAGGAGACTGTACAAGTGTGACACTGTCTCACTCATTTTCCCTAGTCATCCGTTCTCGCTGAGACAAATATTGATAATAAGTTTTTATTAGTTCTTCTAGAAATGTTTTATTATTAAAAATATACTTCTTTTTTATTTAAAAAACCAAATATTACATACCATGCTCCTATTGTTTTCCTTTACTTTTTACTCAACACTTAAATCACGAAAACTTCCATGTTCGTATATTACAGTGATTTCCCATCTTTGAAGTTGCTGTAAGGTACTCTGCTGTATGGATATACCATAATGTTTGCATCTAGTGCCCTATTTTGGCCTATTTAGGTTGTGTGTACCAGTTATTAAAAACAATTTAGTGATAAATAGCAATATAAAAGATGCTCAAAATCATATGTCCTTAGGAAAATACAAATTAAAAGAGCAGTGAGGTATTAATACACATCTATTATGTGGTAGGGTCCTCTCCCTAAGGAAAGAAAAAAAAAAATCCTCAAGACAGCCTGGGTATATGCGTACGTGACAATATCCCTCATGGTCTTGTAACATAAGACCACTTAATCAGACTGTAACAGGATGCCATTTAATCAGACTGCATCATATATGGGAGATAAAGAAGTAGAAATTATATAAAAAACTATGCCACTTGGTGTTCGGGGCTCAGTTCTTTGGGTATGAACCTGTGCTGGTACAAATAAAGTTGCTTCTTGGAAAGAAAATCTCTGTGTCATGACTCAGTGTGAGAATGCTGCTACAATTAGAATGGTGAAAATCCAAAACATGGATACATCAAATGGTGGCGAGATTATGGGGCCACAGGAACTCCTCATTCATTACTGGTGGGAATGCAAAATTGTACAGCCACTTTGGAAGACAGTATGGCAGTTTCTTACAAAACTAAATCCACTTTTATCGCTGATGATTCAGCGATCATGCTCCATGGTACTTACCTAAATGAGCTGAAAATTTGTGTCTACAAAAAACCTATATGCATATGTTTGTATCATAAGTGCCAAAACTTGGAAGCAATCAAGCCATCTTTCAGTAGATGAATGGATTTTTTAAAAAGGTGTCGTGCATCCAGACAATGGAATATTATTCATTGCTAAAAACAAATGAACTCTTAACCCATGAAAAGACATGGATGGAAATTAATGCATGTTACTTAGTGAAAGAAGGAAAAGCTAGTCTGAAAAGGTTACATACCAATGATTCCAACTATATCATATTTGGAAACAGCACGACTACAGAGACAGTAAAAACATCAGTGGTTGCCAGGGGTTGGGGTAAAGGGAGTGTGAACAGGCAGAACACAGGATTTTTAGGGCAGTGAAACCATTCTGTATGATACTTTGGGGGCACATGGCACATCATTATACATTTGTCAAAATCTCTAGTTTTTACAACACCATTAGCAAGTCCTAATGTAAATCATGGACTTTGGGTGATAATAATGTGTCAGTGTAGGAATGCAGGTTCATCAACTGCCATAAGCCATTCTCTTGTTGGATGCTGTTATAGTAAAGGCAGCTGTATGTGTAGGAGTAACGGTATATAGGGTACATATAACAGGTCAAACGTATAACATGGAGTATATGTTCTTTCCTTTCACTTTTCCTGTGAACATAAAACTTTTTTTATTTTTATTTATTTATTTATTTGTTTTAATGTTTTATTTATTTTTAGGAGAGAGAGAGAGACAGCGTGAGCAGGGGAGAGTCAGAGAGAGAGAGGGAGTCACAGGCTGAAACAGGCTCCAGGCTCTGAGCTGGCAGTCAGCATAGAGCCCGACGCGGGGCTCGAACCCACGAACTGCAGAGATCATGACATAAGCGAAAGTCGGACGCTTAACCGACTAAGCCACCCAGGCACCCCATAAAACTTTTTTTAAAACTTAAGTCTAGTTAAAAAACAAAGTTTTCACAGAAATTTAATTGTGCCATACATTCCATGTCATTCAGTTCTAAATATTTAAATATACATATTATATAAATTACACATATTATTAATCTGGTGATTATTCTGAAGTGGGATTTCAGTTTTCAGTTTTGCTTTCTAGTCTTTTTGATGCTGATTTCTAATTTGACTTTTGTGTATGGAGAATATGTTCTGTAGACTGTCAATTATTTGGTATACAGGGAAGGGTATCTCTATACTTACTGACTTAAGATTATTCAACACCTTATTAAATCTTTAAAAAATAGCATTTAAATGAATATCTTTGTACATGTCACTCCTCCAATGCATTAAGTGTATTGTAGGTTAAGTCTTAGAGGTGATACTGTGAGTGAAAATGTATTCACATTTTAAAACCTAGATACATATTGGCAAATGGCTTTCCAAGAGGTTCATCAATATTAAATGACGTCAGTGTCTGCTTCATCTACTCTTACCAAAATATGATATTATTGGTTTTGTTAATAATCACCAATCTGATTTTTAAAAAAATCCAATCCCACTATAAATCTGACTCTCTGATGGTTGAGCGTGATCGTCTTTTCACTTGTTTAAGAGCCTTTTATATTTCTTTTTCTGTGAATTTTTCCAACTTCTATAGTAGTTGGTCTTTTTAAAAATGATGCCAAAGAGCTTTTATGTATCAGGGTATATAATTAGTTATGATTTATGTTTCAAATATTTCCCCTGTTTATTCTGTATTAACTGCCTTCGTCACTTTGGGACCGTTTTTACTTTTAAAGAGAGGAAGATTTGTGTGTGTTTGCATGTGGACAATTATTCACTTAAAATATTGTTGGATTTGCTCATGCTTTGTCTAGAATGGTGGTAGTAATGGTTTGTAATTTTTGTGTCTAGGGAGGTACTTTTTATAACTTTGGGGAGTTATAAAACCAATACTACATTGGTTAAAAAAATAACTTAAAAGGTTTTATTCCTTTAAAATGTTCTGCAGGAGATGAAACGGCATTGGAAAAATGTCCCTTGAAATATCTGGTAAAACTTTTCAACTGGACTTGGAGCTTTTGAGGAATAATGAGAGGGGACAGATCTTGATTATTTTTCCCACTGTTATAAATTACCTATTTTCCTTTTTAGAGAAAATTTTGGAAATGTGTATTTTCTGAATACACAATTTGTTAATTATAAGTTTTCAAATTCATTTCTAGGACACTGCATAGGTTCTTTAATTGGTATGATTTTTCAGCATTTCTTATTATTTTTCCCATTCTCATTTATGGACTACATTTTCAGTGTGTTTTCTTTTTGGGTCAGTTAATGGATTAGGAACTTTGGTTATTCTTTCAAAAACTTAGTGTTTGAACTTTCAAATTATGCTGTTTTTTCCTTCTCTTTTCTAAATTTAAATTCAATCTGTTTTTCTGTTTTCCTTTGGTTTGTTTTGTTGTTATATCCTAACTTTTTTTCTTTTTAATATTTTTATTTCTAGGAGAGAGAGAGAGAGAGACAGCATGAGCAGGGGAGGGTCAGAGAGAGAGGGAGTCACAGACTGAAACAGGCTCCAGGCTCTGAGCTGGCAGTCAGCACAGAGCCCGACGTGGGCTCGAACCCACGAACCGTGAGATCATGACCTAAGCGAAAGTCGAACGCTTAATTGACTAAGCCACCCAGGCGCCCCTGTTATAGCCTAACTTCTTGAGTTACTTATTGCATTAGTCAGGATGAGCCTGCTACAGTAACAAACTAAAGTCTGCATGTTTGTTCTTTAGACCCGTAATTTAAAAGGTCACTGGGACAGGAGTCAGGAGAGAAGGAGGGTGCTCACTTTAGCTTAACTGCTTAGCATGCAAGTGATATAGTCCACTTGTTAGAAAGTCCATTGGGTAAAAGCAGTCACCTGGCCCCAATCTAACTTCAAGAGAGTAGAGAAACATAATAAAACATAAGGAGAACTGGCGAATACTGTCTCTCCTACATACTGTTAAAAAAATATTTTAGGGTTTTTTTTTTAATGTAAATATAAGTGTCTTAAAGTCTTAGAGCAGTTTTAACCTTTACTAATTTTAGAAATATAAATGTTATAAGCATAGAATATTTGAAAGTTCATCTAAATCTATTATACTTCTGTAAATTAACTTTTACATGACATAATTTTGTAAATTCAGAATATAACCATTTAGCATTATTATTTTGTTTCAGTTCCTGTAGTTATGGCAAACTACTAGACGCTACTAGAAACAGATTTAAACATTCATTATTCAAGATTCACAAAACTAGCAATATGTTAAAAACAAAGTTTCAGATGATGTCTTTGATGATTATATAGCATTTGTACTTCTGAAGTTGTTAAAAGCTATAAATTCACTGAGTTTTGGGACACTTGATGTAAATGTATGAAGTTATAAATTTTTCCTTTGAGCAATGCTTTATTTATATTCCATATGTTCTGATATGTATGAATCATTATTTTCTAAAACTTCTACAATTTCAGTTTGAGTCCCTCTAGAATTAAGATTAAAAAGCATTTTATTTTATTATTAAATTTCCAAATGGAAGGGTAGTTTACTCTTCTTAATTACTAGATTTAGTATACTATGATTAGGAAATTCTGGCTGCATAATTTCTATTGTTTGGAATTTACCGAAGTTGTTTGTGACACTAAGTGCTCATTTCAAAAAATCTTTCATGAGCCTTGTAAAAGAAAGTGTATTTTTTTACTTCTAAGAAAAGTGTTATATTTTTATTAATTTGCTCTAAGCATTCCTAGATCTACATTCTTGCTTATTTTTCTTCCATTTGATTTTTTATGGGTCAGAATAAATGAATTCTAATATGGTTTCTCTATTTTATTCTCTTAATACGGATTTCTCATTGTGGATCTGTAATTTTTGCCATGTAAAAGTTGATAGTGTATTATTTGCTATAAGACACTTATATTTCAAAATATTTATTAAAGATTGTATTTTTATCATTAATTTTTTTGTTTTCTTTTTGAGGTTTTTAGTTATTGCTGTGGTTAGTCTCATCAATATTTTATTCTGATCTCTAAACTTATCTCTTTAACTTTCTCACTAATTCCTATATTCTTATTGCCTTAATAATTTTCTTAGTGAGGAAAAATGTGGAAAAATGCTGTATACTTTGTATATTTAAAATATCTGTAATAATATTTTACCTGGGTATAGAATATTAGTTTGAAAGTGTTTTTTCCTCAGCTTCTTATTACTCTATTTTCTTGTGGCATTTCTTAATATCTTCTTAGGTAATTTAATATTCTTTCTGGTAGTTTCAGTATCTGATGATCTGTGATTTCAAAATGACTTCTAGAAGTTTGGGTTAATTTCATTAATTTTACTCAGAAGCCTGAATGTAATTCCTTATGAGGAATCAATTTCTTCAATTTAGGGAAAACTTAGTTACTCTGTTTGCATATGTGTGTGTTTGTTTCTTTTATCTTGTCTCAAGGAATTTCTTGAAGTATATGTTATAGCCTTTCTTTTTAATTTTTTTAAATTTTTTTTTAATGTTTTATTTATTTCTAGGAGAGAGAGAGATAGCGTGAGCAGTGGAGGGTCAGAGAGAGAGGGAGTCACAGACTGAAACAGGCTCCAGGCTCTGAGCTGGCAGTCAGCACAGAGCCCGATGCGGGGCTCGAATCCACGAACCGCGAGATCATGACCTAAGCGAAAGTCGGACGCTTAACCGACTAAGCCACCCAGGCGCCCCTCTTTTTAATTTTTTTAATGTTTATTTATTTTTGAGAGGAGAGGAGGGATAGAGAGAGAGGAAGACAGAATCTGAAGCACGCTACAGCTCAGGGCTGTCAGCACAGAGCCTGACACGGGGCTCAAACTCATGAGCTTGTGAGACCATGACCTGAGCTGAAGACAGACGTTTAACTGACTGAGCCACCCAAGCGCCCTGTTGTAGCCTTTCAACATATACCTTAACTGCTCTTTCTTATTTATTTTGTCTTTTTCTGTGATGCTTTCTGGGTACACTGTAAATAATTATTTTTCAATCTGTTTCCTTCGTGTCCAGCCTAGAATTTTTTTTTTTTTAATTTCCATGTTGATAGATTTCGTTTCAAAATCTAATAGGTATCATTGCCACCTTTTTTTTGTTATAGTTATTCTGATCATCATATCTATTTCAATATATCACACACCTATGTATAAGCAAATATAGGTATATTCTTGCTTGCGTTAGGGATATTCTTTTCCCTTTATTTCTCTTTGGTGATCTCAAACATACTTATTTTATTTTATTTTATTTATTTATTTTTACAAATAGTTTATTGTCAAATTAGTTTCCACATAACAACAAACATACTTATTTTAAACTCTTTTTTTTAGATATGTCATTTAGACATCTCATTTTCATTTAATCCTGAGTAAACTCATTTCATGATTGAGTTTTGATGGCTGGTTTTATTAGGGATGGTTTTCTTCAAGGATTTTAGAATTTTTTCTCAATCTCACCTTGGATGGATTTTTCAATTTTCTCTCTGACTTTATGTGTTTTCTTATCACTAGGTACCAGTATTGCTGCTTCTACTTCAGCCCACTCCATCGCCACCCCTGCTCTCAGTTAACAAATACATCCTGTATTTGTCTTTTTCATCACTGCCAGTCTCTAAGCTAGCCAGAGGGTTGACTTGATTGCCTCCATGTCTCTAGGCACACAGCTTCATTTAAGTAACCATCCTAGGAAGCAACCATCATATTTTTTCCCTTTCTTTCAAAAGCAAAGGAGTCCTATTCCAATTCTTGATTTTCAGCAGTGAGCCTAGCTCCAGTCCCCAACTTCATGTGGTATAACTTCATTTCCTGTTAAACCTAACCTCTGAACACCTGTTCGTCTCTACTGGTCTCCATATCCAATCTAATCAGGCATCCAGCTTCACCATTTGCTATTATATTTTATTTCAGTTCATCAGAGACATGTTATGTGTGTTAGTAAGACCAAATATCTCTCATTTTCTCCTATTATATTTTGTCATGATCTTTATGTGTTTTTAACAGCAGAGGAAGCATTCGAAGTGTGAACTTAAAATTCCATTCTTATGAAGTTTTGTCTTATGCCTTCTTAATGACATTAGAGTATTTCATTGTGTGAATGCACTATAACTATTGGGTAGTGCCCCTAATGATGGACAATGCATTATTTCTAGTTTGGGAGCTATTAAAACAAAATGTTGAATTGAGAGTCTTTTTGTATTTATCTTTATACACTTCTGTTCCTTACGTGAATTTCTAGAAGCAAAAAGTTTGGGTTAAATTTACCAGCCACCAACGGGCCTCTTTTCCCCATAACTATGCCATCATTGAATAATATCAAATATTTATTTTCTTTTTTCCAGTATGAAAAATGCATTTCTGAGTTGCTTTTCCATAAGAGGTAGACATGGAATTTCCCCCACCAGATTGGTCAAGTACAATATAACTGCAATTTATTGGTCTGGGTATGAGTGACCAGATATGGAAGAGTGTAGTTCTTAGTCAGAGATAGGTCCTTTGAAGTTAGAAGCTCTTAAATATTAATGATTGTATTGTACTTTTAATTTAGCTCACATACTCTCCTTTACCAGAATAAAGTAACTTATTAATGTGCCTACATTTTTACTTTAATAGATGGCAATTTATGTAAGCACCAAACGTTAACTGATTACCCTGAAAACTTTTAAATGTTTACGTTAGCGTTTAGAAGTCTTTGAAAAATAAATATGAACCCTGAATTCAGTGTCTTAGGTAGTTTAAAGGTCTTTAACTTGTAAAGCTAATAATTTAATTAACGTAAATTTAAAAAATATAAAAAGATTATGGGCATGTATATATTTTTAATCCAAAGATGTTTATGGTTCTCTTTAATATATGCAATATTCATAAATATGCAAATATAATTGTGTTATGACTCATCAAATAATTTGATAAATTTTGTTCGCTATGTTTAAGCCATAGATTAAATTAGAAACAGATTAACTTTAAATTATCTTCACATTTTGCTTTAATTTTTTAAATTATTTATTATTTGTGTGAGTGGGTGCGTGTTTGAGAATACTTAAGTTCTACTCTTTTAACAAATTTCAGTTATACAATAAAGTATTATCAACTATAGTTGCCATGTTATACTATATTTCACTTCGATAATTCAACATAAATTTTATTTCAGTTCTGCTTTTTTACATTAAATTTTGGTTTATAAGATAACTATTTGATACATACATTGATGTTTCATTAAAACCATTATTAAACAGATAATCCAAATCCCAAGTCAACATACATAAAATTATCTCTCAGAATTCTATTCTCCAAAGATATCCAGTGTATGGGAGCAAAATATACTATCCCCAAAATATGCCATTTTAACAGAAGGGTTATTTTGAGTGGAGGTATTTGAGATTCAACAGATGGAAAGAAGCATTCCTATAGCTTCCCTTATCTGATTATAAGCACAAACTTCTGAGAAATGAGGACTGCCATAAATTCTTTTCTAGGGAAGTTTATGAAGAAAATAGAAAAATTAGTGCCAAGATGGACCTGCACATACTTTACTAACTAGCTCTTATCTTGTTAATTCTCCCACATACTTACCTGCCTACAATTTGCCATCCCTATAAACTCAAAATCCTTTTCCTTTATTTTGTCATCATTCCACAAGTTTACTGTTATTTGCTAAGATTCTATGTAAGCCCAAGTTATAACCACTCCTTGGAGTCTCTCATCACTGAGTTTTCCCAAGTGCATGTGTGATATATGTGTAAATAAACTTATTGTGGTTTTATTATTAATCTTTTGTCAGTCTAATTGAAAGGGCCTGAGCCAATGAATTGAATATGGGCATAGGAAAAGGTTTTTCCTCCCAACATTATTATTTAACAAGTTATTCATCTATTAATTTTCAATCAATATATTGTATTTCAAAAAGATAATTTCTAAACTTAAAGTCCCAGTTTTTAACCAAGAAACACAAAACTAAGACACTTCCTGTAACAAGTGAAAAGAATCACATAATTGTGAAAAATACTGTTAGAACTAAGTAACCATTTTGAAAACACAACTCCCTCATTAAAAATGAGCCTTGGGAGTATTTATTTCTCTATGACCATGTTAGCTTATACTTATCTCTTTATTTCTTATTTGAATGCTTACCTGTAACCATGAGGTGTGCCCAAAAATAGAAACACCATATCTTTTTAAGTCTTTAAATGCCGATAGTCATGCAGTTTCTAGAGTGTTTGCTTACCCATAGCTATGATAACTTCATTTTTACCTTTTGGTTGAAATACATAATAGGGAGCAAAATTAATCATCCAGAGTTTAGGCAATTCAAAAATCAATTTCGCATCATCCTAGAGATGATGCACATGTATATATGTGTGTACACATATACATACACACACACACACACACACATACACATATTCCATAATGTGGAATTTTTCTAAGGATTATTTTGTTGAAGATATAACCCATTTAATAAATTATACCACAACAGTTAATTGTAATACACTTTTCTCCAAATTTCAACTCATCATCTGGTATAAAGAGGAAAATAAATAAGTTAGTATATTGTGTCAGGTAAATCTACTATATATAGGAAAACTAAATGGAATAGTCATAATAATAAAATAACATCATAAAAATAATAAAAGTTTCAGTGACTTCCAAAACAAATCAAAGATTTGAACGGAAGTCATTACCTTCGTCTTACTGAAATTTAGTCATGGTACAATTAAATTTAGGAATCTGCTATAGTTGAAAATAAATGTATATAATTTTGCCTTTCTATCTATTTATCTTCACTAAATTTTATGAAGAGAATTTATCTGTAAAAAGAGGAATTCTGTCTGCGGGTTTAGAACACATGTCTCCTTCAGGAGTCTGAAACTCCAGATTCCGAATCCACTTTGCTTGCTTTCAAATCCCAATTCTGCTATACTAACTCTTTTGATGCTTGCTACCTTGTTTGCTTGCTTTTCTTTCTTTTTTCTTTCAACTTGAGCATGTTAAAAACTTTTCTGGGCTTCAGTTTTTTCACTGTGAATTGGGATGATGAAATTGTTCACGGAGAACACATTTTTTACAGCTGTGCTAGGCCCACAGATAATTCTCAATAAATGTTAGCTATTATTATTATTATTATTATTATTATTACATGTAGAATGTGAGCAAACTTACTGGAAACACAAGAACACTTTTTATGAAGGTAAGATATACGTTGAGGATAGGACAAAAGGATTCTATCTCCAGGAAGCCCAAGGTACAAGCTGAATCAATGTTCTGCTTACCTGTACTCCGACAGGAAAACTTGGTTTTGTGATCACACAATCGTAAAGTACCATTGCAGCCTTTTTCGTCACTACCATCTTCACAATCTTTTTCCCCATCGCAGCGCCACAGATCAGGGATGCAATTTCCATCAGGTTGGCACTGAAATTCATTCCTATTACAACCAGCAGGAGAACGAATCTCTTAAATTGAAATGAGAGAGAGAAAGGCAACAGGGAAAAGAGAGGAAAGAAATTATTATTCTGCTTGATGATAATTTTTTTCATTTTTTTTCTTTTCAGGCATTATTACAATGCCAGAGAGAAAATATTTTCACTTTAGTTGTTTAATAGTGGTAATACTCTCTGATATTTTCAAATTCATTTTAGGAATATTAATAATTAGAGGAAATGATGTTTCTTGCCTTAGGCAGAATTCCTGAAAGTGCCACATAGGTTAGAAAAAAGGAAGAACAAGTGAGATAATATGTAGATATTCTGTTGTGATTTTTATTAGAAATACAAGAATGAAATCTTGAAAGGGTTTTTCTCTATGGCATATAAAAGAAAATATTTCACAGTCTATACTATATGTTAAAACTTTGGTTGCTCTTTTGACATTTCTTTAGACAACTTCTTTCAGACCAGTAGACAGCAAATAACCAAAAAATAAGTATTTTATGACTAATAGTATCTTTGAAGAATAACATCTAAAATTTTGATAAAACATACAGAAAACTCCCAATAATAAACATAGTCATTAGAACAGAGGATTTCACTTCTAGAATTAGAACAGACACACACAAGAACTTAATGAGGCACTATGCATTCAAGCTCGACTTATCAATTAATAATTCAGTAGTTCCCAGATAACAGTATTCCTCAATACCTGTTGACTAAAAATACAGGTTAAATTCTCCAGGAAAGTATAAGCAAGAATAAGGAAATATAAATGTTGGTGATATGGATGTTTTACAGTTTAATAGCTGAATATGACTATAATCAGTGGTATTTTAAATTTTTATTAATATCTAATATTATGATATATCATATTAACCAGCATCTCCACATTCTATTGTAAAATAGATTTTAGAATATATTTTTCTAGACTGAAATTTTAATATAATACATTTGCTTTATATTTCATACAGCTATATTCAGCAATTAACATACAATGTATCTATACTAGTAATTAATCTATATTATTATGATAAATTTGAAACAGTTGCAGGTAAATTACCCATAACTTAATAAGCTGGTTTGGTAGGAATCATGTGGTTATGAGTTAAGAATAAATTCACTTGAGGTCAAAGCTAATAATACCATTTATATCACCAAGGCAGTTACTTAATCTTTTTAGACTTCTATGTGTTTATCCAGAAAGTAAAGCCTGCAGGGTTGTTGTGAAGAATAAATTTGATTTCTGTAAATAATTATTTTAACTGTAAAATTTAGTCGTTACATGCTGTTATTTTCTATGATATAAAGACTATATTTAAAGACTATATTTCTATGATATAAAGACTTTCAAAAATTATGTCAGGTGATGCAATAGTATGAAGATGCACAAAAGAGAGTTACCTCTAATTTTTAAGTATTGCTAGAGCAGCAATGTTGCAAAAATGAACAACAATGACAAAAACACATAAAATGAGCTCCACTGAAGCAGGAATAAAGAAGATCTTTTGGTAGAAAATACCTGTTCCAAGTAACAGAAAACCTATAGGACTAATTTTCAAAAGTAACCACTGCAAAGAACACTTATACTCATCAAACCCAACTTACAGAGAAGGCACTGAGTTTAGGATGGCTTTGAAGTCCTTTCCAAAATGAGACTTTCTTCTTCTACTTTTCTAGTCATGCAAATCATTCTGCCTTTGGGTACAGAGAGTCTTCATGATTAAACAAAATGCTTGCTTGCATACATACAATAAAGATGGTAGAGTCTCTGCACTTTTGGAAGGTATATATAGAATATGATACAGTAAACTCCCACCATACTTAATTTGATATCTGCGGAGTGCACATTTACTGGTATGGCTTAACTACTATATTGGTAAAGAATGCTGGGACAGGGCTCATAAACAAGATATTGTGAAGTGTTCAAACCTGAGGTCTTTTTAAAGGTCACTTGAGAATCCTATGTGATTTCAGTATTTAAGAAGAGCAAGGGAGACAAATCAAATGGAGTTCCAAGACCTATTCAGCTCTTTAAGTGATTCTGTGGTGAAGAGGCCAAGTTCTATGCAGCAGTGAAATGGCCTTTGGTTCTTTTACTTACGACTTAAGCTTATTTGAAAACGAAACAACAACAACGAAACTTTGGCTCAGCTGAACTTTATAATCTGTAGTATGAGCTCAGCCAATAACATATAAAAGTTGTATTTCAAGTAATTGTCACGCAATGATTCCAGATACTTAATAATGGAAGGTATAGTCTATTGATTTTTCTATATTCTCTAAAATAAGAGTTGAAGACTGGCAGCTCATATATTGAATCTGTCCCTCAGTATGTTTAATTTGGCAAACATACTATTGACCTTTTAAAAATCTGAAGATTTCCTATAAAAAAAAGGCTTGATTTTCCAGTTCCTTCAAAAGTAAGATTCTTGGGCTAGCATCCTTGTAATATAACAGCTACCTGCTTTATGTGGGGCCTTATAATACATTACATGTATTAACATAGGTACATGCATGCGTAATGTCAACGTTACATGTATTAACAGCTTCCTATTATAATGTATTGTATTTTGCCTAGTAGACTTTTCTCTTTGGTGCAGATAGTGGACAGTAGGGCAACTGCAAATTATATTTTCTTTTGATTTTGAATCTACTTGTGGAACCTGTAGGGGAAATCTTATTTCACTTTTGCTTCAGTATTAGTACCTATTTTATTCTCTTGTGCAAATTAGTTTCCCTTCTTTGTAAGTCCTTTTTTTTTTTTTTAATATTTTTATTTATTTCTAGGAGAGAGAGAGAGACAGCGTGAGCAGGGGAGGGTCAGAGAGAGAGGGAGTCACAGACTCCGAAACGGGCTCCAGGCTCTGACCTGGCAGTCAGCACAGAGACCGACGCGGGGCTCGAACCCACGAACCGCGAGATCATGACCCAAGCGAAAGTCGGACGCTTAACCGGCTAAGCTATCCAGGCGCCCCTGTAAGTCCTTTTTATGGATACTGATGAATGATCCTGAAACTCATCACATTTCTCTCTTTGCAATAGCTACATAACATTTAGAGCCAGATTTGTGAAACATTTTTCATATATGAATTTATTTGGATCAATTTCAACCTCATATTTATTTACATTGCTAATCCTTTTTCTGCTTTTTTAAAAAGTTTTTTGTCCTCATAACCTTTCATCTTTCCAGGTTATCCTTTAGATTATTTCTGGAAATAGTGTGCTAATAGAGAACAGAAGACTGAACTAGGAGGGCATTTTGAGAATAACAGTTTACATTTAAAAGTATCTAACTGAGAAAACACTGCATATAGCTTAAGTAAAATTAAATGGTATATATCAAATTCTATACCATATTTCTATTCCTCTTCCTATCTTGTATTTCTTCACATACTATATTGCCTCAAAAATGTCAACAATAATGAATGGAATTCTGTGTTTAACTAATTATTGTGAAAGTAATGCTTTGACTCTTTTAAACATCTTTCAGATTTGGTTTCAAAGATATAGTTCTTTAAAGTCTGGTTAAGCCATTATTAACTCAGTGAGCTAAGGGAAATGCTCAAGATTTATGTAAACTAAGAAATGTAGATATATTAACCTACAAAAAAGAGACTTGCAAAAAGCAAATAGTTGCTTTGGGAGAAGAGGTTATTTGTGATCCAACAGTATGGGAACTTTACATATAGAATCACAGCCTTTTAACTCAGTGTCATTTAGAGCTGGAAATAAGTTGTGCTTACACAGATCAAAGTGCAGTCTATGAAAGGGAGACAGTGTGCTGCTAATTGTCTGAGGGTTTGTTTTTTATTTCATTTGCATTGTCTTTGCTTTGCTTGGTATTGTTTGGTTTATCTATGTGTACTTCATAAGTGAATCCACTCATTTGTTTTCTTCTTCTAAATAAACATTTATCTTATAAATCTAAATACAAATGTGATATATCCCTGAGGCTCTTTTTTTTTTTTTTTTTTCCTTCCTAAACTATCCATGTCTAAACCTCTATGGGAGAGTGTATAGTCTATTAAGAGGCTCCAGAAACTACCTTATCGTATTAAGTTTAAAATGATGGGGCGCCTGGGTGGCTTAGTCGGTTAAGCGTCCGACTTTCGCTTAGGTCATGATCTCGCGGTTCGTGGGTTCGAGCCCCGCGTCGGGCTCTGTGCTGACTGCCAGCTCAGAGCCTGGAGCCTGTTTCAGTCTGTGACTCCCTCTCTCTCTGATCCTCTCCTGCTCACACTGTCTCTCTCTCTCTCTCTCTCTCTAGAAATAAATAAAAATATTAAAAAAATGAAAGAAGGGGCGCCTGGGTGGCTTAGTCGGTTAAGCGTCCGACTTTCGCTTAGGTCATGATCTCGCGGTTCGTGGGTTCGAGCCCCGCGTCGGGCTCTGTGCTGACTGCCAGCTCAGAGCCTGGAGCCTGTTTCAGATTCTGTGTTTCCCTCTCTCTCTGATCCTCTCCTGCTCACACTGTCTCTCTCTCTCTCTCTCTCCTAGAAATAAATAAAAATATTAAAAAAAATGAAAGAAGAGTTGGGAGAAGGAGAAACAATACACCATCATAAACAAATGGTGAAACAATTATCCCCGTAACTGTCACTAATGTATACCTCCTGGTCCTGATCATATCATTCTCCCCCAGCCTGGGCTACCTTCCTGTTCATACTTCATCTATTAAAGTCCATAATTTTCTTTAAGACTCAATTAAAAACAAATGCTATCTATAATTGGGTCTCTTATTCTGGTGTCTAAAGATTCAGGAAATCCATGGATAACCTTTAGGGATTCATAAGATCTCAGAAATTATACATGATGTTTTCCCCTGTGGAATGGATTCAGAGCTTTTCCTGACTTGTAGCAAACTCCAAGGGGGAACACTAAGACTAATTTCACACTTTTCTGTTTTATTTTTAATTCCTATTCCAAACACCTTGCATGTAAATAGTAGTTTATATGGGTTTTGATTTTGCTTATGCTTTAAAACAATCATTAGAATGGATTAAAACCTGGTGAAAAAAGGATCACTCAGTTGTTCTTTTGATTTTGATTAAAAATAAACAAAACTGCTTTGAGAGCATCTCATTTCACAGAAACAAAAACCACAAATTAATATGTCTAAAGTTATACAGATGAACAGCAAAGATTCGAATCCAAGAACACAACTTTAGAGCCTTCTCTGTCACTGTACCATTACTACATTGTAACGAATCCTTTCTCATGTAAAGTTTAAGAATGGAGGGGGAAAAAAAGAAGTAATTATCCCATACAATAATCATGAAGAAGGGCGCCTGGGTGGCTCAGTTGGTTGGACTGCTGACTTCGGTTTGGTCCTGATCTCACGGTTCTTGGGTTCCAGCCCTGCATCGGGCTCTGTGCTGACAGTTTGCTCAGAGCCTGGAGCCTGTTTCAGGTTCCTTGTCTCCCTCTCCCTCTGATCCTTGCCTTCTCAAGCTCTCTCTCTCTCTCTCAGAAATAAATAAAAAGTTAAAAAAAAAATTAAAAATCATGAAGTGCCTATAAGCTCATTTACTTTTTGTATTTAAAAGACTGTTGTTCAGCCTACTTCTTTTCTAATAAAATATAACATTTATCTTATTATGTTGCAAGATCATGGTAAAATTTTATCTTTTATGAAAATACCAATAAATAACAAGTTTCATGATGCAGTATAGCCTTCTTAGAATTGCTTTTTCAATTGGTTGCCTAACAGGAAAGAAAAGAAACATACAAGGAATCAAAAACTCTGAGTAATATAAGCCATGATCACACAGCTTAGTGACAAAGATCTACCAAATTGATTTCATAATTTTTAAAATGAGAATACAGGCCTTAGTCACTCCTTAATTTGCTCTTTCAACACATTTATCGCAACATACCAGTTTTTTTTCCAAGTAGTAAGATAGAGCAATCTGTAAGAGAGACACTTTACTGTTCTCACAGAGCTTACATGAGGAAAAGAAGAGCATAGGCATTTAATAGTTATATAAATACATAAATTAGATTATGCCAGAAAGTAGTAAACGTTATGAAGAAAATGAAGGAATGCTATATAGGAAGGAATATACATCACTTCTGATTCATAACTCATTGGCCACAGCTAGTCACATTGGGTGGGGCACATCAAGTTGGTTCCAACCAGCCACAAGTTTCCAAGAGTACATTCTTACTGTGTGCCCAGGAGAAAGGAAGACACGGAAATATAGTAAATATCTTTGATGACTTCTATAGGAAGTGACTTGGATATAGGGAACATCTTTACAGGGGTGTTTAGGAAGTCTCTCTGAGAAGATGATATTTGAGAAGAGACCAAAATGAAGGGGAAGAGCCAGTCATGCAAGTTAGGGTAAAGAGCATAGTTAGAGGAAATAACAAATGCAAAGATTACAAAGCAGGAAACAAACTTTGTGTTTTACAGAAAGAGAAGTGAACAGGGGTGGCTGAAATAAGCAGGGGTGAGATCTTTCAGGGATTCATTAACACCCGCAACAAGATCAGTTCACTATGTATCTATCTATTGGAGATTATACAACAGAGGAGTGGTGATGATGTGATGTAATCTACATTATTAACATATAAAATGCTGTGTGGAAAGCACCACCACCAACAACAAAAGAAGATACTATGAGGCTTGAGTAGAAATAGGGAAACCAGAAAACTGGCTCTTGCTGGAGTTCAGGTGACAAAATGAAAGATATTGTTGCTGCCTTTGAGGAGATCATAGAAGTACGGGCATATAAGGAAGAAGGTAACACATGCAGTTACAAAGCAATGTCATAAGTGCCTAAGTAGGAGAGAGCACCATGAGAGAATGCAGAGGAGAAAACTATCTTGGACTTGGGGACTTCAGATGAAGAATTAGAGGAAAAGAAAAGAAAAGATCTCTGTTCATGATTTAGAGTCAGGTAGGGGCAGGGGGAGAAGGAGACTGGGATGAAACATATTCTGAACAAAAGCAGCGTCATTCATACAATTCTGTGTAGTGTTTGATGGAGGAGGGGAGAAACAGAAAATGAGCCTTTGGCCCTGTAGGCTTTGCTGAATGGTTTGGATTTAAGTTTGAAGGCTACTGGGAATCACAGAAAGACCTCCAGCTAGATTCTGATATGCTCAGATACACAGTATTATTTATAGATCACTTGGGGAAGCACTTAGACAATAAATAGAAAAAGAAAAATATTCTAAGATTGCTTAAATTTACAAGGGGGTGGATATATATATGTACAATTATGTATAATACAATAATGCAATATATAATTTCATTAGCTCAAAGTTTATACTAAAATCAAGTAGACTATTACACACACATATATACACACAGTTTTATTTTCCACCCTTTCCATGTCTCATCCGATTTCCCTCACATAAATTAAAAATACCTAGAACCTATCTTTTAATGTCTGTTATGTTTGGTTGTGGATGTTTAGAAATGCTATCCTCTGCCAAAAAACAAAAACAAAAACAAAAACAAAAACAAAAAAAACAGAAAAAAATTGTGGAATTTTATTTCCTCCTAACCTTCCTGCCAAATGAAATTTGCTTCTGTTAACAGTTGTTGATTTTCCCCTGGATGGAGTGCTGCATTCCTCTGAGGAGCCTGTGATGACCATTCCAACCTGAGTTCCAGGCCTGCGTGGTTCCCCAGAGCCGCAGTTGTTTAAGCTTCAGGGCTTGGCACACAATCTATCTTTGTAATATGGCTTGTCCCAGTGTAGTGTTAAAATGATGACTATGTTTATATGTACATGCTCCTGCTGTTTTACTGTTATGTTTTCATGTTGCTGATGCTGGTTATATTTTTAACTAATGCAATTTTATTGTATTTTTGCCCTGAAGCTATTTAAACCAAGCATACAATTTGGGGAATCTAATAAATAAATAAATGCAGAGCCCTAAAGGAAATGTGGCAACTGACGGTGGAATTTATCCCAATATTTAAATGAATTCACTGTGACTAAATACTTGCAGTTAGAAGACTAGCAACTGTAGAGAGACAGAAAGGAAATTTTCCAACCTAAAGTTAAAAAGAAATGAAAAACAGGGGTGAAAAAAATATACTTTTCTTTTTTAAGGAATATTAAAGCCCCCCCTGGGGAAAATAGCTAATAATAGTGTTGCAAATATAATGAATTATTTAAATTGTGAGACCAAGCTAGGGAGAAAAAATCACCTTTTTATTTTATTTTATTTTATTTTATTGTTTTAATGGAGTTTATACATTAACTTGTCATTCACTGTAAAATGCTTTGAAAAGTAAAAAGTGCTGTGCATTGCATGTGCACACAGCTTCCTGGATTACCTATAATTACCATGTGTCAGTCCCCATTCAGTTCCTAGCTTGAATAACTATGTATTAATAATTCCTGTACCTAAGGCAGCTGTTTGCTGCATATTCCTAGATAATCTTCACTTGCCCCTGAAAGTACTGAGAATTGGTTTGGCAGCATACAAATAGTTTCATTTCATTTTCCAACCAGGTACAGACATAACCTTGGTCCACTTTTGCCTCAGCAGACCCTTAACATCCCGTTAGTAGGTTAGGCTGTGCTTGGTTTCTATAGACCCTTAGGGAAGGGTTGCTTCTTAAAACCTACCTCCCAACCTATGTGGAACCTGTGTTGGGGTTGGTGGGATACACTGCTCTGACCTTCTCCGTGTCATGTGGGATGAATTCCCTAGGGGTTGCTCCCTGACTGATGGCACTATAATCTCTGCTGTGAACTAATAATGGAAGTCAAGCCCGGGGCTTTCTTCTTCAATTTGTCCTTATCCTATTGGATCTTGAAGATGACCTCCATGTTATCTGGGTTACAGATACTATATCATTTGGTTTCTTATATGACTGCCCTTCCCTCCCACCTCAACACACTTCCAGGGCATGGTTTTTGTGTTTTACTTTCAATCCTAACAAACTCTTTCTAACCCTATATGTAGCCTCCACTGGAGACTGTCCTGATAAGAAGTTGGATGGGACAATGAAAATCATTTATTTGTACATGGGTTTTAATGGAAATTTTAATAATAAAGAAGAGACTGTATTTTGAATCTTTAATGTTTACTGTCTGGGTCAGTTAGAAATGCTGAAGAAAAGGCAATTGAAGAGAATGTGTGGATACTAAGCACAAATTCAATTATGTAATATTAAAATGATTTTAGTGTTAAAAACACATAGACCTATAGACACAAAAAAGTGTCGAAGAAAAACTGTATACTAAATATCTCCTAGTAAGTTAAAGCATAGAAGTGAAATTGATGTAAAGCAAATAAAACATCGTTTTTCGTTCATTAAAATTAAGTTTTGATATTTGAAATTCCACCATGAATCTCTTCCACTTAGAATTTAATATCATGGGAATGATAAACTTCTACATTATCTAAATATTAGTCTACAAAATGTATTAATCTTTTGAACTAGAAATGCAATTGAGAAATGTTTTTCCATTTACTATTCAAATTAGCTAATCACCTTAATAAATATGTTAGATACTATTAACTAAAACAGGTTGCAATACAGATATTTTACATTTGGAATTTACTTCTTGGATAAGCCATAAGCTTAGCTCCCAACAGGTGTCAAATATTTTCCGGTCAAAAATTTAAAAAGAGATTACATTATTTGTTTTAATATTTTAAAATAATGTGGAACATTCTTATATAGAAATAATGTGTATGAGCATATGCATATAAGGTATAAGCTTGAGGAAAGGCCAGAGAACATTATTTAGAAATTAATGGTTTTTCTTACTTCGGCCTTTTTTTCCTCCCCATTATCTCTCCCTTTGTCTCATAAGATTAATTCTATGAAACATGCACACAAAGGATTATTTAAGATTAGAGTTCCTTTACTGTACGTTTTTTAAAAAAATAAAATATTTGTTTTTGAGACAGAGACACAGAGAATGGGCAGGGAAGGAGCAGAGGGGGAGACACAGAATCTGAAGAGGACTCCAGGCTCCAAGCTGACAGCACAGAGCTGATGCGGGGCCCGAACTCACAAAATGTGAGATCATGACCCGAGCCAAAGTCAGACACTCAACCAACTAAGTCACCCAGGCACCTTGCTGTATGTTTTTTAAATGAGGGGTCAGCAAGCTATGACCTGTAGACCAATTCTAGTCCACTACCTGTTTTTGTAAATAATGTTTTATTGGAACACAGAATTGTTTGTAGATATATACTCTATGGCTTCTTTTGTGCCAAAACAGTGGAGTTGGGTAGTTGCAATAGGCAAAATCGAAAACATTTACTCCCTGACATTTACAGAAAATATTTGCCAACTTCTATTCTAAATGGTATAAATTCTGGTTATGATTCATAGAACATCTCATTTAAGTGCCTAGTATTAACAATAATAACACGCTGTGCTAAAAGATTCTGATACCAGTGACTATTCTGTGCCAGAAAGGTCATGGTAGTGTAAGCGGATGCTCTTATATACCAAAGTTTTTTGTGGGAACGTTTTTGATTCAAATAATGCCAATTAATTATCTCTGGGAAATCAATGTATACATGAATACCAACCTAAAAGCAAAATAAATTCTCCAACAAAAAGTGAATAAATCTGGTCATCACATTGCAGGGATGTAATATCTAAGTGCAAATTCAGGTGATGCTTCATATAAATAAAGGATCAAAGGTTGATAGTTCAGTTAGGTTCTGAAAGAAGCTAACTACCAACTATTTCTACAAGAAAAGGCAAAGTTCTATACTACTGCTAATTTCTTTACTCTCACAAAAGCATGGCACTACTCAATTACTGAGAGGTGAATTAATTATTTGTAGATTATCCATGCCCTTTGTCTCTCTCTCTTTTTTTAATTTGTCTATTTTCTGCTGAATGCCTGAAGTCCTACCATTTCACAGATCATTAACCACAACCCAAGAATAAGGGAGAATTTAGACTATGGAAATTCTCTTTTGCCCTTATTTTTTGGTTCTATGAAAGGAGAAGGAAACAAGCTGAGGTTCTTCATTAAAATTAAGTCTTTTTTTACCTATTGACTTTTGTTATTAATTATATCTTTAAAAAAACAAGAGATACTACTCTGTTTAGTGCATAATTATTGTTTTAATACAAGAGCTAAATTTATCTAAGAAGAGTGAGTCTACTATTAATTTCTGTACAGTGAAGATGAAGATAATTTACTTCTTCCTATTTTTATGTACCATTTTTTAAATATTTTATTTTTAAAATTATACTTATCTGATTCTTTTTAATTGTCCTGGTAATCACATTGCCCAACACATGGATTCTCAAAACAGGCTTTGTTATTAATTGATTCAAAAGCCTTGGGTCTTCTTTGCTATTGATGTAAAAGTTGTTTATAGTATTGAGGTTACATTGACCTTTAAAGAGCTATTTTGTCCCAGAAAACAAAAAGAAGTTCCTATGGATAAAATCCATTAATAATTAATGTTGTTTTGATATCTCACTATTAACATTTCCCAAGGAAAATAAATCAATCTGTGAGAGAATAAAGTTACCTGGACTATTTGTATCTTATTGAAAATAGATATTATACCTCTCTAAAAATAGATAACATTTAAATTTGCTTTTAATTATATTTTATCAGAAAACCATCCATGTTTTCATTAAAGGAGAATAATTAAAAAACCATTAGAAGAAAGGATTATGTTTTTGCTGAGCACATAACTTGCTAATTTCCTCAAATTCAATGACAATATTTTATTTCAATAAAATTCAGTGACTGAGAAATAATAGCATTTTCTTGATAGTGTGTTTCAGTAAAAATTAATTGAAAATATCTTCAGAATATCTTTATAAGAGAAAAAATAAAACAGATAATTGAATCTGACTGTGTATAGTATTTATTGGAATCTTGTTTTTTTTTTTTCATGTTTATTTATTTTGGAGAGAGCGAATGAGTGTGCACAAGCGGGGAAGGGTGTGCACAAAGAGGGACAGAAAGGACCCCAAGCAGGCTCTACACTATCCACATAGAGCTCGACACAGGTCCAGATCTCACAAACTGAAATCATGACCTGAGCCAAAATCACAGTTTGGTCACTTAACAGACTGAGGCATCCTGGTATCTTGTTTTCTATGTGGTTTAGGAAACTGTACTGCTGAAAACATGATGATAGGTTCAGCTGAGATGGATATGATATAGACTGGAATTAAGGAGATATTGATTTTAATTTCTATTCTCTCCCTGCATAAATACGTAACCTCAATCTTCAGTCACAAATCGATCTTTGATACCTGCACTGATTAGAGTGGATTCAATGTCTCTGTGGAGGATACTCTCTCTTTTTGGTTGGCTCTAAAGCCTGACCTTTCTGGATTTTCCACAAAGAGTTTAGCATAATCACTTGAATCCAAAACCTCTTTTTAAAATGTCTTTATGGAACAAAGTTCTCAGTCTCAAATCTCTAACATAGAACATTATTAGCTCCGTCTAGGAAGCAGCACGGTTTTCTTATTGTTATATATGTGTAAGAATAATTTTAAGGAGATGAGCCCTTTTCATCATCTGCACTATAAAATAACTGAACTAATGATCTTTTCATTTTCTTCTAGTTTTAAATATTTTCCAAGTCTACAAGGTGAAATTTTTATGACAGACTAACATATTTTTTGGGCGACTGAAGAAATTGTCTTTGTGGGAAGGTCCACAGCTATTCTAATGACAAAACTTCAGAATCCACTTTATCAGTGTGAATTGTGGGTGTGAAAGAACAGAAGCAAACAAACAAAAGAGACAGATTTACTGTGGTTATTTAATATAATGGTCCAAGTTCCTTCTAGTGACCTTTGGAATACTTCATTACAATGACATGTAACAAGTAGAAAGTTCTTTCTTTTCTCTTAAAGGTAAGAAGAGAGAGAGAGAGAGAGAGAGAGAATGCAATTGAGAAAACGATTGTAATTACTGGGAGATCATATCAATGTTAATGCATAAAGAATTAGAAAAAAAGGGAGGGGTTAGATTATATTCCAAAGCTGCAGAAGCAGGGAGCTGGATGAAAGAAAAAGGAACAGAAACCTTTGTTTGAAACTTCAGCTGTGTAATCCTAGGCAAGCATTTTAACCTCTCTGAGTAATCCTTATTGTGAGGATTAAATAGAATAACAAATGTAAAGTGCCTGGCAATAGTGGGTTGTTAACATATACTAACTTCTCCCTGCTGCTGCCTCCCTAAATTATTACTAATGGAATCTCTTCACTGGCATTTACTATTAAATAATAGATACAAACAAACAAACAAACAAACAAACTCTTCCTATCTTTCTCAAACTTACTATTTTTTGGACAGAAAATAAAAATAAATAAACAAGAATAAAAGATAAGGGAGATGTCCTGTTTTATTTTATTGAATCTTGGGTTGAAAATGCCAATATTTTGGCATTTGAATCACTTGAAAATGATTACATTTTATTAAGGAAATGTACATGAATAGATCAGTACACCTAGTCTTTCTTGCGCATCACTGCACATAAACTCCAGGATCTGGCAAACAAGCAGAAAAAAGTTATTAGATATATAATACAAAACAAATAAGGGTTGGATTCCTAGGCTAACATCAAATTTTGTGGTCAAGAAATAAGCTCTTTCACTCAATAATTATTTATTGAGCATTCACTGTATATCAAATATTGTACTTGAATATGTAATTACATAGATAAAAAGAAATTATTCTAGCTTCCTTCTTAAATCTATGAACAGGGAAGTAGTTAAGTAAAATGAATGAATGAATGAATGAATGAATGAATGAATGAATGAATGAATGAATACAAAGCCCAAAAGAAATGTGAAAGTTTCCAAAGAAGGAGCAAAGTTAAACAGTTAAAACAGAAGAATATGACCATGTGTAGAAATACATATTAATAATGTTATACATTTAATTGCCTAATGGATTTGAGAACTTGTTAAAGATTATTCATAATAAATCAAAACTGAAGGTCATACATGCTTAATTTTAAATTGGCATTTCATTTGTATTTGCAATGTAAATAAGAGATCACTTATGTTCTAGCATCACCAGTTCATTCACTTAGTACAGCTGGCTGTAAATGTTCCCTTTTTAGGTAGACAAATAGAAGGTATTAAAGGACAGTGACAATAAATTAGGGTCAAATGATTTCTTTACTTTGAAAAGTAAAGAAAAATCCAAATATTTGAGGGATATTTTAGTTGCATTTAGGAGAAATTGCAAACATTAGGTAAAATCAATTCTAGAGAAACCTATTCCATTATCAATCAAATCCATGCTGAAATTATTTGGTATAAATTTTTACACAATTCCTGAATGTAAATTGACCTGGGGAATAGCTCTCTAAAGATACTAAAATAATACATATGTTTACTTCAGAAATGTTTTATTCCTTGGGAGAAATATGGTTGTGACTATTCCCCCAAAAGAGTAGAAGAATGAAAGCATACATAATTCAAATGAATTAAACTGTCAACAATGAGATAAGATTAATTGCATATATTTGGTATTTTATAGATGCATGTGTTCAGACAGTTAAATATTTGTAAGAAAAGACTGAAGTCTCATTTTAACATTACTCTTGATGTTTTTATAGGTTAAAACATCTTTTTACAAAACCTTTTAATACTTATTAAATGGCCAAGCCTAAGGCTCTAGAGAGAATTCCTTCTTACCAAAATCTTCCACTTGGGAAAAACAAACAAACAAAAAACTATTCATCCACTCATTCTTCTACTTGGAAAAAAACTATTTACCCAGTAGCTTTACTAATGGGTCACTATAGAAATATGCACAAATCAAAGTTTTCAGAGCTAAATTAATGATAACAGAAAATGAGACAAAGGAAAGAATCAGTGTGCTGTGGACTCTCTTTCTATTCTACTATTGGTTGTAGACTCTGTGTGTGTATGTGTGTGTGTACAGTGCGTTCCAAAGATATTGCACCTTGTTTACCTAGTATGTTAGCTTGGAAGTGAGAGGGAAGACCATCACAACGTTAGGGGGAAGGAGAGGAGTATGAATTAATCTAGAAAGGGACTAGCAATTAATATTTTCCCCATACATTAAATCATACTAATGATGAAAAAAATGATCACTATAGATATTCTTTTTGAAAATGGCTTCAGAGAGAATATGAATGAATTTAAATTCAGGAATTTTCTAAAAATGGGGGTTACATATGGAATGTTCCATTTCCTGGTTTCTTCTGCTCCTTTACGATAAAAAGTGAATTCAAGAGTACTTTTATCCTTTCGAATACAATTTAAGTTGAGAGAAACTACGCCATATGCTCTTTTAACCCAGGCACTGTACAGCAAAGTGCTGAGCCATTATAGAGTGGAATTGATCAGTGTTGACAGCCAGTCTTGAAACTCAGGCCAGAATTCCCTGCTCTTTCTTCCACAGCAGGTTTGGAGACTAAATTATATGACTAATTGCATCACATTTCTACTTTACCTTGGCAATGGTCTCACAAAACCTGCATGTGCAAAATGACTTTCCTGATCAGCTTTAACAATTCTATGTGTCGTGATTATTTTACAACTTCTGTATCAGAATATATAAAATAATGACGGATAAAAATATGTAAATGTCCTCTGAAATACTTTGAATTGTCTCATAGCAAAGTCATCCTAGACTGCTCCCTTTCTTCAATTTCTGCAACTTGTATCCGCTAAGTGGAGTATTTGATTAGGGAATTTATAATATGATAAATATAAATTAGTTCAGGATGTTCTTCTCATTCTTTGCTTTAAACATGTCCAAGAATCAATTCGATTATCTGGATCATTTCCTTAGTGTATTACCATAATCATATAATAAATCCATGATGTTCACATTGACAGTATATCCTTTAGAGTAATATATAAGTGAAAGTGAGGTGCTTTAAAAGTGAAGGTCATTAACATTAAATAGTCACCAATTCTATTATAATCATAATCCAAATCTGAAAAACTATTTAGTGAGGTACAAGAGGTATAACACTTATTCTGGATACTCATGAAGCTAAAGCAATCTCTCCAAAAACTTCTTAATGTGCAATGATTATTTTAATTTAGGGACAAATAAACATAGAAAAGCGGGATAAGATCTCACTTCTGAGATGAAAGTATGATAACTCTGGGGAAATTTGTCTTTCACAGCATATTAGGGGCAGTGCCAGCAGGCCACAGATGTACACCTCGTGAGGAGCCTAAAATGACATCTGTGAGGTGGGGGTAATGCAGTTTATATTCATAGTGTAACTTAGTAATGACATATCAACTTCACCCCAGATGAACGCTTCTAACATAGAAAGATAAAAAGGGAAAAAAGTATTTTTGTGCA
Organism: Proteles cristata cristata; assembly: GCA_017311185.1. Lineage (NCBI taxonomy): Eukaryota > Metazoa > Chordata > Mammalia > Carnivora > Hyaenidae > Proteles > Proteles cristata. The sequence goes on from JAESUZ010000815.1 coordinate 1,751,268, forward strand.
CCTTTTCTTTTTCAATGAAAGGTTGATGATAAGCAAAAAGCTCTAGTTCATATATATTAGTGGAGCAAAAAAATAATAGAGAAAAGGACACAAGAATGAGATAGAGATAGAGAGAGGGGTGGGAGAGAGAGAGAATGAAAAAGAGAAGGAGAAAGAGAAAAAGGAAGGGGAAGAGGAGAGGAAGGCAGAGACAGAAAGGAAACAAAAAAAAAAAGACAAAAGAAATCAGATCAGAGGAACAAAAATTGAGAAATTTTCTAACTTATTAAATGCTTGCACAAGACAAATATATACCCCGGGAAACACTTTGAAGATGATTCCTTTCTTCTGACCACACAATATATGCCTCCCACTCCAGTATCCAATTCATTAAATGAATCACTTTATTGTCTGTCTATTTGCCTGCTAGATTTTAAACAGTGAATGGGGACCAATTTCTTTATCCTTTTATCTACCTTTTTGTCCAAGTACAGTGCTTAACACACAAAAACTCTTCTATGATTATTAGTAGAATAAATGAAAGAGTGAATAACAAATTCTTCCAATTTCTTAAGCAGAAAGAAAACCTCTATTAAAAAAAATTGATTGTATGAATGGCAGTCTAATGATTTTTTCCCATGGTATTTCCAGCATGATTTCTAATTTGTTAACATGCCCTATGGATGATCAAATTTTGGAAAGTAATGCATGCAGATGACAGGGTCAGGCTTGCTCATGGACATGCTGAGACCCCTCATCACAGTTTCCTCCTTTTAACTTGCATTCCAGAAGTTATTCAGTTGGAATGAATCATCAGTTAATAGGAGGTTATTTCAAGTCTTAAGGAAACAAATTTGGCGTTCAAATAAAATAAAAATTTATGCCTTTCTTGTTTCTTTGCTTGTTTTCCTTTGGGGATGGGTTTGGGGTTTGGCAATTTAGAAGTTGGGGAGGATTAAAGTTGTAGCAACTAAAGCATCTATTGAACGTAGGAAGCAAAAACCACAGAAAATATTGAAGTATAAGGAGGTATTAAGATGAGAAACAAGAGAAATAAAAGAGTGAAAGTGATCAGTAAATTATTTTTATACTTTCCTAAATATATATATATTTAACTGCTGAGTATATTATTTTTATATAATATCCATTCTGAAATATTCAAACATTATATATCAATTTAAAATGATAGTTCATAGTCACAAAATTACTGACCTTCTCTGGTACAATTGGCTTGGGCTTCATCACTGAAGTCTCCACAGTCATTGTCACCATCACAGGCCCAGTGGCCTGGGATACATCTGCCACTGGAACACCTGAACTGATTATCAGAGCAAGAGTGAACGCAGCCAACTTCGTCACTGCTGTCCCCACAGTCATCATCTGGAAAGGATCATCAACATCAAGGGAGTGAAAACTGACCCAGGAAGAAACTTTTTCTTACAAAATCTGTAACATTTCTTTTTCGTGTATAGAGCATCTTTTTGTTTTTGATAAAGGAATGATAAATCAGCGATCAACATTTCTCATGAAGAGTCAGGGAATTCTTTTTATTTTGGCATTACTTCCCTTGTGCTTTAACATCTACTACTAGCCACGGAGGGAAGAAGAAATCCTGGGCTTGGATTTTAAAACTTAATTTCTATGTCACTCAGAAATGACTAACCATTGACTGAACAAATCTATGCAGCATGAAATAATTATAAAAAGGACAATGATGACTGCAGGAATTTCATGAAATGATATAGCTGGTGATATAATTATTGTAGAAAACTGTTCAGACCCCCACAATCTCTCTATGCCCCAGAGTCTATAGCCATGTCTTTAATTCAGATCTTTCTTCTCCATTCTCCAACATAAAGAGTGATTATGCACCCCCCTACCCCTACTTACTGATAAGTGTGCACTTATACTGGGAAATTGTCACTATCATTAGCAATAATTTATATTCTTTATTAACAACTGTTGCAGGAAAGAGGTAAGAAAAATGTGAAGTGAAAATAGATTAAATCGAAATCAGTGGCTGAGAATGTATGATTTATACATAATTCATTTACCTGTATCTGGCATAATTTAGCATAGGGATACAATTGAGTATGAGAAAAAAATAACATTTGTACGTAAATAGCAAGGTGGCAGAATTGAGACCATTTGGTTAATTTCATAATAATTTATAAACTCCTCCATCCTGAGAATACAGAGCACTTTACATAATTGATTTGGGGAATCCAAATTGTCCAGGTCATTTCCTCAATTGTCGCCTTTACTTCACATCTGTAGACTTAGGCTATGTCCAGCATAATATCTGAACACAAATCTATCATTGCCCCGTGGGACAGATACTGAGCTCCATTATTCGTAATGCTAATCCCCAGTGATGTGCCAGGTGCCCTCTCACCACTTGTCTTGGCCATTTTGTTGGCTCTGCAAGCTTCTCTTATGGACTACATCTTACTGACAGCCAGGCCACCAATCAAATCAGTACAATACAGTAAACATTTGGTACTTGCCAGAGTCACAGTGCCATTTGCTGCTAATGCATCTTCCACTTTTGCATATAAATTGAGTTAGTGGCTCACAAGTTGGAAATTCTATGAAAGATAGAAAAACATTCATTGGAAAGATGTTACTGACTGTGCTTGACTTAATTTGTATCTCATTTGCTAATGGGACCAGAATTCCACCCATCTTCCACAAAAGGCACAGAGAAAGCAGTATAAAAATACAGTGACATAAACTTCTTGAGGACACAGGACCCCCATACTTTCAATAGTTTTTAAATGAGTAATTTACAATGACTGAAACCCAAGAAAAATCATTTGGTGAAAGACTGTTGTATTCATTATACGCAAAGTAATGGGTATATACTTTAAAAGAGAAAGACCTTTTCTGAATACAGAGAACCAAGTAGGAAATTTAGATCTAACTTTGCCTTTTAGAGATATCAACATCACAAATTGAAGGTAAAAATAAACAAATAAAACAGCTCAATAAAACCAGTTCATGGGTATCATACAATTATAAATGTTTTGAGGAGTGAATTCTAAGCTAAACACACACACACACACACACACACACACACACACACACACAAAACACAAACATTCTCTGAAAATCAACAACGGTAAAGATTTAGATTTCAAAATGAAATTTACTCAAATACAAAGATCTCTTTACCTAACCCTTAAATAACTGTAACAACAAAAACATTAAAAATAGACAAACCTAGAATTAGCATAGAAAAAGATTCTAAAAAGAGGTAACTAGCTAATTCAAATGAGTAGTCAATTCAGCAAACATTACTATAATAAGATCAGATAAACAAGACTAATTGCAAAAGAAAAAAGAAGACAAAACGTAGTAGTAATCAAAGAAAAATGTAATTGCCAGGAAAAAGGCTTTCATTTATGGTGAAAGCAATTCACAAAGAGTTTACATGATGTACTTAATACCAGGTATTTTAGCTCTCAGAACAATATTCATGGAAATATAAAACATCACACACAAGAGATCATTTAACAGACATCAAAAAATAATAAAAGAAGAAAAAAATAAAACCCTCCATCAGTTCCCTGAGAGAAAGAAAAGAAATTGACACAAGGAGATAGACCTGTGGCCTGTATTCTTTTATGTTGTTCTTCTGACAGCTGGAGACAAAGATATTTTGTAGCAAATGTTTGCTCCTCTCTTTAAAACAAAAGACTTAGAAATCATAGTCTATATTTGATGGAAAGGAGACCATAATATTTTCAACTTGTATTCTGCAGGCTTCTGTCTCAAGGCTACCAACGTGGCTGAGCTGGTGTTTGGCTGTCCAAACTTCTTCAGACAAATTACTCACCTCTTATTTATCTATACAAATTCTATCTATAGTTTTTTTTTAAGTTTTGAGTACTATTTTAGATAAAATATATGAATGATGACAATGTATTTCCTAGCTTAAAACAAAACAAAACACTAACTGTATCCAATCATTTTAGTCCATTTTAGTCCAGTTTATTTCATGGAAATAAACTCTGAAAAGGTAGTCTTGCCTAAAACTGGGAAAGAAGAGAAGAGAAAGAAAGAAAGAAAGAAAGAAAGAAAGAAAGAAAGAAAGAAAGAAAGAAAGAAAGAAAGAAAGAAAGAAAGAAAGAAAGAAAGAAAGAAAGAAATAACAAAGAAACCAGGTCTTTAGAATATAGTTCATCAAGCTCTCCATCCATTCCTCTTTCTATCATCAATTTCCTATATTATTTTCATTTACTATCCATGAATGTACTTAAGATGTTGTTTTTACTATACCTGTATTTCTAGTATATAGATGTATTAAACTTGAAGTTTAAATATTTCTCATAAATTGCTTCATTATGTATGGTAGAACTTCCTTGTATTTATGAGAAACGTGTCTCTAAATGCTTCCACTATTTTAGCATTTGGTTTCCATACCAGTCACTACTGCATAATTTTATAATGTTGGAGATTTCAATCATTTAAAGAGTTTTTATCTTTAAATTCTATAACACTATCATTTTTATGGTCAAGTTATTTAAATTCTAGTTAACATATAGTGTAATATTTGTTTCAAGTGTAGAATTTAGTAATTCATCACTTACATATAACACCCAATGCTCATTATAGCAAGTGCTCTCCTGATTATCCATCACCCATTTAACCAATTCCTTGCCCCTCTCCCTCCTCCCAACCCCCCAAACAATTCAGTTTGTTCTATATAGTTCAGTGTCTCCTATGGTTTGCATCCCTTTTTTTTTCCTTTCCCTGTGTTTATCTTTTTTGTTTCTTAAATTCCACATACTAATGAAATCATATAATATTTATCTTTCTCTAACTTACTTAGCTTGGTATAATACACTCTAGCTCCATCCATGGCATTGTAAATGGCAAGATTTCATTCTTTTTTATATCTGAGTAATATTTTTTGTGTATATATACCACAACTTCTTTATCCATTCATCGGTAAATAGACATTTGGGCTCTTTCCATAATTTTGCATTATGGATAATGCTGCTATAAACATACAGGTGCATATACCCTTTGGAACCTGTATTTTTGTATCCTTTGGGTAAATACCTAGTAGTGTAATTGCTGGGCCTTAAGGTAGTTCTATTTAAATGTTTGAGAAGCCTCCATACTGTTTTCCAGAGTGGCTGCACCAGTTTGCATTCCCACCAACAGTTTAAGAGGGTTCCTCTTTCTCTGTATCCTCGGCACCATCTGTTGTTTCCTGCACTGTTAATTTGAATTAGTCTGACAGGTATGGGGTGATATCTCATCATACTCTGGATTTGTATTTCCCTGATGATGAGTGATGCTGAACATCTCTTCATGTGTCTGTTACCCATGATTTAAAGGATTTTTTTTTTTAACTTTGGGGACATCTGGGTGGCTCAGTCAGTTAAGTGTTTGCCTTAGCCTCAAGTCATGATTTCACAGTCTGTGGGTTTGAACCTCACATCAGGCTCTGTGCTGACAGCTCAGAACCTGGAGCCTGCTTTAGATTCTGTGTCTCCCTCTCTCTCTCTGCCTCTCCCCAGCTTGTGATCTCTCTCTTTTAATAATAAATACACTTTAAAAACAATTTAAAAAATAATGATTTTAACTTTAAATTCTATAACACTATCAATTTTTAAATGATTTTTTTTGTAGAGCAGATCATGTAACTTAATGATTTTGGTCCTGCATCTTAGGTTTATCCTTCATTTTTCTTTTAAAATGGATGATGGGCATTAAGGAGGTCACTTGTAATGAAAACTAGATTTTTTTTTTATGTAGGTGATGAATCAGTAAATTATACTACTAACTTGATTTTAAACAAAATCTTGGAAGGAAAAATTTTCTCTTAATTTTTTAAGTACCAATCCCATGTAGCCTGAGGGTTGAGTCATGGGGATCACACATGGGCAGTTTGCTCCCTGCACCTGCCCTCCATCTTTAGACCCTCTGGACTATCAGACAAGGATGCTCTCATCCATCATGCTCTCTTCCTGGGGACAGAAGTTCTTTGCACTGCACCACTGATAAGAAAATTTTAATGGCAGTTACAATCAGATCTCTTATTGGACCTGCTCTTATTATGGTACTTGGGTCTGTCTAACAGTTATGTTTCCCAAGGGTCACCTTTACGGCTATTCTGGACCATCCCTTTTTAAGAGTTAGGACTTTATAGCATACTCAAAATTATGTTACTGAGCACTTTCTTAGCATTTTAACCAGTGAATCACATGGGTAAATGATATCTTCAGAAAATTAGAATTTTGTATGGCACAGCTATAACTTTTATAGAATGACTTGTATTTTTTTCCTTAAAACTATGAAAATTTTAAGTTAAAAGTCTATATTAATGTATAGTTTTTGGCATGTCATAACTAGCTAGAATAGTAAAATGTGAACAAATTAATGTTGCATGGTAGTGTCAAAGACATATCTTGTGTATTATTTTCAAAATGTTTCAATTTAAATTGGAGGCTAAAATATTCATCCTAACTCTTAAAAGGGTGAAACAGTATGTCATCGTGGGAGCCTGTGAGAACTCTCTCTAGCATGTAGCAGAGCTGGGAAAAGACAGTCAGGTAGGCTGACCAGCAGTAATATCCAGTGAGCAGATTACAAGTGATAGCCATCTTTAGTACTGCTAATTTAGTCAAATGACAATATAAATTGATATGATTTCATATATAATGTGTAAGAAATGTGGTGGGTTCATACCAGTTTAGTAGATATGGCATTGATTACCTGCTTTTCACTTCTTCAAAAGCGATTTCTTTGTGTGTGGTTACATTTGAGTGTATCCATCTGAGGTATTGGAATATGAATGAAAATTATTCTAAAACTGAAAAAATCTTAATTAAATTTTATGACTACCAAAGGATGCCTCAAGATATAAACTGGAGAATAAATTTAACTTTTTAAAACCATAAAACGTAAGGGGAGCCTGAATATGATTCAAAGACAGCAGTAAAAAGGAGGCAATCACTGATATGAAGAGATAAAAGATTGTATCCAAAGCTAACCATGAAGCAACTCAACAAATTCTCTGACATATAAGGGGAAGCACTCAAAAGAAGTGAAAATCCCAAGGCATACTTTAATCAATACTTCTTTTTTTTTTTAATGTTTTATTTATTTCTAGGAGAGAGAGAGAGAGAGAGAGACAGCGTGAGCAGGGGAGGGTCAGAGAGAGAGGGAGTCACAGACTGAAACAGGCTCCAGGCTCTAAGCTGGCAGTCGGCATAGAGCCCAACATGGGGTCTGAACCCACGAACCGCGAGATCATGACCTAAGCGAAAGTCGGACGCTTAACCAACTAAGCCACTCAGGTGCCCCTTTAATCAATACTTCTAAGAGACTTTTTTTTTGTTACCTGACAAGATAACAAAAACTTATGTGTTTATGTTTTAAGAATCAACAGGATGGCAAGCTGCAGCATCAGAGGCTGCCCTGAAGCTGCTAAGTTCCTCGCTCTCGGGGCACAGAGGCCTCAGGTCTCAGGTTGTATCGTTGCTTGACCCTGACGGATCTGAGGCTGCGACACTTCCCCCACCCCCACCCCCACTCAACCCGCAGCAGCAGGGAAGCAGTGACCTGTGGGACTGTTTTGGGTACTGTTTTGGGCAGTATAAATAAAGCCCATGGACTGGGACCTGGAAATGAGGTGGGTCGTGGGGCATAGAACTCAGCCTACCTTGGCACAGGGAGATCGGACCCAAAGGAGTGATTTGCAGCACTTGGTTGAGAAGGGACTGGGGTGATGCCATTTTTCTCCCCAAAACCACCAAGGCAGGACCTCAGAAAGGGGCCAGGGACCCAGTGGAGGCAAGATCTGCCTACACCAAACCACTCCCATCCCTGCTAGAGAGCTGTTTTGTTGTTTTCACCTGAGCCTGGGTTTGCGTGTTTACTGGTTTTGTCTGGGCTTTTGTGTACCTTTGTTCTCTCTGTGGTTGTCTGTTTTCATTTTCCAGGGCTACCTCAAGAAACAAGCCAAAGTACACATGGTGGAGAGTCCCAAATACCGCTACTAGTAGGGAAACAAAATAACCAAACTCTGAACAAGAGAAACCAAGAGACACCATTCAAAGAATACTTTCTGAAAAGACAAGCCCTGAACAGTCAAAGAGCCCTCTTTAATACAGCAGAACTCGCAGGGGCAGAGTGTACAACAAGCCTTTAAAATTAATAACAGAGGGGAGCCTGGGTGGCTTAGTCGGTTAAGCATCCGACTTTCACTTAGGTCATGATCTCACGGTTCGTGGGTTCGAGCCCCGTGTCGGGCTCTGTGCTGACTGCCGGCTCAGAGCCTGGAGCCTATTTCAGAGTCTGTATCTCCCTGCTCATGCTGTCTCTCTCTCTCCTAGAAATCAATAAAACATTAAAAAAAATAAAATAAAATTAATAACAGATTAAAAAAAAAAAACCTAACCAAAATGATGAAACGGAAGAACTCTCCTCCAAAGAAATTCCAGGAATAACTGATAGCTATAGAACTGATCAAAATAGATATAAGCAACATAACTAAACAAGAATTCAGAACAATAATCATAAAATTAATCGCTGGGCTTGATAAAAGCATGGCAGACATCAAAGAAACTACTGCTACAAACACTATGGAGCTCAAAAATAGTTATGGTGAATTTAAAAATGCTATAAATCAGATATATAATAAAATGGAGGTGTTGAATGCATGGACTGAAGAGGCAGAAAGGAGAAAAAGTGTTAGAAGACACAATTATAGAAAACGAAGAAGCTGAGAAAAAAAAAAAAAAAGAGATAAACTGATCCAGGAACATGAAAACAGAGTTTGAGAGCTCAGGGATACAATTGAATGGAACAATATCCATATCATAGGAATCCCAGAAGAGGAAGAGAGAGGGAAAGGTGCTTAAGGAGTCCTAGAACAAATTATTGCAGAGAACTTCCCCAACCTGGGGAGAGAAGTAAACGTTGAAATACAACAGGCACAGAGAACTCCCCTGAGACGTAACTTGAATCGATCTTATGCACGACATATCATAGTGAAACTGGCAAAATATAAGGACAAAAAGAGAATTTTGAAAGCAGCTAGGGAGAAAGGGCCCTAACATACAAAGGGAAACCTATCAGAGTGGTGACAGACCTATCCAATGAAACCTGGCAGGCCAGAAAGGAATGGCAGGAAATCTTCAATGTGATGAACAGAAAAAATATGCAGCCAAGAATCCTCTATCCAGCAAGCCTTTCATTCCAGATAGAAGGAGAGATAAAGGTCTTTCCAAATAAACAAAAATTGAAAGAATTTGTCACCACTAAACCAGCCCTACAAGAAATCTTGAGGGATTCTCTGAGCAAAATATTGCAAGAAATGCAAGATACCAGAGACGCCACCACAAGTATAAATCCCAGAAAGGACACAATGACTCTAAACCCATATATTTCAATAATAACACTGAATGTAAATGGGCTGAATGCTTCAATCAAAAGACATAGGATAGCAGAATGGATTTAAAAAACAAAATCCATCTATTTGCTGTCTACAAGAAACACATTTTAGATAGGAGGAAATCTTCAGATTAAGAGTAAGTGGATGGAGAAATATATATCATGCTACTGGAAGTCAAAAGAAAGCTGGAGTAGCTATACTTATATCAGACAAACTAAACTTTAAATTAAAGACAGTAACAAGGGATGAAAAAGGGCATTGTATAATAATTACAGGGTCTACCCATCAGGAAGAACTAACAATTTTAAACATTTACGCACCGAATATGGAAGCACCTAAATATTTAAAACAATTAATCACAAGCAGAAACAATCTTATAGATAAGAATGTGCTAATAGCAGGGGACTTTAATACTCCACCTAAAGAAATGGATAGGTCAATTCGACAGAAAATCACTAAAGAAACAATGAATTTGAGTGAAACATTGGACCAGATGGATCTAACAGATATATTTAGAACTCTACATCCTCAGGCCATGGAATTCACTTTCTTCTCAAGTGTGTATGGCACATTCTCCAAGATAGATCACAGACAGATCACATACTGGGACATAAAGCAGCCCTCAATAGATAGAAAAGAGTTGAGATCATACCATGCACACTTTCCGATTACAATGCTATGAAACTTATAATCAGCCACAGGAAGAAGTCTGGAAAACCTCCAAAAACATGGAGATTAAAAAACACCCTACTAAAGAACGAATGGGCCAATCAGGCAATTAGAGAAGAAATTTTTAAAATATATGGAAACAAATGAAAATGAAAATACAACAATCCAAACTCTGTGGGATGCAGCAAAGGCAGTCCTAAGAGGAAAGCCCATTGCTCTCCAGGCCTATTTCAAGACATTAGAAAAAGCGCAAGTGCAAAATCTAACAGCTCACCTAAAGGAACTAGAGGCAGAGCAACAAGAGCACCCCAACCCAGTAGGAGAAGCAAAATAACAAAAATCAGAGCAGAAATAAACAACATAGAAACCAAAAAAACAGTTGAACAGATCAATGAAACCAAGAGTTAATTTTTGGAAAAAAAAAATTGACAAACCTCTAGCCAGGCTTCTCAAAAAGAAGAGAGAGAGCACTCAAAAAGACAAAATCATGAATGAAAATGGACTGATTACAACCAACCCCTCAGAAATACGAGCAATTGTCAGGGAATACAATGAAAAATTATATGCCAAAAAACTAAACAACTTAGAAGAAAAGGACAAATTCCTAAACATACTACCAAAATTCACATGGGAAGAGATAGAAAACCTGAACAGATCAGTAACTAGTGAGGAAATTGAATTAGTTATCAAAAATCTCCCAACAAATAAGAGTCCTGGCCCAGATGGCTTCCCTGGGGAATTCTACCAGACATTTAAAACAGAATTAATATCCATTCTTCTCAAGCTATTCCAAAAAAATAGAAATGAAAGGAAAACTTCCAGACTCATTTTATAAAGCCAGCATCACTTTGATTCCCAAGCCAGAGATCCTGCAAAAAAAGAGAACTACAGGCCAATATCCCTAATGAATACAGATGCAAAAATCCTCAAGAAGATACTCGCAAATTGAATTCAGCAACACATAAAAAGAATTATCCAACAAGATCAAGTGGATTCATTCCTGGTTTACAGGGCTGGTTCAATATCCACAAATCAATCAATGTGATACATTAATCAACAAAAGAAAAGATAAATCCCATATGATCCTGTCGGTAGATGCAGAAAATGCATTTGACAAGATACAGCATCCCTTCTTAATAAAGACTCTCGAGAAAGTTGGGATAGAATGAACTTACTTAAACATCATAAAAGCCATCTATGAGAAGCCCTCAGCTAACATCATCCTCAATGGGGAAAAACTGAGAGCTTTCTCCCTGAAATCAGGAACACGACAGGGATGTCCACTCTCACCACTGCTGTTTAACATACTGCTGGAAGTCCTAGCATCAGCCATCAGGAAACAAAAGGAAATTAAAGGCATCAGAATTGGCAAAGAAGAAGTCAAACTTTCATTTTTCACAGATGACATGATTCTCTACATAGAAAACCCGGCAGACTCCATCAGAAGCCTACTAGAACTGATCTATGAGTTCAGGACAGTTGCAGGGTACAAAATCAGAAATATAAATTTCTGCATACAGAAATCAGTTGCATTTTTATACACCAACAATGAAGCAACAGAAAGAGAAATCAAGAAACTGATCCCATTCACAATTGCACAAAAAAAAACCCGTAAAATATCTAGGAATAAATCTAACCAAAGATACAAGAGATCTGTATCATGAAAACTATAGAAAACTTATGAAGAAAACTGAAGAAGACACCAAGAAATGGAAAAACATTTCATGCTCATGGATTGGAAGAATAAATATAGTTAAAATGTCATTACTACCCAAAGCAATCTTCACATTCAATGCAATCCCAATCAAAATTGCACCAGCATTCTTCTTAAAACTAGAACAAACTCTCCTAAAATTTGTATGTAACCACAAAAGACCCCAAATAGCCAAAAGTTTGAAGAATAAAACCAAAATGAGAGACATCATCATCCCCTGCTGTGCCCCAAATCTGGATGTTAGTTTCCAAAGGGTAAAAATTTTCAAAATAAATAAAATAATCTAAAACTTAGTGTACCTTCCCTCTAAGAAAATAAGTCATATACCTGCCCACAGTGAATATAACATACATATATGCATATAATGTATATATGTACTTTAATAGTTGTATCTCATTTCTGATTTATTTTTTATATAATACTTAGTTACATTATTTCTCTTGGTAACTCATTGTCTGATTTAGCTAATAGGACAAGAGGCAAATTATATAGAATCAAAAAAATGAGGAATAGAAGAAAGCATAGGGCAAACCACTAAAAAGAACAAAGGGGTTAATTGAAGGGACATGTATAAGAGAGGGAAATTACTAATGTTTCATTTCTGTTTCCCTAATAAGGCACTTGACCTTGAACAAATCACATTGCCTCTATGGTGATAGATAGAGGGTTTGCAACTTGATCTCCTAGGTCCTTTAAGAGCTAAAGGTCAAGAAGTCAAAATATCATCTGCAAACCCACAATCCCTGAAAGCATTTAATCAGCAAAAAAATAGGGTTTATCTCCCAAATATCTCCTGGGATTAATACAGTATTCCAATAAAAAATAATGACTGAATTTCAGAAAAAAAAGAATGCATTTAAAACACTAAATTATCTTGGATTTATCCACTTAATAATGCAGTCAAATGTGTACATTTTAGGAGTTCCATAAAAAAATAAAGTATAATATAGGGCACTTTGTTTTTCACTAATGTTGGAAAATACTGTATTCATAATTTCTTAGAATCATGTTACCTGTATGCAATAGTGATAGATAAATGAGGTCTAACAACAATATATATTTTCTCCTAAAACAAAAGTTACTTAAATTTAACATTTTCTCTGTTCTTCCATATTAGTACTAATTTATAAGTTAAAAAGAGTATCTGGATATTTCAGTCTGTTTCTAGGTACTTGTTCTTTTTAAAATGCTAGCATGAATGCTTCTATTTGACAAAGACTTAAATGTTAAACATAATTTTTCTTTCTTGACTTTGTATAAACAGCCTTTGACTTTGGATCCTCCATGAGGCATTGATTGCAAGACACTTGGAAAGATTACCTGATTAACCCTGACAAAGATATAAATATAAATGAAAGTGGCTTATAGTTTATTGTATTAAAATTACAGTAAACTATATTTTATTTCTATAGTTACTTCACCCTCATAGAATATTTAACATGAAGTAATGGACTGTTAAAAAAAACTATTGTTGCAGGTGGTATGCTCAATTTATCTACTATACGTTTCACTTAAAATTTATTGCCAAGTTATATGTATGCTATTATGTAAATGACAACAATTTTCTCTCTCTCAAGGGTAATCATCGCTGATATGGCACTTATTTTTATCCAGTATACAAAGCTTAGAGGTAGTTTTCAGATTCAATTTGTTTCTTTCCTGTCTCTAGGAATTTTCCTACTTACTTCTCAAAATGAATATTTCTAAGTAACTTACTGAACTTTCAAAATAAAGCTATCATAAGTTTGTTTGAGAGTATGTAGTCCCCATCTTATATTTATATAAATTTGACCTTCATGTGGAAAATGCATAAAGGATTCAAGGTAAAATAAATGACAAGGTAAGATATTATAGAAGACCAGGGTTAAGAAAGTGTTATCTAAACCTGAAGGAGATGATATTACTCATATCACATATTATTATCTATTAAGTATGAGATATGAGGCTAGCTAAGTATATACATTGCCTATGCTCTTCATAACTGCCCTGCAATTGTTAAAGCTAATCCTGATTTGTAAAAGAAAACAGCAAAACTTGCCTGAGGATACACTGCATAACAAGCAAGTGTCAAAGTAAAATCTGAATACTAGTCTGACTGATTCTGAAATATATTATTTTTCTCCTATACCATGCTGATCATACCAATACCATTTAAAAAATTATAGCATAGCAAAATTTTGGGAAGGATATAAAATTTAATTCTTTCTGTGGTTTATGCCTTTTATTTACATTTTAATTCTGATTATTATCTACTCTAAGGTACATAATTAAATGTGGTTATGGAAAAAGTGCTTTTTAAAATTATATAGATTAGAAGACTATGTCTTCTTGGCAATGAGAAAAAATGAAATCTGGCCATGTGTAGCAACATGGATGGACCTTGAGGGTGTTATGCTGAGCGAAATAAGTCAGGCAGAGAAGGACAAATATCATATGTTTGCACGTATAGGAGGATTAGGAGGAACTTAACAGAGGAACAAGGGGGAGAAGAAGGGGGGAAATGGTGGGGGAAAGGGAGAGAGGCAAACCATGAGAGACTCTTGAATGCTGACAAAAACTGAGGACTGATGGATGTGGAGGGGAGGAGGGATGGGCATGGAGGAGGACACTTGTGGGGATGAGCACTGGGTGTTATGTGGAAACTAATTTGACAATAAACTATTTGTTAAAAAAAAAAAGAAGACTATGTCTTCTGAGAAAATTTGTAAATTTCTTAATAATGACAGTATCTGTGGCTTCTGATCATTGGTACTTACTTAGTGCAGACTTTAAGAGATCCAATAAAGTAAATATACTTTGGAGAAAACCATAAGAAAAGAGTGTACCACAAATCGCCTTCGTTTTGCTTCTCTTTCATTGTTGTTACATAAAACCTCATTTTATACATCTCATAAGTCATATATAAAGAACATAGTTTGTAGGCAGACAAACTGGGTTAAAATCCTGATTGTGTTACTAGTTAATATATGACTGGGGATAGTTACTTAACATCTCTGGTCTCAAGTTTATCCTCTACAAAACAGTAGAAAACTACTTCAAATGTTTTAGTCACTCAAAATAGTGAGAGCTTTATACCATATAGAGATCTAGGTCTTAGTCATACACCACCTAAGAATGAATGAATAAGCGAATGAGTAAAATAGTGTTAAAAACTGGTAATACAAGTTCACCATTTTTATTTCTCAGAGTGCTTACTATCTAGTGAGAAAATATTTATAATTAAACAAGTAACTTCAGCCAATCTCTGATAAATGCTGTGATATAAGCAACATAAAATGTTATTGCAACCCAGAACAGAAGCATTAAAACTACTCTTAGCTATTGCACACCAGAGAAAGTTATATAGAAGCCACTATGAATGATATATTCAGGTTAAATCAGAAGAACAGGAAGGGAAGGGGTGCTTTTAAAATATTCTAGAAAAATAGCATTCCTAAAGGCCCAGAAACCAGAGTATATAAAATGTTTAAAAAACTAAAAATTTCAAAATGGCTGCAATAGGATACAAGCTAGAGGTAGTGAAATTTTAGGAGCTAGAAATAGGCTTGAGTGAGGAGTTGGAAATGATCACTATTGATATAACAGACCCTTAGAAATCAAAAGAAACATCCATCCAGGAAATGTATGGAATGAAACCAATAGAATAGCTAGAAAAATATATAGAATAGTTCTGGTAATGAGGAGGGCAAATAAGAAATGTTAGTTAAACTAATAACCAAACATTCTAATACAAAATGCATGTGCGAGAAAATAATACAAACATTCAGTGTCGAGAAATGAAGAGTATTAAAAACTAGGTTAGTGAATTTACATAGCTGTGTGTGTGTGTGTGTGTGTGCGTGCGTGTGTGTGTGTGTGTGTGTGTGTGTGAGAGAGAGAGAGAGAGAGAGAGAGAGAGATTTTGCCTGCAAAAGCAACAGAAGAATGCTAGATCAGTCACCTAGACACTTGGGCTTTAATGCCATCACTAAACAGGTGACAATTTCTTAGTTGCACATAAGGAGTGATTCTGAGCTTAGACCCAGGGCCCTCAGAGGCTAAAGCCTCAGTGGAAGGGTGGAGGAGATAACATCTTTTCCAAGTACAAAGTGATGTCTCAGCCTGGATTGTGAATGGGGAAAAAAACAAAAAGTGTCTCTCTCTCTCTCTCTCTCTCTCACACACACACACACACACACAGCCTTGAAAGGAAACCAAATAGGGCATTTAGAAATCAAAACCAGTGTTGAAATTATAAAATATAAGGACTGATTAAATGACAAATTGGTACGTTTGAAGAATTATTAAACTAGAAGACATATTTGAAGAAATATCCCAAGTTGCAGTTTAAAGTTAAAAAATAATTTAGAAAAAAATTGAGAATCATGGAGAATAGATTAAAATGATTAAACATTAAATTAGTAGTCTAAAAACATGAAAGAGAGAAAATGGGGATAGGCAATGATAAAAAAGATAATTTCTCATAATTTCCCAGAATTTATGAAAGATGTGACTTTAGATTAAGTAACCACAGTGATGGTCTGTTCAGATAACATTAGATGCAAACTGAAATGCATTATTTTGTTGTTGTTGTTGAGCTTGGCCAAGACAGTTTTAGTGGAATGATCTGAGGAGGAGAAAGAGTTTCCCATCTATTTGCAGACTGAGTGGACGCGGATACATAAAATTTATGTGACTTTTCCAAGACATTTCACTGTGAGGAAAGTAAGAATCAATGTGATAGCTGATGAGATATATAGGATCAAAAACAGTTAGGTAGTTATGTTGGTGCTAATCTTTTTAAAGAAAGGTGAAAGTTGAACATACATAAGCATTGATGGGAAGAAATTAGTGCATGAGACTAAAAATACAGGAGACATAAAAATTACATTATTGGGGCACTTGAGTGGCTCAGTCAGTTAAGAGGCTGACTTCTGCTCAGGTCATGATCTCATGGTTTATGAGTTCGAGCCCTGTATCAAGCTCTGGTGACAGCTCAGAGCCTGGACCCTGCTTCTGATTCTGTGTCTCCCTCTCTGTCTTCCCTTTCCCTCCCTACCCTGGTTGTGGTCTTTCTCTCTCTAAAATAAACAAACATTAGAAAAAAATTATGTTTTTTGTTTTTACACATTTTAGGGGAGCGGAAAAGTTTCAAAGAACAAATTTATATCAAACAGTGATATGTGTCCCTGGCAATTAAAATAATTAGTACTAAAATAAGTCTCAATTTAATTCAGTCCTAAAGTTAATAATTAAACAATGAATTTGGTTTAGTTTTTTTTTTTCATCTCAAGAAATGATTAAAAAAGTAATAGCTTTAGTAAATTGGAAATTCCCAATGAAATGGGATGAGGGGCACCTTGGTGGCTCCATCGGTTAAGCATTTGACTTCTGCTCAGGTCATGATCTTGCAGTTCATGATTGAAGCCTGCATGGGGCTCTGCACTGGTGGTATAGAGCCTGCCTAGGATTCTCTTTCTCTCTCTCTCTCTCTCTCTCTCTCTCTGCCCCTTCCCCACTAGTACTCTCTTTCAAAATAAATAACTTAAAAAAAAAACAAAAACAAAAAACCTCCCACCTCCAAAGTAATGTACTAGATGAAATTAACAATTAACTGATATATAATTTTTTTCTAAAATTTTTTTAATGTTTTATTCATTTCTGAGAGAGAGAGACAGACAAACAATGTGAGCAGGGGAGGGTCAGAGAGAGAGAGAGGGAGATACAGAATATGAAACAGTCTCCTGGCTCTGAGCTGTCAGCACAGAGCCTGACGTGGGGCTCGAACACATGAACCGTCAGATCGTGACCTGAGCCGAAGTCGGACACTTAACTGACAGAGCCATCCAGGCACCCCTGATCTGTAATTTCTATCAAAACTCAGAATATATAAAAGTGAGGACCTCAAATGAATAAATTTTGGTCTGTATTTATTTTAAGACTGTATTTCAAGAAATTTTGGTGTGTGTGTGTGTGTGTGTGTGTGTGTGTGTGCATATATCATATCTTCCAGAAGAAAAAAAATTTGAAACATCAATCTTTTTAAAATTCAGAAATTTTAATGAAATTCTTTTTTAAATGTTTATTTATTTTTGGCAAAGAGAGGTAGAGTGCGAGTGGGAGAGGGGTACAGAGAAAGGGAGATGTAGAATCTGAAAAAGGATCCAGGCTCTGAGCTGTCAGCACAGGGCTCAAACTCACAGAACTCTGAGATCATGACCTGAGCCAAAGTCAGATGCTTAACAGACTGAGCCAAACAGGCACACCAAAAGTACAGAAATTTTTAAAACTGTACTTATATGATATTCTATCATATTTTTCTTATTCTAATTCGTACTCTAGGATTAGTAATTTTAGCACTGTGCAGGCAAAGGAATAAATTCTTCAGTGCCACAAAATAGTAGTCAGGTTGCCTAGGATGCTTTTTTCTGTTTGATTTTTTACCATTAAAAATTTAGCACATTATTAATAAGAGCAATTTTTATCAAATTGCTTATACACTTTAACTCACAGAGTTTACATCCTGACCAACTTTGGCAACATACCCTGGGGTAGAACCCCAACTTCAGTCATCTCAGTTCTGTCAAACTCTAGAAAATATCTTATCTTAGAAATGAGCAGCAACAAATGGCTCAAACACACATGTACACAGCTTTCTGCTTTCTGAATGCCAACTCAGCATCATAGAAGGGATTTGTTTCCTGGATCAGTATGAGACTTCAATCTGACATCTTTCAAAACATTAAACTTATTATTCAAAATGTGGAAATGTTTCTATTTTCTCCAATAATGTCAATTGGCCCAATCCCAACTCTAGTTTGAAAAATAGTGTGCCTATGTGTGTTTCTATTTGAGATAAGAAAATTACTTGGAAGGGAAAAAAAAAGAAGAAAAATCTACAGCCCATCTTTTATTGATGACTAATAGGTACCAATCACTACCTAGATTTTACGCATTCTATCTCATTTGATTCTGATTGTGTGCGTGCGTGTGTGTGTGTGTGTGTGTGTGTGTGGTGTAAAATCAATGCTGCTGAAATGTGAGAAGAATTCATGTTTATTCTTGACAGAAATTTATTTATTGTTTTAATGTTTATTTATTCGTGAGAGAGAGAGACAGTGTACAGGTTGGGGAGTGGCAGAAAGAGAGGGAGACACAGAATCCGAAGCAGGCTCCAGGCTCTGAGCTGTCAGCACAGAGCTTGATTTGGAGCTCAAATACACAAACTGTGAGATTATAACCTGAGCTGAAGTCAGTCGCTTAATCAACTGAGCCACCTAGGCACCCCGATTCTTGACAGAAATTTAAGGGGCTGCATTTTTGTCAGGACCAAGAGGTACTTAGAATTATTATTGCCCAGTGGCTTTTGGTAGTGCAGATCTCCAGATACAATGAAAGAAAGAAAACCTGAGGATTGAAGGTATGTAATAGAGATTGGATAAGAAGTTAGCCAGGAGGCAAGGACTAAATAATTGGTATTGCAAGAGTGTTTCACAAACCTGGATGCACATTAGAATTATATGTAATGCTTTAAAAGATTTTAAATCTTTAATAAAAGATTTATTAATCTTCAGTTGGTAGAACAGGACATAATAAATTTTCTCAGGTGTTGTGGGTTGAAATGTGTGTGTGAAAAAGACATGTCCCATTCTAAAGCCTGGTACCTGTGAATCTATTATTTAGAAATAGGATCTTTGCCTATGCAGTTAAGGATCTCAAGATTTTATCATTCTCGATTATGGGACAGCCCTAAATATCTAAGGACTTCTGTCCTTATAAGATGTGACAGTGACACAGGGAAGTCCATGTGAAGATGGAGACAAGAGATTGGAGCTCAGGTGAAGCAGGAGTCCACAGAAGCTAGAAGAGGCAGAGGATTCTCTTGTGGAGCCCTGCTGATTTTGGACTTCTGGCCTCCAAAACTGTGAAAATGGACTTCTGTTGTTTTAAGCCATCATGTTTGTAGTGACCGTAGTAGCCTTAAACAATTCTAATTTATAGAGAATTTTGACATCACAGAGTTTAAATGTTTTGGAATTGCTCTAAGAATCACAGGAGGTGTTTTTTCCAAAATATGTATTCCTGGACTCTAAGCGACACCTACTGAATGAAATTTTGGGTGACGGTGGTAGTGGCCTGGGGATCTTTATTAGTACCAAGCACCATAGGTGATTCATACCCTTAAGCAAGAAGCTGGGGAAATGCTGAGTTAGGTCAAGGAACCAAAAGCTGTTTTTAATAATTTCTGTCTGTGGCTTTCAATATACTCACAGGGTCTTCCTAACTTCCCACTATCCTACATACAGAGCCTTATTAATCAAATGTGCGTAAAAGAGGGAACTGTAACTAAAGACGATGAGAAAGCATGTCACATACCTATAAGAAGAACATAAAAGACAACCTAACAGAAGTTTGCATACCACTTCTAAACAAAAATAATTTTAAAAAGTTTAAATAGAAATGTATAGAACATGAAAAAAAATAGAGCAGTACCATCTGGAATACGCAGCATAAATCTGCAGGACACAGACAGGAAAAAGAACTTAATTTCTTTGTTTTTTATCACTTTACTACAAGTAATTATTGCCAGATTAGAGAGTGAAGAACAAACAGGTTTGATAGGAAGGTAAAGTTCCAAATCAAAGAAAAGATAAAAAAATATATATAACACCTACTTACTAAATATGAATTTATCTCCACATTGAAGCAATTTATCAACAAGTAGTGAAACAAATATTTTTGATCTCAGAATATTGACAGTGATTTTGAAATAAATGGAAGATAGGAAAGATGAGTGAAAACTGAAAAATGGTAAATAATATTGTCCCAATTTCAAAAATGAGTGAAAATTTGCAAACAATAGAAAGGTGAAGTTTATATATATTCCTGACAATAGTACTAGGATGAACTTGCTAAAACACTATTTTGTCAGCATTTTCAAAGAGACGCTTTGCTCAAGAATAAAATAAAAATAAGTCATGCTGAATGAGAGTCATTTATTTGCTGATACAATTTTTAGATAAGTATATATCATGAAAATGTCATAAACAGAGTGTTCTCATATTTTTGGCAATGTTTAAGAAATTTTCTCATGATAAATGAAAGTATCATGCATGCAAGATGGTTTTCTCATTCTTTCTAAATTTCCATGCATTGAATAAATGTGCATTGCACATATTGTGCATAATTTGTCTGCATTGGTCAGCAAGTGCCTCCCTGCTTTAACAGCAAAATATGAAGGAAGAAAAGGAGAGCAAGAAGGAGAGAGAAAATGAATGATAAATAAATATAAGTAATGGTGGCAGCTTTCCTTTTGACATGGCAATGGCCCACTTAGATCCAATACTAAGAACAAGGAGACTATTAAATACTCTTGCATTCTATACACAAATCCCAGTAGTTGAAGCTATTCCTTCTAAAAGAAGAGTAGCCCACACGACAATTCTGTGTGAAGACAAGTCCATTCGAGGGAAGGAGAGACTCCATGTTACTCATTTAAGAAATTTTGTGAGTGCATGAGAAATGAATGCATGCTGCTCAGGAGGTAGACTGGCCGTTTTACCCTGCATCTAGAGAAGAAGAAAGACTTGAAGAGTAGTGACAGGTTCAAGAAATGGGTCATTAAAAGACTACTCTGATCACAATTGGGAGAGCAGGGGGAAAAGAAGAGTCACGAAAAAGAACAAAACTTTTTTTTTTTTTTTGAGAGAGCTCAAGTTGGGGAGAGGGGCAGAGGAGGAGAAAGAGAAAAGTAGAGAGAGAATCTTAAGCAGGCTCCAAGTGCAGTGCAGAACACAATGCAGGGCTTGATCTCACAACCACAAGATCATGATCTGAGCTGAAATCAAGATTAGACACTCAACCCACAGAGCTACCCAGGCACCCCAAAACATTGTTTTCTTTTGGTAATATCAGTAATGCAACCAAGAGGGTGCCCACCAAACAAAAGAGACTCGTAAGACTAAGAGCTATGACATCTGTGGTAGGAACAATGGGGGGTGGGGATAAAAGAAATCTAGAAATGGGGGATAGAAGAGGAAATATATGAAAGATAGAGTTCGGGGAACTATGAAGAGCGCAATGCACATATGTCAAAGGGCCATGAACTTCAGAGAAGCAGAGAAGGTTACTACTACACCCACTTAAAAAGATGCTACTTATTTCTCCATCTGTCCCATCTGACTGAGGAGCCAAGGCTAGAAGGTGGGGGGGGGGACATGTCGGGAGGAAAAATAGAACACAGTCCCCTCTCATAGAAGTTCCTAGAACTTCAAGCCTATCCAGCAGTGGGACAGAAGAAATCTTTGACTAAGATATAATACTGAAATTTCAAAATGGATTGAATCAAGTTCTAGAAATTAAAAGTTACCAGAATCATTCTGTCTACCAAGAAGTTATTAAGGAATGGCAGGAAAAAAAAAAAGGAATGGCAAAAAAGTGAAAGCAGTGCTTGGCACTACTCATATTTTGCCAGTACTTCATTGAGTCAATGATTCTCATTATCATGTTACACAATTATGCATTTTTTAACTAAACTTAAAAAATGTTATAGTTAACCGTGAACTTTGCTTTATCTGATAACTAGTTGAACATATCTTTGATATAAAGCATACACTGATTTAACTGGGAAATTATTTCTTTTTGACAGCTCTGTCTCTTCTTTTGGTGCCTGATACTTACCAATTTTCTTTCTGATTCTTTGTTCCTTAATTATGTGAAGTAAAATTACAAGTAGCTTTACAAGTAAGATTACAAGTACATGAGATGCAGAATTTTACTATTTTCATAGATTTAAAAGATCAACACTCATAAAATGAAGTTAACTTTACAAATTTTAGTGGAGTTTTATTTATACTCCATTGCGCTGTCTTTCAATCTGTTAGTAAATTTCAAAAAAAAAATCTGTTTAATATTTTTTGAAATTAAACACTTTGAACAAATCAGAAGGTAACAACTCACATTAAAATGTGTTTATAAAACAGTAACAAATATAAGGTGTGTTGAAATACTTGGAAGGCAGAACACCCCCAAAATAGTTAAACTACAGTTTAAAATAAACAGATGTACTGCTTTTGACAATAAATTTTCCAAAGGGCAAAGTAAAAGTTTTTCTGAAATATTCTTACATTTAATCATGAAATATCCTTATATTCAAAGCTGTAACTTGAAGATGGGAAGAAAATTTGGTTAATTGCTTCCTTAAATTTGTTTTGCATATATAAACATAATCATGTCATTAAGTACATATAAGACATAATCAAACCTGAACGGTGCTTCCCAAAGTGTGGTCCTTTGACCACGTAGGATCAGAATCAACTGTTGGAAATATAAATATAAATACCAATCATGGACCACCTAAGACCTACTGGATCATAGACTCAGAATCAGGCCCCACTTTCTGGTTTTTGTTTTTGCTTTTGCTTTTTTAACAAATCCTCTAGGGGATTCTGATGCATGTTCAAGTTTGAGAACCTTGGCCTTAAGCTGACAGTTCTCACACTTGAGTGCACATTTCATACCACTTGGAGAGCATTAACAATACTGATTCTTGGATCTGACCTCCAGAGACCCTTTTATTTAATTAGTCCAGGGTGAGGCGTGGTCAGGGGATGCTGATGCTCCCCAGGCGACTCTTTTACTGACAGCTAATGTTGAGAACCAACTCTAACAGCTTTGAAATGAGTGACCATTTAGTTCTTTGACACACAGTCCACTTCTAACTCAGGCTTCATTATTTTCCCATATCTATTTTTATTTGCGGAATCAATTTACAGACTCTCCTTTTCATACATGAAGACTACCAGAAAAAGTTAAAAGACTCCCTAAAGATGAAGGGAGAACCTTCAAAGGCCTTTCTAATTATGTGTTTGCCCACATATAATCTCAACCTAAAATATGCAGTTACCTTGTTATAAAGACAAATGCAAGTAAAATGAATTAGATTTGTAAACAGGTGCTAATGAATTCCACTAAATTTTGACCCTCAGTTGTAGTACTTTCTTCTCCAAAGTATAATAAGAAGCATTCCTTTTTTTAAAGTCTATTTATTTTGTGAGAGAGAGAGAGAGAGAGCAAGCCAGTACAAGTGGGAGGAGGGGAAGAGACAGAGAAGGAGAGAAAAAAATCCCAGGCAGGCTCCATACTGCCAGCAAGGACTCAATCTCCTGAACTGTGAGATCATGACCTCAGCTGAAACCAAGAGTTGGATGCTTAATTAACTGAGCCACCCAGGTGCCCCCGACCAGAGCATTTCTAAATATTGGAAATTCTCATTCTCATGTTTTAAAATCCAAATCTTGGTACTAATTTCAGTGAAAAATAGTAGTTATGAAACAAAACAGAAGCTGTCCGTGGAATAAAAAGCGTAAAAAAAAATAATAAAAATAAAAAAACCAACCAAACAACAACAACAAAAAAATGGAGTGATTGCAGTCTTCCAGTAGGATTAAACCTATGGCAACTTGGGCAATTCCAATGGGAAAATTAAAATATGATCAGTCCAAATGTTTAATAAAACTGGGAATTAGTTGAACCTCTATTCATTTCTAGGTTCTGATTACTGCCAAGGAGAGTGATTTTTTTAATGCAGTAAATTAAACAATTTATAATATTTTTGTCATTTTGCATTTAGTGCACAGATCATTTAAAAACTTTTTTAATGTTTATTTATATTTGAGAGAGAGAAAGATAGAGTGTGAATGGGGGAGGGGCAGGGAGAGAGAGGGAGACAAAGAATACAAAGCCGGCTCCAGGCTCTGAGCTGTCGGCACAGAGTCCACAAAGGATGAGATCATGACCTATGCTGAAGTCTGACGCTTAACCAACTGAGCCACCCAGTTGCCCCAATGCATGGATAATTTCTGTTATGAGAGTAATCCATGCTATTCTCTCTTAGAACTTTATATTTCCTTAAAATTTTTTAGTGTTTATTTACATTTTGAGAGAGGGACAGACAGACAGACAGATAGAGTGTGAGCAAGCAGGGAAGGAGCAGAGAGAGGGAGGCAGAGGATCAGAAGCAGGCTCCAAGGCTCTGAATTGTCAGCAAAGAGCCCAACACAAGGTTTGAACCCATGAACCATGAGATCATGACCTTAGACAAAGTTGGATGTTTAACTGACTGAGTCATGCAGGTGCGCTTCTCCTACAACTTTGAAAGTGATACTGTGTCTACCAGAGCTTTACTATCAGCTACTCTTACTGACATAAATTTTTATTTATAATGACAATCTGAAAGATAAATGTATGTTAGTACAGAGAGGAACAAGTTTGGAGAGAGACATGTTTCTTATAAAGGGGGAATGGTCCTGAGACTGACTAACCCATGTGGCTGACTGATACTCCATAAAATTTTGCTCTATTTCAGAAGCAAACTAACAACTACATTTCACAGTTGTTCATATCAAGTGGTATACTGGACGCATCTTGTACTAGATTGCAAGAAACAATTTTTAAATTTTCAAAGATTCTAAGAATTAACTGTTAAGCATACATCCATTACTTAAACTATATGACTTCGATTTTGCTCTTGAAGTTAGTTATGTCTATTACATCTGTATTATGGAAATACTATATATTAGTGAACATCTTTTCTGAAATCCACATGCAAAAAGTCACATGGGCAACTTGATACTGGCCATGACAGGAGTATTTACACTATAAAAAATAGGTAAACATTAGATCATGGCTCTCCTGCACCAGGAGATCTTAAAAAATTTACCAACCCAACAATGAACATAACTCACAGGTATATGCACATTTAAATAAGAGAGTCTTGGATATAGATATGTATAATGGTATGTTCTACTCCCAATTTGCACCCAATCCATGACTCCCATACAAAGTGAACCTGAAATGTCTGAGTTTTAGTTTCAAGTATAGCTGGATTTATAGCCTGGTCCTTCTACTTAATTAGTCTTGTGATCTCAAGCAAGTTGTTAAATGTCTCTAACTTTTGATTCCCTTATATGTAATATCTGGACAATAGTATGTTTCTCATAGATTTATTGCAGATATTCACTAAGAAATATGTGTCTGAAGTTCCTCCAACCCTTCTTTCCGTCATCTTATGGAAAGTACAAGTCAGATCAAAGACCTAATTGAAGTTATCTAATAAACTCATTATTTATTTTCCTATTCTGTATTGTTATGGACTTTCTTATCTTTACTGTTTTCAGGTTGTTCATTACCCTTCTGGAATATTCTGGAAGGAGATTCTGAGAACAGGAAAGAAATCAAGTTTTCCTAAATAATAGAAATGCCTAGATGCAGACCCAGCCACATGAATAGTCTGACGAACGGAAAGGAAAAGGATACATTCTGACGAATGGAAAGGAAAAGGATACATTGTTTGAATCCCTGAACTGGCCAGGCTTTGGAAATTCTATATGTGAAATGTAAAATTGACTGTTACTGTGTAACTGTCTCATTACTTTCTTCTTCAACACTGCTATTGTCTTCTTTACAGTGTCGATCCATACAACTTACTTATCTATACTTTATTCAAGGGTTACAAATTTCAATATCTACTGGGACTTAATAGTCTAGTATTGGAAAATTTTTTAAATACAATTTCAGATAATGGAATGGAAACCCTACATAGAGCTTTTTAAACTGAGGGGTTAAAACAAAGTCGTCTTGTTTTCAATTTCCCCACAAAATAAATTGTGACATTTAGTTACATTATTTAAAAAATATATACTCAATTGCATTATAGTGTTAATTAATGTGCTATGTATATCTAATATATGTTTCCCCATTAGTAATTTAAAAAATTTATAGCCATGCCTAACAGCACAAGTTCTTAAAAACCTGGTTCAATCCCTTACTATGTTTTGCTATATATTATTGAGATAAGTGATAATGAAATCTATTGATACATGGGTACAAATGAGACTAATTAAATTTGAAATTTATGTAACAATAAATATTGCTTCCAAATGTAGGAGGATGAGTTGAAAGTGACTCGAAATTTTGCTATTAACAAAAATACCTCAAATAATAACAGAATTCTATGACTTAATGCAAATGAAACAAATGGTTTATCAACTATGTAATCTCAGCCTGTACTGATTATTGCTCCAAGATATATCATAAGCATGCCAACGAGAAACATGTACTCATAATTTAGTCCAAATGCTACTCAATGAGCTACTCTATTTGAAAAAAAGAATCATTACAGACATAAGGTTAATAATAATGAACATTTGAGAATGCCATATTAGGCTTACAATAACTTTTGTAATATAATATTCAATGTTTGGATCCATTTATTTTAACTGAGAATATGGTTACTGACTCATGGGATGGATATATTCCAAAGTTATCATTAAAATACACACTTGGACCTAAAACGCAGTGATAAAATGCTAACAGATCATTTGCCTTGTTAACTGGGATTTATAAGGAAATAAATAGCCTCTTAAGAGAGATAATAGTGACAGAATTTTCTCTTTGACACAGTCTCTGCTAACAGGATATTTCACATACAACTTACCACAAGATGCCATTTCGTCTGTCTGGTCACCACAGTCATCTTCCCTGTCACACACCCATGCTCTGGGAATGCAGCGCCCATTTCCACAAGAAAAGTGGTCCACCTGGCATGTTCTGGCTAAGATAATCCATTAAGGTACAAATAAGGCCTTGTGAACAACATTCATATAAAATAAATGATGAAATAACTCCTTTACAATAACATATTCTATTACTTTATTAGATAAAAATATTTTAAAGTAATTTTTTTTTAATTTTTTGATACTGCCAACTTGCTCATCTTCTTTACAGTTCACACACTTTGCCCTTCAGTTGAAGGTAGTGCTAAATGAGAAGATATTCAGTAATCCTCACACATTTCCACAAAGGAAGCAATGGATTCATTATTTTACAATTTTTGCCTGGCACATGCTTATGAATATATGGTTGAAGTAAATTTCATTCAACTTTTAATTAACAAAAAAGAATTTTGCAGAGTGTTTTTCAATAAACCAAGAAAATTTGCTGTACTGTAGTAGGAAGGATTAGGAAACTATATTAGGGTATCTAGTTTCTAATCATGGGGTCAGAATTGTTCTTTTCCTCTACATTTCAATGCATTTATTTCTTCATTTCTAAATGATCTAATATATGAAACAAGAATGCAGAAAATATTTTCTAAAACATACATTTAACCTTATGATGGATTTTTAAAATTCACTTATCAGCATAGTTATATAAAATTGTTTAACATTTTTCTTCAAGTGTTTATTTAAATTCTAGTTAGTTAACATAAAGTGTAATATTGGTTTCAGGAGTAGAATTTAGTGATTCATCACTTATGTAAAGAAAATATATAACTTTTTAATCAAAGTATATTAATAAGCTTTGCTTTGACCTTTCTCAAGGGTTTCAATGAACACACACATAGAAACTTTCTATGTTAGCCAAAGGCAGTGGTTTTTATTACTCAGTGAAGGGGTTATTGTTCTACAAAGAATTTGATTACCATTTTCTATTACAGTCAGGTCAACTTCTGAAAGCGTGAAATCCTAGATAGCCACCCTAATTCTTCTCCCAGGCATTACTTACATACTTTTATAATTAGGTATTTTTTAAGTGTTTGATTCTCTTTTCTTTTGTCTGTCTGAGGTACAGATTTGTTTCCTTGAGTATCAGTTTCCTACTACCCTTTCTTTTTATTGGATCTGAGAAAAGAGTGGGACATTATAAGTGGGGGATTCTTACACCTATTAATATATGGGTTAGATGAGGATTGGACAAATGAAGAGCACTTAGAGTCAGAATTTCCATAGCTATGATAAGAGAACATTACCTAGTGTATAGACTTCCTTCTCTTTTCGGCTTGAGAATCATAAGGATGTGTTTCTGTTTCATCAAAATGCCCAGTGAACTAACAGTTGGTATAAAACTGAGAGTGTTTCAAAGACAAGTCATCCAAACAGACTATAATGGGTCTCCATAAATCAGAGTTTCATAGGTAATTTAAAGTAATTTCTTAAAAGTTATATGCTACATATTTCCTTCTAAGCAAAGTGTACTCGCTATGTAAAGATGTGTATCTATTATAGGTGAACACTGAAAAGATCACTTGAGAAAAACAAATGAAAAATTACTGGTTTCATTGGGCATATTAGATTTAATGCACCGTTTCTATCCTCAGGGTCTATAAGTTAGAAATTCCAGAAAATTATTACACTATGTATTCTGCTTTGTTTATATGGATAAAGGTTCTGAACCTAAAACATTTTATATAATATTTGGTTTTCCCATTTTACAAGTAGAGTATTTTACATTATTAGATTTTAAGTATTTCAACAAACATGTATACTTCTGAAGTTTTCAATGTTGAAATTTTAAGCAGGATTAAATATCTGTTGTCTCACTTGGCTAACTGTATGGATTTTCCGTGAAATTATTCTAACATTTAGACCAAATCAAGAAAGTTTCTAGGTAACTTCAATAGAACTATATCTACTTGGAATATATATATATAGTGCGTGTGTGTGTGTGTGTGTGTGTGTGTGTGTGTGTGTGTACACATACACATACACAGCATTAGCCTAGAGAAGGGTGAAGATGTTAGCATTTAGTTTACTTGGTGGGAAAGAGAGAGCATAGAGTCATGAGAAAAATTCATGTTTTTTCTTACATGTCTTTGTACTGTTTCACTGATTGCAGTAAATACTTTTTACCTTTTGAGATTCAGGAGAAATGTAATCAGAAAGTTTTTTTTTTTTTAATTTTTTTCTCCATTCCTTCTTCCCACGCCCCCTCATTCTTTCCCTCCTTCTGTTCTCCGTTCTTTCTTTCCTTTTTATCTCTCTCTTCCTCTTCTCTTTTCTCTACTTTTCATTCTTCCTTACATCTCTACTGTCTTCCCTCATTCCCTACTTATTTCATTCCTTCAGTCTCTACTGTGTTTTTGCTTTAAAGAAGGATATATCATCACGTTTTCATTTCATTTCTATTAAATTCTAATTGACCTATAATAAGAATATATTAAATATCCCAATATAATATTCCAACATTCTTTTATCTGATATATGTTTTTTTAAAATTTTTTTTTAAATCTTTTATTTATTTCTAGGAGAGAGAGAGAGACAGCGTGAGCAGGGGAGGGTCAGAGAGAGAGGGAGTCACAGACTGAAACAGGCACCAGGCTCTGAGCTGGCAGTCAGCACAGAGCCTGACACGGGGCTCGAACCCACAAACCACGAGATCATGACCCAAGCGAAAGTCGGACGCTTAACCGACTAAGCCACCCAGGCGCCCCTGATATATGTTTTTTAATGTCACAGTTGTCCCTCCTTGTCATTCAGGCTTAATTTTAGCAAAGTTTTCTCAGATTGCTTTCTTTCATGAGAATTGGCAAAATGATTATAAAAGAGAATGAGAACAACCCCTAAGGACCTGTTACACATTGTGTGGTGTGGGAATGTGTGTGTCACCTCACTAACTCAGAAGCTTAAGAAACTGTTATGGCCTATTACTCCAAAGAGTATTTACTGGTTTATATACTCCTCTTATTGAGGAATCATATGTCCTGAGAATATATGAATTCATTGTCCATTCTAATCATGGACAAATCCTCTGCTTAGTCTATAAAGGAAATTTAAGTAATTTCAGATAAGAAAAAAAATGCTTCATTCTATAAATCTATAAGTATTGTCTGTCCATATGATATAATCAAAATGACTAAATCATTGCTTTCTATTCACTAGATTTATATCAAAAAGACACAACTTTTACTTTGTCAGTTCTTGTCACCATCCGATCTAAATTAGTTTGGAGGTGAGATGAGCAGAGAGACCCTAGAGCACTCTAATTCTGTAGCTAATGCTGCTCTAATGAAGAGGAAATTTACACTTTCTCCGTGGAATTGTTTATCTAGCAGTGAGTGAGAAATCTACTGTCACAACGTGAATTTTTGCTACCCTTCACTAATTATATGTTTCTTGCCATCCTGTAGCAGTGAGAAATTCCACAATACACTCGAACACTAAGGAGGAAGAAGATAAGAGAGCTTCATACGTTATTCCTCAACTTTACCTTTGCTGTATTTTAACCAAAGCATTATACTTAAAAACGTGTCATATCAAAACATGCTTTTCAATTTTGTAAAGAAGTTTCACTTTTAATATATCAGGTTTTCTTAATTCAACTATATCTATCTAGTTTGAGTTTACTCAAAATTTGTGGAGGATATGAGAAAAATAAGTATTATGGAATCTAATTAAGTTCCATTCTGTGGATAATTTTCATTTGAAATTGACTAGGCTTGCATCCATGTATCATCATTGCCAGCTATGAGGAAAAAGACTTGAAACTATTTCTCATCTTTGGCCTCTGGATCTCTCATAAGTAGAGAAACATATATATATGTTCACCCTCAGGAACTATGCCAATCAATCATTCCTTTTTTCCCACCATTATTTCTATCACCTAGAAAAGTATAAGAAATAATACTATTCACACTTGTCTACTATCATATAGCTCTATCAAATCCTTTTTACTATGTTTACTATAGATTATTTTAGGTTTTTTTTTTCAGAAAAATGTATTATATTTAAAATCTCCTATGTACTTTTTTCCATATATATCTCTCTCCTTCTTTTTAGACATAACTACTATCCTTAATTTACTATTTTTATTTCCACATTATAACCCATTTTTACACATTTATAAATCAATAAGAACACATAGATTTGTTTTATATTTTTATATTTCATACAAGCAGTACTAAATCATTTATAATCTGTAACTTTTGGTTAATGTTGCCTTTGAAATTAATTTCTGTTGATATTTGTTCATTCTTTTTAAGTGTGAAGAGCATTCTATTATGTGAATATAACACTATATGGTGTTATATATGTGAACATACATATATTTGATGTTACATATATAGTTTCATATAGTTATATATATATAGTTTTAATTATAGTGGACATATATTTTTTCTGATAATGGGCATTTGAGTCCTTTCTAATTTCTCAATATTACTGGCATTAGGACAATGAAATTCTTAATTACATCTCTTTGTGCACAGGTATTAAGAGTATAAATCTAGAAATGGAATTATAGACCTGAAGGTAGGTACATGTCTGCACTGATTGGATTTGAGCAAATGCTTTTCAACACGGAAAACCAATTTATATACCCACCTAGAGTATATAAGGGTCCCTTTTATTTCACAAGCTTGCCAATTATTAATTTTATCAGATTATTTTCCCTAATTAAATGACTTGAACTATTATTCACATTTCTTTCTCTTTTTCTTTCTCTTGCTCTTCCTCTTTCTTTTTCTGTTTCTCTTTCTCTTCTTCTTCCTTTCTCTCTCTCTCTTTCTTTCTTTCTTTCCTTCTTTCTAAAGCTTAGCTTAGATATCACCTCCCTCAGGAAGTGATGCTAAATAGACAAAGACTAAATTAGTTTTCTTGTGCTTCTATTAGTAGTTCATTTTGAATGTTGCATTAGAATGACCTGATTACATGCTTTTCTTACCATCTTAATTCAGCTTTAAGGATAGATATAGTGTATTTTTTCCTTATTTTATATCAAATGTCATGGCAGATATTTACTGAATTAGTAGATTCATGGAGGAAAGATACCAAAGTAACAAAATAGGAAATTAGATTCTTGTGGGACAGGGTTTTCTTTTACATATACAGGGCTCACAATCATAAAAGGTACAGGACAGTGGAATCAATTACAAAATAATACCCCTTTGGAAAATCCTTTATTTATGATACCTGTCCATGTATGTACCTATATATACTAATGGACCACACAGGGAAATTATCTATGAATTTGACATATTTTTTTCAGTTGATGAACTATGTGACCTATGTATTTATTTTGGTCAAACAAAACAAAAAATATTATAACATGACAACATACATAATTTTCAAAGCTAAAAGGTACATTTGTTTTTCTTTTCATTCTTTGTATTCAATTTCTTAAGGCATACAGTGATCATAATATCTATTATAAATATACTGATAAGGAGACCTAGTACTGACTGGCAGACTTCAGCTGGCATCACTAAAAGTTGCACTTTAGGTACAAGTAGACTGTGCCCTATTTCCTAGTGGACTATAAGTATGGGGTACCTTAGAAACCTTAATAATTAAGATTAATTAACATTGATTTGTTCCTGTACATAGCATTTCTACTTTTACTATTAAAAGTAGCTAGTTAATCCCAAATGTGCCTTTGAAAATCATGTGGAAACTAGATTTTAAAAGTCTAATAGAAATGAAAAAGACATGGTATTATGAATTGAATCATCAACACCTCTTCTTCTAAGGTGAAAATAGACCTATCTCTTTAGGATGTAATAAAACATGGTCTCAGAATTAAACCTTAACCTTAAAAAAATAATAAAATTGCACCAGCCTAAAAAGATTCTTCATTGTAAATTATAGTTATAATTGTAAGAACAACCTGGGCAAAATTAAGTTAACCATACCTAAAATTTGAACTGATACTCAGGATAATATAGTTTGGTAACAAGATATTGGGCTTGGACAATAAATAATACATTGAGTTTCCCCTAAAGTCTTATCATTGATGTGAGTTATGGCAAGTCCTTTCTCCCATGCCTTGGCTATGAAATGAATGGGCTCAAAGGGAGAGAAAAGGACTAGACAGTGTCTAGAAGTTCCTTTTGATTAGGTGGTCCTTTGTAACACAGCCTTACATGACCACAGCCTATCTTGAAAATAATCAGTTACCTTAAAATACTGGACCAGAGACAATAGGGACAAGAGAAGAGCCCAAGGGTCCACAGCAATACGTAACTATGGGGAAGGAACTGAATATAAGATGCAGGTTACGATTATGGAATGACAACGGTCTTGCTCTTTCGTTGTTGTTTAGTAAATAATGAAAATCTGTTAAGGATATGTTTTTTAGTTAGTTCATACTCTTGGAGACAAGAAGTATACAGGGAAATTGCAGTGCACCGAACTACAAGCCTTTCCAAGAGAAAATCAGTACCCAACCCAGAGTACAAACCAGGTGTTTAGAGCTCTGGGTCTTTTCTCTACATGACGACTCTACAGTTTTCACTAATAGGTTATCATAATTTTTATTTAGTGAGACTTATTTTGGCAAAGAGAGAAGGGGAAGGGTTGATACATTTTGACATTACAGTATGTAATGTTTGAAAAAATATTTTACCAGTCAGATCAGTATGAGTCACAAAATACAGTACTTTTTATTATTTAGAAAGTGGCTCTAGGCTGCTGCTAGTCAATATTACTTTTCAACACTTATCTGACTAATCATGACCTTTCTGGCAGTATGTTGTAACCTGTACCACTAGCTATACATTCTCACTCAAAGAGAATCTGGTTAGGGATTCACAGATTTATTACAATGGGATAAATTTATGAAAATGTAAGTAAGCTTCATGATCTTGGGACTTCATAAATAAATAAAACAACCTACCCCCACATAAACAATGTGCCAGGAACAGAAAACTATTTATAAAGGTATTCTACAGCAGAATAAGCAAAATACATAGATTATTTTTTCAATGTAAAGCAAACCAAAACAAAACACGCACACACACGCATGCACACACACACACACACACACACACACACACACACACACACACACAAGTTCTCCTTGTGAAATGGCCTATATCACAGCATGCTAACAAACCTCAACCTCCAATGCCAATTAAGATTTAGTAGAGACAATCTTGTCTAAGTAGTGTATTGACAGTCAACCCATATGGATAAAGTGCCAAATTACTTTGGAAAGCAGAGTCATGCGCAAGAATTAAGTAAAAGTTAATTTGTATTCTAGCATCCAACTCTGAATTCATTTACTACCACAATAATCAGATTATCAGCCCTAGGAAGGTTCAGCTTGGTTCAAAGCATTGCCCTATATTTTTATGGAGACTAACATTGGAAGGCATCTGTGTATATATTCAAGTAAACCTTTACCTGCACAGGTTTGATTGGATTCATCTTCGTTGCTTCCACAGTCATTAGCTCCATCACAGAGCCATCTCTTGGGGATACAGCGATTATTTTTACATTTAAACTGATCATCAGGACAGCTATGATTGACTGGGAAGGATGGAGGAAGAGAATAAGCAAGTTTAATAATTTCAAATTGGATAAAATTATGATACTTTATGTTATAGCTACAGAAAAGTCACAGTAATTATAGTATAATAAATGCCATAGGTTCTTTATTTCATTGTTTCATAGTTTATAGAAAGTATTAATATTTTTGACTCTTTTAAAATAGAATACTTTTATAGAAGACACCAAATTAAATCTTACATAAAAGGAAATATATTAATTTACATAAAAGGAAATATATTAATTTTTCATGTCTTCACTAAAATCAACTATATCACTAACTTTGTTTCCCATTCCTTATCACAAATGGCTCAATTTCAGAATTTTTACCAAGAACATTTAAAATACCTCAAATTTTAACAGGAAGCATAACAAATATGTATCAAATAATTCAATTATATATTAAACATACATTTTCTTAAGCCACACACCCATTCAGTAATTTTGAAATATTAACTAAGCCTAAGTTTGTTATGTTTTGTTCAATGTTTCTTAGGACTGGAAGGAAAAAAAAATGCATCACTTGTGACTTTAAGTTGACACTAAATATGAGATCCTGCATAATTTTAATAACAAAAAATGACCATCATGAGTTTTTATCCCTAGTACAAAATATAAACATGCATCTGCAAAATATACTGAAGACAAGGCCAATCCTCATATGGGAAGCTGTGCACAGCTAAGGATTAAACTTCCAATATCTAAGCACAGCAGGAGGCCATCTTAAAGTTAACCTTCTGTGATTCTTTTTCCTGCATCCTGGAGGCTGAACTCCTAACTGAATTGCATGCTCCTCAGTATTTGTTTCACCACTTCACATTCTTTTTGAAGTAATTTTCCTTGTGCCCAATAGTTGCACTTCCGTATGATAAAAATAAATTTTGGTATTAGTTTTACTTAGGATTTGAAAAACAGCGATTTTATCATGCTGTTGCATAGCAAATGTATGCCTTTCCAGCCCATTTCTACAAAACACTGTTTCTTTAAAGTAGCTTAGGTGAGAAAGTGTTTTATCACTTTTTTAGAAAGTTTTTATTCATGCATAATGAAAAAAATAGGGGGAAAAGCCTTATGTTTCCTGGCATATTAATATATTCTACTCACTTCAGGGAGTTGAGCAAGAATAGCTGCTCATGAGAATGAAAGTCATTCAGTATGTTAGAGGGTCAACATTTTAAAGTACCAAGATTATGCAAAAATTTTCCAGTGAAGCTTGATCAAGGACTTCTGTAGGTTTCATCAATGATGTAAATCAAAGTTCAAAAAGGAGGCATACGTACAACTCATAGCCCTGTGATTTGGAATTGAGAAACTAAATGATAGAAAGTGGATTGACAACAGAATTCAAAGTCAAAGTTCAGGAGTATTTAAAATATAAATCCTCTGAAATGAATTACACAGTGCTGGAATATTAACCATGGAATCTCAGGACCATACTGCTGGTCTGAATTGCTGCACGTTTAGAAAAGATACCATCTCATTGGAAGGTGGCCAGAGATGTGTAGTTCTCCATTGCCCCATTTGTTTAGAGACCATTCTCCATGTGCGAGGTGCTGTGTTAGACTCTGAGATTACAGAGATGCTACCACATAATGCATCTCCTCATAAAGATATTCACCTCTTAGATGCACCAAGATAAATAACCATATAATTGCAATACATTTTGGTACCTATCATGATAAAGAAATACACATGAAATGTTTAACTCCACCTGGGCTACATAAAGAAGATTTTTTGATGTTCACAAAAGACTTCCCTATAAAGGTAATGGTAAACTATGGTGATTTACCATGGATTGCAGAAGAGAGGAGAGAAACAGAAGGACATTTTTTAAGAGATCTCCTTGTAGTCCACCTTGATAATGACAAAGAAGGTAAGTGTATTCATGATAGGCATGTTAAGGCTGAAAATGTAAACATGAGTCATAACATGAAGCACTTTATATGTGACTCAGTGGATTTTTTGTTGGTTATGGATTTACTGAAATAATGAGATTAGCTTTCATTGTACAAATACTGGTAACTCAGGAAGCAGTATGGAAAGCGGGCTTTAATTAAGGGAGCAAGGGTGGTAGGAATAATATCAGGGCACTTGCTGAGTTAATCGAGGATAGGAGCCTATTATCCAGTGAGGATTGACAGGTTTTAAAGATGAAAAAATAATTACTTAAATATGAACTATATGTGAAATAAACCAGTGCAGAAAAAGCCCATATTGTAGGCTTGGGTAGTGGTTTGTAAGGTTATGAAAATAATCAAGGAAAAAATCCTGACCAGGAATTTTAACACTACAATTAAGAGTACAAATGCAATGCCCATATGCTCATAAAGGAAATGAGTTTCTTTGTGATTTGGTGAAATGAACAGTCATACAGAGGGAAGCATGAAACTAAAGGACTACCTCGTGAATATCGTGATGAAATACTGGTGCTCTGTACAGGTACTTTCTTACTACACTGGAAGCTGATACACAGAGAACATTCACTAAAGCCATGAATAAATATTGTGACTCAGAAGGAATGAGGCAATCAATTTAATCAATAAATACTACATCATTTGTGTCTAAAAGTAGAGAAAAAACACTTTCTCCTTAGATGAAATGCTCCTCCCACTTTGAAGTTTTTGTATACTTGTATCAATTTAGTGTGTAATATGTTATTTATGGATTCACACATTATAATATAGATACTCATAAGGTTGAAAATATAAAGCACATAATGTTGAAATCAGAGTCCATGTTTGAAAATTAAGGTAAAGTAGCATTCATGTATTAATTATAATTTCTGTATTATGTATTTGCACATAACTGGAAATATTTTTTAAAAGCTCATATTATTGGAGTTTGTCCCCAAATGCAGATAGTTTCATTATATAGATGTCCAGACCAATTCTGTCAATTCTTTTTTTTTTTTTATGTTTTATTTATTTCTAGGAGAGAAAGAGACAGCATGAGCAGGGGAGGGTCAGAGAGAGAGGGAGCAATTCTGTCAATTCTTAACAAAGGATCTTTAAAAATTTATTTTTACAGTCTTGAATAGAAAAACAGAGGAAAAAGAAAGAAAAGCAAATGGACTATTAGTTCAATTAGTTCAGCCATTTTACCCTGGAAAATATCATCAGGTGAAAGGAAAATAATTTTCTTTTTAAAATAATTTATCTAGGTCGAATTAAAAGACTATAGACACATATACCCATCACATACCTTTCTCCCTGTAAAAAGATTTTATAAATCTCAAAGCCACTCCAGTAGGACTCTAATCAAATATATTGTCAAAACATTATTTAACGTGTTTCTTGAAGTGTTTTCTTTCCACATATGTGGGACAATTCCTTATCCTAACTGGAAACATGAAATTATTCCTACTGTGGGAAATGATAAGCAGCTAAATAGGAGCCAAAGGGGAGAAAATCAGATCTTGAATTTCTATCTGAGTGCCCCATATGTGTCTCCTACTATGTACTGAGCCAGTGAAGTTAGGTAATGACACGTTCCAAAACCATGTCTGTGTCCTTGGATCTTCTTCAAGGCTCCGATGCCAAAGGGCAAGGGAGTGGATCGTGACCTTCTGCATGAGTAATTCTGACTTGAGGGAGTTTAAATTGATTTTCCACATCTTTGAATTCAGAGATCCAAAAGGATCTCCTAAAGCAACCTTCTAACAATGGTGTGGTGGCACTGACAGTATAAAACAGGGAAAGAAAGGACTTCTGGAGTCCTTTTTGGTTAAAATTACAACATTAAAGATGGAAAAGGTTGAGAAAAACAGTGCTGTAAAACTATGTAAGAAGACAGATCTAAAGTCCACGCTGTACAAAAGGATGACTAGGGGAAAAAACAAAACAAAACAAAACAAAAACCTGAGTTCAATTTTTTATCAAAGATATTTTTAAATTTTTCACAAACTGCTTTGATAGTTCACGTGCTCAAAGACTCAGGAAAATGTAATAAATATTACTTGAAGGAGAACATACAGCAATTTACTGAATCTTCATCACTTCCATCTAGACAGTCATCATCACCATCACATTTCCAGCGAGCTTGGATACAGTGTCTGTTTTTACAGCGGAACTCTCCAGCTTTGCATATGTGAGGCAATACTTCTCCAGGATTAACTACAGTTAAAAAAAAAAAAAAAAAAGATCAAAGGCTAATGAACAATACTAGCTCTGTTCAGTTCATTACAATATAAACTTCATTTTAACAACAATATTGAGTCATTTTATTTTATTGAAAATATAGACATCTTAACATTGCAGTGACAATCATCTCTAGAAATGAGAAAAAATGAATTTTCCAGAAAATAATTACTAAGAACTTTAAGGATTTATTTTAAACAACTGTCACCAATAAATAACAACAATAACATAATACCACCTCATACTCATGTTTAGTTTGCGGTTTTACTTTTTAAAGGGGATTCATTCATAATCTCAATTATCATCATGACCCTTGATAGGGTAGGTACGGCAAAAAGTTTTACTATGTTAATTTTACAGACAAGTGCACCCCAAATTAATCAAAGTGAAAAGACAAGGCAATAGCACAGCAGTGATCATCAAACTTATTCGGTGGCATGGAAGTGATTGGAAAAACTCAGGTCTGGTTAGATGTTCATGGAAGTATTAAGTTAATCAAAATTATCTCACTATACATGCAGATTCAAAGCAGTATTTTCTCTATATACTCCATGTTCTCTAATCAAATGTTAGGAATTCAGTTAATTGGGATTTATTCACAAGTTCTAAGTGTTAGGGGAGCCTGGGTGATTCAGTCGGTTGGGTGTCAGATTTTGGCTCAGGTCGGCATATCACTGTGGGTTAGAGCCCTGTGTCGGTCTCTATACTGACAGCTCAGAGCCCGGAGCCTGCTTTGGATTCTGTGTCTCCCTCTCTCTCTGTCTCTCCTCCTTGCCTTCCCCCCATCACCTTTCTCTTCCAAACACAAACATTCAAAAAATTAACAAAAAGTGTTATTATTATTATTATTATTATTATTATTGTTATTGTTCTCTTTGAATGGATTCAATAGAGTCCACAAAGTGACAGGAATATGTAGCAAATGGTTAAACAGTTTATGTTTCATGGACCTAAAAAGGATTTTAATTATCAAAAGTTGGATTATTGCTAGGAAATAAAAGACAATCTTTCCATCTGATGGCTTTAAACTTTACTTTGGACAACTCATTTGAACTGATGAATGGTCACAAAACCTAATACATGCCAATAATATGGGATGTTGGGAAAACATATATGGCATTTCCAGAACATTTGGTGTTAGTACTCCCTTAATCCTTGCATTTTCCCTACTCTAAGAAATGGAAGAGGGAATATGACTCTTGAACCTTAACTGTGGAGAATTTGCTTCAGAGAGTTATGCAGTGAGGCACAAGGCATGAAGTTTCCTGTGGCTGGAAAAGAAAAACTGCCCATTAAATTCCTGGTCAAGGCCTTAAGTGTGAAAACTAATCAGTACAGTGAATGAAATATTCAATTCCAACAAAGTTAAACCAGTGTTTCTTCTATCCCCACTCAGACAAGCAGACACTGTATGCAGGGACTGAGAGTAATTTTATCTCCCTTTTTAATTCTAATCCTTTTCAATAACAAAATGCCGAAGCAGCAATTTCTCTAATGAGGTCATTTCCATAAAGTCACTTGAAAGAAA
Source organism: Proteles cristata cristata (assembly GCA_017311185.1). Taxonomy (NCBI): domain Eukaryota; kingdom Metazoa; phylum Chordata; class Mammalia; order Carnivora; family Hyaenidae; genus Proteles; species Proteles cristata. Next base: position 1,791,787 of record JAESUZ010000815.1, read on the forward strand.
AAAAAAAAAAAAAGTAAGTTGTCATCTATACAGAACAAGTTCCAAATAGGAAATGACAACAATATAAAATCAAAGAGTGCAAATCACTTGTTCTCCCATTGAACCCCAGGAAGCCTTGTTAGAGCAGCACCTGGTTGTGAGGGTAGTAAGTAACCAAGGCAAAGTGGAAGTGCATTGGGATGTCTGGCCTTTTCTGCAGTAGAACTCTCCTCTCAAAGTCTCTAGAATCAATCAATGATAACATGCAAATTTTCCTTATTTTGAGTCTCAAGTTTGCTCAAATGACCCTGAGATCTTTGAGGGTAGCATATTGTTTTTCTTTGACTACATATAAGCCTTGCTTAGAACTGGGCATTTAATGAAGAGTAGTTTGATTAATTTCTATTCTATAACAATTAAGCCTGGTCAACAATCTCTCAGTTAAAAAAAATCCAGTCAGACAAGAAATCTCATTTGGGATGCAATCAACTTCATTCCAAACTTAAGTTCAGCTTTAAGATTTTCTGTAATTTCTCTGGCTTAGTCGGTTAAGCGTCCGACTTTCGCTTAGGTCATGATCTCGCGGTTCGTGGGTTCGAGCCCCGCGACGGGCTCTGTGCTGACTGCCAGCTCAGAGCCTGGAGCCTGTTTCAGTCTGTGACTCCCTCTCTCTCTGACCCTCCCCTGCTCACGCTGTCTCTCTCTCTCTCCTAGAAATAAAATAAAACAAAAAAAAATTAAAAAAAAAGATTTTCTGTAATTTCTCTATAGTTGGTTTCTCTGATATATCACATCAGTTTTTTTTGTTTCATAGCTTGAAGACTAGAAAACCCCAGAAACCTTCATTTTTATAATAAAATCACACCAATTTAATAATTTGGGCTTTCACATGGTTATTTGATCAAACAAACACAACTGAGAGTTTTAAGAAATGATCAAGGATATCCCTATAGACAGGTTAAATTATAGCTGCTTCTGAACAATTACATCTATATTAAAGAAGAGCAAGATGTCTAGGGAAAGACAAACTACCCTCCCCCAAGTTACTATTTTTAAACTAAATATTCTTTAACATAATCAATTTAGAGATAAGGTCTTTAAGCCTGGTTAGAGTTCAAATGTTTTTCAAGTGATATGTAAATCATTATGGAATGAATGAAAATAGGCAAAATTTCCAAACTTATTTTAAACATGGTTTCAAATATGTGTGGTACCTGGCTATTTTTAAATGATATTTGCAAATAAAAAGGAGGCACTTTTCAAAAATACATGATGCCAATGACCAAAGTTTTACTTCCATTTTTCATGAGAGGTTGAGAACAACTATTTGAAAACCAATACAGCCAACCTCCTGAGATAATTTCATCTTTTTATATTTACTGCTATTATTGATCTACATCAATATTATTACTGTATATCATTATCTTTTGTAATAGCAGTTAGGCATTGCTTATATCTAGAAGAACAGATATAATGAAATATACACACATATCCTTGACATTTTAAAGTGTATCTGCAAGTCCTCTTGCAGGCCCTATCATTTGTTGAACAAGAGGCATTTCTCCATGGCATTTCTGGACTTCTTGTGTCAGCTTTTATTCTGGATTTTTTCAAAGATGTTTATATAGCTTACAGCCTTGGAAGGCAGATATAATGCCACCTTCTAGAGCAGAGAACATGTTTTTTTCTTGGCCAAAATAGTAAAGATAATATCTCTCTTAGGGGCAGAGTTTGGGCAGATTTTTTTTAGCAGAGTCAAGTTTAGGGTTCTTCAGTGTGGATACAAATTCACATTGTGTGTAGCCTCCACATAGACCTGCCTTTGCACTGCCCCCATATGGTTTGAGAGTGGACGGGGCAAGGAGAAGAATATGAACAGGAAACTCATGCTGCCTGCTGTGACATGACTAATAAAATCTTCTCTGTCTGATCCAGGAGTTGTGGGCCTTCTGTCAGAATCTACGAAGCTTTGACAGGTTCACATGTTAGCTTGCCAAGGGTACAAATCTCAGAGCTTACAAAATTGATGACTTAATAGTAAATACTAAAAAAAAGTTCTGAATATGACATTTCTAGTCCTAACCGAAGTCTTCCAGATGTAACCAGTAGTTACATGTCAGTAGTTTCTTTGTCACACAAAAATCATGTTATGAATGCTATTGATTGGGTATGGTAGGATTTTTAATGTTAGAAGACAGGTTATTTTTTTTAGCTAACAATGCCCACCATCAAGAAAACATTTAAAGGTGCCTGGGTGGCTCAGTTGGTTGAGTGAATGACTTCGGCTCAGGTCATGATCTCACTGCTTGTAGTTCAAGCCCTTGTTGGGCTCTGTGCTGACAGCTCAGAGCCTGCAGTGTGTTTCAGATTCTGTGTGTGTGTCTCTCTCTTTGTCCCTCTCCCACTCACGATCTCTCCCCCCTCTCTCTCTTCCCTCCCTCTCTTGCTTTCTCTTTCACAAACATAAATTTTTAAAAAATTTTAAAAAAGAAAAACATTTAATGTGACAGGTGATAATCTGGATAAGATGGCAGCTTAGACATTCAAAATCATGATCTTTTTTTCCCAGCATTGACCTAACTCTGTGGAATTGGGTGGCAAAGTCATATATCATAGCACTCCAACTGATGGCTACGCAATCCAACTACTTTTGTGAGAATCAATGAGACAATGAAACAAGTACATTTGGCATCACATAAGAGAGCCAAGAGCATCTAGAAAAAATAAGATTAGCAGTCTGTAACCTTGCAAAAACCTCTATAAAGAAGCCATTTTATAATTAATTTTTATACATCTAATGTTTCCATTTGAAATTCTTGAGTGTAGGAAGAACCATGTCACATACAGAACAGAGGTATTAACCTAGAATAAAACCAGGCATACAGTAGATGTTAAAAAAAAATACTTGCTGTCTAAGTTACTGGAATTAGCAGAGACTGATGATCCTATGTCACAGCCTTATTATAAAGAGAAATTCTATCTCTGGGAATTGTAAAAATACTTCAGGAAAACAATTTCCCTTCAAGTGGCTCCAAAAAGCTAATAATTTTCTACCATCACCCAAGATCATGGATGAAGTGAATGTAATTGAAGAGAAAAAGATCTATATGTAGACAAACAGAAAGAGGGAGTAATAAAGCTCCCCATACCCCAAAAAAACAGTGAGGATATAGGAAAATTGCTATGAATGTCACCCTTTTCTGATGTTTAATGTGACTGAACCTATATAGTGCTTGTGTGTGGGCAGAAACATGCATCATTTTCAGCATATTAACATGAGCTAGAAATGCAAGCTTTGCTTTAGAGCTGTGCTTTGCAACGTAAATTTGAAAATTGATGCAAAATCTGTAATTCTATCCCTAGGGTCACTTCTTACAAAAATATTAGTGCAAGAGCTCACCAGAAAACTGACATGTAAATAAATAATCCTTTAATTTAACGAGGATTAAAATTAAAATTACCCAAATCATAACATTCCTGGCAAGAAACTAAAAGATCTCATACATCCTATGATATCTACTGTTAGAACACTGAAATTAGAAGCTCTCTGCATGACCCTTCCATACAGTACAAAGGAAAATATGCACTCTAGAAGTACTTCCCAGTAATAACTGGGGATGGCTGGAATAAATGTCCAGAGTATAAGGAAGTAAAGAGAGACACCCTACTAATAAACTGGTTTATTTTATATTAATTTGTAATCATTTCAGCTCAGCAGTTGAACTTAATATATATGCTCCTAACCTTGGTTTAGTGAATAAGTATCTATGCTTCTAACTACATTTTTCGTCTTTTCAATCCCAGTCTGACAATATATCTAAAGTAATATTGTCTTTTCTGTCAACTAATGCTTTGTTGTTGACTGTATCAAAATTATAATAACTTAGTCATAAAAGCACGAGTCCCATTACAAAGAATAAAGTTTTCCTATTGTCCCTATATATCTCACAATACAACATATTTATTTAACAATTTGCTTTTGTATTTTGAGAGAATTTCTAACTATCCCTTTATATGAGAAGGGAGACAAAAGAACCTAAGAGAAAACTTGAAGTTGTAGTGTTTTTGATGCCTTTATATAAGCTTGCCTATATACGAAGGCAGTGCAAATAATGCTATGGGTTTTGAATTTTCTCCTTTAGATCATAGCAGGATGACCTTTCATTAGATAGAGTGGTCTTCTGAGCAGCCAACCTAAGTGGTACATAATCTTCTGTGAGTTCCTATGCACAGAAGGCCATAAATATTCATCTGGATGGGGCTTCTAAACTTTTTACTGCCTTAAACTTTTTACTACACATTAGATTGCATATATCCTAGAACATAAGGCTTGTCACAGCTGAACAGATAAATGGCTTAGCCATAGTGGAGCACTGTTTTTGACAGAGGAATATATCTGGTGTTGCACAAGGTAAAGAAGGTCACAGAGTACCATCGACATATAATTGTGCGACGCTACCCTTGGATGATCAATATGTTAAAGTTGCTCTCTTAGGAGTAAAGCACACTGGAAAATTCTGTATTTTCTTTCAGGCCACTAAAGAAAAATTGAAAGAATTTCTGTCTTATTACTCTAGGCAAAAATATCCTGCTATTGGAAAAAAAAATATTGACTATCTTTTTTTTTTCCAGGAGCTTACTTTCTTGGGCTTATTCATGTTCTCATTTACTAAGTTTGTATGTAGTGTTTTTCCCCCACAAAGGCATCAAATAAATTAAAAAAAAAACCCAACACCTCACTTGATAATTGATCAACTGGCTTTACTTATGTTTCTTCAGAGCAGTCAGGTCCAGGTTTCTATGCTGCACCAGGCATTATTTCTAACTGTGATAGGATTTGCCCATGCCACACAAGATTCACAGAGTCCAGCCTACTCTCATTCGTGATTCTTTCCAGGCATGGAATTAGAATTCATCCTTAATCAATCATGTAGCATGCCAATAGTTTTCTGCTGGGTGAATGCCTCTTCTGGCAGGCATAGGCTTATGCTCCAAATTCATTGAGAAACACCCATTGGTGTTTAATTCTGGCCTGACCAAGTGCCAATGGGCTTTTGTTCATTTGATGTCAATTGAATGAGGATGACTGGAACCAGAACAATCATATCTCAATGGCTGCAATATGTATTTTGTTAACTCAGATTACAGAGTTAATCCAGTTGAGATCAGTTCACAAAACTGTAATCTAGCCTGATATAGATTAGAAGCTCAGAAGATGTTAGTCACACACTCATATTGTTTTATACCATACTCTGCAACCATGAACTCTATTTGTACTTCTTTTGCACTTGAATTTCCTCATCTGAAAACTAAGGCCAGTATATCCTTTAAAAACTTTGGCCATTAAATGAATGAGAACTGGAATAATTTATATAAACACACTGAGTTCTGTGTGAGAAATGGGTTATCGTAGGATTTATTTCCTAATACATTTAAAGAAATCTAGGCAAGCTGCATGCCACATTAGAGACATAGTAGAGTTTTAAACAGTCAAGTGCGACAGCAAATTGTCAAAGAGCAACTTGCATGGTTTTGTTGATTTAATATTTAGTCTAACAAGTATAGATAAAATAATCTTCTTTCTTATACCCTTTTATTGCAGTGGAGTTATATCATCAATGAATTATAGAGATTAAATTTTTTTAATACTTTTTATTTATTTCTGAGACAGAGAGAGAGACAGCATGAGCTGGGGAGGGTCAGAGCGAGAGGGAGATAAAGAATCTCAAGCAGGTTCCAGGCTCTGAGCTAGCTGTCAGCACAGAGCCTTCGCAGGGCTCAAACCTACGAACCATGAGATCATGACTTGAGCCGAAGTCAGATGCTTAACTGACGGAGCCACCCAGGTGCCCCTGAATTGTAGAGATTAGAGAGACACCAATAGTCACAGAAATGTTCCTATCTTTCATCTTATGTGTAATCACATATGTCCAGTCATGATAACAAATTTCCTAACATAATTATGTGACCAATATTGTGTATAGTGTTTCCTTACAAGCCAAAGTCCCACAATTTTTACTTATACAGAGATTTCCAAGGGTTAGTACTTTTTCCATTTCAATAATGATATAGGTATAGATGTGCCAACTCAAAAGGAAGCCCTAAGTTTTTAGTGGGGCATAGAATGAAAAAAAAAAATAGAAAAGATAATTTGGAAGCCAATGACCCAGATAATTATGATTCACACAATTAAAATTAAAGAACTAATTAGAACATTTCAAGCTTAAAAAGCCATCTAGATATTAGTATCTGATATATACACCCTCTGTCCAACTTTGCACTATTAAAGTTAAGATGAAGGATAAAAACTCATAGGATCCCTGAAAACTCAGTCTCTTGATAATTTGACTGACACTATCTTAAGGGAATTTTGAATTTTTTGCAAGACCAATAGGAGTGGATTTAAATATTTAGCCAAAAGCTTCTCTAATGGATTTCACTAAAAATGGAATAAACCTGTCTTTTTAAAATGTTTATTTATTTTGAGAGTGGAAGAAGGGGCAGAGAGAGACAGAGAGAGAGAGAAAGAAAGAGAGAGAACCCCAAGCAGGCTCTGCACTGTGTGCTCCAAGCTCAACACAGAGCTCCATCTCACAAACTGTAAGATCATGACTTGAGCTGAAACCATGAGTCAGAGGCTTAACCGACTGAGGCACCCAGGTACCCCAAGCCTATCTTTAGATAAAGAGAGAGACATTTGTTCCTGCAGTCCTGACTGTGAAGTCTGTGCTTATCAAAGCAGGAGATATTTGCACTGTTACCTTCCATCCTTGAGAGAAAATCTGGGCACAGACCAAGGGCAGAATGAGACTTGGTAGAGGTCCATAAAGGTTCCTGTGTGTGTGTGTGCACACGTGTGCACACACACATATTCCATCTGTTCAAAGTGTCAGATTTATTCAGCTGAGGTAGCAAAATATCTCATTTTATACAAGAAAAATAATTTTAGATGACCTGTGGTCGACACTAAAAATTGAACTGAGAAATCTGCATATAAATTATACCTATTCTCTCAATAACTAAGATATGATTTAGCCTAGTGGACAACTAGACAGACTTTATGTTGTTCAAACCAATGCTTAATCCCTGTCTGTTGACAAACTATGGGTCTCGATAGATCTTTTCTGATGATAAATAAATAACAACAAAACATGACTTACAAAATAATATCACAGAACAGAGGAAAGAAAACTACCTGATGATTCAAATAAAGTATACTTCAAATAATTATGTTCTACAGAAATTGTCTTATAGGCAATTTAAAAATCCCACTAATAATGAGAAAAGCTTACCCAGAGAAGTAAAATTCATATTTGTGCTCTTAACTATATTATCCCAGAATAAATTAAATAGTACCTATTAAATTAAATTAAATAATATTTCTAGAATTTTGAAGAAAATTTTTGTCTGGTCAAGAATTAATACTCGGAATTGTTAATCAAATATAAATGCAAAGGAGGCCCATTTAGAAAACACAGGAACTCCACAGTATACAATCTTTGTACTCAAAGAAGCAGCTATGAAATACTTTCTCCTACATATCAGTGAAAGTTAATAATTAAACAATGAGGGGCTGAAGTTTGAATACTAAGTAATACAACTAGTGAAGCACTGATTCAGGTCAAAAAGAAAATATTATGAAATTTATCAATAAACTAGCCATCAATGTCAAAACCTATTACAAAAGGACTTACTGATTGATGATTCAAAATAATACGTCTTATCAGAAATCCTAAATTATAATAAGAAATGAAATTGAGGAAGATAAAGAAAATAGTAGTAAGAAAGCAAAAGTCCTCATCTCAAATAGTTAAAATTCAAAAGAAAAGAATTTAAAGCTGGTGTTATTATTCCAAATGCTTAAAAAGGATCTAAAGAAGATGCAACAAACTGACCATGGATTAAATGGTAAAATACAGAAGGGATCATCAACAGTAAGGAAACACACAAATAATCTATAACAATAGGTCAGAAGTAACACCAAACAACAAGTAGAAAAATGAGGATAAAAGCTTTAAAAAACATGTTAACAAAGAATATGTAGTCACATGATAAGACACTTAGGCTCTGATTAAGTAAAAATAAAGCACAAGATAAATTATACTGTGGTATGATCCAAAATTTGTACCACTGCAACATAATGAAGAATTTCGTCTCCAAAATAAAATAATTTGGGGTGTAAATTCCAAATGTCCTGCTTACTAATTATGTGAATTTTGAAAAGTTATTAACTCTCAAGTCCTCATTCTGAATAAAAATATGAGGTAGGAAAAGTATCTTCCTTATATGATTATTGTTAGAGCTAATGTGAATCATGAAAATTTATTATAAAATGCCACATCCTCTATAAGAATTCAATAAATTTTGCCTATGATTATTCTTAGTAGTAGTAAAAAATAATAACCTCCAGAGATATATAAGGAACAACATCAAAATGTCTTAGTAGTTTATTGCTGAATAGTGGCATTATGGATAGATTTTTCATGTAAGTTTTTCTATATATTTCTCAAATGTTACTACATATTAAATAATTAAAAAAAAATCCTTGGGGCACCTGGGTGACTCAGTTGGTTGAGCATCTGACTCTTGATTTCAGCTCAGGTCATGCTCTCACGGTTTGTGATACCGAGCCCCTCATGGAACTCAAGAGCTGAGTCTGCTTGGATTCTCTGTCTCCCTCTCCCTCTGCCTCTCCCAACTCATGCCTGTGCCCTCTATCTCTCAAAATCAATTAATAAAAACTTAAAACATCCTCTATTCACATTATCTCTTCTTCATAAGAAATAAAATCTTTTAGGTAAGCTGAAGTCTTCTTTATTATACTTAATTCTTCTGCCTCCCCGGAGACCATCATTATCACTAATGGGAAAATCCATTTACTTGTGTATTATTTAACAATTTGAGATAGTTAATTTTATGTGTCAATTTGAGTAGGCCATAAATGCTCAGACATTGATCAAATTGGGCGTGTCTGTCAGAGTGTTTTAGATGAGATTAACATTGGAATCTGTATACTGTATTAAGCAGATCACCCTCTCAGATGTGGGTGGTTCTCATCCAATCAGTTGAAGGCCTGAATTGAATGAAAAGGCCTACCTTCTTGCACATAAGAGGGATTCTTCCTGCCTGACTGCCTTGAATTGGGACACTGACTTTTTTCCTGCCTTCAGACTCCAAATGAAACACTGGCTCTTCTTGGGTCTTCGGCCTACCAGCATTTGGACTGGAACTACAGCACTGGTGCTCCTCAGTTTCTGAGTTGCTGACTGCAGATATTGGGAATTGTCAGTCTCCATAATTGCATGAGCCAATTCCACATAAGTCTCTTTCTATATACATACATCCTACTGGTTCTCTGGAATCACGAGTGACATGCAACAAGATCAAAGCATTCCAGAAACATTGATATAGTACCCAATGCATATACAGCAGCGCTCCTATTATTGTGGTAAGGGACTTGCTATGTATAGAGAGAAAAAATTTCAAAAGGGCCACGTTAGAATAACAAGATGTGATAAACTGAGGACGGTGAGTAAAAGTTAATAAAGTGCCTTTAATCGAGGTCAATCAATCCAATTAATTCACTATTTTGCTAAAGTCTAGGATTTCCCTAAGCCTCTTTTTTGCCTCCTTATTTTCTCTTCACAACAAAGATAGATAACTGAGCTTATTAACTATTTAAGGTTTAAGGTCTACAGTGTGCATCAACTATCACCTATATAACCAACAACTACACATTTGTCTAACTCCTAATGGTGAGGTCCCTAACTATTTTATGAAATATTTTCTTCTGTATCATATATATTTTACCAAACTATTATGCAGCAGTGACAAATACTCTGGAAAACTTCATTATTATTCATCTTTTATAAATAAATTAATTCAGTTAATTACTTGTAGTCTAAAAAGAATTTTACCTAAATGATTATCTAAATTTGTCATTCAAAGTTTGTATTTTTCCTTTGGTTGCATATGCTGCTGTTCTTCAAAAAGACATGTACAAATAATAAGTGTAACAAATACAAAAACACAGACAAAACTCACATGTGCAAGTTGTCCCGTTTTCATCTAAAAGTTGATTGTCTGCACATGCACATACTCGGCCTCCTGGAATGGCCAAGCACAGTGTACTACAGCCCCCATTATTTACTCGGCACATGTTGTCACCTGTAAGGGGAGGGAAGCAGATGTGTCAGAGAACTGTGATTCCATCCAAAGTTAGGCCGGTTCAGGTCCACATTGTTTCTAAGAGATGTATGTAGACATAAGAATCCATACATATATAAGCATATGTATATTATATATTCATTAATGTAGTCAGGATATCTTCTGAACCCTAAGTAAAATTCAGAAACATTTAAAAATCTATGATGCACTGGAAGATAAAAGGAATTTGCATGTTAGAAGAAATAGAGGTATGTGTACAGATAAGTACCCGGAGAGAGGAAGGTCACAGGACATGATGATGTCTGTTCAGGATAGCAGATGAGGCTGGGTATATTAAAATCTGATTTCCTTCTAAAGGAGATCACTAACAGTAGAATGTGACTTTGGATATTAAGTGGAAAGAAGGCAAATGAACATAGATGAAAGGAGTGGAATGTGTTTCCCTCTTGTTCCAGGAGTACATTAACATGTTAGTGCATTGATGAGTCCAAGAAACATAGGTTATCTGTGAAACCTTAAAAATGAACAGCCTTGTAGTGCTGGTAGAATGTACAATGCACAAGGTTAGAAGTGTTGTCCCAGCGGACCATCCCAGTAGACCTAACCAGCAGCACCAGAGGCACCAATGAGATAGGCAATAGACATCAATAAAGCAGGGGAGATTCACAAAGGTATTATCCATGAACATCTGTCAGACACTCTTGGAAATTAAGATAAAATGGACATAAATTTTAGAAAAGGCTGGAGATTCTATACAATCTAGGTAATCACCATTTTCATGACATTTATTCCTAGAAGACGGAAAGGCAAGAAAGAAAGTGTATTTACTTAGATACATACGTGCAGAATGTTACAAAGAAGTCTATAACACTAGCAATCCAACTGGCAGAGTAAATGTCCAGGCCATTTTATATTATGTTGCAGTTTTCAAGGTATAAATAAATAACATTTTGAATATATCAGAAAATCTGACTCAAACATTAAATATTTTTTAATTATTTGGAATGAATACACTAAGATAATATAATCCTTAAGGTTGTATTGGCAGTTAAACAGAGCCAAAAAATGTGACTGGTGTGAGAGATGAGGCTATCATACTGGGTTAAGTGTGCTATGTAGAGAATATTAAGGAATGAGTTAAAAAAATTCAAAACTGAATTTTTAACTTATTCCCATAGATTATTTTGTGTGTCCACAGATCACAAGAAACAACCTGAAGTATATATTCACTTCTTTTCACTATTCTGAGAAGTAAATTAAATTTGTTATGTTTAACAAAAGGTAAAAATATACTTGAAAGCTAAGGAAACTAATAATTCAAGTTTTTTTTAATGTTTATTTTTGAGAGAGAGTGAGAGAGAGAGAGAGAACAAGTGGAGGTGGGTCAGAGAGAGAGGGAGACACAGAATCCAAAGCAGGCTCCAGGCTCCAAGCTGTCAACACAGAGACCAATGTGGAGCTCCAACTCACAAGCCAGGAGATCATGACCTGAGCTGAAGTTGGACACTTAACCAACTGAGCCACCAGGGCACCCTGATAATTCAAGTTTTACTATCAATTTCTGAACTCAGAGGATAGTGAAGCTTAGTTCATACTTTTTCCAATAAGGGATGTAGATATTTTTCTTTTGAAGTTTATTTATATATTTTGTGGGGGGTGGGCAGAGGCAGAGAGAGAGAGAGAGAGAGAGAATCCCAAGCAGACCCCACATTTAGCACAGAGCCCGATGCAGGGCTTGATCTCATGACCCTGAGATCATAAACTGAGCCAAAATCAAGAGTTGGCTGCTTAATGTACTGAGCCACCCAGGCAAGCAGGCATGTAGCAAATTTTTAAGTACTTTCCAGATATAGCCATGGATTAAAAATGTAATATTTCATTGGACACTTAGGTGTTCTGAATTTTTTATGAACATTAGTACAGATCAAATTGTATATTCATTATTTTAGTAACATTCAGATTATTGACATTTGATTGAATCAAAATGTTTTGAGAAATGTATGAATAATTTAAAACAGTAAAAAGAAAGTACTAAAAGCAGTATGTTATGACACATTTTTATCTTGAAAATGTATGCTATATATTACATTATTATCTTCAATAGCATGACTCATGCTTACCATTTTCAGTAAATATGAAATTTAAGTATTTAAAAATAAATTACCATTATTCAAACTTTTAAATATATTCCCTTTCTGTGAAAGCTATATATTAAGAAAGAGGAAGTGATATTTGTAGTGTCATGATAGAAATCCAAAATATAAATTAATTTGTATAATTTCATATCTCTCATGAGAATTGTCTAGATGTTTATACATACATACACACACACACACACATACACACACACACATATATTTGAATTTGAATTTATTACCAACATATTTCAGATACAGCTCATGTGGCAGTTTTTACTGAATTTCTAGTGGATTGTAAAACTTTTCATGTAAAAATATTCTCTCAATAATATGATTGAATGACAAACAGCATTAAAAATTTTATACAAAGGGGTGCCTGGGTGGCTCAGTTTGTTAAACATCTAACTTTGGCTTAGTGGTTTGTGGGTTTGAGCCCCACATCAAGCTCTGTGCTAACAGCTCAGAGCTTGGTGCCTGCTTCAGATTCTGTGTCTCCCTCTCTCTCTTCCCTTCCCTCACTCATGCTTTCTCTCTCTCCCAAAAATAAACATTAAAAAAATTAAAATTAAAAAAAATGTATACACCAATATTAATGAATGAGTGCCTATTAACAATAGGTAGTTATCATTATTGAAAATTCATAGTGCATCAATGCCAGGGATTGTTACCTTTTTTATTTATTTGTTGTTTATACCATATATATTTAATTCAATTTTTGTAATAAACTATTTAGGTGGGTTTACCTCATATGCAGATGTGACTACTGAAGAGATAGGGTTTAAGTCACTTTTCTAATATCTAGAAATAAATAGTCCTTATTAAAAATAAATAAACTAGAATAAAGATTATTATTATAATCATTATTTCTTAATAATTAAAAACAAGGAATTTTCTTAACTAAAACTTATGCTCTTATACTCTTAACTTATTTATATATGACAAAATAAAATTAAATCAATACAGGGAAGAAAAATAACACAGTGAAAACAACATAATGAAATCCTAGATTAAATTACTGTGGAAGTAAATACTTTTTTTAAAAATCCAGATTGGAGGAAAACAAATGAGGGGGAGCTTTTAAAATAGAATTGAAGATAATGGTTGTCAGGGCCAAAATCTTTGCCTTCCCACGCCTGGTATGTTAGTTAAGACAAATTAGATTACTCCACCCCTTATAGAGTCTAGCACAGAAGACTGTTTGATAAACATGACTTGATGAATGAATGAAAGGATGAGTGAATAAATTTTAGTTAGCAGTATGACAGAAACAATCATTTGGGTACGCAGACACAAGGTACCTGTATGTTAATATGTATAAGTCTAGTTTAAGAAAACAAAGGGGCTTTTCTCATTTGCATGTATGTACACATATGCTTTGTCTACATACATTGCATTTCAAGGTAGACTATTTAAAGACATATTACAACTGTCAAAGAACAGTAATAAAGATGTAAATGATATATGAAAGCATTTCACAAGCTTATATTAATATTAGTGTTTACTTACTTGAAAGGATATATGCACCCATATGTTTATTACATTATTTACAATAGCCAAGACATGGAGGCAACCTAAATGTCCATCAACAGAAAAATGGATCAGGGATATGTGATACACACACACACACACACACACACACACACACACACTGGATTGCATGACCATTAAAAGGATGAGATTTTGCCATTTGAAACAGCATGGATGGACTGAAGGATATTATGCTAGTGAAATAAATAAGACTGAGAAAAACAAGTACCATATGGTTCCACTCAAAATGGAATTTTTAAAAGATGAATAAACAAAAAGCAGAATCAGAACTACAAATATGGAGAACAAACTGATGGTTGCCAGATGGAAGGGGGTTAGGGTTTGGGGCACAATGGGTGAAGGAGAAAGGGAGGTACAGGCCTCCCATTATGGAATGAGTAAGTCACATGAATAAGAAGTAGAGCATAAGGAGTACAGTAAATGATATTTTAATAGCAATGTAGTGGGACAGATGACAGCTATACTTGTGGCGAACATAGCATAATGTATATGAACTTGTCAAATCACGAAGTTGTACACCTGAAACTAATGTAACTTTGTCAGCTATACTCAAATAAAATTAAAAATATCAGTGTTTATAAACCTTAATAATTTAACTTTTGTTAATAAAGTATCTTTTATTTCTAGCAAATGACAAAATACATAAATCATCCACAAAGGAATGCTACTGATCCATTTTATCTAAATTTTCATCAGAAGGCTGGGAAGGAAGAAATCCCCTTTTCTACATGCTTCTAGGACTCTTCACTTCTCAAAGTTTTATCGTATGTGAAGTTAGAAATCTTTATAGCTGATATGAAACACATAGAATAATGGGGATTTTCTTTATCCCATTTGATAAGAAGACAGTCAGATTTACAATTTGGAAGAGAAATTAGATTTCACATTCATTCTAAAAGTTGGATATAAACTAGTAAAGTGGGATACTAAGTCCAGATCCTGATTTCATCTAGGATAATTTCAGAAGAATCAACTTTGAATAATTTCAATCAATTTGAGGAAAGGATAACATGTGTCTTTTCTCTCTTGTAGAGTTTTATATGCTCACTGAAAATTTGGCTTGCTTTGCAGTTACTTTGTGGGGGGGCACATGCATGTGTGTGTGCATGTGCAACACACGTGTTACCTCTACTGAGAGCCTAATTAGCCTTCTGGGTTATCCTCTGATAGTGATTATTTCCAAAATGGAAACTTTGGAAAGACAAATTTTGTGATGATGGCCCTACCACTAAATATAAATCTTGGGGTGCCTGTGTGGTGCAGTTGGTTAAGTGATAGACTTCAGTTCATATCATGATCTCATGGTTTGTGAGTTTGAGCCCCATGTCCAGTTCTGTGTGGACAGCTCAGAGCCTGGAGCCTGCTTTAGATTGTGTCTCCCTCTTTCTCTCTGCCCTCTCCTGCTTGCTCACTCCCTCTCTCTCAAAAATTTAAAAAAAAAAATGAAAAAAATATAAATTTTACTACACCGACACAATAATGTAGTTAACGACCATGTCATGCATTAAATAAAGATTACTGTGTCTTTATACTAGTTCGTTGTAACATAAGATCTCTGAATCCTGGGTTGTAGAAGGCAGTCAAGAACTTTATATTAAAAAAAAAAAAGTTTTGCATACATTTATCAAAGATAAAACTATCATGACTACAGACAAGATATACTTGTTTCCTTCTATTTAAAAGTATAGTAGTTATATAAAGTGCCTGGGTGTTTCAGTCAGTCAACTGTCTAACTCTTGATTTCAGTTCAGGTCATGATCTCACTGTTCCTGAATTAGAATCCCTCATTGGGCTCTGCACTTACAGCGCAGAGCCTGCTTGGAATTCTCTGTCTCCCTCTCTCTCTGCCTCTTTGTCTCTGCCTCTCTGTCTCTCTCTCAAAAATAAACAAACTACATGTATAGTAGTTATATAATTTTCATAAAGTTGGGTACATATCCATCACATAAAAATAATTTGTGGTCAGAAAACCCCGAGTTTGAATCTCAGTTTGCCCCCCAGATCATTGTTTCCTGAGGGCAAAGGGCTAAATGTGCCTGATCCTAGGGATGTTCATATGCAAATAGGACTCAATAGTATACATATTAAACATCTTTTGTGAGATTTAAATAAGAATTTTTAGTCCTAGATGAAGGAAAAGTATTTGACAAAATTAAGCATCCTTTCTTAATAAAAACCCTGGAGAGAAAGTCAGGATAGAAGGAACTTACTTAAACATCACAAAAGCCATTTATAAAAAGCCCAGAGCTGATATCATCCTCAGTTGGGGAAAAACTGAGAGCTTTCCCCCGAGATCAGGATGTCCACTCTCACCACTGTTGTTTAACACAGTGTGGGAAGTCCTAGCATCAGCAATCAGACAACAAAATGAACTAAAAGGCATCGGAATTGGCAAAGATGAAGTCAAACTTTCACTTTTCACAGATTACATGATACTCTATATGGAAAACCCAACAAACTCCACTAAAAGTCTGCTATAACTGATCTATGAATTCAGCAAAGTTGCCGGGCACAAAATCAATGTAGAGAAATTGGCTGCATTTTTTATATAGCAATAATGAAGCAATAGGAAGAGAAATCAAGAAACTGAACCCATTCACAATTGCACAAAAAAACATAAAATACGTAGGAATAAGGCTAACCAAAGATATAAGAGATCTGTATGCTGAAAACTATACAAAACTTATTAAGGAAATTGAAGAAGACACAAAGAAATGGAAAAACATTCCATGCTCATGGGTTGGAAAAATATATATTGTTAAAATGTCAATACTGCCCAAAGCAATTTACACGTTCAATGCAGTCCCAATCAAAATTGCACCAGCATTCTTCTCAAAACTAGAACAAAGTATCTTAAAATTGATATGGAACCACAAAAGACCCTAAATAGCCACAGTAATATTGAAGAAGAAAACCAAAACAGGAGGCATCACCATCCCACACTTTAGCCTCTACTACAAAGCTGTCATCATCAAGACAGTATGGTATTGGCACAAAAACAGACACATAGACCAATGGAATAGGTCCAGAATTGGACCCACAAATGTATGGCCAACTAATCTTTGACAAGCAGGGAAAGAGTATCCAATGGAAAAAAGACAGCCCCTTTAACAGATGGTGCTGGGAGAAATGGACAATAACATGCAGAAGAATGAAACTAGATCATTTTCTCACACTATACACAAAAATAAACTCAAAATGGATAAAGGACCTGAATATGAGACAGGAAACCACCAAAACCCTAGAGGAGAAAGCAAGAAACAACCTCCTCGACCTCAGCCACAGCAATTTCTTACTGGACACATTTTCAAAGGCAAGGGAATCAAGAGCAAAAATGAACTATTGGGACCTCATCAAGATAAAAAGCTTCTGCATGGCAAAGGAAACAATCAACAAAACTAAGAGGCAGCCAACAAAATGGTAAAAGATGACATATCAGATAAAGGGGTAGTATCCAAAATCTATAAGGAACTCAGCAGACTCCACACCCAATAAACAAACAATCCTGTGAAGAAATGGGCAGAAGACATGAACACACACTTCTCCAAAGAGGATATCCAGATGGCCAAAAGACACATGAAACGATGCTCAGCGTCCCTCATCATCAGGAAAATACAAATCAAAACCACAATGAGACACCATCTCACACCAGTCAGAGTGGCTACAATGAACAAATTAGGAGACTACAGATGCTGGTGAGGATGTGTAGAAAGAGGTACTCTCTTACACTGTTGGTGGGAATGCAAACTGGTGCAGCCACTCTGGAAAACTGTGGAGATTCCTCAGAAAATTAACAATAGAACTCTCCTATGACCCAGCAATAGCACTGCTAGGAATTTACTCAAGGATTACAGGAGTGCTGATGCATAGAGGCACATGTACCCCAATGTTCATAGCACCACTTTTTTTTTTTTTTTTAAATTTCTAGGAGAGAGAGAGAGAGACAGCATGAGCAGGGGAGGATCAGAAAGAGAGGGAGTCACAGACTCTGAAACAGGCTCCAGGCTCTGACCTGGCAGTCAGCACAGAGCCCGACGTGGGGCTCGAACCCACGAACCGTGAGATCATGACCTAAGTGAAAGTTGGACGCTTAACCGACTAAGCCACCCAGGCGCCCCATAGCAGCACTTTTAACAACAGCCAATTCATGGAAAGAGCCTAAATGTCCATCAGCTGACGAATGTGGTTTATATATACAATGGAATACTACATGGTGATGAGAAAGAATGAAATCTTGCCATTTGTAGCAATGTGGATGGAACTCAAGGGTATCATGCTTAGTGAAACAAGTCAGGCAGAGAAAGACAGATCTCATATGTTTTCACTCATATGTGGAACAGGAGAAACTTAACAGAGGAGTACAGGGGAGAGGAAGGGGGGTGTATTTAAGTAGAGGGAGGGAGGCAAACCTTAAGAAAGTCTTAAATTTTGAGAACAAACTGAGGATTGATGAAGGGTGGGGGAGGAGGAAAATGGGTGATGAACATGGAGGAGGGCACTTGTTGGGATGAGCACTGGGTGTTATATGGAAACCAACTTTACAATAAACTGTATTTTTTAAAAAAAGAAGGTTTAGCCCATCTTCTGGTAGTGAGAATTACAGTTTATATATTTAACATAGAAGCTCATCTATTATTTTTAATTCTATATAAGAAACTAGTCATAAACCTATTCTAGATACTACACTTAGTTTTGATGATCTCATACTCTAAAACATGTGGGAAAAAGAAAAGTGTGCTTCTGAACCTAGAGAATAAACAGGTAAAAGTATGTGTTATATAATTGCGATACTTTATATGAGGAGTTTCTGAAGAGTATTTTAACAATTTTTGTAGATATTTAATATAAATGAAAAAGAAGGAAAGTTTATTAATTAAATCAGAAGAAACAACAGTAGCATATGAGAAAAAAAGAAAGGTTTTGGCCCTAAATCCCTATGCATTACTTAGGAATTCATTTCTAGCAGTAGCTTTCTGTTTAGTATGATTATATATCTACCTTCCTGAAATTAGCTGCTACATTAAAAAATAATTTGATAAGAGTCTCTTCTGATCTGGAGAGGTCAAATTAGCTGACTAATTTTTTGACACCACGTCTAAAAGGGTTTAGATGGTACACTAATGACATTCCTGGATGTTTCTCATGGTATTCCTGCAAGGTGGTGTGTATATGTGATATTATCTATCATATCATATATATGTGTGTAATATATTTTCACAGATACATGTATAAATATTACATATAAACTTATATAAGTTATATAGTCATATACCACAATCTGTTAGAGAGAGAAAATATAAGGCTACATAATACTTGTTTATCCCATTCCATGAAAAATAGTGGTCTGTACCTATGGAAGAAATTGATTTTCTATTCAACTACAGCCATTTTATGCTTAGAAAAACAGTCTAACAAGACAGTATATAACCAAGTTTGTGTGCCATGAACTTTGTGTTTCAAATACTTATTAATATCTAATGTTCACAAATTATAAAGGGAAATACCATTCTCACTCATAATTTTTACTGAGAAAAAATTTTATAACATGGTAACATGTCTGCATTTGAACATCTGAGTGTATTTTGCTTACTTTGATTAATTTAGATTCTAAGTAGTTTATCCAATTCAATGTCTACTGACTAAATGAAAAAATGTTGTCCGGGCATCCTATCCATACTCTATTACTTATTCAGAAGATCTGGCTAGCTATCAGAAGACTGGGTAGAAAACTAGGAATAATTATTTCACCTAAGTTTATGAAAAATGATCAATCAATTTTCCCAAACACATGGTCTCAGTAAGACAGAACATAATGGTTTCTACAATAAAGGTTGCATAAAAAGGTGAGTCATTAGGGTTAGATTTCCATTTTGAATTTATAAAAATTCAAAAATTTTTATAAAGCACTTTGAAAAAGCTTTGTCTGTCTGAGAGACAGCTCTCAAAAATTCTATGTCAGTGGCATCGTCTAGAACACCAGACATAGTTCCTCATAAAATACAGTAATAGGTTCCATATATTTTTATCAGAGGCATGTGTTCTTTTGAGTATAATTGTGACACATTACTGCTTTGAATATTTATTTAACATTCTTATATGGAAGGAAACATTAAAATATGCCTCTTTTAAGAAATGATAAAGGAAAAATAATTTAAAATGTGTGGGAGACACTGTTCTAAGTAATCACAATAGTGATTTAATTCTTACAGGAATTTTATGAAGAAAACAATTCTTTGTCAAACCTTTCATGATAGGTCTAAAGTTTCAGAGGAAATAGTGGTGGGACCTGGATTTAAGCCCAAGTCCATTTTACAGTAAGCCAGGTATTTCTTACCTCACATGTTGCATAAATTTTTTAAAATATATGTTCAGTTAATTTTCACAAGAATATGTCTAAATAAAAGGAAAAGTGTTTCCTTTTAGATTCTATTTAGATTCATAACAAAAAGTCTACTATATGGTTTACTAGGCTTTTTTCTTTAATACCTAAATTCTGATTTATGCAATTTGCAGATGGTCTAATAAATATTAATAACTCATGCTCATAAAACATACAGTGATATTACCTTATTTCAATGAGATGTAAATATCATGGTAGATTATTTCACTTTCATGCCCTTTAAAATAATTAAACATTCTTTAAATGAATATGAAACTAATTAGATAAATACACTAAGATACTTTATACAAAACTCTTTTCATATATGCTGTATTTTAAAATATTTTCACGTAACATTCCATTCTCAATACAAGTTCTTCTCACTTCTCACAATACTCTTTAAAAACATTAAGTGGATTTTTTTTCCCGTTAAATACCAGTCTTCTTCAGTGAAGATGACATGAAAAAGAAAGCATTTGCAGCTTTTTGAGCTTCACTCAAAAAGAATTCCCAGTTACTTGCTTAGGCTATTTTGAAAACTAAATAATAAATGTTTATGGTAACAAAGTCTAAGATTTGATTGATTTTGGAGTGACTAGACACCTTGTATCATAAAACTTCAGCAACACGGTGAAAATAAAAGCTTCTGCAAATACAATGAAGTATTATTTTATGTAAAACTCAGAAGCAAGTTTATATGGTCTTTAATACCTTGTTGCTTCTGTGGATCATAAATCTGAAGCCCAAATAGGGGTGGTCTTTCGTGTCTCAGTAATGTCACCTCATTCGTTACCAAATCTAGTTGAAAAATGGAACCATTCATATAATCAGTCCAGAACACATAATTCCCATGATGTGACAGTCCAAAAGGATGGTTCAACTCTTTCCCACTGTAAACAATCTGCAAAACATAAACACATTGTGAAAAATCTGAACTGACCTTTAGAAATATAACTACTTAGAGAAAATGACATTCAAATAAGTATAACAGATAATGATGTAACTAATATCTTTACTCATATTTTCTTTTAGTATATTTGAAAAATAGATTTCGCAATGTGAGCATATTTTCCTGTTTTTAGGACATGTTATTTTAAGGAGACCCCATTTGTATTTCATCCATAAATTCTCTCATATACAACATTACTCACATGGTCTAGAAGTGCAAACATTAAAATGACTTTGCCTGACACTCTTCCCTGTCTCTATGCTTTATTATATTCTAGTACCATAACCTGGAACAGAAACTGATCTGAGTAATTGGTGTCATTATGCATATTGTGATATTGTTTATCCAACAGCCAAGGGATAAAACAGGGTTTTACAACATTGGGAGTGAAAGGGATTTTCCTACTTAATTGGGCTAATGCAAACTGAATAAATCTAGGAGATAACAGAGAGGGAGGCAAATATTTTAATTTTGAATATAGAAACATTTATTAGTAGAAAGTAGATAAATAAGATTCACTGGGTAACTTCATTTCTGATATTTTTAGTATATTCTTTATGTTCTAATTGCATTTTGTTGTTGTTTAACTGGAGCAATCATGTGATAAGTGCTGTTTTCACATGTAGGTTTGTAGAAGAGAAATAAGGAATAACACCTCTGATAATATTATATATGACATGAAAAATAATTTTTTACTCCATCTAATATTAAAGAATTGAAGAAGTTATCTAAATAATGTGAAGTTAGAAATTCAATTTTTGCTCCTTTTATCTGAATTCTTCATATCACAATTTTCATATGTTGAATAATCAAGACAGATTCTTACTTTTATTTTGTAACATCCATGAATACTAAAGTAAGCTAGTCATTAAAATGTTATCTACATGGTGTATATATCAATATACACCAAAGGAATCATAAATATTAATTTGGCACTTCTTAAAGTATGTGGCATTTGGTTAAATGCCAATCAATTTTACTATTGGGTGAAAAATATTAAAAGCACAGTTAGAGTCAACCAATGATTGAAATAGCATTAACTGACTAACGTACTATTTATTGTTAAACAGAATGCATAATGAGTAGGCTTGGCCAATCGCGCAGTCTCTCCTTCCAAAAAAGGAATGAAGTATAGTATTATGCTATTATTATAATATCAATGGAAGCATTTTGATATTTCTAACATTCCATTTTCTGTTATTTAAGTAAACAATTGAAGTCAGTTCATAATGTATGTACACTTAGGCTACTATAAGACGAAATGAGGAGGTGATGTTTTGTCAACACTGCCTCTGTCACACAGTCAACTCCATCTTCAATTTATCCAAGAATTTAAAAATCATTTTGCAATGGTCCTACCAAAAGAGGCAAAAGTAAGTTGATGTAATTCATAGCAATAGCCCTGAAGTTCAGTTTTAGTTCCAATGTCATGAAGTTCTTTATTCAAATAAATGTACTATAATTACCTTTTCATAATATATAGGTTAAATTTCAGCTGCAAATATTAAAAGATATTTGAATAGAGTTGGTTGCTTGGTCATAGCAAACTCATCAATAATGTAGAAAAACTGCATTTTAAAACAGCTCTGATATCCTGAGAGCTTCTTTTAACAGTCCCACAAATCCTGGCATACCACAGTGAGCTGGTCGTGGTCTCCTGGAGGCAAGTGCCAGCTGCACTACTTAATGCTTAGCCTCCTTTAGCCACCCCACAGAGACTACTGGCAGCCACCTCAGAGGGGTAAAAATAAACTTAAAAGTATTTTTAACACAACACAACAAGGCTCTGTGAAGAAGCCTGCAAGTTAAAAAAAAAACCAAAAAACAAAAAACAGCAGCATTTGTCTTTTACCTTCCTGTGAGTTCCATTCAAAAACACTTTTTCAATATGATCATAATAGGCGTCACACCAGTATAATGTGTTCGTGTGAAAGTCCAGAGTTAAACCATTTGGCCACAGCATCTTTGAAGTCACAAAAATCTGCCGATTGAAGCCATCCATCCAGGCCTTCTCGATCCTTCCCACGCTGTCATCTATTTCATCTTCCTCCCAGTCTGTCCAATACATCCAACTAAGACATTACAAACAAGAGTACACACATAAGCTACCTTATAGAGGGACACTTCTTCAGATTGGGCATTTCCATAAAATCTAAATACATTCTGATTTATTCTCCTATTGAAATGCTCAAATCTGCCAAAGGGAAGCAACATCTGTGAAGTACTCAGGGAAGTAAAGATGTGTTCAGTGAGGCCAGTCCATTTAGACACATTAGGGAAAATCACTACCACCACTACCATACTTACTGGTCTTATTCATCATTTAATCTAACAGTAAGTGCCAAATATTGATCCTCTTTGGTGTCAATACCAAGTTTGAAAAATAATCTTTAAGAAATTAGTATTTTTGAATGTTGTCTACTTCATAAAACATGCAATCAATTGTGTGATTGAAAAGGAGAGACTGACTGACATGAGAACGCATGGTGCTGTTAATGATCTACTCTAGGTTTTATTTAATCTCAGATGAATTATTATTTTTGTAAGACAGGCAATTGGATTGTCTTTGTGCTAAAGGGTATGGTCATACTGGGTTTATCTGGCCAAGTCTAATTTGTCTTCCTGATGCAAATTATCTATGCTTTTATTGCTGCTTATTATTACCTCAAAACCCACAGAAGATGATTTAGCTGCACATGAGTTTAATAACATCAGGTTGACTGACCTTGAGATTTTGAGCTTTAATTTCTATCTCAAACAAAAGCTTCTGCCTTTAAAAACAAGTCTTTTGTGTAATCTATAATAGTGGGAGAGAGGGCCTTGAGCTAAAGTTCCAATTCCTTCATGAATGAGGTTAAAACCCTCCACATGTGTTGTTCTAGGGTCATGTGAAAGTTCTGGAGTTATTAATTAAAGTGTAGGTTTTAATTCAGTTGCCTCACATTCAACTTCCCAAAGTTCTAAACCTTTTCTGAGCCGCTGACCTTAGAAATGCCCATAGTAGATCCTCTGCCTCCCACATTTGTGGACCTTAAATAATTCCAGAGGTCATTTGGGAAAAATCTGTATCCATGACAAAAAATCCTTCTGAGATCTAAACAGGAAGATTTGGGACAAGTGAGGATGTAACACACTATCCATTATTTTGTGCCAGTTAAACTTCTTAAAGTTCCCTTGACAGTTTACAACTACGTTGCTATGTCCTTTTAGACCTGAAAATATATTGAGATGGTGAATTTTATGAAGTCAAAAGACATTCTAATACTAGAAATAAACATGGAAATATGTTTATCTTGCATCCAGCAAGTTCTTCAAGTGGTCTCATTATTGGGACAATTGGAACAAAGGAAACAGTCATTCTATTTGCTATAGTCCTATACTAGTTTAGTATAAGTGGCTGACTACAACTGCATAAATGGACTATGTGAATGAGCAATATACAGCTTTTTAAATCTCTATTAGTACTCTCTTGAAATATTAAATATGGATAGTCAATGCAATTTTGTTGTTGTTGCTAACTTACAGCTTGTTAAGATTGCAATTATCTTCGCCTCTAGTTTTTCTTTTGATCACAGTGACACTCTTTTTTTCTTTAATTCTCCAACCCAAATTGCACATACAGGCAGACACACATACATGAGGGGTAATTCTGGATAACCTAAGCATATTTTAAATTATTTTGCTATTTGAAGAAATTGTTGTGATCTGAAACGTTATCTAAGATTATCTTTATTCAAATAAAGTATAAGAAAAATATTTAAACAAGGGTGCCAGTATAACAAAAGGTAGGTATGTGATTATTATCCACCGGTTTCATTACGCAATGAAAAGTTATGTTGTGGAAGCCTTATAATCAATATGAAATGTGATGATTCCTAAACACAGAAAATAGGAACTCCAGTAAGCAGAAACTAATATAAATCTTTTTATATGTGAGATGGGTAATAATTAAGTAATTATTAGGTTGAGTCTTCTGCTAATATGGCAAGGGAAATTGCACCACTATTTTTCTATTATTTGATGAAGTCTATCTCTAGCCTTTCTGTCAAAATAAGACCTTTCTGTTGTTTCATAGTAACATTTTTTAGTTATTTTATAGTTTTTAATTGCACTTATGCCCTGTATTATATTTGACATGTCACATGTCTTATGGTTTCAATTAAAAATTAAAATAATTAAGGTCAGGGATTATTTCTTATTCATAAGAATAAGCTTGCTCTTATAGCACTAAGCTTGGACTATTGGTGTTAATCATGTATCCCAATTAAATTGTATTATGTGGTGGGTGAATGCTAGAAATATTTAAATCCTTAAGCATTTCTCTGCCAAAAATTTCACAGTTAAAAAACCCAATTTAGTGCTGACATAATAGCTATCAGTTAACCAGAGAATGTGGTACTATTGAGATAGAGATACTGGATATCATGTTTGAGGGGGAATATGCACTCAGCTTTGGACATATTTACTACAGATTACATTTTGAGAAGGCAGAATTGAAGATACAGGTTCCTAAGTTATTGATAAATATTATGAAGTGTGAAATTATTGGAAAGGAGGGAATTCACCTGTAGCTATCAGCTTGAGAAACATGACATTATAACTGATGCCTTCTCCAGCTTTATCATCCCCATTTCGATATTGATAGAATTGTTGAGGTCTGCCAATTCCACCCGTTCAGTGTCTCTTGTCTGTTCCTATTACAAATGCCACAGTCTCTTTCTTATGCGTTTCAATGGGAACTCCTAACAGGTTGGTCCCATATGCCTGTCATATTGGTATTACTTGTCTTCCTAGGTCATGAATTAAAAAACGTGACTTTTATTCTCACAACCCTCCGATAATTCTGTTGTCAGAAATAAATACCCCATCTTTTAATCCCAACATTGAAGGTTTCTGCGTATTTCTAGTTTTGTCTCTCACTGTGTTCCTTCACATGCCCTCTGCTCCAGGCTTAATGAATTCATCTCATCTCAAACAGCCATTAACTTCCCTGCCTCTAAACAAGTACTTGCACAGTCCTTTCAGAGGACAGTGACTAACCTTATGACTGCCTATTCTAAGACCCTGAGACCAAATCTACTTTTTTGGATATCCTACTCATCCTCTAAAGCTCAATTCTGAATTAAAAACCTCAATGATTTTCTGAAGAACATTACTTCATTCTCTTTTATAATATAGGTAGTGTGTGTGTGTGTGTGTGTGTGTGTGTGTGTGTGCGCGTGTGTGTGTGTGTTTACTCCAAGCATACTAGATTTCCTATATGGCAATTAGTGGTATATTTTCATAAAGAATTAAATCAACAAATTCATTAATGATTCTGTAATTGTTAATAAATCTCTGTATAAAGTAGATCTCTAGAATGAGTAATTTTGTTAATAGGCTATTATGGTAAAGAAAACTTGTAATTCTCTCCTGTGTATAGCTGCAAATGGGTATTATGGCAGAAAAAAATGTTAATAAATTATGTTTCTTATTTTGTAATGTTTTGCTTAAAGATATGCTGTGCTATTTCAATTTGACTTTTCCAAACTAAAGTCACTTCTTATTTAAAAAAAATATATATTATGGTCAAGCAATTATTGGGACAATTAAATTCACATGACCCCACTACTACTTCTAATTTCTAATCCATTCTTCACAGGAAAGTCAGATTCAATTTTTTTAAAATATACATCTGATTCTCAGTTCCCTATTTTACCTGCACTGAAGAGAAAGTACAAAGCTGTCATCCCAGTGGACAAGGTCCTGCTTCCTTTCCAAGTGCATCTCCATCATTTCTCTCCTTGCTATCATCAGTGCATCTCCACTGTCCTCATTGCCATTCCTTGGACATGCCAGCTTTTACCAAACCTAAGATCTTCAAATGTACCATTTTCTTGATCTGAAATACTCTTTCTCTCATTCTCCATTGCCGAGTCCTTCTCTACAATTAAATCTTGGTTTAAATGATGCCTTCTTAGGCCTTTCAGCAAGCCTACTGAAACTGGTTTCTACCTATTAGTCTCCATCATGTCATCCCATTAGTTTTCCTCCTCCATTTTGGTCTGTTGAAATTACTTTAGTTGCTCATTTGGCAGTTATTTCGTATTCTATCTACCTACCCCTTACCTTGCAGAGAACAGAAGGTGCTTTATAAGGATTAAGGTTATGCCTGTTTTATTAACCACTGTATACCTAGTGCAGAAATCTGAGTGTAGTATGTTGCTGGGGGAAAAATGTGTGTGTGTGTGTGTGTGTGTACAAATATATGTGGTTTCAGATTGGAGCATAATAACAATATTCTATTAGAAAATGTCTGATGGAAGAGGTATAAAAGTCATTCTTTGTAGCAGTAGAGGCAAATATAGGGTCAGTTAGTAGATATTACAGAGATGCAGATATTTCTTTAATAAGTCAATTAGAATTGCCCCCCAATACTATAAAATATGTAGATGCTATAGGTTTCAGATCTAAGTTGGATGGCCATCTATTAGAGAAATACTGGAGAGTATTTCTGAGTAGAAATTGAGAGATGGGACTAGTGGCCTCTATATTTCCTTGTAAATAATATGATTCTATGATCTCCATATTTGTGTCATGTGAGCACTGCAATGGCTCTTTAACCACCACTCTCTAACAGAATACTGAGAACAAAGATGCTGTTTTAAGATATCTTGCTTGAAGTAGATTTGGAGGATGTGTAATAAATAGTTTCTCTTAAAATTCAGATTGCCTTGATTTAAAGGTCAGATAGATGATTTAGTTTAAAAGTCCAGGAATAGGACAGATAATTATAGAATTCACACATAAAATCACTGAAATTACTTTACAATTATGTCTTATAAAAACACATACAATGAGTTCAGCCACTGTTTAAATGTCAGCTGAGGAGGAAGCACCCTAATTGTGTTTGGAGCTATTCTGAACACAAACAATTCTATGAACTACAATCTGGTGATCTCAGTTTATAAGGAAGCCACATGCTTCCTACTCAATGGAGTACTTTTGTTATGTGTGTAGTAAAATATAAGAAATATTCATTTAGTGATGTGATGTCATTTTGAAACATTAAAATATAAGACATGGGGTGATAAATGTCACATATAACAACTGCACATTTAAAATATGTAATCTATTCACTTAATTCTGACATTCTGTTAGGAATGTTCATAGTTTTTCAATATTTCTATATGCACAGTGTTGTTTGTGTTCAGGTAATAGCTCTGAATACAAATAAAAGGAAATAGATATTCCTGAGAATTGCACAAATTATTCCATCCCAAAACAAGTAGTACATACTTCAAAATGACTTCACTACAGGAAAACTATGGTTATGTCTAAAATTATGCGACTATTAACCTAGACTAGTAAAAACTGGTAAAGTATAGTGGCTATGAGTAAATTCTTGGAGAGATACTGCTTGGGTTTAAATATCTAGTTGGTCACTTAATAATGAAATGATCTTTTGCAAATCAATTACCCATTTCTTCTTTATAAAACAAGGATGAAAACTGCAACTAATTCAAAAGATAATTGTGAGGGTTACAGAAAATGAGTATAGTGGACCTGTCTAATACAATGCCTGGCTCAAAGTAAATATACCAAAAAAATAAAAATAAAAATCCTTGCTATGTTCTGAATACATTAAATTTTAATACCCTTTAAAATTAAATTGATTGCTTCTCTCAATTGATTATTTATCTTGGTGTCAGGCAGTCTAAAATGGAGAAGTATGGTCCTTGTCTGAGTAAATCAAGTGGACATATCTTTTATACAAATAACCTGTTTATTTCAGTTAAATACATTTTGACACATTTATTTAGAATATTTTCTACAAGAGAAAATCAGTAAATGACTAACTTTCCCAATCAGGTCACTCATGTGTGAATTTAAATCTAAGTTGCTACTATTAAGTAAAAAGAAAAAAATAGTAATACTTTTCTCATCTTAGGCTTATCAAATATTACATACCCATTAACAGGATCCACCACAATCCCTCTGGGATGGGACATTTCTCCCTCTAAAATAGTCTTCCGACTCTGAGAAGCTTTTTCCAGCCTGGCCACATTAATGGTCTTCCTATGGCCATCATTTGTCCAGTAAAGGTTATTTCCAATCCAGTCTACAGCAATTCCTTCCACATTATCTAGATCTGTAAAAGCAAAAACAAGAGAGTGACACATTTTACAATAGTGTTCTCTACTTATGTTTTGTTTCATAAAATGTTTAATTTAAACATACAGTTAGTTCTTTTTTTTTTTTAATGTTTTATTTATTTCTAGGAGAGAGAGAGAGCGTGAGCAGGGGAGGGTCAGAGAGAGAGGGAGTCACAGACTGAAACAGGCTCCAGGCTCTGAGCTGGCAGTCAGCACAGAGCCCGACGCGGGGCTCGAACCCACGAACCGTGAGATCATGACCTAAGCGAAAGTCGGACGCTTAACCGACTAAGCCACCCAGGCGCCCCAAACATACAGTTAATTCTTATTCTTGGATTCTTTACAGTGTTATTATATTCCATATGATATTTTTCAATTTTGCTTTGAAGTTCATCGTATGTGAATGGTAGAGCAGGCCCTATCTCAACATATTTTAATTGAAATAGTGATCTGGAGAAAACCAGAGAAATATAAGTGATGAGAGCGCACAAGGGTAAAAATTTTCAGAACACAGAATGAGAACATAGATACAGATTGTTTAGGGGGGAAAAAAACCCTAGTATAATGAACAAGGACCATGTTGAAAAAGTAAGCATATTCAAACTTGCAATATGCACCCTGAGTTATCAAAATAATAAGAAGGAGGTGCCTGGGTGGGTCAGTCAAATGAGTATCCCACTCTTGATTTTGTTAGGTCAGGATCTCACAGTTTCATGAGATCAAGCCCCACCTCGGGCCCTGTGCTGACAGGAGACTGGGATTCTCTGCCTCTCTCTCTGCTTCTCCCCTACTCATGTGCATATGCATGCATGCATTCTCTCTCTCTCTTTGTGTGTCTAAAATGGATAAATCTTGGGAGCACCCGGGTGACTCAGTTGGTTGAGCTTCTGACTTGGGCTCAGGTCATGATCTCGCAGTTTGTGGGTTGAAGCCCTGCACTGGGCTCTGTGCTGACAGCTCAGAGCCTGGAGCCTGCTTCAGATTCTGTGTGTCCCTCTCTCTCTGCCTGCCCCCCCCACTTGCACTCTGTCTTTCTCACTCTCTCAAAAACAAAGAAATGTTGACATTTTTCAAATAGATAAACTTTTAAAAGTCATTTATAAGAAATAAAATAATGGGAATGCCCTTTTGCCAAGAGACGAGTAGGTCCAGCAGAAGCACAGCTGTGAAAGCTCAGAACAGGCTTTATTCGTGGAGCTACAGGAATGGTAAATCTCAAAGAAACACTGAAATCGTTCTCTGTATCATACACTTATTTTTCAAAGGCTAGGATAACAGCCTTCTGTAAGAATCAGGCAGTGATAATTCAAAGGAATATTATAAATATATAATCTCATATGATTTTAACTAATTCAAACGCATTACAGAAAGGGAAATGCCAACACTTTAAAGTGAAAGCTTATCGGGGCACTTGGGTGGCTTAGTGGGTTAAGTATCCAACTTTCGCTTAGGTCATGATCTCGTGGTTCGTGGGTTCGAGCCCCGCGTCGGGCTCTGTGCTGACTGCCAGCTCAGAGCCTGGAGCCTGCGTCAGAGTCTGTGACTCCCTCTCTCTCTGACCCTCCCCTGCTCACGCTGTCTCTCTCTCTCTCCTAGAAATAAATAAAACATTAAAAAAAATTTAAAAAAATAATGTGAAAGCTTATTGTCTATTATCACACGAGAGGTGAGAATTAGAATAAAAATCCAAGTCAGTGATCCTCAGTGTAGAGATCTTTAAAACTGTGAGATCTGTAATTCCTGTGGTGAGTCCTGCCCTTACTTTTTGTCATTTTATGAACCACCTTCCGGACTGTCCACAGCATTCTAAGGGTAGTTCATTTTCTAATGCATGAGAAATTACGGGGACTATTTCTCTTCTCTTGAAACAGAGGACGCCTTTGTCCCTTTTTCCTCCCTGGTATGAGGGAGAGAACCGAAACTAACTGGACAAAGCAGTACATAGTAGCACACTAGACACAGAACTATGCCTTCACACACTGCTGGCACATCTACATGCCATTCCCTCATTTGCACATGACATAAATATTTACTATTATCATAATTTTTAATCATGACCCTCTGGCCTTGGAGGAAAATAAGATTTTCTTATGTGACCCTTTCTGCTCATCAGCGTATGCCCTGACTGAGGATGACTAATACAATGTGTGATTTGATCTAACTGAAAATCCTATTATAGTGAATCAGATATGTTCTCTCAATTTCACTAAGCTATCTGCTTCATTACCATCCAGTATGAGTCATTTTCACAGGTTAATTGTGTCTGTGCTTAGAAAAAAAAGTTTAATTTTGCCTTTACCGTATTGACACTTAATTTTCCTGAGCAATTTCCTGTTCGGGAATAATGGGAAAATAATAGCTGTTTATTCTTTCCTTTATATCTATCATAGTTTGTGGTGCATTTTTATCTTGTTAGTTGGTTTTCAAAAATTGTATTACATTTGAAAGCTACTCCAGCATGGACATTTCCATCTTCAATAGCCCTCTTATTTTTAGAACTTTTCCTTTTGACATCTAACTTGACACTTTGTATTCATTTTTCATAGGAAGCAGTTGCAGTACTATTGGGCTTGAAATTTTGTTTCTGACACTTGGGTAAGCAACTCAGTCACTCTGATCTTTATTTCTACACTCAATAAGTGAAGATAATAGCACCTACACCAGAGGGTGATAACAAGGGGTAACCTAGCTACTGCATGTAAAGCACTTAGCATACTGCCTGCGATACTGTAAATTCTCAGTGTATGTTAGTTTCTATTCATTCAGCAGGATAAAAATATTCTTTATATGTCCTGGATCTTTTCCTTATGAATGTTACTTGATAGAAATGTACATTATGTTTTTCTCTCTTAAAATAATTACTTAGTAATGTTTCCTTGCATTTTCACCAGTGGCCAACTTTAACTAGAAATAGTATATGTAGAGTCAGTTGTGAATACACAGTGAAAGTGAAGTGGAATTGAATTTCAGACTTGAGAAGATCCAGTCCCTAATTGTATTGTTTGCTTTTTCTTTGGAAAATAAAATGCTTGAACAGCATAAAGTAGTGTTAAAATCACAAGTTCTGGAATTACAGGGCCTAGGCTTTGCCACTCATAGTATTTCTAACTTACTTAACCTTGCTACTCTTCAATTTCCTTATCTTTAAAATAGGTGTAATGACAGTGTTTAACTCATAGGATAGTTTTTTTTTTTTTTTTACAAATAGTTTATTGTCAAATTAGTTTCCACATAACACCCAGTGCTCATCCCCACAAGTGTCCTCCTCCATGCCCACCCCTCCTCCCCCACATCCACCAGTCCTCAGTTTTTGTCAGCATTCAAGAGTCTCTCATGGTTTGCCTCTCCCCCTTTCCCCACCATTTCCGCCCTTCTTCTCCCCCTTGGTCCTCTGTTAAGCTCCTCCTAATCCTCCTATACGTGCACACATATGATATTTGTCTTTCTCTGCCTGACTTATTTCGCTCAGCATAACACCCTCAAGGTCCATCCATGTTGCTACACATGGCCAGATTTCATTGTTTCTCATTGCCATGTAGTATTCCATGGTATAGATAAACCACATCTTCTTGATCCATTCATCTGTTGATGGACACTTAGGCTCTTTCCAGGTTTTAGCTATTGTGGAGAGTGCTGCTATGAACATTGGGGTACATGTGCTTAACTCATAGGATAGTTTTAACATTAAGTGAATTAATATATGTAAAATACTTAAAGTAATGGTTGGCACATAGTAAATGTTATATACTGTTATTAATATATTACTAATATCATAATTATCACTATTCCCATCCCTTTAGCTAACTCCCCAGTCTATTAAGATAGCAAGGAAACAATTAGCTTAATGTTTTTTAAACATGTTTGTGTGTGTTTTGTTTGTTTTTTCCATGTGGGTGAGAATGAGGCTGAATACAAATTTTAAAATAAGAAACTCCTAAGAGTCTATGTGCAAATTGGAGATCTTTTTAGCCTATCTTTAACAGAATATGTATGAAGGGAATTCTTTTCTAAGATAAAGCCTCAGAGTGAATCCCTTTCTCAACAAATATACATTGATAAAGAAAGTGCTCTGACTCCGTATCATATGGTATCTGCCTTTAATTAACTTAAGACTGGTGGAACACTAAGACCTGGAACATTGGGTTGATGTACATTTTTTATTTCAAGTGTTGGTTGGATCCTGAGATGGACTATTAAGGACTCTATGACCAAAATCTTAATTAGGTGATCAGGACATAAGAAGATTGATGTCATGTAATTTCAAACAAACATAGATGACTACAGAGATATGAATTACCAGCTTGAGGAAACACATGTCTTTTCAAATGTAAGAAAGGTATTGGGTAAAGCTGGTAAAACTTGCTGGAGTAGATTGCCTTGATTGCCTATTTTTGGGTAGAATTCAAATATTCTACATTCTAAAATCAACATTTGCTATTATGTTATTACTATTACTATATTATTACATAACTAATATCAAACAAAGATTATATAAGTATTTTTTTAATCTGGCAAAATTGGCCTTAAAAGTTTAACAAAATGCTCATTTTCATTCATCAGTAAGGAAGGACTCTCAACATGCTACTCCTTCAAAAAAGATTCCAGATGATGTTTTCTTATAATTTTTTTATTAACATGAATACATGTTCTAAGTGAAGAATTGAGACATTTACCCATATACTTCAGATTAAAAATGGAGTTTTTAATATACTCTGTAAATACTTAAGAGTAACATATTGTTTTAGTTCAAATTATTCAACTTTCTATTATTTTTTCTTTGGAAACTTTGTTCTGGTATTTTAAGAGCAATTTTTAATAATGGGTATAATATATGAGTAGTCTGCTAAAAACACACACACATATCTTATCAAAAGCTGGACTTTTGACTTAAGTGAAAAATCCTTGAAGATTTCTTGTAGGTGATATCCACCTCTAAGATAATGAGGATGAATAAAGGATAATACAATTTATGTAAATTAAAGGAAATAATTAGGTAGATTTAAAAGAAATAATTAGAAAAGTTATGTAAATTAATTTAACCTAGAATTAGATAAAATAAACATTTTTAAAAGACTAGAGAAAATCATACTTCTAAAACTAAAACATCATTGCAGGCTTGATTTTTAGATACTTTACACTTATGGAAGAGAAGAGGATTCAAGTTTTATATACTTAAAATAAAATTGTTGGGGCGCCTGGGTGACTCAGTCGGTTAAGCGTCCGACTTAAGCTGAGGTCATGATCTCACAGTTTGTGAGTTGGAGCCTCACATTGGGCTCTGTACTGACAGCTAGCTCAGAGCCTGGAGCCTATTTCAGATTCTGTATCTCCTTCTCTCTCTGACCCTCCCCTGCTCATGTTGTCTGTCTGTCTCTCTCTCTCAGAAATAAATAAAATGTTTAAATTCTTTTTTAAAAATAAAAATAAAGAAATAAATGAAATTGTTTACTTTTAAAATTGGGCCCTTTTTTTTTTTTTAAAGAAGGGCAAAGGATGTGGGCAATGGTGTAAATTTTGTTAAGGTACATACACAGGATCTCCAGAATAATCCATAAATCTCGATGCTTTACAAGAAAATCAGATTAATGTAATAAGGAATTGAGAATTATATACCACAATTGCCATTATAAAAAGACAGTGCCTATATTTTCCCAATATAAGCAAGACTTTCTATCCCTAATGTGAGCATTATTTTTTTGGGTTGTAATCAAGTATTACAAGAGTGTTTGTGTGAGTGCAGAGGATGATCAAGTGCCTTAAATAACCTCAGCATGCCATGTAGACCTGCCTAGGGCTGAAGATGCCTCACCTTGCCTCAGAGTCAGCACTTGGAAAATTCTCCTGCCTCCCATTCATGTAGTTCAATTAATCAACATCCTCTTTGTGTATTTCAATGTGGCCTGAGGCATCACTACTTATATGTTCTGACATGAGTGAATGAAGTTGATTTAATTAATAGCATGGCAGTAAATTTTGCCTGCTGAATTCCCTATCTCCTGAAGATGCAGGAATCTTTGGCCCGATTGAGGTTCTCTTTACCATCTGTCCCCCATGGCCAGCTGAGGTTGATGTTCTTATCCTCATTTTCATTCCAGGTCCTTCCTTAGGTCAGTTTATGGGTCAGAAAGGATAAATACACAAGCTACTCTCAATCAGAACAAAATACTTTGCTGATGTATTCAAAGAGATAGATAAAGTACATATAGGGCCTTATTTTAAGGAGAAAAGAATATATTAAAACATAGCAGTTTCCTTTTTCATTATCAAAAGCATATTGTCGGTTTCAACTTGGGAGGAAAGTGACACACTGCCTGTCTATGACATTCAGATATTTCACCTTAGATGCAGTGATGAGCATAGAGAGGAGTAAAGAAAGCACCACAGTATGCATCACAGTTACTAATAAATGATAATCTATCTAAATTATAATCAAATGTTAGATTTTTAAGAATTGTTAAGAACTAAGTTTTTCCCCTTAACTCTCAAGCCCGCACCTTAGCCCAGTACTGTTTCATGGATGATACTAGAAGACACAAGACTTGTAAGTCAGAGAAAGGGACTTTATCACTCCTGGCATACCAAGTACCATGGTCATTAGCAGACTGATATGTTTCTTTTACTCCGAAGTCCCATGGGAATGAATTGGTTGGGCCCACATAGATGTGTTCACAAACAGTGAGTTGTATTACAGGAAAATAATTCTGCAGTTAGGAAACCCAAATCATTTATAAAGCACAATAAACAGGGCTGCCCTTTATACTGTATGGATAAACTAACTCTCCTTCCAAAGCTCTTTTCTATACAAATGTCCTTGAAAGTTTATTTCTAAATAAAAACAGTAATTGCCTCACTCTAAGACGTGCAGAAATGTAAGTGATTCATGGAGAATGATCTCCCAAGGAAAGTCACTGAAGTCATAAATTGGTAGTCTTTAATAAATGTAGACAGATGAGCAAACAAGTTAGCATGAAAATGACCGCCAATAATAATCATTTTGGAGTTCTGGGCTATTATTGCCCTTATGGGAATTATTTATTGATTTATACTACCACATCTAAAGTATTTTGTTCAGCCAGCCATGTGTGATGATTAATTCTATGAGTCAATTAGACTAGGGCAAGATATACAGATATCTGGTTAAACATAAGTCTGGATATTGCTGTGAAGGAAATTTTTTAGGTGATTAACATTTTAATCCATACACTTCCAGTAAAGCAGATTACCCTTCATATTTGTGAGTTGGTCTCATCCAATCAGATGGCTTTAAGAAAAAAATAAAAGAATGAAGTCCCCTGAGGAAGAGGAAATTAAGTTTATCAATTATCATCAGACTTCCCTGGGTCTACAACCTGTCTGACCATCTTGCAGATTTTTGACTTGCCATCTACCACATTCATGCAAGCCAGTTATTTAAATTATATTTCTCTCTATGTACGCATCCTATTGGTTCCTTTTCTCTGAAGAACCTTAATATACAATCACCATGCCAGTAATCTGGAAATGATTTTGCTGAATTCTATGCAGAAGACAGACACTGTTCACATTCATTCCTTTCAGATGAAACTGGAAAGTTTCACACGCTATTGGAGGGCAGAGATGCTTTCATTTTAAGAATCCCCCTACAGATCAGCAATGGGTATATAGCTCATTTTTATATATGCTGCACTAAAATTTTAAAATAATATCAGAGTTGTGTTCTAAATATTTTAAATATTTTTATTTTTTGTAAATTATGATGTTTTGACATTTTTAAAAGAATCTTTTCAGCTAAGAGACTGCCTCTTCTAGGGATAGCCAATTCTTAGAGACAGCAAAGGTCCAAGCCAGGAATATATTTTTGATATGAAAACTAACCAACCCATTTGGAAGAACTGATATTGTTAAAATGTTCATACTTCCCAAAGCAATCTACATATTCAATGCAATTCTTATCAGAATACCAACAGCATTTTTCGCTTAACAGAATGAATAAAACTAAACTTGTATAGAATCACCAAAGACCCCCAAATAGCCAAAGCCATCCTGAGATAGTGAAACTTGGAGGTATCACATTCCTGTTACAAAGTTGTACAAAATATTGTACTAGCACAAAAACAGACATATAAATAAATGGAACAGAATAAAAAGCTCAAAAATAAACCCACATTTATATGATTTATCTATATAAAAGGAGGCAAGAATATATAATGGGGGAAAAAGTCTTTTCAATAAATATTGTAGGAAATACTGGACATTGGACATTGCTACATGCAAAAGAATTAAACTGGACCACTTTCTTATATAACACATAAAAACAAATTCAAATTGGATTAATGACCTAAATATGAGGCATGAAACCATAAAACTCCTAGAGTAAGACAAAATCAGTAATTTCTTTGAGACCAGCTTTAGCAATATTTTTCTAGATATGTCTCCTCATGCAGAAGGATCAAATACAAAACTAAACTATTGGGCTAGCCTAAAATAAAAAGGTTTTACACAGCAAAGAAAACCATCAACAAAAGAAAATGACTATTTACTGAGTGGGATAATATATTCATAAATGACATATCTGATAAGGGGTTCACATTCAAAACATAAAAGAACTTTTACAACTCAACACCAAAAAAAATATCCCCAAATAATCTGATTAAAACATGGGCAGAGGACCTGAATAGGTATTTTTCCAAAGAAGATATACATAGTAGATATAGCTAACAGACACATGAAAAGATGCCTAATATCACTAAGCATCAGGGAAATACAAATCAAAACCACAATGAATTATCACTTTACACATGTCAGAATAGCTAGAATCAAAAAGACAGGAAAGAACAAGTGTTGGGAGGATGTGATGAAAAAGGAACCCTCTTACACTGTTGGTGGGAATGCAAACTATTGCAGTCACTGTGAAAAACAGTATGGAGGTCTTTCAAAAAAAATAAAAAATAGAAATACCATATTAGTCAGCAGTTCTATTACTCAGTATTTATCCAAAGAAGACAAAACACATTCAAAAAGTTATATGCACCCCTATGTTTATTGCAACATTATTTGCAATAGAAAACATATGGACTCAACTCAAGTGTACATTAATTGATGAATGGATAAAAAGATGAGAAACACACATACACATTACAGAGGAATATTACTCAGCCATAAAATGGAATGATATTGCCATTGCAACAACATGAATCGACCCAGTGGGTATTATGCTAAGTGATAAATTGGAGAAAAACAAGTACCATATGATCTCACTTACATGGGTAGTCTAAAAATTAAAAAAAGAATAATAATAAAAAGAAAATGAAGAAAGAAGGAAACAAAAGCAGAAACAGACCCATTAATATGGAGAACAAACTGATGTTTGCCACAGGGGAGGTGGGTAGCAGATGGGCAAAATGGGTGAAGGAGAGTGGGAGATACAGACTTGCAGTTATTGAATGAATAAATGACAGAGATGAAAGATACAAAACAGGGAATGTGATCAATAATAGTGTTGTATGATGACAGTTGGTAGCTATACTTATGGTGAACATAGCACAATATATAGAATTCCCCAATCACTATGCTGTACCCCTAAAATTAGTGTAACATTGTACATTAATTATACTTCAGGGAAAACAAAATGAAACAAGCAAACAAAAAACTTAACTAGTCCAAAGCAATAACTCCTCTATCTGGTCCACAGCCCAGGAGGCAATATTCCTCTGCCTTAAAATCATCCCAGAACTAGGTACCAGGCAACTATCACGACTATCATTTAAAATCCAATGGAAGTATTCACACAAGCCAGTTCTAAAGTGTTTATTTTACCTGCTTTGCTTTTCCCACAGAAATACCAATAAAGGATGTTAGCTAATGCTTTCCCTTCATTCCTGTTTTTGACCTCTTCACCACCCTGCTGTCTTTCCTATGTGGCTGTGTATGTTGTGTTGTGCCTTCTGTCTCTCAGGCCTGTGAATATAATCAACTTTGTTCTCCTGATTCTCCTCTGTCTCCTGTTGTGGCTGCACCTGACAAACCATCTCATGAAAGAATACAAAATATGTATCCTCATTGTGAATGAGGAAAGAGAAAGTAATTTCCATTAATTCCCTTTTACTACCCAATTCTGCCTATTTACCAAGACAGAACAGAGCAAAAATTGCTTTAACTTCAGAACACAAAATAATATAGCTATTTTTGAATATTCCTTTTAGTCCCATGAAGTAAGTTGTAATTTATCAAAATAAAACACTTTGGAACTCATTGCATTAATATTCTTTTACTCAGTTTCTTTCATAGTAGATGAAAAGACAAGTCTATTAGAAGTTGCCTAAACAAGTTAATTTCATAGAAAGTTATTTTTTATTATCCATATTTTCTAATATGTTTCATAGTTTTGCATTTGGTCATTTAAACATTCAAACAGTTGTGCCACTTTAACTGATATTTTTCACTGAACTTTTAAAAGACACAAGGTAACACACACTTTGCTTAGGGTTTAGGGGAAGATACCCACCATTAAATTCCAGGATGAGCTTAAAAGCTAGAGGTTGTAAATCTTCATCATATTTATAGTTACCATGACAAAAAACAGACATGAGACAAGCTCCTGGAACTTACCTTATTATCCTAAATTACACAAAAGTATACTTATGTCAGACCCGTATTAATACCCAGAGGGAAAACAAGATGGGCAAAATACATGATTGAGTAATAGGTAAAAGAGAAAAATGAGGTTAAATTTTATCTTGCAGAAACCCTTCTATAAATATCTTAAAAAAAGACACATAGTAACAGCCCTCACTGGTCCACTGGCAGCTTTCCAAAACTGAAGCAGTGAGTCAGGTAAAAATGTAAGAATAAAATTAGGCAGGTACCTATGTATAAAGTCAGTATTTAAGAGATTAAAGGGAGCTAAAAAATCATAGAGTCCAATGTCTACATTCTATAAATAATGAAACAAAGCACAAGAGTAGACTGATTCACAAGGACCCCATTCAGGGTCCCAATTAAGTTGGTAGTCATTACATCGACTTCATGTTCAGGTTTGATCCCCAGAATTGTCAAAGGAAAAAATTCATAAATCAAAGCAAGAGTTAAAGACAGTTAATATTAGCAAGGATTCCTGAGGAGAAAAACAAAAAAAAAAAACAAAAACAAAAACAAACAAACAAAAAACAACCCTGGGACATGAAGAAGGGAATGAGGACAAATTAAATTCACTGATGCAAAGGATGGTTTACCAACTTTCCAGTTAGTCATTATTCACAATAAGCTATAGCTTTATTTTCTTAGCAAATTAAATTTGATGGCTGACAGTGTAGATATTCAACAAATTTATATATTAAGGGAAGTCAAATATTAAAATAAAAGGAAATTGAGGCCCTGTTATGGGATATAAGAGAGTGAGAAGATGTAAGTGCTATATACAATATACATTGCAGAAAATTGTTAGAATTGGGGGAAGGTCTTTAATTAATGGCGTTGTATCAGAATTAATTTTCTGATTTTGGTAAGTTTGGTATTGTTATGTAAGAGATTAGATTTAGGGGAAAGTATGGGGAACATATGAAAACAGCACTATTTTGCAATTTTTCTAGCAAACTAAATGAGAGCATTCCATTAATTGCTTTTTAAAGTAGTTTTATAATGTAATAAAATACATGAATGAATGGCTTTAGAAATGCATCAGTGCTGCTATCCAGTAGATGTCAAAGGCTAGATGTAGCATAATGTGTAGAACAAAAAGGGAGATAGTTAAAAATGATATTATGCTGTGTTGTGTAACAACTTGGATGCAGTAAGTTAAATGAATCCTTACAATTCCACAACAAAATCATAAAGGAAATTTTTTCAGAAACTTTATATACATAAGTATGAAACCATTCATGGTAGATATGTAAATATGCAAAATAATAATTAATAATAAATAATAATAAAGCTGTGCAGAAAAATGAGATGCTGTTTCAGAGAGCCAGAGAAAGTGTGGTATGATGATGTTTCTTTAACGTGTATTCCATAAAAATTATAATTAATTTTTTCAGTAAGAATGTTGCTGAAGTTCAAATCAAGCATGAGAATATGTATAATTTTACAAGATTCCTAAAGAATCATCAGGGAAACTTATTACAAAAACGATTTCAGTAAATACCAAAATAACTTCAGGTAATACTGATGGAAAAAAAAAATGATGAATCTTATTTTTCCTTATTTTATTTTTTTAAAGTGATTTTTGAATTTTTAAGTTTATTTACTTTGAGAACGAGACAGTGAGAGGTGTGGACAAAGAGGGAGAGTGAGACAATGCCAAGCAAGCTCTGCACTGTCAACACAGAGCCCTATGTGGTGCTCGAACTGAGGTCATGACCTGAACTTAAACCAAGAGCCGGTCACTTAACTAACTAAGCCACCCAGGGGCCCCCATGTTGTTCCTCATTAAAAAAAAAAAAGTATATATTGTTGAGAGAGAGAGAGAGAAAGAGAACGAGAGAGAACGAGAGCACTGGGGAGGGGCAGAGAGAGAGGGACACACAGAATCTGAAGAAGGCTCCAGGCTCTGAGCTGTCAGCAAAGAGCCCAACACGGGGCTCGAACCTATGAACTGTGAGATCATGACCTGAGCCAAAGTCTGATGCTTAACCAACTGAGCCACTCAGGCACCCCTGCTGTTCCTCATTTTAGGATAAAAAAGAATCATTCTTCAATCATCTATAATTCTGTTTAATCACTTCAGTTACTATTTTAAAAGTAATGTCTGCCAAAGTCAAGAACCCATTCAGTGAATGTTTGTTGTACAGCTTTCATTTCCAGGCTCTAAGGATCTATCAATGAGTGAAACTAAAACCTCTGACATCTTATTTTTTAATGTTTATTTATTTATTTTGAGAGAGAGAAGGCAAGTGCCTGAGCAGGGGACGGGTAGAAAGAAAGGAGAGAGAAAATCCCAAGCAGGTTCTGCACTGTCAGCTCAAAGTCTGACACAGGGCTTGATCCCACAAATGTGAGATCATGACATGAGCCAAAATCAAGATCCTTAACCAAATGACCCACTCAGGTGACCCAAACCTCTGACATCTTGAAGCTTATGTTGTTTCAGCAAGACACCACTCAAGCAAAATATATAGAGGATAAATACTAAAGAGTGAAAGTAACCCGAGAAAAGGAATAAATGAATTCCATTGGGTCAGGAATATGCATAGATACATGGTTTTAGGTAGGGTGGCCAGGATTGGCTAATTGAGGAGGTAATCTCTAAACAGAGACCTCTAAGAGGTATGGGGACATCTAGTGGAACAGTATTCCAGACACAAGTAACTATGTATGTAAGTGCCCAGAGATGGGATCACACCCAAGGTGTTCAGGGGATGACAAGGAGAATATTAGAAAGGAATGATAGGTTTATTATGGGTCACATAGCAGAAAAACAATTTAAGTGGCCAGTATTTTCTCTATGAATTTAAAAATCCTAATGTGGAATATTCTTGAGGTGGTTATATGTGAAAGACTCATGGACAGTAGAGATAAGTGAGCCCTTGTTATGACTTGGGCTTATTTCCAGGGTCTTATTTGTGGGTATTAGGAGACTCAGGTCTCAAGGGATCTTGGGTGTTCCTGAACTTTCTTGCTCAGTGTGCTAAATTTAAGACTTCTCTGTTATCTCACACTGAACAATTCCTAAAGCTAGTCACATAGACAACTAAATCAAGGAAAGTACATGGTGACAACTGTGTAACTATCTACCCCATGAGTCAGAGGAACTTGAGAACTTTGTGTTTGGTACAGAATTGGCTCTTTGCTCTAAAGGTACTGATCCCTAGGCCATGGACTTCTTAGCTGTGGGACAAGTCCCTGCTTGCTCAGCACCTATGTGGGGTCATCTCATCACCCTGAGAGACCTGGGGACAGGAACCAGTGCCACTATGCTTACAATCATGGTGTATGCTATGCTGTGAGTGATAAACTATCTGAAGTCTCATTTTTTTAAATTTCTACCTTAGACACCTATACAGTGGTGCCAGCTTGACTCCCTGTCATCCTCCATGACAGGGTTTCTCAAATTGGAACCAATGACAATCTGGACATAATTCTTTGTCATGAGGGACTGTCGTCCGCATCACATAATGTTTAGAAGACCAGTCTCTCTACTACCAATTCCAGTAGCACCTCCCTTCCCAGTTATGACAACCAACAATGATTCCAGATATTGCCAAATGTCCTGTGGAAGACATAATTACACTTGTTCTACAGGTT
This sequence comes from Proteles cristata cristata, assembly GCA_017311185.1. Lineage (NCBI taxonomy): Eukaryota > Metazoa > Chordata > Mammalia > Carnivora > Hyaenidae > Proteles > Proteles cristata. Next base: position 1,835,299 of record JAESUZ010000815.1, read on the forward strand.
GAAGTTCTACCTTTAAAGTGGGTTTTATTTCTCAAACTCTTTTTAATCCATTTTAATTTATCTAAATATGAAAATCCTGTCATTAAACAAAGAGTTCTTTGTAATTTTTTAGGCACAATTGAAAAAGAATACTAAATTAGGTATCTATACCTAGTAGAGTACAGCTGTACAACTAGCTTATAGTAAATATAAACTGCTATACTTTTTTCAATATGTAGTCTCAGACTGGCTTACATTTCATTGAAACTCCATATATATAAAATACTTCAAAAAGAGAAATGATAAATGGTTCATGGTTAATCCTCGTGCCAAATATTTGAAAATGTTTGTCTCAGAATGCTGTATTTCCCATGTATACCTCTCTATACCTTTTCCATCTCTAAAAAGGGTTCTTTTTAAACCTGAAATAGTAGCTTTAGTTTACAATTGTAAATTACTCTTTCTGGGGCAAATTACGAACACCCTAGTAGCTAAAACATCAAGGTAACTATTTCTGACTCAAAATATGCACATTCTTCTTTGATGTTCAATAAAGGCTTATGAAAACTCATTCTGCTAACAGATGAAAGTACTAATTCTGGCTCCAGGAACACACTGAGATCCTTGGGATGCAGATGTGTATGAACCAAAGAAGAAAACAGATGTGCATTAAAATATTTCATATAGCTATCAGACTGTTCCCACACATTAAATATGCTAATATGACAATATATTTATGCAAGTTATCTAAATATTGCACAATACACTAGGGGACAGCTAATTAATTGTTTGATATCTAAAAAACTTAGGGCTGAAATGCATATTTTGATGAAAACTTTGATTCTTTCTATTTGTATAGGAATACTGAAGAAAAAATAAGTTAATGGATACAGAGAAAAGAGTTGGTAGATATTTAAGGAAGGTATGAGGTAGTCATCATTCCTGTTTCTTTTTTTCTTTTTGGAGGAAGAGGAGCAGGTAAAAAGCATGTGACATATTTTCCTAGTCTAGTTTGTGAGTCTAGTAAAAATGTGGCCTGGGATAAAGAAATACCATATGCTCATTCATCACTGTAAATATAGGAAATAAATGTAACTTCTGTTCAACAATACTTAGAAGAGCTTATGGTTAATTTTTTCCCCCTTTTAGTTATATGAAAACTCTGTTTTCAAGATATTTTCCAATATATTGTTTCCAAGACATTGTCTGGTCACTGGTATATCTCCAGGGCTCAGCATCGCCTATCTAAAACATGGTCTCAAGAAATGGTTGTCTGGGTGAATATATAAATGAATGGCTCACCACCACCTCAGAAATAATTCCAATTTTTCCTTTCACTGATATACAAGACCTTCCATAATTATCTGTCACTAACCTCCTTTATAGGCCCTGTGATACAAGCATCTGTGCTCGATTATACTCCATTTAGCTAACTGATGTGCTGTTTTGGGGGGAAAATTGACTTTGATATCAGAGGAAAAAAGGGGGCATCTTTACTTTCCAGCTACCTTTCATTTTAGCCTTTATAAGAATTTGTATGACTTCTCTTTATTGGGTAATTGAGAAGATCAAATAAAATAACACATAAGGTCCCTATGAACAACAGGCTTTAATAATCGTTAGCAATGTTAGGTCATTTCCCTACTCTTATATACATTATTTTACTTTCCTATCTCTGTGCCAATTTATTTTCCATTTCCTGTCTTTTCCAACTTTCTAATTTCTAATTCCTTCCCCTCTTGCAAGGCCAAAAGAATATTCTATTTGTTACACAAGTGTTTTCTTGTTCTCCCTATAAAATTCATCTGTCCTCTGAACTCCTTTAGTACTGTATCTGCATCTCATTCCTGACACTTATCACCTCCTGTATTATTAAATTTACTGAAATATGGACATGCCAACTTCTCCAATTGTATCTGTGGAATATTAGGGCAGGTAAAAACATAATTTGTGTTTAAAACCCCTAGCAGAAATCAGTAATAAAGGTGTACTAAATATTTGTAAAATTAAAAAAAATAATGAATGTAAGTACTATATATCTCAGTAAAGGAAAGAAAAATACAGAATTGGAGAGGTGTCGCTACACTATTCGCTCCAGAATTCTACTGAGAGTACTCTCCTGTTTTTCTAATGTGATATCATTCCGATATTTTCATACAGTGTCAAATACCTAGAAGAAATATCAAATCCTTAGTTTAACTACTAGATCCTAAAAAATACTCTTATTTGGATCATAGAAAACACTTTTTATAGATACCACCTACAAATCAAACGAATCAGAGGGAAAAAGAAATCACACACACATGTATACCCAGATTTTCACATGGAGACATATTACTTAATCACTGTTTGACTGCCAAACTGTCAACCACTCCACTGTTTGACATATACCATCACTACTCTCAGAGACATCAAAAGCAAATTTTGGAAAGTTTTAATATACATAAATATGTTAGGTGATGAAAATTTTTATGACTTCAAAAGTATTATGCAATATAAAAAGTAAATAAAAATATTTTCCTTCTTTGTCACCCTAATGTTGAATGTGTTAGGAAATTTGAAATATCAGTAACCTAAGGATAGGCAAATTATATTAAATAATGCATAATTCATACTCTGTCCAACATACATAGTGGAAAGATTCTAAGAATATAAATTGACACTTGGGGATATTAATTAAAATTCTGTTTCTAACTATCCATTAGACATTGGGCAAAGGACACATCCTCTCTGAATCTAATCTTCCTATGTAAAATTAGAGAATCGTGTGTGTGTGTGTGTGTGTGTATACCTATCATGTACAAAGTACCTTACAAACATGATGGCTCCTGATTCTCAGAGTAAATGAGAACAATTATTATTCCCACCTTACATATGTAGTTGACACAACTCTGGCAGGGTTACGTAATTTGTCCTAGGTTACACAGTTAACAAGGTATGGAGCAGAATTCAAACTCAGGCACTTTGACTCTACACCAGCACATGCTCATTTAATGTCTACAGTGTGTTATCATGATCTTTTAAGGACATGTTCATTTCCAAATTTCTATAACTATTGTAATTATCTCCAAACTAAATGAATTTAAGAACAGCATAATGAAGGGAGGTATTATGGCATGTTAGAAAAAGTATGGTAGTTGGGAGTTCTGTGATCAAAGAGGTTCAAACCCTAACATATTATGTAACCAATTGAGTTATGAGAATATTCCTCAACTCCTAAGACCCAGCTTCCTAATTCATGAAAAAAAACCCCACAAAATCTCCTACTTTCAAAGGTACGTTTAAAGATTGAGAATAATTTATAATGAAATGTCCAGTACATATTAGGAGTTTAAGAAATGCTATTATTGTATAACAATAAGTATTTTCCCAATCAGATCACATTTAAATTGGTTTAAAATATTATTTTAAGTACCTATGAACTTTATCAAAATAATCATTACTAACTAGGAAGAGCTATATATAATTATATATATATATATATATATATATATATACCCTACGAAGGAATAAAAAATAAAAAATTTTTATCAAATTTAATAATTGAAGACCACTACTTTGCTATCTAAGATTCAGAATTCTGACCATTTTAATTCTCTACTTATTATTTTAAATGTTTTATTCAGTATCCTATCTTTAAGCATTTTAAAAGGTAATTATGAGACAAAATTTCCTTCTGTCTCATTTTAACTGTACAATCCTAGAAGTAGTCTCAATGTGAAATGCTAGATAGGACTTGCCTAAACAATAAATATGTTATGTGTAGGTTAAGAAATTAGTTTTGAATCTATGTTTTAAATAACTGATTAAGTCATAACTAAAAGCAGATGGATGTTTATGAAGATATAAGAAGCAAAGATTGTAGCACAACTAGGTAACTAAACGACACACCTTTGGTTAGAGAAAAATCCTTCATGTAATATAAAAGGAAGAAATTTAATGGCTTGAGATTTGGGGGAAGGGCTTAGTAGGCAAAGAACAAACTAAACTAGAACAAAACCCACCTAAGAGGTAAGATGGACATATAGGGATATTTTTGTTTGTTTTTATACATGTTTGAAGAAACCAACTTATATTACTGTGAACAAAAGTAATCATAGTTTCACTAGTTGTATTGAAACTCTTCTCTTTTTTTAAACACATGCACTTATAATTGCATTTCTTTATTTTATAATTGTTGCTTTCTTTTACAATAGAAAAGTTGGTCTGGTGCCAGCAAGACACCTAGATGTGGATGTGTGGACCCCATTGAAGGCAGGCAGTCTGACCATGTTCAAGCACACTCTGTCCCAGGCTGGAAAATACAGTGTGACAGGGAGACAGAGGGTATGAAAATCCCTCTCTCCAAGCAGCAGGAATGTGCTTTGCTCTTTTGTACAAGAAGAAATTACCTCTGGTTTTATGGAACTGTGAACACTTAAAAATGTCTCAGGCAGTGAGACACATTCAAAACAGAATTTTTAAATTTCTAAGTTTACTTATTTATTTTGAAAGAGACAGAGATAGCATGAGCTAGGAACAGGGAGAGAGACAGGGAGAGAGAAACCCAAGTAGGCTCCACACTGGCAGAGGACAGCCTGTTGAAGCTGGAATTCATGAAACCCTGAGATCATGACCTAAGCTGAAAAGAAGAGTTAGTTGGACGCTTAACCGATGGAGCCATTCAGGTATCCCAGAACAGTGTTTTTAAAATGACCTTTTGGGGGCATCTGAGTGGCTTAGTTGGTTAAGTCTCTGACTTTGGCTCGCGTTATAATCTCACAGTTTGCAAGTTCAATCCCCGCATAGGGTTCTCGGCTGTCATCACAGAGCCCCCTTCATATTCTCTCTCCCCCTTCTCTGTTTGCACCTCCCTACTTGCTCTCTTTTTTCTCTCTCATATATAAAATCAATATTTAATTATTAAAAAAATAAAACAAGGTGTTTTTTTTATGTTTTACTTATTTCTGAGAGAGAAAGAGAGAGAGACATCGAGAGAGAGAGATCGAAAGAGAAAATCTGAAGCAGGCTCCAGGCTCTGAGCTGGCTGTCAGCACAGAGCCCTACACCAGGCTCGAACCCACAATATGAGATCATGACCTGAGCCGAAGTTGGACGCTTACCCGACTGAGCCACCCAGGCGCCCCTAAAATGAGTTTTTATATGTCAAATGTAATGTTTTTCATAAGTTTATTTATTTATTTTGAGAGAGAAGGTACAGAGGAGGGAGAGAAGGGAGAGAAAGAGAGAATCCCAAGCAGACTCCACAGTGTCAGTACAAAGTCCAATTCAGGGCTAGAACCCAGTAACCTTGAGATCATGACCTGAGCTGAAATCAAGAGTTTGACCCTTAATCAACTGAGCTCCCCCAGGAACCTCATGCAGCATTTACATTTTAAACATTATTTTTCCAAAAAGGGAAGATATGAATGGATCTTATGTTGTACATACTTTAAAAGGACAGTCAGATGTGAGTAAAATAATTCACATGTCCCTCCTTAAAGATAATCACTATAAAGTTTTTTCAACTTTCTTAAAAACTTATTATACTAACATGAATAGGATCATTCTGCCTGGAAAAATATTTTCAACTCACTTTGCTTACTTATGGGTTTATCTTAGAGTTTGTTCATTCTAAGTATGTAGCTCTACCTCATGCATTTTAACTGCTACTTAGTATCATTCATAGCAAAAATAGATCATATGTGTTTTGATGGACATTTATGTTATTTCCAATTTTTTATTACAAGGAATGTGGCTTTTTAAACAAGTGTACACATTAATTGGTTAGATAACTGATAATGGAATTATTGGGCTGAATATTATATTTATGCTAATTTAATAAATATTACCAAATAATGCTTCAGACCACTGTAACAATTTACATTTTCCCCAATATTTAAAATATATTATTTTCTTATTATGTCACTAATATCACCTATTATCAATCTTTTACTCTTTAAACTGATAGAAGTAGAAAAGTCATATTTTATTAGATTTTCATGATTCGTATAACGTTGGACATCTCTTTATGTGCCTAATTAGAAAATTTGTATTCTTCTGTGATTTACCTTGACATATACTCTTTAATTGTTTTTCTGATCTTGTTTGTCTTTATTCTGTAAAATAATCACTTTTTTCTGTTATGTATGCTGTAAAGGCTTTTGCTTAGTTTATTTTCTGTACTGCTTATGATGTCTCTTTTCATAAAAAATAAAATATTTTTACACAGCTTATATATATGCATATTACCTTATATATTAAATTAATAAATAAATTTATTTAAATATTATACTTATATATATTTTATATATTTAATTTATTTAATAGTTTCTGGGTTTTGTGTCTTAAAAAAAATGTTCTGTGTCTCAATACCATAAAATATGTTTTCTTCTTAAATTTAAAAATTTTTTGTACTCTTAAAGCTTTATTTTTGTATGCTTTGGAGGTAGAACTCTAACTTTATCTTTTTTTCTCCCCTCACAAATGAATAGACACATCCCAAATCCTTCTTTATGTGTGTTTTTTAGGGGTATAATTAATCGCAGGGGGGATGGATTGAACTAAAACCACTGTTTTTAATTCACATAATTACTAAATTGCTTTAAAAATTGACATAAGGCCTTTTTTCATCTCTTTTAATTTTTAACACCATAGGGTTCTCCTTTCAAACTCTTATATTTGAAGTTTATATCTGTGATGTTTTAGGCTATGGTTTCTTGCTCTCTGGTCAATATGACCCAACTTGCATTCTGGCTAGAAATTTCTCATTATTTCTAATCACTCATAAGCACTTTTCAATTTTTCAGTGCTGTTATCAATTTATTTTGTTAATATTTTTTATTGATTTTTAATATGGAGGGTAATATCTAGCTTAGTTGTCTGCTTGGTCTTATATTTAGTCCTTTCACTCATTTGTAATCTGACAGATGTATTCAACTTGAATGCAAATTCTCTGAGAACAAATTTAATAATTCTAGATGAACTCCTCTCCTGCTATCTGGGAGATCTCTGATAATTAAATCATGTTTTATGTAGATAAATGAATGGGAATCTTGGCAATAAATAAGAATCAGATTTTAAAATAGCCTTTGAATGTATCATCCTGTACCATTTTTAAAATAGTAACAGTTTGTTTTAAATTTATTTATTTGAGACAGAGCAAGAGAGCACACACACATGAATGTGGGGGAAGGGCAGAGAGAGGGAAAGAGAATCCCAAGCTGATGTGGGGCCTGATGTGGGGCTCGATCCTACAACCATGAGATCATGACCTTAGCCAAAATCAAGAGTTGGTTGCTTAGCTGGCAGAACCACCCAGGGACCCCAAAATATATTTCTTCCTGATAACATAATGTTTTAAGGTATTTCTTTTTGCAAAGTGAAAAATCCCATCACTACTATTATTATATATTTATTTATTTATTTTTTTTTTGGTGAAAAAGAAATACAAAAAGAGCTTACTCAAAGCAACAAACACAAATCTTTTTGCATCAAGTGATTTTTTTTTTATGTGTAAACTGTGGATGTTTAAAAGTATCACAAGGTATTCACATGTATTGCTAAGTAGTACTCAGTATTTTTAAGAATTGCTTCTAGTGCTAAAGAGAGACAAAATAGTTTTTAAAAATATTTCAATCTTGTTCTTAAAATTACCTTTGCAATAATGAATTATAGACACAGAGAGTTGGGCTTTGTTTAGGATGAAGAAAGATGCAAAAGAATTTTGAAACACACAACGAGTGAAAGTCCAATAATCTATAATATCCTAACTTTCCTTGAGTCCAAATAAAGGTTGAGATCCCAAGACAACAAGATGAAAAATCCAAAGTGACAGGTCTCTTCCAGGAAAAAATGAAACCAATGAAGTGCTGTACCATTAGCAGAGCATAGAAGGAAAAGGAAACTGGCATAAAAATAGATTTTTAAGAAAGCCATAATGGTAAAGAATTGTTAAAACTAAGTTTGGTTTACTGTGAAAATTTAGAATCCCTGGTACAAACTGGCACAAGAAACTTCTTTCACTGAATTCATGAGAAATATTGAAGGCATAGCAGGAAACCTGAGAGAAATTCTTAAGTGTCTCGCAGACATGAAACCCACCCTATCCCCTAGATTATTTTCTCCTACAAAAGAAATTCCTTAAACCACTGGGTATGGGGAAGGAGACTTTTCCACTCCTAGAAGCAGGACAAAGATCCACTGACTGTGATGGGGCTATAGAAATAAAAATCACCTGCCACTAGAAAATGGGCAGGAAACCGTTGCTTCCTCAAAGGTAAAGTGAATTATAAGGATTAGCTGCCCTTGAGGGAGGAATAGAACCCAAAGCCATGGGACCCTGAAGGAAGAGTATGAAACACCCTTGATCCTATCATTAAGTTTGCTACTCACAACAGGTAACATTAGTCTCGGAGAAAGGGAAGAAACTCTATGGCCATTGGTCCAAAGCAAAGGTACACTGATGCTGAGGGAAGAGGAGAAGCAAAGCTATTTGCCCGTGAAAGGGAGACAGTAAATCTGCTTGAATCCATAATCATGGATTGATATAAAAACAAAATAAAACAACAACCAAATAAATCAATAAACAAACAAACAAACAAAAACAGATATTTGCTACTCTGGGGCTATAGTAGAAGATTATCTCCAGGAAAGAGTTCCCACAGAACATGGTGGACATTTGCTACTAAGGAAGAAGAGGCACAGGAAGACCTACCTCACAATCCCAGATACCTAAGACCAAGACTGAACCAAGAAAACAGAGACCTCCTTTTGCACTCCCTGGAGTTTCTCACTTAGTAACATATCACAATAATCACACTGGGGGAAAGGTAAGAGTGTAGAGAAGGGCATTAAGGCAGCTATGAATGGACTATTTAAAGCTGAGGAATGAACAGGCATACTCAAATCTCCACATCAAGCACAAGGTGATATCAGTCCATTACTGGAGGGATCTGAAAGCTTTAATTTACCAAAATATATAATAAAAAACAAAATCCAAACCTAATCCAATTACTGAATTGACTGATCAAAATTTCCACACTAATAACTGACAAAAAAGGAATATGATTATTCTTTGGGCATACATTTTATTAATTTGAATCTCTAAGCTTTTTTATTTTTTTAAACTAAAAAAAATTAAACATTTCTGTTTATTTTTTTTGAGAGAGAGAGAGAGACAGAGCACAAGCAGACAAAGGGCAGAGAGTGAAAGGGAGACACAGAATCAGAATCAGGCTTCAGGCTCTGAGCTGTCAGCACATAGCCAGATGCGGGGCTGAAACCCACGAACCATGAGATCATGACCGGAGCCGAAGTCAGAAGTCGGACACTCAACCAATTGAGCCACCCAGGTGCCATATGAATCTATAAGTCTTTTTTTAAAAATATACTGTTCAATATTTAGTAAATAATTATGAGATATACAAAAAACAAAAGAGACAATTCACTGAGACAGAATGACCAACATAAGAGGAACAGCTATCAATAGAATCTGACCCTAAGGTAACCTTGATATGTAAACCTTCAAATTAAAACAATGAGATATCAATCTACCTCAATAGCTCAAATGAAAAGATTGATAATACTGTGCATTGGTGAAAAGGCAGAATAACTAGAACTCTCACACATGATGTGGGGAAAGCAAAATGACCCCGCCACTTTGAAAACCAGTTTGGAGAGACTGAACAGTTTGGCAGTTTCTTTTATTATAAAGTTATACATGATCTTACCATCTTACCAGGCAATCCACTCTTAAAAATGAAAACACATATAGTGTACTAGATACAAGTGTTTATAACAGCTTTCTTCATAACTGACTAATCTAGAAACAACCCAAATGAACATCAAGTAGTAAATGAATAAAAAACTTGGGATATGTCCATCCAGTATAATATAACCTAACACACAAAAATATTAGTAGATATATTCAACAACATTGAGGAATCTCAAATGCATTATCTAAGAGAAGCAAGTCAAACTCAATAGCTATTCACTATATGATTAAATTTTTCTGACACTTCAGAAAAGGTAAAACTATAGAAGAAAACAGAGCAGTATAGAAATTAGACTATTAATTTCTAGGAATGTGAGAGAACATTCTGGGGAGATGGAAGTATTCTAACCAGATTGTGGTGTTAATTTTTCATCTGGATACATTGAAGTGTTCCCTTAAAAAAGGTGAATTTTACTACATGTAAATTGATGCAATAAATCTGATTTTCAAAAATAAAATTATATAAAGGGCTAGAGTTTATCATAAGCAAAATACAGATATTCAGAATAAAATTTGTAGCCATTTTGAGATAGAACAAAAGAATATCTCTTAATTCAGCCATTTTATTTAGGAAAAAAAGAAAGAGAAAGAAAAAGATCTATTACCTAAAGATGTTTGTCTATAAGATACCAAATAGCTAATGTGATTCACATTTAATCCCACATTCTTTGACTCTAAATATAGTTAAAAATATCTGGTAAAGTTCATTGTCAAACTACTCTGTGGTAAAGAAGGTATAGAATGTATATACTCATGGCTAGGTGCTCTAGTTTTGTTCAATTCACAAATCAGGACTGTGGTATCCAGAAGTCACATAGTTTTCTCTTGGGCATACAGTAAAATAGCATATACAATGGAAATTAATTAATAGCAACAGTTCTGTGACATGCGATGCACAGTGAATAAGCATTTTTTTTTTTTTTTCAGTTGAGAGCCAGTGCTTGCCTGGGACTGGTAATAATTTTAATGTTTATGTATTTTGTGATTCTGGAGAATCCAGACAGAAAATTAACTCAGATGATGTTGTTCAATGGCCAGAAATACAACATTTAGAAAACATGCCACACTTAGTACTCCTTACACTTAAAACATATAAATGATAAGCAAAAGTGACATTTGAGTTGTTACAATTGGAGTAAAATGAGGAGAGGTGAAGATATGCTCTTGCAAATCATGTCTAGGAGTAGTGCTGTGTTGGAACCTCTTGAGAGCTTCAGAGTGGGCTTTTATTCTTATTTGTAAACACTTTTTTAATTTCAAAAGACTCAGTTCTAAGTCTTGCAAAGTCCTCAAGTGTTTAAAATAAAAATTAAGAATCCAAGTGATATTAAAAATAGATAATGGGAAAAAAAGAACTATGATCATAAAGGTGAGTGAAAATATTAATTACCACCTATATGTTTAAATGAATTTTCAAAATAGCCTTACTGTTTTTTTTTTTTTTTATTCCCCGGGTGTCATTTGGACAAATGCCTAATAGCTATTAGAACATCGGCAATTTGGTTGCAGAATTAGGAGCAATAGCAACTCTCTGGGACATTTGCAATGGGATGTTAAAATCAAAGCTAGGATTATGAGCCAAAATGATGAAAACAAATCAAGACATGTTTCAGAAAAAAAATAGTTTTCATATTGTACAATGAACTAGATCAGAATTGTTTCCACAACTCTTAGATGCCACAACAAGATCAATGGTGTGAAGGGAAAATACTGTAAAGGGAAGAGAACTTTGGAGATGTTGCTATTCTAGGAGTCTCTAGTCCCTGCTCTTCAATCTCCCAAGGTGATAGGAAAGAGAGATTAAAGCAATGCCTTTCACCTCTACTCTAAAGATGGAGCTCCCATGGGACTTCTTTTTTAAGGGTATTTATTTATTATTATCCATTTTTTGAGAGAGAGAGAGAGAGAGAGAGAGAGAGAGAATGAATGAATGAGTGAGCAGGGGACAGGCAGAGAGAGAGGGAGAGAGTGAATCCCAAGCAAGCCCCACACCCTGTGCGGAGCCTGATTTGAGGCTTAATCTCATAAACTATGAGACCATCACCTGGATCGAAATCAAGAGTCATACACTCAACTGCCTGAGCCACCCAGGCACCCCTGAGAGACCTTTGAATTCTCAACAGTTATTTTTCCCAATGCACATAACTCATGCCTAAAAATGTCTCATATCTGAAAAAGCTAAGAACTCTAGTGGCAGAGTAGTGGTGATTGATTTGCACTGTATCTGTACTCCCAGAGTTTACTGGGGCAGAAGGTTTGCAAATTATTGTGTAGAACACACAGGAAAGAATGATGCCATAAAAATGTCTTGTGTCCAGTCACACACTTTGGACAAGGGAAATGAAATAGAGCTAACAGAAAACTCCCCCAAACCTGCACATACATACACACAGACATACAGACACACATATCTAATCTCCTCAAGAGAGTAAACTTTAAAGATTTATCATGCTTATAGAGAGGACAGTTTACAAAGAACTAATTCAAATAGGACCCTTGCTATCTCCTTATCACTCATTTCCTCTCACCAGTTCCCACTAATACTGAGAAGTGAGTCGGCACTGGTAATTGGCAAGTTGGGATGGATAGCAGGGAAAATAACTGCTGGGCAGAGAAAGACAAGGAACCAAGTATGTCTTCCTTTCCTTTTCCAGGCTCCTAGCCAGAAGACAACACAAGGGATAAGCAGGGAAGATTTGATGGTATATTGAATTTTGAATTATGATATACATCTACATACAGTAGACTGAGCATTCTAATTACCAAATTGAGGCTGTATTTCTGGTTTAAAGTGACTGAGAGGTATGTCAATTGCCTAGTTGTGAGCAGAAAAGATTGGGGTTTGATCAGGTTTTGCTGTCAAAAGTTTTGTCAATAAGAGAGTTTACTCTAAAAAATAAATTTTCTAGATAGTCTAAATAATAAGACTAAATGGGAGACAAAAATAAAGTTATGGCTTAGATAGGTCAAAGCCACATTTTGATGTATTTGTGACACAGACAACTGCTATTACCATTCACCTAAAATCCACTCAAAATGGTGAGTGTCATAGGAACTTGTTCAGCTTGCATCATGGATATTAACTGGCTCTGCAATTTGAGCTAGCATTTCCTAGTCTAAGACCCTCACAGTCATGTCAACCAAGAATGATTTATCAAACTTGTATTTTACTATGAAATCAGTATTAATTTATTTATTTAAAAAAAATTTTTAATGTTTTATTTATTTTTTAGGAGAGAGAGAGAGACAGCGTGAGCAGGGGAGGGTCAGAGAGAGAGGGAGTCACAGACTGAAACAGGCTCCAGGCTCTGAGCTGGCAGTCAGCACAGAGCCCTACGCGGGGCTCGAACCCATGAACCGTGAGATCATGACCTGAGCGAAAGTCGGACGCTTAACCGACTAGGCCACCCAGGCGCCCCAAATTTAAACAACAATACAATTATAGTCAAACTTGTATTTTACTAAGAAATCTGTATTAATCTAAACAATACAATTATAGTCAACGTTCACAATAGTAGCCAAAGGTTAACAAATGATTCTCAAGTGATTTCTTTTTTTTTTTTAATGTTTTTTATTTATTTCTAGGAGAGAGAGAGAGAGAGAGAGCAGGGGACGGTCAGAGAGAGAGGGAGTCACAGACTGAAACAGGCTCCAGGCTCTGAGCTGGCAGTCAGCACAGAGCCCGACGCGGGGCTCGAACCCACGAACCGTGAGATCATGACCTGAGCGAAAGTTGGACGCTTAACTAACTAAGCTACCCGGGCGCCCCTCTCAAGTGATTTCTTAAGGAACAAATAAAAATCACATAATGCTAAGAATAATTAAGCAACTGGATAGAATGCATTTTTAAAATTTTAATTTATACTGAAAACTGGAAATTTATTTAAATGTGCAAAAAATTATATTGATTAGAATATCTATATTTTACAAATATAATGGCTATATTTGTAAAAATACTCTAATATACGCTGAATATTACCAAGTGTTTTCACATTCTCTCTTTTGTCCTTATTAGAAATTTAGCATTTACAAGACAAGAGACTTCTTTATGTAAGCTTCTAGAACTATCTCAGCTAATGTGTATATACAGGTATTTGTAGTACACTGTATGCATGAATTTGTAGTACAGGTAGCATACATTTGTCCATGCTTATGCCTGAGTATATATGCCTATGTTGTGTGAAAATAAATAAGGGGAAAGATATCTTTATGTTTCCCAAAATTCATTAGCCACATGGCCAATTCCATTTTCTTAATGACAATATACCTTGGCATCTAGATTTCAAGCTTCTCCTATTCATATGAACTTTTCAGACAAGACACATATATTTGCTTACAGGTTTTTTCAAATATCATATATACTTCATGAGAAACATAAAAAATATGAGAAATATATATTTGCCTATTAACTATGAAACTGAGTCTATATTTTGGGACTCAAATCTCCAGTGAAGTCTGGAAAAAAATACCCATCTTATTGTCAGTCAGTGGGAGTTAGTATGCGCAAACAGGCTATAACCTGGCTACTCAGTGGGACAACATCCATTAGAATCTCAAGAGTTGCAAATGGTCACAAATCTCTTAACATTTTTAATTAGGAAATGTCTAATGGCTGACAAATGTATACATTATTTTCTTTAATGTTTGGTCAGAATCTACATCCTTCAGAATCTTAGAGCTTTCCTTTATGAGAAAGCTCAGAGTTAATGTTAAAAAAATGAAACTGATATGTACCTTTAATCTAATAATGGAGAGTAAAAGATTGTTCTAGTTTTAAAATGTTTTGCAAGGTGTACTCACTCCTTAAAGTTCATGGACACATTCTAACATAACTCACTAGTGGTGTCTCAACATGTTAGTTTCATCATTGTAAAACTAGATCATCAGACACACTAGAAATTCCTAGAGAGTTATATATACAATGCTGAGGTTCACTGACATTCAAAAACAAATGGTGGGCTTTTCCCTTAGATCAGGAACAAGACAAAGATATTCACTCTACTTTCATTCAACATAGTACTGAAGTTCTAGTCACAGCAATCAGACAAGAAAACAAAATAAAAGGCATCCAAGTTGGTAAGGAAAAGTAAAACTCACTATTTGCAGATAGCACGATACTATATACAGAAAACCCTAAAGACTCCACCAGAAAACCATTAGAACTGATAAATAAATTCAGTAAGATTACAGGATACACAATGAATGTACAGAAATCCATTACATTCTATACACTAATAATGAAGCAGCAGAAAGAGAGATTAAGAAGACAATCCCATTTACAATTGGACCAAAAATAATTAACCTAGGAATAAACTTAACCAAAGGGGTGAAAGACCTATAGTCTGAAAACCATAAACCACTCATGAAAGAAATTCAAGATGACACAAATGGAAAGATATTCCATGCTCATGGATTAAAAGAACAAATACTGTTAAAACCTTTACACTACCCAAAGCAATCTACAGATTTAATGCAATCTCTATCAAAATATCAACAGCATTTTTTATAGAGCTAGAATGAACAATCCTAAAATGAGTATAGAACCACAAAATATCCTAAATAGCCAAAGCAACCTTGAAAAAGAAAAACAAAACAGGAGGTATCACAATTCCAGACTTCAAGTTATATTACAAAGCAGAAATACTCAAAACATTATGGTAACAAACAAACAAAAGTGAAAGGAAACCTACTGAATGGGAGAAGATATTTGCAAATGACATATCCAATAAGGGGTTAGTATCCAAAATATATAAAGAGCTTATATAGCTCAACCCCCCCCCAAATAAATAATCCAATTAAAAAAAATGGACAGAAGACATGAACAAGCATTTTTCCAAAGAAGACAGACAGATGGCCAAGAGACACATGACATGATGCTCAACATTACTCATCATCAGGGAAATGTACATCAAAACTAGAATGAGATATTACTGCATTCTTGTCAGAATGGCTAAAATGAAAAGCTCAGAAACAAGTATTGGCAAGGATACAGAAAAAATGGAAAGCTCATGCACTGTTGGTTGGGATGCAAACTGCTTCCGCCACTGTGGAAGACAGTATGGAGGTAACTCAAAAAATGAAAACAAAATAAGACTACCTTATGATCCGATAATTGTGCTACTTGTACTTACCCAAAGGGTGGAAAAAAACAATTTTCAGGGATATAGGCACTCCTATGTTTATTGCACTATTTGCAATAGACAGATTATGAAAGCAGTCTGTTTCCATCGATAGATAAATGGATAAAGAAGATGGGATGGGTGTGTGTGTGTGTGCACGTGCAAACACACACACACAATGCAGTATTATTCAAACATAAAAAAGAATGAAATGTTAGTATTTCCAATGACAGGAATAGAACTAGAGAATATAATGCTAAGTGAAATAAGCCAGTCAGAGAAATACAAATACCATATGATTTCACTCATATGTGGAACTTAGGGAAAAAAGTAAAACAAAAACAAAAACAAAAAAACAAAGGAAAACATAGAGACAAAGAAACAGACTCTTTTTTTTTTATTTCTATGAGAGAGAGAGAGAGAGAGAGAGAGAGAGACAGCGTGAGCAGGGCAGGGTCAGAGAGAGAGGGAGTCACAGACTGAAACAGGCTCCAGGCTCTGAGCTGGCAGTCAGCACAGAGCCCGACGCGGGGCTCGAACCCACGAACCGCGAGATCATGACCTAAGCGAAAGTCAGACGCTTAATCGACTAAGCCACCCAGGCACCCCAGCAGACTCTTAACTATAGGAAACAACAGAGAGTTACGAGAGGAGAGGTAGATAGGAGAATGGGTGAAATAGGTGAAGATTAAGAGTACACCTATCTTGGGGAATATATGAGAATGTTAAATCACTATAATTGTATACCTGAAACTAACATAACACTGTATGTTACGTACAAGGAATAAAAATAAAGTAAAATATATCCATGCACACATACAATATCTGGATCTTGATGACACATTAGAAATTCTTAGAGTTATACAATGAAGTTCATTGACATTCAAGAACAAATGGCGATCTCTAGAAAATCATAATCTTACACTAAGATTGGTTTCGTTTGGCAACAGATCATGTCCCGCAATCTATTGTAAGTAGCTGCCCTAGTACCAGTTACAAGAGAGGCTGGAAATGTTTCTGGTGTTCCCAAGTGGGTCTGAAGTTGGTGGGGATTTATATGGGGGAGGGGGGGCAGGGCTAGGAGGTAGGTGTGAATTTGTGGGTGTGTGGGTGGGGGGGTAGTAAGGGGTTTAAGATTTACAATGATGAATAATAATTCATGCCCCAGGTAATACCATATATTTCAAACTCACAAACTGGAACTGATACTAAAATTCATGGAGGGACTATGGAGATGCCAGGGATAGAGATGAGCTGAAGATCCTTCAGATGCTAGACATGCAAACTCACAAATAAGGTATTACCCTTTGGTAGTCAATGGATTATCTTCAAACATGTCATTTGGAAAATATGTTAAGCACAGAAAGACTCCTTCTCCTTCCTCCTGGCTACACTTGTCTTCACAATATCAGAAAAGAGATCCCATGTTGCAATCCTGTTCAAAGCTATTCATTATTCTCTTATTTCATGGCTCCTGTAAATACCTTCAGTTAAAGGAAGAGTCTGAGGTGTGGAAACATGTACCTATTCCAGATCTCAATTGAATAGAACCATATGTGTGTGTGTGTGTGTGTATATATATATGTATATATATATATATATATACTATGTACATATACTATGTACCCACCATAATATATATATATATATACTATGTACACATACTATGTATGTACACAAACTTGGTGACCACAAATCTCCAGTTTAATTATGGGAGCTATTGAAAGTACAGTTTTTGTGTTATAGCTGCAGGCATTAATAACATTCAAACTCAAGAAAAATGCCTTGAGTGTTTTGTTTTTAGTACTTTAAAGATATGGAACAATATGAAAGATTGTTTTAACATGCCTTCTATTTGGATATACATATCCCAGTAGGATTAATTTATACAGTTTAGAAACAAGTACTGCATTAACAGAATGCATACAATAATAAATTGAATAGTAAGCTATCATTTTTTTTTTTCCTTTCTGCTGAGAATTATAATTCATCTTGCAATGAAAAGTGGATCTTGGACAAGACACCCAAGAAGATAAAAGTGAATTTGATCTTATAAAGAATATCCATCATGTTCTTTTACATGGGATAACAATTATACCTGGCAAGAATGGGTAATTTAAATTCCCTAACCACTTAGTCTAATTTTGCTTCCCGTTGATATCTCTTTTTACTTTTTATCACAGTACCCTATTTTATTTTTTATAGCACGTATTATTATCTTGTTCTTTTATGTGTTTGTTTATTATCTGCCTCCCACTATTTAGATACAAACTAAATATAAAGCTTTGGCCTGTTTACTGCAGAATCCTCATCATCTACAACAGTAACTGGCCCAGAGATGGCACTTGCTGGGTATTTATTGACTGGATGAATAAACACATCAATTAATTAATTAAAATAAATAGTATGAATTTTATACAAATTATGGCAAGAATTCTAGAGAATAAAAAACTCACAGAATGGTACAGATTTGTCTTTATGGAAGTCTATGTTTAAATAAATCATTAATATGTCTTTATTTCATAGATACTTTCAGTACTTATAGAGGCAAATATAAGTATCTCAAAGAGACAATTTTTCTTTATCTTTTTAAAAATATTTTTTAACATTTATTTATTTTTGAGAAGCAGAGAGAGACAGATCATGAACAAGGGAAAGGCAGAGAGAGACACACACACACAAAATTCAAAGCAGGCTCCAGGCTCTAAGCTGTCAGCACAAAGCCCAATGTGGGGCTCAAACTTACGGATCGTGAGATTATGACCTGAGCTGAAGTCAGATACTTAACTGACTGAGCCACCCAGGCACCCCTACTTTATCTTGTATTCAGCTACTGCTTTAGCCCACAAAATTTTACAGACGATAGGATACACCACATTTAGGAAGTTTTCCATAAACCTCTGAGAGGGAAATAAAAAAATCAAGGAATGAATAGAGATGGGTTTTTTTTGTTTGTTTTTTTTTTTTTGGTTTTTTTTTTGAAATGCTGCTGTGGTTTTCTTTCTTTATAGAAAGGATCTGAGCTTACATGAAGGATGTTCAAGATATTAATGTTTTATTTACAAATAGCAAGAAAAGTACAAATATATTTGTACTTCAAACTACACAAATATATCTAAGATTCAGAACTTCTACCAAGGTTACAAAATAATTTGTCAAACCAAGCATTACCTCTCAGTCCAGGTTGGATGGTGGATAGTCTGGCTAAATTAGTGAAAACACATAGAATTTAATTTTTTCCTATTCTAAGAATGATGAATTGCCATTTGCCAAATGTAAGTTCTGTTTCAATATCTTAATCTTATATCATAATGTTTGTTAATATTCTCTTTAATGGTAAGAAAAAAAATTAGTAAAAAAGTACAAAACAGTCCTTGCATAGCAATATCAAAATGTTAAAAGCATATTTCAGGTGTGAAATCTACAACATGTTCTCGTAACTTTCATATTGCCAAAACAACACTGTACAGATGTGTCTGGAGTCAAGTGGCTATTAGAGCTGGTTTCTGTTGCTGTGGTAAAATGCAAAGCCCCACCAATGTCACTGATAAGATATTGTTATCAATGTTGAATTATTAGCTGAAACATTCAGTCACAGCACAGGAACTGACACTCTTTGAAAGGAAACCAAGACCCTTCTATGTTATATTTCAGTCCTGCTTGAAAATTTCCAGGTCAAAATCAGAGCAATCCAAATGCATCTACTTACACAGAATGTGCAAGTCTATTGTCCTGCTAAAACTGTCAATTCTCTATCATCTGAAATCACATTACAAAGAAATGCAGGCAGACAGCCTCTGCCATGTCCAATATAAGATAAAAATCTTAACTCTAATTAGTCACTCTGAAAAGCTATGGTTGCTTTATATTGCCTTAATCAGTAGACCACCACTCATTACCACTCACGCTGTAAATAATTTTAATCTGTCTCTCCTCTTATTTTCTCTCCTTCCTTTCTGATTCATTCTGCATTGCACCTCCAGATTGATTCTTCTAAAACATATTTTCATTCATGTTATTCTTTGGCTCAAAAGCCTATCCTACCTTTTAGCCCTTCAGAATTTCATCCAAGCCCCTTCACCTCACATTCCAGGTCTTTCATTTGATCACCTTCCACTTTCCACCTCTCCTCTGACCCTCTTCCCTGTGACTAAAATCTTTAGTGATCCACTTAAGTTCATCTCTTTCTCTCTCTGGAGTACATGATTTTTTTTTTCTTTTCAATGGAGTTCTTGGTTGTGAAATATCCTTTCCTCCATTATAACATTCTTTCTTTAAGATCTAGCACAAACCCCACCTCCTGCACAGAAAGCTCTCTAAGAATACTCACACAATGCCTACTTTCCTCCCTGTGGATTCCCACCACATACACATTCTCCATTAATCATATATTTCTTTGGGCCAGCTTTGAACTTATTAATTAAATTAAATGCTGCAAAGCATTTACAATTTTTATGTGTTTATATCCTCTACAAAGGTAGATTATAAACTCCTTGAAGGCAGTGGTCACTTTTTAAAATTCTTTTTATCTTCCTTGGGGCGCCCGGGTGGCTTAGTCGGTTAAGCGTCCGACTTTCGCTTGGGTCATGATCTCACGGCTTGTGGGTTCGAGCCCCGCGTCAGGCTCTGTGCTGACTGCCAGCTCAGAGCCTGGAGCCTATTTCAGAGTCTGTGTCTCCCTCTCTCTCTGACCCTCCCCTGCTCACGCTGTCTCCCTCTCTCTCTCCTAGAAATAAATAAAAATATTTTTTAAAAAAAATTCTTTTTATCTTCCAAGATAGCTAGCACATTGTTCTTCAAATAATAAGCATATCATTAAAGCTCCGTAAATCAAAGACTTTTAACATATTTGAGAAGTAAGTAGAGTCTATGTGTGAAGAAACATGATTCCCGAATCATTAGTAAACATGTTTCAAGGTTTCCAGTAATCCAAGATTTGGTTTGCTTGATCATTTTTTTTTTATAGTTTATTTATCTGGAGAGAGAGAGAGAGAGAGAGAGAGAGAGCGCACGTGCGTGTGCACACAAGTGGGAGTGGGGAGAGAGAAATCCCAAGTCTCACATGGGACTTGAACTCAGGAACCATGAGATCATGACCCGAACTGAATTCAGAGTTAAGTGACTGAACCACCCAGGCACCACACGGTTTGCTTGGTTATTAAAGCTATTTTCTACTTACACCAAAGTTATATTATTTAATTACTTGATTGATTATTTCTAAGCCATGAAATTTATAAAATATAACGTTTTAAAAACAAAGTATATACATATATGTGTGCAACTATGTGACTGCATATAAGTATCTGTAAGTAAAACTAAGTACAGAGTTTCTCTGGGAATACAGATATTTCAAGGGCATCTCTAGAGAACTCAATTTTTATGAGTTATAAAGAAACAATATGCAAGAAATTCAATGACAATCAGGACATTGATAGCTTTAATGCATTTTGAATGACATGAACAATATGCTTATAAGAATCAAATGTACGTCTCTAACGTCCTGCTAAATCTTATGTTCTGCCATGGAGCACTATAGACATGTAACTGTAAGTCTACATTTTCTACGAAGGTGAATCAATAGCTTAATTTAATTCCTATAATGCTTAAAATGTAGTGGAGTTTTCCAAGATCCATTTTATAATGAAGGTTTTAATACACTAGTACGTGGAAAACATGTGGAGATAATGTTACTGAAGAAAATTAAATGAACAAATATTTTAAAATCAATAGCAACTTAGGTTCTGGTTAAAGTGAGTTCTATGTATGTTGGATCTATCCTTTCACAGTGCTTTATGTGTGAGCAGTGATGTTAATATTACATATTGTCACTTACCATCTTTCAGAATGGTTTCTCGCTCGGTGCCATCTATCTTCTGCCGGCCAATTAGGAAACTGGTGGTGTCAGCAAAGTAGATATAATTGGTTTCTGCATGGAAATCTAAAGCACGAGGGTTTACCAGATTCTCTATGGGGATCATGTATTCATCAGCTATCTTGGTATTCAAGTCCATTCCTCTAACAATTCCTGGGCGTCCTTTCCCATAAAAGAGGAACAACTCATTCTTCGGTCCTGCAGAAGAAAGATTACAACATAAACAACTGATGCTGCCTAATCTTCTTTACACTGCATAATGCCACTGTTTAATTAACTGGCACAATTAGCTTTTTTTAAATTCAATACCAAAAATTAAACTCTAAAATATGCCAAATGTATCTCAATGCAAGAAGGCCAGCTAATTGCATTACTTTAATTAAAACAGAAATTACTTCCATGAATGGGTTATATTTAGTTAATTATTCTTTTGTCTGTAACTGTCTGTATAGCAAAAATATGACAGATCATTGGATAACTGGTAACAGTAAAATGGACATTTATTAAAACATCCAACACATTTAATTTTACAATTCATTACAATCCATCTAACACATTCTGTAGATACAAACTGTAGCATTCATTATGTCTGACAATGGTACAAACTTTAGAATATTTAAAACACCCTTCCTCAGAGTCTGCATGAAAGGCTGTCAGAGGCAAACAAATAGAATCACACAGTATCACATACTTGTATGTGAATATATTACAGATGTCTAAACAAGTGATTTATTTTTTTAAGAAATGAAATAAAATGCCAGTTACAGCATCACTTTTTTCTTTACATCTTAATAAGAATGTTAGAGATTGATGTTATCTGTCAGTAACTCTGATGTACAACACAGCCCTTATCACAACAAAACAAAACAAAACAAAAAACCCAAACAAAAAACAATTCCCCAGGTTAAAAATGCCAAAATCAGTGTAGCTTTTTCTATAGTGTGAATTGACTCCTTCAGACTTTCATATGGAAATACATGCCAGGCTTTCCAATTGCCAGAGCAATTGACTTAGTCTACATAATTTGAAGAAAATACTTCTATTTAAAAGGAAAAACACATTGAGTGTTATTAATAAAACTGAAGATACAAATGACTCAGTTATCATAGGATGCCAGTACCATAAGTGAGATTCTTAGCAAAGTAAAATAAACTATAGAAAATTTGGAGAAAACAGAAAACAATGGGTATTACCCATAAACTCAACACTCTCAAAAGAAATTATATTATCAGTTTATATATATTTTTCTCCTGTTTTCTTTAAAAGTGTTATTGAATATTAAATGTATATAAACAAATACTTGTTGCATTTAATTAAAAAAGAAAAATAAAACAAATTGCATGTACCTTGCACAGATCTTAAAAATACTTCCGGAACACTGGAGGGGATTCATGTGCCCTAAACATTCCTTCCTCCCTTTTTCCTATTCTACTTTCATCCCAGAGACGTCCAATTCCTAATTTATTTATCATATATTTTTTTCAAATTTTAGTCCATATGTGGTATGTATTTCCTAACAGTAGACTGATTTTTCATGTTTGAAATTCATGTGTGAATTCTTCTGTGAGTTAACTTTATTCTTATTATAGTTGTGATATTCACCTATGGTTGTTATAGACATCATTCATTTATTTCCACTGTTGTATTATACTCCTTTATGTGACTGTTTAAAAATTAATTTTTCTAATGCACAATTATATATAAGAGGACATTCAATTTTATATTATGCTTTCATCATTCAAGATTAGTATCTAAATTATGGTTCATGTTGATCCATTATTTAAGCCTCACGTTCTTTCACTATGATCAGTATACTATATGATAACTTGTCAAACTATCCCCCTGGGTTGGTTTTATCTTTTCATTATTATGATACTGAGATAGCCATGTTTTTTTTAACCTAGCGTTTTACACATTTTTAAAGATGATCTCTAAGTATACATTTCTAGAAATGGAATTACTGGTAAAGAATATGACATCCTTGTTCCTCATTGCCCTCACAGTCTCGCTGTCCATCTATTTTTAAAAGTATCTTTTTAAAATAGTTTTCTAACTGTTTATTTATTTTGAGAGAGAAAGCAAGTGCTGGTGGAAGAGTGGAAGACAGAGAGGAGAGGAGAGAGAGAATCCCAAGCAGCCTCCCAGCCCTCAGTGTGTAGCCTGACACAGGGCTCAGTCTCACATACCGTGAGATCATGACCTGAACCGAAGTCAAGAGTGTGATGCTCAACGGACTGAGCCCCCCAGGTGCCCCTATTATATCTTTTTAAAATAATATTGTGTATTATTTAAAAGTAGTGAGTATTTATTTGAAAAGTGGCATGTCCTCCAAATTTTATATGCACCGATACTTTTGTTTTTTAAAAGAGGAATATTAAAAAATAAAATAACAAAATAAAATATGAATCTTATATAATTACTTTAGCACCTCATTTTTAAATTAATGATATTTTATTGTGTCATCAAAAACTCTTCAAAACATTACTTTCAATGGCAGCAACATATTCCCTGCTGGAGAGGCAGTATGGTAAGTCAGCTTACCTATTGCTGGGTCCTTAGATAGTTTCTGAGTCTTTGTTATTATAAACACTTTTACAATGAATTGTTACAGTCAAAAGAGGGATAATTTCTTACAGGATACTATCAGTTTTATGTCTTTTGTATGTTTTATCAAATGTCTTTCCAACAGTGACATAAATTTTCACTTTCTATTAGCAATGCATAAGAACACTGTTTTCAACATACCAGATTTTGCTAACATTTATTTTTAATTGATGTTTTAAATGGGAATTGGTAAACCTGATACTTCATTGGTTTAATGTTTGTGTACGTGTGTGTGGGGGGCACGCACTTTAAATAAGAGTCATCATTTTCCCCACTGTTTACTAAAGCCACTTATTTTAGTCATTCAATACCTACTTTAAAATTTCCTTTAGTGTCTTGACACTTGACACTGTCAAGATACTATAAGGAAGACAACTGAAACTACAAACTACATTTCAGAGACACTCCTATAGGGCCTGATTTTAAGTACCTGCAATCAGGTGTACTAACTGAAGCTTAGAATATAGAAATGAGGTTGTCTTTTTCTACTCCTGTTATTATTCATCTGTATATCAAGAGGCAAGGAAGCGGGTTTTGTTTTGTTTGCCAGTAGAGAACCACCAGCTGTGATATATATCTGGAGCTGATAGTTGCGGTGCAAGTTGTAGAGATCCTGGGTCTCAGCCCAAATGGTGTGCTTTTGGACCTACCATTTGTGGCCTCCTGATACCCTAGATTCTGAGTGTGACAGGTCTCCAGTTTTAAGCCAGGGTAGTTGACAGTGGTTTTGAGGGATGTTCTGAAGACTGAGTCTAGAAGCCATTGCTTCAGGCTTTTCAATGATTGTGTTAGCACCTATATTTTCTCCTTAAAATAGCTAGAATTATCTTTGTTAATATAAATGTACCTTGATTGATACACTACACTAGGAGTGATTGAAGTTTATGCAACTGTGATCCCATGTTTTTCTCCAAACATATGTATGCATTTCTGTATGCATGCACATATGTATGTATGTATATGTATGATTGTATTTTTGCATGACATGCCATCACTAGTGGTAATCACACTAGTTTAAAAGTTGGGAACACACACACACACACACGCACACACGCACACCTCTGCTTATCTTAAGGCTCCTGACTTTCCATTATCCAGAGGATCTCCTGAACATAAAACCCACCATTTAATACAAAGTTAGAAATATAAACAAACTACTAAGACATATATTTTATCACAGTTGAGCCTCCTGGATTGCCGATTAAAAATGTTCGTTCTAATAATTCAAACCATTTAGACTTATAACAAATTTAGTGATCCAGTTTCATAGTCTTTAGTAAGCACATGACAAGAAAGTCAAAGACATGACAGAACAGTGACCAGAGAGGGAATCCTGACAGAAATAAAAAGCCATTGCTATAACAAAATGGAGACACAACAGACACTGTAAAAAGCAGTCATCATAACTTAAAAAATTATGGTATTTGGGAGACATTTAACAGAGAACAGTCTCCACATGAACACAATTCCCACAAAGGCCGTTCTACTATATTTGCTTATGAAGACCCCAAGTAAAGATGTTAATTAATTTGGGGGCAAAAATCTAAATTTGCAAAAGTCATGCATCAAATTATTAATTATCTATTTAAATAAAGAACAATTATGTTATTCAGCATATTTCAAGAATAAAACAAAGTCTAAATGTTAGAAAGCTTTTCAATAAAATTGTTAAAGAGATTGATATTTAATTAGTATAGCTCCAGTTACCTGGAAAATTAAATAATGAAATGAATTTCACTCCCCAGTGATGCTGGATAAGGTGAAACATTGCTTTATGTGGATTTTATTGGACTAAACAAAACACCTGTAACTAGGAGCAGCTTCTTAGTTCAGATAAGAGAAAATATGGTCAACCAATGATTCGGGCTCATTAGACCAAAAACCTTCTTTAGGGAATTAAAGAAAGGATCTTCCTAAAAATCTTCCCTGAAGTATATTTCCCAGGGATTCCTAAATTTAGTGACTCTATAGCCTGATTCAGATTATCATTTACATTATCACAAAAACAAAACAAAGCAAAACAAACAAACAAAAACAAAACCCCTAAATACTGAGGAAAAACAGCTGGTATATTTTGCAGGCAAATTCCACCTGTTGAGTCTTATGTTATTGCTGATGTTGACATTGCTAATTAATACTAAAGAAACCTATTCTGAAGCAGTAGCTGCTGGCAAAGTGTTTGATTTTAACAACATACTTTTGCATGACCTGCCATCCCTTCCCAAGTTGAAGCCCGTCCTGCAGCGACAGGTCCGTGTTTTGTAACTGCTGCTGAGCAGACAGATGTGTGAGCATCCCCCTGGCATTCCATATGGATCCACTTCACATGCATGGCTTCTGACTACAACAAATAAAAAATAGCACACTTGAACATTTCCAAAGACAAGATAATTATGTGCATCAGTATGTTGAAACTTTTACAGTGCATGGAGAGGGAATCTTCCCCCAAATCTTTAATCCGAATGACTTATTACCATAATCAATGGGGAAAAAAAAAAAACTAGATTAAACTTCATCAAAGAAGAGAGAGGAATTTGTCAAAGTCCTCCTAAGGTTACATTTAAAAAGAAAACAATTCTGCTTTTATATTTATTTAAACCGTTTACATGTAGGCACAATATGTAACATATGTCTGATGCATGCTTGTTATTTTTAAAAACACATTTCTTACAAATATAAAAAGATACTATAAAAATATGCCAGGTTAGGTAATTAAGCAGAGAAAGAATTTATTTTGAAATCCATTAGATAGGCACTTAATCTGGAAGAAATGTGATTCAGGAACTATCTTTATTGAGAAGTGCTGAGACAACTTTTTTTTTTCTGAGTCCACTGTGATTTTGAGAACCCTACCACAAAGTGAGTGTGTGTGTGTGTGTGTGCGTGTGTGTGTGTGAGAGAGAGAGAGAGAGAGAGAGAGAGAGAGAGAGAGACAGACTGTAATTTCCAAAAGGAAGAGGTTACTTTGAATGTAGAGACTGAGGAACAGAAGAACATTTCATGAGTGTAGAAGTTACAAAAGGGCAAAAATATAAAAGCACCATATGACATATGAAGAGAATGAGAAAAAGATGAGTCAAAGAAAATAAACGGCATGGCAGGTATAACGTCAGTAAGATTTTACATACTATTGTGGTTGTATTTTTTTTTGATCACACTTACCTGAGATTATGACAAATAACGTGGCAATTTCTTTTCTTTTCTTTTTTTTTACAAATAGTTTATTGTCAAATTGGTTTCCATATAACACCCAGTGCTCATCCCCACAAGTGCCCTCCTCCATGCCCATCCCTCCTCCCCCCGACATCCATCAGTCCTCACTTTTTGTCAGCATTCAAGAGTCTCTCATGGTTTGCCTCTCTCGCTTTCCCCCACCATTTCCGCCCTTCTTCTCCCCCTTGTTCCTCAGTTAAGTTCCTCCTAATCTTCCTATACGTGCAAACATATGATACTTGTCCTTCTTTGTCTGACTTATTTTGCTCAGCATAACACCCTCAAGGTCCATCCATGTTGCCACACATGGCCAGATTTCATTCTTTCTCATAACATGGCAATTTCTTTTAATAATAAAATGGTCATGCTTTAAAAATTCTTCCATGTTCATTTTGCATTCCTGATTTTCTACATGAAAATACCCCTACCTCCTACCTCTGTCCCTAACAACCTTTTGTCAACACAGCAGCCATATTGATTGATTTAAAAAGTAAGTCCTATCATGAGACTCCTCTGTTTAATGCTTCCTAAGGACTCCTGCATCTCTGTAAGAAAAAGATTTTACAATTGTCTAGAGGACCCTACTTGCTATGGTCCTCCTTCATTTCCCCAATCTCTCCCCTTCTACTTCTCTTTACCTTTTTTGCTCAGCTTTAGACACATACGTCTCCTTGCTGTTTCTTGAAAACTCTAAACGTGCTCTTCCTTATGGTCTTTGTGCCTGCTCATCTTTCTATCTGCCATGTTTGTGCCTCACTCTTCAATTACTTCAAGTTTTCTTTTAATTTCACTTGTTCACTGGACTTCCTCTAACCATTCAATACAAAATTGCAAAGTACCCCCATCCCGGAGACATCCCATCTGCTTTATTTTTCTCTATAGCACTTACTATCTTCTAATATACTTGATCACTTTAGTATTATGTCTTCTCTACTGGAATGCAAATACCATAAAGGCAAGAATTTTTGTCTGTTTTACACACTGCTGTAATCCCAGTGTATATACAATAGTTCCTCATATATAGTAGATGTTCAGAGAATAATTGGCAAATGAATATATCCTAACATCACACTCTAATAAGGTTATGTACAGAATTCCAAAATTAAATTGAGTATAAACCGATTTGTGACAATACATTCCCCCAACAAAATCTTTGTTAATGTTTAGATAATTCTAAATTAGTTTCATTTTGAAACACAGAAAATGATGAAAATTTGGAGTGGTCATTCTTGCATGTTACATTATTCTATATATGACCCGATATAAATTGTACTGATAAACAAGTATCACTAACCTACTATGCAAAAGTAACTAGTTTGTGTTTTTAGAAATAATTGGAAACATTATAGCCTTCTCATTAAAAGTTATTTTTTAATTACCTTGTATTAAAGAATAATTGGGATAAGTTAAGAGACCCAAATTACTACAGTAAAAAATTGAACAGATACTGAAGGATGTCAGTTGATTTGAAATTATTCTCCCAGAATGATACCAAAAAGCATCCTTAGCATCTTAGTATCTGGGATTTCTGTCTAAACACATCATGATTGAAAGCTCTTTCCTGAATCTGAATCTAGCCATCATTTCAATACTATGGTTGTAGAAACAATTCACTAGGAACTGAAGAATGTGTCATTGAAACTTGTGCAGGGAGCACTCTTCCATTTTATCAGGCAGACATGTACCCTTTTGCTATCAAACAGAATTTTTGACTCACCCACTTTAACTCCATATAGAGCACAAGGACCATCTCCCCATTCAACCCCACCATTATAAAAGCAATGCAGGAGTCTTGTGTCTTACCTGTTGGTTGAGTTCTTTTTTGATAAATTCGGATTCCTCGAGCGTTTTCCATTTTAATTAATGATTGAATATCAGTGCCATTAAATCGGTTTATCCTTATGATACTGAAGTTATCAGAATTGGTTGCATACAAATAATCTTCAAACACAGTTATACCATAAAGATGTCTGATCTATATAGAGGGGCAAAAATAACTATGATTTTTAATTATGTTGCTTTTAACTTGAAGGAAAACTGTTTGCTATTTACTACTGTGGAAAATCTCCATAGAAGAGTCACATACATACTATCATTTATTTTCTCTTCAATAATTCAACATTTCACTAATTTATTTCTTTTTCTCTGAGAAGAAAACATTACGCAGTGGTAGATAAAGCAGTTCCAAATAAATGGAAAATTTTATTCATGATTCATTAAGAAAACATGTTTAGTAGCTACTTTTCAAAGGCTAGTAAGAACCTAACTTCCAAGCATATTCAATTGTATGCTTTAGACACTGTTATATAAAATTTGAGATGATTTTATGGGCTGTTTGTTCGTATAATTAGGAGATACAGAATCTAAAACAGTGCAGCTCTGGCTGTGTGGACTCATGAGAAAATACCTTTGAAAATTTATTTTATAATAAGTTCAAAATCCCATTTTTAATTCATTTTTTTAAACTTTATTTTAATGTTTTTATTCTATTTCTGAGAGAAAGAAACAGAGTGTGAGGTGTGAGTGGGGGAGGGGCATAGAGAGGGAGACACAGGATCTGAAGCAGGCTCCAGGCTCTGAGATGTTGGCACAAAGCCTGAGCCGGGCTCAAACTTGTGGGACCCTGAGATCATGACCTGAGCTGAAGTCAGTGACTTAACTGTCTGAGCCATGCAAGTGCCCCCTTTTCATTAAAAATTTTAAGTCACATGTTACACTTCGATGAATACTTGCTCCAGTAAGAAAAACAATAAATAATGAAACCAAATATTTAAATAATTGCAAAAACAAAATTCACTCAGAAATTACTTTTTTTTTTTTTTTAACGTAAAGGCTATTCATAACAGAAATGGAGCTGCTTGCTATCCATGACACTTTATTTTTTTTTTTAATGTTTTATTTATTTCTAGGAGAGAGAGAGAGACAGCGTGAGCAGGGGAGGGTCAGAGAGAGAGGGAGACACAGACTCCGAAACAGGCTCCAGGCTCTGAGCTGGCAGTCAGCACAGAGCCCGATGCGGGGCTCGAACCCACGAACCGTGAGATCATGACCTGAGCGAAAGTCGGACGCTTAACCGACTAAGCCACCCGGGCGCTCCAATCCATGACACTTTAACACGCTAACTCTGCTTAGCAGAGGTCCTGGGGATTGAACATGGGTATGGACAATTTACATTTGCAGAAAGCTGCTAGTATAGCACAGAAAGAATGGGTTTACTGATTTTCCCATACAAATGCCTGTAGGCTGTGCACAATGCCTTTGGGTATTCCTTATATTAGGTTTGATTCACAATGCTTCTGCCTCAGGGTAGGGTGGGGCTATCATTTAATTTGCTTTAGAGATTTTGTTGAAAGCGATCTGTCACAATTCTCTGGCATTATATTGCACTTTTAGTGAACTTTTAGCACAGATTGTAGTTAAAAGAATTTGAAAAAATGTATGGTTTGATTGTAAGGTATTTTATAGAACAAAAATATAAGTTCTTTAAATTGTTTTTTTATAATTTTTTAAATGTTTCTTTTTGAGAGTGAGAAAGACAGAGCACGAATGGGGAAAGGGAAGCAAGAGAGGGAGGTGCAAAATCTGAAACAGTTCCAGGCTCTGAGATGTCAGCACAGAGCTGAACTTGGAGCTTGAACCCATAAGGTATGAGATCATACCTGAGCCAAAGTCAGATGCTCAACCCACAGGTGCACCACCCAGGTGCCCCCAATTTTTTATTTTAAGCAGGATATTTTATAAATTTTGTACTTTAAGCAAAAGCATTTGATTCATTCTCTCCAACCTACATGACTCATTATTACTATCGCTTTTCCTGTCATATGAATTGTAATTACAAGAAGACTGGCTGTTGCATGTTTTGTTTTGGGGGGTGGTGGTGATCATATCGCATTTCTTCATGTCCAGGCTAGGAATGAAAGATAGGAATTAATAAGGATAATCATTCCATGTTAAAGCCCAAATAATATTTTTTCGTGTAAGAGTTATTCCCTAATGTGTGTTTGCCTGTGACTGCGTCTGCACGCACACACATGCCAAAGAGAAGAGGCAGGGATGTCATGTGTTTATTTACTAATATCCACATAAGCTGACATCATGTTCACTAGATAAATCTATGGTCCAGTTTTGACTTGAGCAATACTTTTTCCTATAAAAATTCCAAGTGAATGGAATTCTTCCATCAACAATAATATCATGCATGTTTTGCCCAAAGTTTAGAGCCATTCTTCTGGGAGGTGTGGTTGTGGCATACTTTTACTGCTCTTACACATGCTGGAGAGAAAGCATAGCCATAGAGGGGGAAGTTGGGCAGGTAGAAAATATAGTCACATGGTAAGGATCAATTGTATTCCCTGTCCCCATGTCCTCCTTCAGAAGAACCTGTTTCCCGTAAAGTAAGTACACCATTGCTTGCTCTGTTACCTCTGACAGATGTGGGAGAAGCTGAGAACGGTGGATAGACCATTCTGCCAATAGCCTGAATACCTAGAAAAATTTATCTATGTTTGATTACTTAGTGGCAGAGTTAGAATATGTTTAGGGAATCAGAAAAAAAAAAAAAACCTCAGGTGATAGAAATGGGAAAAAATGAATAATTAAAAACTTCAGACATTAAAAACTTTGTAAAAGTAGTCATGAGGAAAATCATTTTAATTTCTCATCATTGTTTCAAGATTTAACATTGGAATGACATATTGAAAAGAAGATCCATCATAGTCATTTTAGAAATTAGGTGCTCTAAAAGTCCTAACTAAGGCCTTCTAAGAAATTAGGGGTTTTAGGACAGGTGAAAGTAAGAATGAAACAACTGGCCTCATCTCTAATATTGGACATCTTTTTTAATTTCCCAGATTAGTGCATTTGCTTGTCTGTCAAGGAAGGAAAAATAATTTCATTGTTAAAGACTGATTAGAAAGGAAAAAATACCCTTAAGGGATAATTATAGAATATTTATGTCTCAGATTACAAAAGAAAGAAGAGATTCATGTATTTCAGCTCCCAAGAATAAGAATCTTGCATGAAATTAGTGCAGTCACTGAGGTAAAATTTAATTTCAGAAAGTACACTAGTGAATAAGGCTTATTTCTACTTAGAGATCTCCTTTAGGTGTTTACTGAGTGTTATCTGCAAAACTTTATAATTCAACAATGGAGAACCTATACAGATGGGAAAGAGCTTGACCTCAATGACATTCATGGAATTCTCATTCTAGGAAGTACTTGAAAACATCAGAAGGCAAAATTTAGTTCAGCCTATTAAATTAATAAAAATACTTTTGTGAATAGGCATTTGCTTTTGTTAGCAAAATATCTCCAGGGCCACATGGGATACATGATAGTCTAGCTCTTTCTGAATAAACTGCTTAAATTAGATTTTAGTAAGTTTTAATTTTAATAGGTCAAAATATCTGTCCTATTCTAATTTCTTTCTTACTAGCAGGGCACTTTTGTTTTTGTTCTTTTTTTGTTGGTTTTTGTTTTGGTGTGCTTTGTTTTTAATAGAGCGGGGTGGGGTTGGGGGGCAGAACAGTCTCCTCTATGGGAGACATCACAATTTTTATGGCCCTTTGCAACTTGACTTTATAAGAAATTTCCAACACTGCAATTCAAATTTTGGGTCTTCTTCCTAGTATGATACCATTCATTTCATTACCTTAGCTGCATTTTCTAACAGAATTGTACTTACTTGTCTGCCTTGAATGATAGTATGTCTGTTTTTTCCTTGATAATCCACTACTTCCACATAGTCCAAGTAAAGATCTACCCAGTAAACCAATTTGTTGACTAAGTCTAGTGCCAGTGCAGCTGGCTGTTCTGTCTTTGAATCAATTATCCTTGTTCTGTTCAGCCCATCCATGTCACATCGCTCCACTTTGGCCACATTCCCGTAGTCAGTAAAGAAAAGTTTTCTGTTGAAAGAAAACTAAATGTTAAAGTGGAAGGGGGTGAAGCATATTCAATAGAACCATCTGTAAAAAACAGAACTTTTCCTTCTAATTTATTTCAGTGGTTACATCTGTTAGCTTCCCATAACCATTTCCATATAATATCACTCATAAACAGAGAAATCTGCTAATGAATATTGCAGGGCATAAGGGAGCAGGTTAACTAACAACTGTAAAATTTCCCCAAAATGAATGATTATGGTGGGTTTATTTTTGTATTAGGGGAAATGTTTCTTTAAGCCTCATAGAGCTGATACACAGAAACCACAGGAAAGCATGCAGCCTGTTTGCCATAAGCTTCAGAAGTGAGCCAAGTCACCAGGCCAGGGCACGTGAGCTATCAGGCTTTATCTTCAACCTGCTTTTCAAATTGCCTAGTAATGTCTGTCTCCCATAAAAGCTGTTATGTGGAACTCAATGATTCTATGAGTGGTAGAGAATAGCAAACCTGGAATGGAATTAAGCAGATGGAAAAACAAATGTGGTGTTTGTAGCAATGGAAATAAAACATAAATTAACCCCCCCCCCCAAATAAGCATTCCCAAATATTTCCAAATCACAAAATTTCATAAAGCGAATACAGATCATTTTCCTCATTTTCTCTTTATTTAAAGAAGAGTCTAAAAAGCAATGTTGATCTCCAAGATAAATTAATAATAATAATAATAATCCTTCCATGAAACACTGTCTTTCAAAGGTTTAAGTATCTCCAACATTTCAGTGTCTAATATTTGATTAGTATTCACTACGTGTAGTAAACACAAATCAATTTCAGTTAACCTGACAATATTTTAACAAGATTACCTATTCAGGAGACTAAATTACATTTGTAAATAGAAGATAATCTTGCCTTGACTTAAATACAATCTCAAGAATAATTTGATTTACAGTGACTGAGCAATATTAAGAATACCTAGAGTACAGAATATTTGATATTATCAACTTGGTCAGTTAGTTTTTAGTTACTGTTCTCAACATACTTGCATTATATAACAGTATGGGATATATTTCAAGCTAAAAAGTATTATTTAAGGTTTAATTTAGCTCTTTCTCCTGCAGGAGGTTTTTACTAATTTTTAAACATTAATGCATACTGTTCTGTAATAGTGTAAGCCAGATTTTATTAGTAGTATATATTTCCCAAATGTTCTTAAAAATTGATTTACCACACTAAGCTAAAAATTACTTTTCAAGTGACATTCTATTCAGGTGAAGAGCTTTTCTATTCTAGTAAAGAATAAATAAAAGGGCATATAATCCTATATATTATTATCATATTGAATGCTCACACTTCTACTCCTATGCTTGCTTGGTCTCTCTCCTCTCTCTCTCTTTCTCTCCCTCCTGCTTCCATCTTTCATCTCCTCTTTCTTCTCTTTAAGTCAATTTGTCAATTGGTTCATAGCTATATCGAGTTAAACTGCCATAATGAGTACATAGCTTTCCTATTTCTTACTGTAGAACATTGCCCACTATTCCTGTTACATATATATGAAGCTCTCTTTTTCCTCTCATAAAAAAAAATGCTTTCTCTTTCAGTTTCCTCTTCTGATGGGTCCATTTCATGGAGCAGAAGAGACACTCATGTGCGGGTAGATTAGCTCTGTGCACAGAGAGTTGGAGGCTCTGGCACACTATGGATGATATGAAATGGATAGGCTATGCATCGATGGTGATATAGAGTAGGAGACTGTACCAACTACATGGTGTTGAAGAGAAAAGATAAGTCTGGAGTTAGAGACGTCTTGGAAGTCATCTTGTGATGGCTTAAATTATATGTGATCCCAAAAGAGAAAAGAGAAAAGTATGGCACAACCAGAACTGTGGATGCATGCCATCAGAGAGAGAGAGAGAGAGAGAGAGAGAGAGAGAGAGAGATCAGAGCTCTGGTCAAAGAGATCACACAGACTTTCATAGAAATCTAAAGGAGAAAAGTTCCAGGATAAAGGATTGCAGTGGCTGGCTAGGTGAATCACAAAAACAAACAAGCAAAAAAACCAAAACAAATAATAATATAGGTTAAGAAAATGTCAGGAATTTGGTATTTGTTAAAATACTAGTAATTTTGTGATAATTCTGCTTGAGAAGTTTAGTTATGGGGAAAGAGTGAACCAGCTGATGATGACAGAGGTCAGGAAAATATAACTTATTTTTCCAGGAAGATTTTCAGTGATATTGACCAGTTATGGCAGGAATGATGCAAGTGAATGTCATAATTCCAGGTCATAATAAAAATGGCTGAGGTAACTAAGTTTCAGCCAAAATATGGAGGAAAATATATGATTATCAAAAATTCACTGTTTTAATGGAGTAAAATCAAAAGGACAGGGGGACTTAAGGTATGTGAAAGAATTGGTAAACAAGCGCCAGAAGAAATAGTAAAGGATTTGCCTTCTATCCCCAACACAGAGTAAATAAGCAAACAAACAAGCACAAAACCCCAAAAAACTAGTACCAAATGAAAACATAAAAGATGTTTCTAAATGGAACCTTTTCAGACTTCAGAATACTATGATAGACTCTGTTTATTTATAAGTGAAATGTAAGAAATGGAAGAGTTCTCAAAGATAATAGCACTAACATCACAAAACTGCAAGCATTAAGTACCCACAGTCACAGGATTATATACATGCTTTTTGTTTGTTTATTAATGTTTAACTTTAGTTTAAAATCTACTACTGTTACAGAGAAAAGCTTCATTCTCAGGGAATTCCTTAATTGAAGCGAAGTTATGTTATAATTAATAAGCCAAAGCTGAAGTTTGTATCTAAAACTATCTAAATTTATTTGTTACATAAGCGTAGCTGGGTTGAAAAATCACTCTTTTCTTAACGTATGAAATATCTCTCCAAATCTTAGAAAAACTAAATAGTCCCTTGTGACCTCCATTATCTCACTGATCTTTATAAATTACCTGTGAGATGGAAAGGGCAGATTATATTACAGAGTAAACAGGCACAAAGTCCACATAAGTATTCACTATCAGACCCTTAACATGAATGCTTATCATGCCTTTAGTTTTTAACTCATTATTTTGAAATAACTTCAAACTTACAGAATAAGTATAAGAATCGTAGTATGAACACCTATGTCCTTCACTTGCATTCATTAGTTCACCTTTGTCCCTCTGGCTATTGTTAGTACTGTCTAGTACCATCTGACAGTAAATTGCAAACATGGTGACCCATTACACCTAAACAGTTCAACGTGTACCTCCTACACACAAAGACATCCTTTTGCTTACAGTTCACCTATCAAAATCAATACTTTTAACACTGATAAAACATACAGTTCTTATTCAAGTTATGCCTTTTGACTAACAACATTCTAGATAGTAAAATTTCCTTTATGCTGATTAGGATCTAACCCACCATCATGCGGTATTTTCTGAACACTTAATTCTCTTTAACTTCCAGGGATCTCAGTTCCCCTTTCAATAACTTCTCCTACCAGGAACCAAGTACCTTCTGCTGCTTCAACTACAGCAGAGCCCCCAGAGTAGTGTTATGTCTATTGAACTCGTGGTGGATACTAGGGACCATTCCAAAATCTGTCCTATACCCAATTTCCTCAGGGTTACAATATTGACGTTTCTTCTCTCTCTGTTCATTCCTGTGACATCAATTGTTTTTTATTCTCTGACATTTTCAATAGCAACTGAGATTGCTATTTTGTTCTTCACTTCTTTTTTGAATGGCAGTCTAATTGATTCCTACTAACAAATATTTAAATTAAAATAAAACAATATTCCTACTATGTCTATTTCTTTGCCATGTTTAGCTATTAGTTCATAAATGACAGAAACATTTCTTTCACCTTTTCAATTCATCATCCAGTTCATTATTCTTATGATTCAGCATCTGTAGTAAATAGGAGTTTTTCATTTCGGCTTCTTTATCTCATCAGATATGGGAAAGTGATTTTAACTAACATCTTAGTTGATTATATGAGTAGCCCTGTTTTACTGTAGATATATAAGTTTTATACCATTGGAGATAGTAAGAAACTTTGAGTATTGTTGGCAAAGTTGCCTGACATAAATCAAAAGTCGCAAAGGGAGCCCTCAGAGACAGTGATAGAGTGCTGTGCTTACAGAGTTATGTCTCCAATCAACCCTACACTCTAAAGCAAAGCAATTGTTACAGGTACTGGCATCTTAAAACATGTATTTTATTTACTTTAGCTGATAAAAGTAAGCCTTACTTTTGCCAGTGATATACATGCTAAATGACGCCTCTGTAGTTTTGTACTGTATCCAAACCGACAAAGGGGAATTTAAATATTTTAGAGTCCTATCCAAATCTTTTTTCTTAAATGTTTTCTTTATTTCTGAGAGAGAGAGACAGAGACAGAGACAGCATGAGCAGGGGTGTATGAGAGAGAGAGGGAGACACAGAATCAGAAACAGACTCCAGGTTCTGAGCTGGCTGTCGGCACAGAGTCGGACGCAGGGCTCGAACCCATGAACAGTGAGATCACGGCCTGAGCCGAAGTCAGAAGCTTAACCGACTGAGCCACCCAGGCTCCCCCTATCCAAGTCTTTTAACTGCATGGTCAGCCTTGCTTTTGTGTCACATTCTTACCCCTAACATTTGGTTATAGCTTAATGACAGAATTTAGAAATTTTCAGAGTTCTCGCAATGAAATTACCTACTATTCCTTTCAACTGCTTAAATATAAGGTTACATGGCAAGATTTGGGTTAGGGAATAGATGAGAGGGAGTAAGACATAAATGTAGTGGACCATATATTACCAGATTAAAATATAATCATTGTTATGATTAGGGCCTAGCAAAGCATCCACATTTAAGAATCATGTGTTAAAGTAGGTAACTGCATTTCTTTACATTTTAGAAAAATAGTGTATTTGGCAAGGATTACATTAGGAACTTCATTTTTCAGCCTTGTTTTTAAAATAAGTGTTATTCAAATAGCATCAATAGTAATACTTTTTTCTTCCATTGTGTATACAAAAATTGAACAAGAAAGCAATTTTCCACATTATAGAGAGTAATTAAAGTACATTCAGAACTAAAGTAGGAATATTAAATATTTAGCATTGCAATTCTAAAATGCAATCGTAAATCTCAAAGAGTAATGAGTCTTTGGAGTAAGAGGTTTAAATTCAAATTCTATTAGCTCCTGCTTCTTAAGGGATATGGATGATAAACAAACTATTTTCTCTGCCTAGCCAAGACTGTCCACGACAGCTATTTATTGATTTTTACTTGTTGAGGTTTTTGCTTTCATTGTTTGAAAAATCTCTCTCAAACTTGGTTTTCAGTTCATACATAAACAGACAGAAATTAAACTTGACATATAGACTCCTGCTCTGAACTGCCTACTCTGTATTCTGGAAACATTCCCACTAATGATTCTCCCAGAAGTGCACATATATTAGATATGTCAGTCAATGTGGCTGACCCATTCAACACCCTTATTCACCTAAACCTGCTCCACCCAGTTAGTGTTCCTGAGAGGAGCAGACTTATGTGCCAATAGCATCTTTCTCTTTCCTATTTACAAACAATTAGACCAATGTGGAACATATGATACAAATGAAAACAAATAATAGGGTCAGCTGAATCACCAGAATACCTTCTCTCTATATTCTAAACCAAACTTTAGGGGGAAGCTGTGCTAACAAGGATATGAGGAAGAGGAGGGGGCAAGATTGGGGACAATGCAAGAGAAGAAATACTGGAACACATTCACAGAAGTGGGTGAGAGATGAGACACAGAACTGGGCTGAAAGGAGCCATGCAATTCTTGAATGAAGAATTTGCCAGTCCCCATACAGACCATTTTTACATCTTCTCCTTAGTTGTGTAAACACATAAGACTTTCCATATTGTCTCAGAAAATCTTTATACATTTGAGCTAGCTTCAGTGGGTTTCTATACTTGGAAGCTAAAATGCCATGAGAAACCTCTGCATTGTTTAATATTCTATTTTAAGATCCAGATAATTCTTGTTCTGAAGTAACTGAACAAACAAAAATCATACCACTTCAGAAGATATTTTACGTTGAAATGTTAACTCTAAATAAAACAATCAATGAGAGGAGATGTTGGCAAGTGACACAACTCATAAGGGGTTAATTCAAAATATAAAGAACTTATACACTCAACACGAAAATAAATAGTCTGATAAAAAATGGAGAACCTCAATAGACATTTTTCCAAAAAGGACATATAGATGGCCAACAGACACAAGAAAAGATGCCCAACATCATTAATCGTCAAGGAAATACAAATTAAAACTACAATGAGATGTCACTTCACACCAATTTGAATGGCTAAAATTAAAAAGATAAGAAATAACAGGTGTTGGAGCGAATGTGGAGAAAAGGAAATGCTGGTGTACTGTTGGTAGGAATGTAAATTGGTGTAAACATGATAGAAAACAGCATGGAAATTCCTCAGAAACTTAAAAATAAGAATGCCTTATGATCCAGGAACCCCACTATTGGATATTTGAGAAGACATATGCACCCCTACATTTATTGCGGCATTACTTACAATAGTGAAGATATGAAAGCAACCCAAGTGTCCATCAATAGATGAATGAAGATGTGTTATACACAGACACACACACACAGACACACACACACACACACACACAGGAATATTACTCAGCCTTAAAAATGATGAGATCTTGCCACTTCTTTCAACAGGGATGTCTTGGAGAGTATTACGATAGGTGAAATAAGTCAGAGAAAGACAAATACCATGCAATTTCACTCACATATGGAATCTAAAACAAAAACAAATACTCAGAAAAAAAATGATGGTTGCAGGAGGGGAGGAAGATGGGGGATGAGTGAAATAAAAGAAAGGGATTACGAGGGAGAAACTTCCACCTAGGAAATAAATAAGTCGCTGAGATAAAACGCATAGCACAGGAAATATGCTCAATAATATGTCTTGTATAGTAACAGATGGTGACTATACCTATTTTGGCACAATTACTCCATAATGCATAGAACTGGTGAAGCAGCATGTTGCACACCTGAAACTAATACAACATTGCATGTTAATTACAAACACATAAAGCAATCATTTTATACTTTTCATATGTAATCCTCAAATAACTCCCATCTTGGCACTGAATAATATTAAAAAATAGATCAATCTTGCATAAATAGAAAGTATCTGAAATCCTTCTTGCAACCTCCTGTGAAAAGACAAAGAAAGATACTAGTAATGAGCAGCTTTAAAAAAAAAAATCATCTTTCAATTTTTTACAACCGAATATACTGTTAACGTTACAGAGTTCCCGATGTCCTTTCCTAATTCCAGCTAGCTAAAGTTTCTCACAAACTCAAATACAGCCTACCTCAATATGCACCTCACCCCAATACTGCCTTGAACTAATCTTTTTATTATCTTTTTTTTTTAAATATTTTTATTTATTCTAGGAGAGAGAGAGAGAGAGAGAGAGAGAGAAAACAGCATGAGCAGGGGAGGGTCACAGAGAGAGAGGGAGACACAGACTCTGAAATAGGCTCCAGGCTCAGAGCTGGCAGTCAGCACAGAGCCTGACGTGGGATTTGAACCCACGAACCATGAGATCATGACCCAAGAGAAAGTTGGACGCTTAACCAAGCCACCCAGGCACCCCTAATCTTT
Source organism: Proteles cristata cristata (assembly GCA_017311185.1). Lineage (NCBI taxonomy): Eukaryota > Metazoa > Chordata > Mammalia > Carnivora > Hyaenidae > Proteles > Proteles cristata. Next base: position 1,876,415 of record JAESUZ010000815.1, read on the forward strand.
TTATTGTGTTAACCAAATAATTAAAAAAAAACAATAAATCATAGTTTTTTAGGCTTTTATTCTATTTGTTTTCCATTTTCCATATTCTGAGAGTCAGGATTCAATTCACCAAGTAATAAATCTGCCATTGTAAAAGGAGAGTGATTTTAAAAAGGTAGAGAAATACAGAGATTTGCATATTTTTTTTTTTATCTTTGTCATATAGATATTTCATCACTGTTTAACATAGATGGGACACCAATGGGGGGAAAATAACTAAGCATCTTTCTCTAGATTGTTAATGCCTGAGGGGGAAATATGGGCCCTATCAGCCAAAGAAAGGCTGATCCAACTTGACGTGCTTATGATCCATCACTTCCTCTATTCTCCAATAAATAGAACCACTTGGTTTATGTTCACGTTCTCATTCCTCCTACCCTTGGCTCCACTTAATTGCAAATACCAAATCTAACTGCATGAAAGATAATGACACACTTGGCTTCACAATTTGACTAGCTGACAGCCCTTATTCTCAGACTGTAGTTGGAACCCTTATAAACTCATCTTTAAGATAAAATCTTTCAACATTGTTACCTTGTTTATGCAGACCTCTACTTAAAGTGCAGTACAGTATAACTTTCTGTCCACTGATACAAACATCTTTCTTCTTACTGAAACCTTTCTGACCTGAAGCTTCTACTCCATGACCATAAACTCCCCAATATTCTAAGATTATCTTCCTAAAGTTTGTTCCAACTTTTTACCTTTTCTGCAACTTGGCATCTCCTGAGGTCATCTTTTTCCAGCAGTCACTGAGAACATGGGCTCCTTACAGGAACCTCAGGGTAGATATAAAAATCAGTGCCCTCCTCAATATTCATTCTAGTTTGTTACTTTCCTCTTATAACATCTCCTGCTTTTTTTTTTTTAATATTTTTTATTTATTTTTAGGAGAGAGAGAGAGACAGCGTGAGCAGGGGAGGGTCAGAGAGAGAGGGAGTCACAGACTGAAACAAGCTTCAGGCTCTGAGCTGGCAGTCAGCACAGAGCCCATCGCGGGCTCGAACCCACAAACTGCGAGATCATGACCTAAGTGAAAGTCGGACGCTTAACCAACTAAGCCACCCAGGCGCCCCGCATCTCCTGCTTTTTTGAGGATCTCACAAACAGCATCCATCTTCAAAGAATCATCTGCCAACCTTCCATTTTCTTGTATCATTATTTTTATTTAAGATTCAGCATCTAGCTTTCTTTCTGACCTCTCCAAACTCGGAAGTCAGTAACTCCAACATCTGCAGGACAATGGATCCACAGCTTTCTCCTGTGTGTCCTTGACCTTTCTGTATATGGCTTTATATTTCCAGTACACTTCAGCCACAAGTTTCCATCATGACAAACATCACCAGAAATTATACTTCTACCAAAAAAATACCACCTTCTCCCCCCCCCCCCCATACACACACACAAGAGCATCTTATTCTTCCACCTGACTCTATGTTTACTATCTGTACTGCTAAAGTGATCTCATTGCAGTACCTTTTTGACTCCACTGAGACCTTGTTCCCAGAGACCCTCTCCATTTTCTGTCCATCAACCAACCTTCAACTTTTATTTCTCTTATTCTCCAGTGTCTACTCCCCTTGTAATTCACTTCATTCTACCCCACTCCACTCCCAAAGAATGATCTTGCCTCTTACTGAGCACAGAAGGAAGAGCACATCAAAAGCAACCCATTTACTTTCTTACAGCCCCAGGTAAAACCCACCTACATCTACATCAATTCTTCCCCACCTCTCGTTTTGTAATGCAGGAGGAAGTCTTCTCCCATCTTTTAGAGCAATGCAAAGCAAAACTTCATACTCATCCCATCTCCTCTGTAACTTGTCTTCAATAATTCCTACTTCTTTCTGCATTTTAACCTCTCCTTTTCTAAATCTTACCTTCAATATATGAACTTGCTCTACTATTTGTCATCCTGAAACAACTATATTAACCTCGAAACCCTATTTCCAGCCCTTTCTCTCCATGTTTTATTTGTATCCAATATTCCCCAAAGAATTTGTTCATACAAGCTGACTTTATTTTTTCCCCTCAATCACTATTTATACCAAACTGATAAATCCTCCGCCCTCCACCATTCTACTTTTTTTTTTTTCTACCTTACAGAGGTTGGCAATTACTTACATGAGGCTAAACCTTTCTCAGTCCTCATTTTACTAAACTCTTTGTAGCATCAGACCAAGTTAATCCCTTCCTTCCTGTTATTATTTTCTTTCTCTTAGCACTCTTTTGGTATTCTTCCTACTGGCAGCTTTTTCTCAGTTATCTTTTCCAACTCCTCTTTCTGTATCATGCCCAGGATTCTAAAACTGGAGTTTCCCAGGGTGAAACATAGAATCTCTAAATTTTCTCATAGAAAAATCTTTAAAATTTTCATGACTTTCATTAATACAATAACTTTCTTATTTAAAAAAAATTGATGTTTATTTATTTTGAGAGAAAGAGAGAGAGAGAGTGAGAACAGGGAAGAGGCAGAGACAGAGGGAGACATAGAATCCGAAGCAGGTTCCAGGGTCCGAGCTGTCAGCACAGAACCTGACATGGGGCTCCAACTCACGAACTGTGGGTCATGACCTGAGCTGAGGCTGGATACTTAACCGACTGAGCCAGCCAGGCACCCCTACAATAATTTTCTTCTATTCATTCTAACCTGCCTTCTGAGATTATAACTCACAAATATAGTTGCATTTTTGATATTTGTGTTTAAATTCTCTTAGGCATTTCAAATATAATATATCTAGTACTAAATTGTTCTTTTTTGCCAAATTTATCCCTTCATTTTTCTCCACTTTGGGAAATAGTGTCACTTTCTACCCAGTGACTCATTCCAGAAACCAGGCACACATCCTCTATAACTTCTACCTTATATCCTTTACATCTAATTCATTACCATATCCTGCCACTTCTAGCTTCAAAGTATGTCTCAAATTCATATATTTATTTCCTTCTCTCTCTTTCCTAAACCAAGTCACCATCATCTTTTGCCTGGGGACTTTTATCTCTTTTTCTTGTTCCTTTTAAAACTACTCTGCTCATATTTGCCAAAGGGATCTCATTAAAATGAAAAGTGTATTATAAAAGTTTCCTACAGCTGCTAATAGCCAACATTGCCAACAATGGTAAGCATGATTTAGCCTTTGCCTATCTCTCCAGCTTCATCTACTGGTATACTTCCCCACTTCTAATACCTTGGCCATCTAGTGGTATCCTTCTATACTTCGGCCATTTTTCAATTCCTTAAACACATGTGATTTCTTCTGTTCTTGCTCTTCATCTATCCGTCCCCTAATCTGAAAAGTAATTTCTGTCATGGTATCTCAATCTTGGCTTTAGTTTTCAACATAAATGCCAGTTCCTGTGAAAAATCTTTCCTGCTTTTCCAATAGCAGTTAACTCTCTTGATATAATCTCCTGTCATTCTGTATTTTTTATAATACTCTTCTTTATTTTACTTGCATAAAATATACAGACAGACATAAATACATGATGTGCTTAAGATCTGTTTATTACGTAGACTATGACCTCCAAGAGGACATAAGAGAATATATCTGCTTTTTTAGTATTGCCTGCTTAGGACCTAGCCATGTGTTTGCCCATTCATTCATTTTCTTTCCAGTTCCCTTCTCTTCTCTCTTCCTTTCCCTTCCCTTTCCGTTTTCTCTCTTTCTTCTTCTTTCTTTCCACACACATGAAGCCTCTGTACTGACTTCCTAATATTGGATAATAAAATCTAAGTCAGACTTTAAATTAGGTTCAAGGGGAAAAAATATGGAAAAAAAATTCTACCATAGGAAAATAAATTAATTTTCCAAACTATCCAGCACAGTTAATCGGAACTATACTTTGGACCCACATCTTTAGCTATTAAGAAATAATTGTTTGCTTTAGTTTTATTGCACTGTCCCTTTTGCATATAGTTCCCTTTCAAGAATTTGTAGGGAAAAGTGACTGATTCATGGTAAGATTTGGTTTTCCTGTGCCTGGCCAATTTTCATTTTTAGTGGCATGTCTTCAACATTTCTTACTAATTAACTATAGTTAATTATAAGTATAGTTATAACAGATATATAACAATACTTTGCTATATTCCTAAGGAGGTCAGACTATCTACATCTAGTATCCAGCAAAAGCTTGCTTCTTTGTAGCGTTAAAGTAGGATATTAATATAATCAACATAAATTTTAAGGATACTGTCACCTAGGAGTAGGATAGTTTGAAAGTAATAGGGGTCTAGATAAGAGGATAATTAGTTTGATAGTTATGCACTAAGTAGAGGGGCTGAAACTGGGAGAAAAAAACGACAGATTAGAAATATTTGGGGTCTTAGTTGATAGGACTTAATATTTAATTAATTGACTAGGAACAAGGATGAGTATAGAATTCTAGTATACTAACTTTCATAAAAATATTTCTTGAATATATTTTGTCTTCAGATTTTTCTTCAGAAAGTCTACCTGTCTTATAAGATCTCAAGGAATCTCTCCATTTAACACAAAGAATGATTCTACAGTCTAAGTATATTACCTTCATGACCAAGGGCATTGCTATCTTAGGAGTCCTTCAAGGGTCAGTTCGCGGGATGTCAATACTCAAAGGCTCATGCTCAATATACTTGATTCATGTGGAACGGTAGAATATTTGCAGTAATATATTAGATGTCAAAAAGTTGCTCTTTGCGATACGCAAAGATGTATAACCTAATTTCCACACTTAAGGAAGTCCTTTTGGTTTATGGAGGCATTTTTCTGAGATAAAATAACACAGATGGCTGTCTCAGAAGTGAGTAAGGTAAGTATCCATGAAGTTGTGGACTGCTGAACAAATCTGGTTCACTGCTATGCTAATTGCCAGTTAGCTGAACTGTCAATTTCTATTTTTTACTAAATGGAGAAAAACAGCATGTAGAGAAATGAAACTCTACCTCATAGTTTTCTTGTGTATTATTTATTGTTTATACTTGTGTGCACACCTCAGTTTGCTGTTTGAATATTGTCCAGTAATATTGCAATGATGACAAAATCATATGGTTACACAGAAAACATGACAGTGTGAAAAGATAAAGATTTCTTTGCCTGATATTCACTTTCTTAGCTGTGAAGGGCAGATGTACTTAGAAAAAACTAAGATAAAAGTTCTGTAAATCAATAATTTCTTTGTAAGTGATGTTACCCAAATTTCTTGGTTTAAGTTTTTCTTTTTTAACTTTATTTTGAGAGAGAGAATGACAAAGAAAAGTCAGCTTGGTAGGGGCAGAAAGAGAGAATCCCAAACAAGCTCTCCATGCTGGCATCACAAAGCCCCAAGCGGGGCTTGAACTAATGAACTGTGAGATCAAGACCTCACCAGAAACCAAGAGCCAGATGCCTAACCAAGTGAGCCACCCAGGTACCCGTCTTTGTTTAGTTTTAAGCAGAAATGCAGAATCATTTTATGGAATTCAAAAATATGGAAAATATTTTTGTATGTAGTTCTCCCCTTTCCTTCCCTATCCATTCTTTTTATTTTTTTTCCTCAGAAATATTCATTTAGCATTTACTGTGCTCAACGTTCTGGGAATACAACAGGGAATTCTAAGGCATATAGCCTATGCCTCTGGAGGGAATAGGAAGCAAGATCATTGGAGATAAATGTACTTTACAATTTATGAATACTCAGGAAATGGTGGTACGGTACCTCTGCTGATTGTTAACTGAGAGAAGCAGTATCTTCCAACAAGCTCTTCTTCGTGTCACGGTCAAAGAATTACAAACAATAGACTATTTAGTGATGGTAATCTTGTTCTAATCTTAGCAATTTCTTACATGAAGCCCAATTAATTTTTCAGAGAGCAGATTGTTTGAATCACACTTATATTAGGATTTTTCTCAGAAAGGTCTTAAGTTACCATTTGCTGCTCAGTCTCCATGTCTTTTTCTTTCTAATATCAGTGCCTATAATATTCAGCTTTACATGTCAGTTTAACAAGGTATAGTCTCTTAGTGATTCAATTTAATGGTAACCAAGATGTTACTGTAAAGATGCTGTCTATATGTGACTAACATGTATAATCAGCTAACTTTAATAAAGGAGATTCTTCTCCCTAAGCTGGGTAGGTTTATAGTAGTCAGCTAAATAATTTCATAGAAAAACCAGTTTCCATGAGGAAGAAGAAATTCTACTTGTGGAGAGCACCATCAGCTCCTGTCCAAGATTTTCAGCCCGTCTGCCCTAAGTATTTTCACTTAATTAGCTAGCTCCCTCAACCACATATCAATCAATTCTTTCAAGAAATCTGTACATATTTGTGAATCTCATGGGTTCTATTTTTTCTGGTGGAACTCAGAAAGATACAATGCCCAAAACTTATTTAGATGAATGCCCCCTTCTGCACTGCCTGTGTGGTTCAGTTGGTTAAACGTCCAACTGCAGCTCGATCATGATCCCATGGTTCATGGGTACAAGTCCCGCATCAGGGTCTGTGTTGGCAGCTTGGAGCCTGCTTCAGATTCTTTTCTATTTTTTTAAAATTTATTTGTTTTATTTTTTTAATGTTTTATTTATTTCTGAGAGAGAGAGAGAGAGGCAGGCAGTGTGAGCAGGGGAGGGTCAGAGAGAGTGAGACACAGAATCAGAAGCAGGCTCTAGGCTCTGAGCTAGTTGTCAGCACAGACCCTGATGCGGGGCTCATACCCACGGACCGTGAGATCATGACTTGGGCTGAAGTCAGATGCTTAATCGACTGAGCCACCCAGGCACCCCCTGCTTCAGATTCCTTGTCTCCTTTTCTCTCTCTGTCCCTACCATGCTCACACTCTGTTTCTTAAAAATTATAAACATTTAATAAAATGAAGAAGAAGAAGATGCCTCTCCATTTAATAAGAATTTAAAACAGGTATTTGATGTATGGCCAACTAATCTTTGACAAAGTGGGAAAGAATATCCAATGGGAAAAAAGACAGCCTCTTTAACAGATGGTGCTGGGAGAACTGGACAACAACAAGGAGAATAAAAGTAGATCATTTTCTCACATCATACACAAAAATAAACTCAAAATGGATAAAGGACCTGAGTGTGAGACAGGAAACCATCAAAACCCTAGATGAGAAAGCAGGAAACAACCTCCTTGACCTCAACCATAGCAATTTCTTACTTGACACATCCCCAAAGGCAAGGGAATCAAGAGCAAAAATCAACTACTGGGACCTCATCAAGATTAAAAGCTTCTGCAGAGCAAAGGAAACAATCAACAAAACTAATGGGCAACTGATGGAATGGGAAAAGATAGTTGCAAATGACATATCAGATAAATGGCTAGCATCCAAAATCTATAAGGAACTCACCAAACTCCACACCTGAAAAACAAATAATCCAATGAAGAAATGGGCAGAAGACAGGAACAGACACTTTTCCAAAGAGGACCTCCAGATGGCCAACAGACACATGAAACGATGCTCAGCATCCCTCATCATCCAGTAAATACAAATCAAAACCACAATGAGATACTACCTCATGCCGGTCAGAGTGGCTAACATGAACAAATCAGGAGACTCTAGATGCTGGCGAGGATGTGGAGAAATGGGCACCCTCCTAGCCTGTTGGTGGGAATGTCAGCTGGTGCAACCCCTCTGGAAAACAGTATGGAGGTTTCTCAAAAAATCAACACTAGAACTCTCCTATGACACAACAGTAGCACTGCTAGGAATTTACCCAAGGGATACAGGAGTGTGATGCCTAGGGGCACATGTACCCCAGTATTCACAGCAGCACTCTCAACAATAGCCAAAACATGGAAAGGACCTAAGTGTCCATCAACTGATGAATAGATCAAGAAGATGTGGTATATTTATACAATGGAACACTACGGCAATGAGAAGAATGAAATCTGGCCATTTGTAGCAACATGGATGGAACTAGAGGGTGTTATGCTGAGCAAAATAAGTCAGGCAGAGAAGGACGGATGCCATATGTTTGCACATATAGGATGGATTAGGAGGGCCTTAATGGAAGACCGTGGGGGAGAAGAAGGGGAAAAATAATGGGGGATGGGGAGGAGCCAAACCATGAGAGACTCTTGAATGCTGAGAACAAACTGAGGGCTGATGGGGGTGGGTGAGAGGTGAATGGGGGTGATGGGCATGGGGAAGGACACTTGTTGGGATGAGCACTGGGTGTTATATGTAAACCAACTTGACAATAAAGTATTTAAGAAAAAAAAATTAAGTGTTTTAAGAAAGAGTGTCCCGTCTACCACAAGACAGAGGAGGAAGGATATCAGATCAGTGGACTTTTTACCTATGGACTCCCATCAACCTATGGCCATTTGTCACTGTGTTCCTTCTAACTGTTGGTTCAGAGGTTGTAAGAGCTTCATTCCCCCTGAAAAACAAACCAAAACAAAACAAACTTTCTTTTTCCTTTTATATTTCCTATCCCTGTCTCATGGTAGACTCAGGCCCAACTTGAGTCCCCATGGAATGTACAGGACTCACTTCATGACATGCCTTTGTTAACTTTAAATATAAAAGTCCCTTATTTTACCAATAAAAAATAAATCAATAAAAAAATAAAACAGATATTTGACAGTTCAGGTAACTGGTAATTAGCATAATAGTGAACCAGATTTGTGAAGCAAGCCAAATAGAGAAAACACAGGTCCCAGGTCCTAGGGACCTATTTTGAAGCCCAAATTCCAGCCATGCCCAAATCAGTACTGCTTATTTAATTTAGTAATTTGAAGTATTAAATATCTTTTCGCTTAAACTGACATCAATGGAGTTTTCTAACATTTGCAACTAGAAAATTCTTATGTGATAAAGATCTATGGTTAAGACAAATGGTTACTGGAATATCTATCATCACCACAGAAACAAACATAAGTCAAATGGTCTCCTGACAACAAATGTATTGATTAAATATTGCTTATGAAAATCAGCAATTTAAAAGACAAATATGAACTACTATAAGGTAATTTATTTTTCATGTAAAGTTATTTGAGTAATCAATGATTTGATCAATATCTCAGAAAATTCAAAAGTCTAGAAAAACAATATCCATAATTTCCTCAATAAATGCTTCCAATCTTTGCTTGTCACAGGAAATAGCAAAAGTAAAAGAACAATGTTCACAAAAGAATAAGAAATTCTATATATTTCTAATGTTTTTATCTGTCAGTCAACCTGTTCCAAATATATATATGTGCATGTAAATATATATATACATATATAAATATGTATCAATACATATCCAGATATATGTATATATATATACTTGAATATATATATTTCATAAATTATCCAAATAACTAGTTTTAGATATTCAGTTTAATAGGATTTTACCTCTTCTCACGTTAAATTGTGAGGCAAACATGTTTCTAACTATTTATAAAAGAAAGAAAAATTGTTTAGTTGAGTGAAAACAAGATAATGACCTAGTAGGCTAAGCCTTCATGGCCTAATGTCCAAATGGCTAGTGACCAAGGTATTCTAAATAAATTGTACTAACCACCATGAACCTAATGAGCTATCTCTGACATTGAAATTCTTCGTAAAATACAGAATGCATATTTAGGAAATTCAGATTGAAATATCTGTCTGGTTCATTATCTGGTTTTGTTTGTTTGTCTGTTTTCCAGGAAGCAGCTCTTCCTCTACAGGATTTAGCACATTACGCCTTGCATTGTAGTATCTCCCACTCGTGTCCCCTTTTTCCTAGATTATTGGGCCAGCGGTGGACAACTAGCCATGCAGCATCCAATAAATTGGTTGCACTGTGTTAATCAGGTTCTCTGACTTAGATTTTTAAAATTATGACACGGAAACCTCTTAGTTACTTTTGGTTGCAATAGACTTACAATGTCAGGGGTTTGTTTAGCTGTGTTTGAACCATGTAGTAGTGCAACAGGAAAAGCCTGTCAGGAGAGGGGAAGATAGACAGAAATAGAGATGATAGAGATAAAAATGAGAATGAGACAGAAAGGGGGTGCAAGGAAAGAAAAAGAGAGGAGGAGGAGCTAGAGAGGAGAGAGGTTAGAGGTGAGGGGAGAGGAGGAAATTGAAGCAACCATAAAGAAAGAAGTATTCTCTCTTTGCTCATATATGACCTTATACTTCTCAAAGGGAATGTGTTAATGCTCCTTTTAAACTATTATGTTAAGTAGTGGGTTTGCTAACCAGAATTTAGGAATAATAAAGATTTACTTCAAGTGATGCTATCAATAAAAACAATAAATATACCAAATGAAAACGGATTTGATCTAATGCTTACCTCTGTACTACCACGGTGAAATTATCTTTTCTCCACCTCAGATAGTAGGATTATTAAGTTATAATAGAGACCTAGAGAGATAAATTGCTTTGCCCAGGATCATACAGGAAAAAGCAATTAGAGGGTTTGGTTTAGAACTCCAGGTCTCTTCATTCATAGAAATGTGCTGTGCTCAATTTCCTCCCAATATTTCCCTCTTCTCCCATATAGTGTTATAGGTTTATAAAACCACACATACTTATAGTTTTAATTATATTGAATTTTAACTATCGTTTATAAATATCAAAATCGTATTCAGATTTCCTATTAGTTTTTTTCAATTAGACAATAAGCGTTTTGAAAAAGGAGTCAGTTTTGTCTATAGTATATGAAATATTTTCTATGTCTGATAAACAAATGATAGCAATAACAACACTGAACATTTGAGTTTTTTCTGAAGTATTTGGACTGTTGAAGTAACTATAGGTAAAGCTATAATGTGCTGAGATTCTGCAAAGGGCTAATTGATGTGTGTGCATTATTCATCACTTTTTCTATTTATGTAAATACATAGAGAGATGATAATGCTCATAGGTAAAGTGCTTCAAAATTCTAACTCAAAGCAAGCACAACAGACTCAAGCTTTTCATACACTATATAACAATGCAAATAACAATGGTCTAAAAGCCTATAATCCAAGTTTGTTTCCCTTCCTTCCTCCTCTTTTAGTTTCTTCCTTTCTCTTTTAGTTATAAGCAACATTTTGAAGACAGATTTCTCCATTTATGTTAGAACTACATCAGTAACCACATAAATGTTAGTTTGAGTATGATCATTAAAGTTAAAATTAACTGGTTAAAGTTAGAACACAGAATTCAGGTAAATTATTTCTATGAAGAGTTTGTAAAATTGCATGGAAGGTGATCTCACTTAACATGAGGTATACCACTTAAATAGTTTGGAATCCAGCATTAGATTCTAAGGAATTTGTAATCAAGAACCATAATCTTCATGGATAATCTTAAAGTCAGCTAGATATGAATCACCTCAAATTTTTAGGTACCCATCCAATATAATTAAGTCTGTGTTTTCATCCCAAAATATCCAACCAATTATTGTCAAGTATCAAAAGCAAGTACCCTGACCAAAACAGATTACTTTGAAATATCTTAAACGCTAAACAGAATTCACACTTTAGAAATCACAGTCAGCTCGTATTTGGGGTATAAAATTCCATTGGAAAGCAAAATGGCAGGACACATAGAAATCAATCAAGTCAACAATAGAGGGGGTGAGACCAGGACTTTGAGAATTTCAGGCATATCTTTCCCTGCTAGGCATTTGTCTCTCATGTCTTGACCTTGATGTGTTGTGCTATTGAGGTTATGCTTTGGTGTTTCCTCTTAAAGTCCAAAGTCTACTGTCTGGTGTTCCTACCATTGGATAGGTAAAATCTTCCTGATTTTGTTTCTTAATGGATGTTGTTATTCTCTCCAGATCCTTAATTGCATAGTTTGTTTGTTTGTTTTACAAATAGTTTATTGTCAAATTGGTTTCCATATAACACCCAGTGCTCATCCCCACAAGTGTCCTCCTCCATGCCCATCCCCCCTCCCCCCACATCCATCAGTCCTCAGTTTTTGTCAGCATTCAAGAGTCTCTCATGGTTTGCCTCTCTCCTTTTCCCCACCATTTCCCCCCTTCTTCTCCCCCAGGGTCCTCAGTTAAGTTCCTCCCAATCCTCCTATATGTGCAGACATATGATATTTGTCCTTCTCTGCCTCTCCAGATCCTTAATTGCATAGTTTTGATTTCAACTCATGATCTGCCTCTGGCTCTTATCATGATTTTGGTTTTATAACATGACTATCCTGTCCTAGAAGTGGTGGACTGACAGTAGAATGGTGGGCTGATTCTGACTAGCTTTGATGTTGTAATTCAGAACAATCCTTTGTACTAAGGTGGTAGTATATGCAGAAGCAGTACAAACTTAAGAGTCAATTATTCATTTATACTTTCATTCAACAAATATTTATTGAATGAACATCCATTTTGTCAGACACTGTCAAGCTTGTGTTATTGTCAGGCTTGATATTGGATGATACATAGACACAGTTTGATCTGATTCCAAGTAACTATTTGATGCTAAGCAAGCTATTTAATTTCCAAGCCCCAACTTCGTCTTTATCAGGGAAGTTAGAAAATTAATGCCTAAGGACATATTTTTGAGTTAAATGAGATGAAATGAGATGGTTAGTTTATGGAAGATACTCAACATGAATGTTTCCCTCCTTCCTCTGTCCCATGCTTCTTATTTCATATGATGTTCTGTTTCTTTTTAGCAGAGAGTCTGGGATGGTGACTAGAAATAGAGGTAATTTTATAGAGTTCAAAGTTATAAATGTCAGTTTCCTGGAGGAATAAATGCTTCCCAAAAGGTCTGACTTTGGTAGGGTTAAGGGTGGTATAAGATGTACTTGGTGGGCCTCACTTTCATACTACGTTAGCTAATGGACTCCATATTGGTTGAAAATTTTAGGCTACAGAAGAAAATGGGAGATGCCGCTAAAAGGCACAGTCCAATTTCAGTGGAACAGACACTTGCTGAACTCTAGTAACATGCAAAGTGTGAGGTACTGATGATAAAAGTTGAAGAAAGGGCCATTTGTCTGCCATCTTGGTTCTCATATACTCTCACAGATTCACTTAAAACTAACTATAAATTGGGTATTTTGAGAGCTTTTTGGGCAAATACAAATGTTTCATTCAAATAAAATTCATCAATAGCTATAATACTGTTAAGATATTCATAAAGACTTTTGTAAAGTCCTGTACTTAAAATTACTTACCTATTTGTCTGAATAAAAGCCTGATTCAGTAATGACAAAGGAAAATAAAAAGATAAATGAACACTTCTCTAAATGAAACATAAAAAAAAAACCCTCTATAGATCCATTTCATGGCATTCTTATTTAACATTTGGTATAAATAATTGATGAAACAGCATACTAAAATCTCCAAGTTAGCAAATCATACCAAGCTTTTACAAAAAGAGTAGTGGAATGCCAAGTCAATGTGCATAAACTATAGGAAAATCTTCAGAGGCTATAGCTTGGTAGAAAAATGACATGAGGATCAAATGAGCAAGCTTAAGGTAATGCATTAGAGAAAAAAATATTAAACATAATTTGGGTAGGAGGCTGGGTGATGTTCTTATTACTTATTCAACTGGTCCACACAGGTGAACTCATTTCACTCACTTTATTCCAAATGATTTGTTGAGGCTAATGTCAGAATAGATGATATTCTGAAGACATTGACCCAGTGTACTGCAGTGGCCAAAATAGGCAGGGATAATCAAGAAGACTATTAGAAACAAAATGAAAAATATTATACTGCTCATATTAACTTGTATCATGGAAAATTTTAAGTAGAATTGTGTGTTTAGTTCTAGTTGCAGTGCTTCTAGAAAGCTGTAAAAATCCTTAGTGAAGCTTTTAATGTAATCCATAATCAGATGTGGTGATAGTGGTAGGGTAGAGGCAGTATTGGGATAGGCAGGTGAGTCATCCTCATAGAAAAGGAATAAAATGATTCCATTTCTGATAGAAAAGGACAAAATCTATAAAAAACAGAGTTTTGAAAGGCTCTGCCAGTCACAGTCTATTGTGACTCTTCTTATAATTTTTTCAATAAGTAGTATGCCAAGATGGCCATACTTTATGTTATATGACCCCATACTAATCCTCCCCAATCACCATACTCAATCATAGGTACCAATCAGGGATAGTAATTTGACCTAAGAGTAACGAAGAATGCCTTAAGTGTAAACTAATGACCCAAATTAATCAAATTATTTCTTTTGAGATTATGAACCAGGGAGTCTACAATTGTTAGTAGTGGGAGGAACAGGGAAGAGTATCCTGATAAGAAAACCATTTCTACCTTTTGTCTCCATGAATTTTTTTTTTTAATTTAAATCCAATTTAGTTAACATAGAGTATAGTATTGGTTTTAGGAGAATTTAGTGATTCAATATTTACATGTAACACCCAGTTCTGATCAGAAGTGACCTCCTTAATGCCCATCACCTACTTAGCTCATCCTCCTAGTTACCTCCTCTCCAGCAACCCTCAGTTTGTCCTCTGTATTTAAAAGCCTCTATGGTTTGTCTCCCTCTCTGATTTTATCTTGGTTTTTCTTCTCTTTACCTATGTCCATCTATTTTGTTTCTTAAATTCCACATATGAGTGAAATCATGTATTTGTCTTTCTCTGGATGATTTATTCTGCTTAGCATAATACGTTTTAGTTCCACCCACATTGCTGTAAATGGCAAGGTTTCATTCTATTTGATTGTCAAATAATATTCCATCTTCTTTATCCATTCATCAGTCAATGGACATTTGGGCTCTTTCCATAATTTGGTTATTGCTGATAGCACTGCTATGAACACTGGGGTTCACATGTCCCTTTGAATCAGCAGTATTTCCCCCTCTGGGTAAATACCTAGTAGTACAATTGTTGAGTCATAGGGTAGTTTTATTTTTAAATTTTTGAATAACTTCCATACTATTTTTCACGGTAACTGCACCAGTTTGCATTCCCATCAACAGTGCAAAAGGGTTCCCTTTTCTTCACATCCTCACCAATATCTGTTGTATCCTGAATTGTTAACTTTAGCCATCCTGACAGGTGTGACATGGTATGTCATTGTAGTTTTGATTTGTATTTCCCTGATGATGAGTGATATTGAGCATTTTTTCATATATCTTAGTCATCTCGATGGCTTCTTAGAAAAGTGTCTGTTCATGTCTTATGCCAATTTCTTCCCTGGATTATTTGCTTTTTGGGTGTTAAGTTCGATATGTTCTTTATAGATTTGGGATACTAACCCTTTATCCAATATGTCATTAGTAAATATCTTCTCCATTCCATCAGTTGTCTTTTAGTTTTGTTGATTGTTTCCTTTGATGTGCAGAAACTTTTTATCTAGATGAGGTTGCAATAGTTCATTTTTGCTTTTGTTTCTGCTGCCTCTGGATATATATCTAGTAACAAGTTGCTGCGGCCAAGGTCAAAGAGGTTTTTGCCTGTTTTCTCCTCTAGGGTTTTGAAGGTTTCCTGTCTTACATGTAGATCTTTCATTCATTTTGAATTAACACCATTTTGTGTATGGTTTAAGAAAGTTGCCCAGTTTCATTTTTCTGCAGGTCACTGTCCAGTTTTGCCAACACCATGTGCTGAAAATAGGGTCTTTTTTTTCCCCCCCCCTGGATATTCTTTCCTGCTTTGTCAAAGATTAGTTGACCATATATTTTGGCTCCATTTCTGGGCTTTCTATTCTGTTCTACTGTTCTATGTATTTGTTTTTGTGCCAGTAGCATACTGTCTTGATTATTATAGTTGTGTAATATAGCTTGAAGTCTTGAATTGTGATTCCTCCTGGTTTGGTTTTCTTTTTCAACATTGCTTTGGCTACTTGGGGTCTTTTCTGGTTCCATACAAATTTTAGAACTGTTTGTTCTGGGTCTCTGAAAAATGCTTGTGTTATTCTGATATGGATTGCACTGAATGAGTAGATTGCTTTGGTAGTATAGACACAATCAATCTTCCTATCAGACACCAAAATGAAGCAAGGAAATGAATACTTGGACATTTTACCAAGAGTTTCTATAAAAATGGAAAATCTCAGGGCACCTGGATGGCTCAGTCATCTGGGCATCCGACTTTGGCACAGGTCATGAGCCCACAGTTCATGAGTTTGAGCCCTGCATAGGGTTCTATGCTGAGAGCTCAGAGCCTGGAGCCTGCTTCAGATTCTGCCCCCTCTCTCTCTGCTCCTCCCCATCTCACACTCTGTCTCTCAAAAATGAATAAATGTTAAAAAAAAAAATGAAAAGGTAAAATCTCTCCATTTGGATTAGAATTCCCAAAATCCATGTATCCTGCCTATAGAATGCTGAGTTTTGGTATTTTAGTGTACAGTTTATAAACATTTTTATCCAGATTGAGGTATATTCACCTGTGTGATGTCCATTCAGTTACCAGAAATTCCTATAGTGCATACTAGCAAACAACAAGGTACAATGAACCAGAGTTAGATAAGAAGAGACAGTTCCTGCCACTCAGGAGCTCAGAGAGCAATAGGAATTATTTATGCAAACAATTAGTACTTGAGATGAACATGACTCTAAAGTGGTGGCAATGCCCTCGTCTGCCAGGAGGAATTAAGGAAAACTTTAGAGAGTGAAGCCTGAATGGAGACCTAAAGGAAAAGTGAGAGTTTGCCAGATTGATTTGAGATGTATTGGAGGTGCATGCAAAGTCCAGAAAATGGCTAAGCATGTGCAACTTCAGACATCAATTCTATTTACAGAGTTACTATCAGAGATGAGATACTGGAGATGTTCTCCTATATGCCTCATTTTTAATCCTTGCAACACACTTTGATGTCAGACATTATAATTCTTAAGGAAACTGATCTTCAAGGAAATTAAATATTTTGTCCAGGATTATGTAATTAAAATAGAGGTAGACTTAAACTATAGTTTTTCTGATTCTAAACCCAATTATCATTCTGGTCCAACAAATTACCTTCCTATGGAGGAAGAAGGTGAGGAAGCATTTTCTTATCACATGCTTAATCTAGATAGAGGGAAATTTGCCATTGGGTAGACTGTTCCAGGTATGTGCAAATAAAAATCATTATGTAATTTAATAAATAGCATCAAAGGGGCTCTTACTTCCACAGAGAAGTTTTTTGAACCCCTTTATATTCTAAAGGATGACACAATTTTAAAGAAACTATATTTTTCCAAGGCCACCTTTTTAAAAAGTTGTGCGTGAAAATGAAGACCCAAGACCTGGAAATTACCAGAAAAATACTTGAAATGTATCTGCTAAAAACTTTTCATCCATTAGTGGCCACACTCAGCTTTTTATTATGGGAGATCAGAGAGACTTACATTCCCTTCACAAGGTCATAGGCCAGGGGATGACTAATGTCATTTTGCCTTTGTCGATAGGTACATTTATTGAGTGCCTACTCTTTGGAGAGTACTATAATAGGTGTTGCTGGAAAATGCAAGGTAAATAGAAGATGTGGCCTCTGCCCTTGTTTCAGGTACCGGCAGAAAGAGAAAACGGCAGGCACTAGGGTGCTCCAAATGGGAAAATAAATGCATTGGGCATTTCAAATCAATGTCAAAATGGCTAGGGATATCATGCTTTTGCTTTGCAACTTATGCTAGAAGACAATACCCAAGGGCCATAGCCAGCTTGATGCATAGCCCTCTGAGACCACATAAAAGGGATTTGTCTAGATCTTAAGAAAATAAAAAAAATGTCATACATGTAATATCTTTAGCAGTCTTATAAAGCTTTTTCCCCCCTGACTTTTATAGACAGTCTCAGAGAAAATGGAGTGCTGTGAAAGACATCTAAAACTTTAAGTGGCTACTTGGCAGTATTCTCTCAACATCTGGATATCCTTAGAATGTTATGCAGTCATGTATAGTCCAAAATCCATTACAGTTTGAACGGAAGGCTAATAGCAGCAACAATATTCACAGCAACCCTTCAGGCACAGTGGGCTGTTATTTCTGGAGGCTAAATGGTGAGTATTGTTTTCTATAATTTGAATACCTCTGAATGTCTTTCTCAGTGTGTGAGTCTCACTCATTTCACTAACAAATTCCATTCGTTTTCTACCTGGCTAAAATTAGTATATATGTTAGAATCAATTCTAAATATCTCAGTCCCAATACCTAGTAAATATTTTCTTTTGTAAGAAAGAATTTCACTGTGTGAAAATAAACACACAAAAATATAAACTTAATATGCTATTCTACATAATATTCGAAGATAAATACATAAAGCTGTTCATGTAAATCATTCCAAATCCAGAAAATAAAAGCATGAGATTATATTTGACAGAAAACATATAGGCTCCCCATCTTCCAACTATTGTTGGTTTTATGCTCTAAGTTGTGCATAGGGTTAGCATCTTTTCTTGTATTCTTATTTGGGGTTTCCTCAGAAGCAAATTCAGATGCAAAGGTTAGAGCAGAAGTTAGGAGTAGGGTAACTCTTTGACTCCCCAGTTGAAAAGTAGGGAGGAAAGGAAAGCATCCATGGAAATGTGTGCCATGAAGCCAGGTCCCACTGTGTGTGACCAGAGTTCAATTCCACCAGACAAACTTTGGGAACAGGGTAAAACCTTACCTCAGTGTTATCTCATAGGGCAAGGGATATGTATACAGTCCCCATCCCCTCCCATCCATTGCAGTTGAGGGGAGCTCTTAAGATTAATTCTCTGCCATGTGTGGCCAATCACAGGGCTGCAAAGGAGTCACAGCTGTGAAAGAAAGCCCACAGGCAAAGAAGTGCAGGTGCTGGCAGCTGAACATTGGGCCACTGTTCACCAAAGTGATAACAGCAAAGGGACATGTGTGGGACCCCTACTGTATCTGCAATAATATGACAGTAAAAGGAGATTAAATTCTTGTAATAGAGATATCCTAAGGAATAATTCAGTACAAGAATACAAATTAAGTGCCAAGAGAAATCAATTGATAGTACCCTTCTTGGTGCTGGAGGCCTATGTAAAGGAGACTCCAAAGCCCTTATGCCTGTTCAGCAAACATACCTAATTGGAAATTTTGGTCATGAGCCCCACAGGACTTAGTGGCAATGCATCTGCTATGTATGTTCCATTCCTTGTTTAGAAAATCTGCCAATCCTTATTTACTGAAAAGAATAATCCATCAGGTTAGTGGTGATGAAAAAAATACTGAAAACAGAAGCAAGAAAATTGCTATATCTACCTAAAAAAGCTATAGATACTGGGTAAAAGACAAAACTGAACAAATTAGGAAATTTCTACCTTTTTGTTATGTTGAGAAACTTCGTCCATAAGCAAATTAAAAGTTTATGAATATATAAAATTGAACTAATTACAAAATATATAGGCAGTGAACTTTTTCTTGCTCTAAATTTCATTATTTACTATTACCAACTAGGTAGAATTGTGACAAACACTAGGTTTTTAAAAAAATCTTTACTATAGAAATGTCAAAAGTCTTTCTCCAATGGTTTCTGTATTCTAGACTTCTTTTATGTGGATTTTATAGATTTGATGTATCCTGGCACAAAAGTAGATTCACATCTAAATTCGAAACAGTGGTTTTATTCCAGGTTAGAAATCAATAAAGGCAAAGTAGTTTACCTTCATGAGAAATAATTGAATCCACTAAGGAAATTAACACTTTACTAAAGAATACATGAAATATTTGGAAGCAGTCTTCCAGTAACTTTTTTAAAACATTGATTCAATCTGAATGTGTACCTTCGTTTGGTGAAAGTGGGGGTAGATTAGACTGATTTATTCATCCTGTCGTGATAAATATTAGACATATGAACAACATGGCTTTTGCTGAATAAACAAAGACATTTGACTGCAAATATTGACAATGAATAGAAGAAAATGATGGAAGATTGCATATCTAGGTCCTTTGATTATATTTCTAGTTTCTGAATATGCTAAGTTTTAGTAGAAAAGAAAAACTAAGTTAAGCGAATTTTGTTTGGAGGATAGTAGATAAGCTAGAGCTGCTGGGTAAGTGAGGTTTAGTCAATAATCATTTTCTTCTCCAATCAAGAATCTCAATTTGTGTCTCCTACATAATTAAGGTAGAATGGAAAAGTATGAAATAAGCTCAGATAAACACAGAGAGGGAGAATGATCAGAACCAGATAATGCAGAGATTTGTAGGCCATTTGAAGAACTCTGGCTTTTTCTCTGAACATAATGGAAAGCTACTGGAAAGTTCTTAGCAGAGAAGCGATACCTAAACATAAGTGGTCTCCTCATGTCTAAAAGTGATCAGTCTGACTACGTTGATGTAAAAAAAAAAAAAACAAAACGAAACAAAAAAACAGGTTAAGGGTGAAGTTTAGGAGACTAGTTTAATAAAGCATGATGCAGGCAAGAAGATAGTGATGGTTTTGACTAAAGAGTTATAGGTAGTGGTGGGAAAAAGTTAGATTTTTAATAATTTAAAGTTATTGCTGGCATAATTTATTGTTTTATTACAGTCAGAGTATGAAAGGAAAAGGGAAATCAAGAACTTTGACTGAAACATCATGACAAATTGAGTACTATATTTGAGCAAGGAAGTCCAAATTTGGATTCATTGTTTTCTATGCCTGTAAGATACCCAAGAGAAAATGTTGTCTAGGTCGTTAGATATGTAAGGCTGAAGTTCAAGAAACAGGTCCAGGTAAGATATACAGTTTGGGAGTGAATAGTGCATAAGTGTTGTTGAAAGCCAATGAATAGATGAGTTCACCTCAGGAGTAACTATAGGCAGAGAAGTGTGAATAAAGGATGAGCCTGGGGCACTCCAAGGCTTGTGAGTCAGGAATATAAGAACACACAGGAGGCTGTGAAAATGCAGCCAGTGAGGCAGAAGCAGAACCAAGACCAAGTGAGGTTCCTGAAATCAAAGAAAGTAAATATTTCAAAGAGGACAGACAGCAATCAACTGGGACCAACACTGATGAGAGTTCACATAAAATGTGAAATGAAAATTGATCTTTTAATTTGGACATATTCAGCTGATTGTTGACCTTGGCAAGAGTGCTTTCAGTGAAGAAGTAAGGGAGTAATCATGACTGAAGTGGTTTAAGAAAGAACTGGAATGAGAGGAAGTGGTACTGAGTAGAAACAACTCTTGCAATGTGTTTTTCGATGAAATTAAGGAGAAAAGAGTAACTGGAATCAGGATCCTTTTTTGGGGGGGAGGGTAGTGGTTAGCACATTAGGAAAAAAAATAGTTGTGCTAATCTATTAGGATGGCAGAGAAAAGACTAAATACAGTGCAATAAAAAAGGGAATAATGTTTTTAAGGAGCCAAGAAAGTTAGAAAACTAGTTAAGAAGGAAAGAAGCTGGCTTTAGACAGGAGGATAGACAGTGGTCTCAAAGTAACAAGAAGGAAAGCAGAGCAATTTACATACAACAGAGATGGTTGATGGGAGGTAGTTGCACATGGAAGTTCTCTTGTGAGGCACATATTTTCTCACTAAAATAAGAGGAAAAATCATTCAGAGGAGAATAAAAAATTGGGGAGAAGGTATAAGAATGAAAAAAGAAGGCACAGGGTGATAAGATAGTGGAAGAAAATATATAACAAAATTTCTGTGCTATAACATCATCCACTCAGGCAAGAGTGTTAAGAATTTAAAATGAGAGCAATGAACATTATTGTTACTTGGGCTTTGTTTGCTGTTTTTCTGTTGTGCCTAGGTGCAAGTGTAGAGATGTGGAGAGTTGAATTTAACCAAGTTTGTTGTCTGGTCAAGAGAATGAAATAAATGAAGAGATGGACAAGAGAGTTGAGGGTACAAGTAAGATGGATTAACTTGTGACTTGAAAATCAATTTATTATTAATATTTGAAAAGTTTCATTGTGATGTCCTTTTCAGAGCAAATCATACAGACAGCAAGAACTGAATTTAACAGTACCTCCAAAGGTGGGAGGCATGAAGATGTCAACAACTAGACCTCAAGACATGGCCCTTACTGCCCATTTGTTTATACTTCCTAACCTTTGTCCTACATTTTTCACCAAGCTCTTCTGTCTGGCTTTCCTCCTGACTCAGGCATACGAACCCCCAAACCATCCCTAAGTAATGGTGACTGCCCTGACAAGACCTCCCCACAGACCAGACCACCCAAAACTTTTGAGCTAAACCTGACTCACGCCTACACAGATGGACCATGTAGTGAACTCTGGAATAACCTGCAATTACTTTGACCTCATTTTAATACGACAAATCTCTACCCAAGGAAGAGGCTCAGCTTCATTTACATAACATATAATGCATGGAAATTGTAAACAAAAGGAACCCATTCACCTTCTCTCAGGGAGTCACAACTTTGGAAGTCATCCCCATAATCTCCTTATTTGCTTCAAATAAGTTTTCTTTGTGAGGCAACTCAATTTGGTGTAGTTTCAAACTTACAAGAAGCAAACTCATGTTGGTTTAGTTACAAAGAGAGGGCATTAAAATACATTATAAAGGTCGAAAATAATTTACACACATTCTGGTACTTGTAGGACAGGTCCAAAGACTTAATCGTGTTTTATTTTTTTTTATTTTTCTTTTAAGTTTTAAAATATTTATTTATTTCTGAGAGAAGGAGAGTGAGCAGGGTAGGGCAAAGAGAGAGGGAGACACAGAATCTGAAGCAGGCTTCAGGCTCTGAGCTCTTAGCCCAGAGCCTGATGCGGGGCTCAAACCCATGAACCAAGATCATAACCTGAGCTGAAGTCAGACACTTAACTGACTAAGCCACCCAGGCCCCCCCCATATTTAACTATTTTTTAATGTTAACATTAATTTTAAAACAGAATGATATTACCCAAGCCTTATAACTATAATATCATACCTAAAAACTATGCTTATGGGACAAAATGTCTTAAATCACCTAATTTTAGTGTCTAAAAAGATCTTGGAGATGAAACTCATTCTCATTGGCTTGCAGATTTTTGAGATGAAGTAGGACACAAATGAAGTCAAAGGACATAATTAAATCTACACAGGCAGACCAGAGACTAGATCTTCTGTAGGAGTTACTCATCTATGTTCTTAACAACAAAATAACTAAAACAATTAGAACTTCTCAACTGATCTTTTTACTTAACAAGTATTCTCCCCGAAGATGTGAAATTGCTAGATTACACATAACACCCAGTTGTTCTGGACTCTTTTGAGAAAGACATTCATTATTATAGGGCCAGGACATGTGACTGTTGTCTAGGAACTCAAGCAAGGATTTTAAATTGGAAAAGACAGAGGCACACTCCAAGGATGAAAGTATGTTTGGCCTCTAGTGATTCAGTTATGTTGTGGACAATTGCAAACTAGCTGTAGTAAAGAATCACTGATAGGACATCTGGGTTGCTCAGTGGGTTGAGTGTCTGACTCTTCATTTCTGCTCAGGTCATGATTTCATGGTTTCATCATTTTGAGCCCTGTGTGGGGCTCTGTGTTGACCTCTTGGAGCCTGCTTAAGATTCTCTGTCTCCCTCTCTCTCTGTCCCTCCCTTGCTCACAATATGTCTCTATCAAAATAAACTTTAAAAAATTAAAAAAGAAGGAATCACTGATAACCACTATCAAAATGAGGAAGTATTTCAAAGGAAAGCTTTGAGCAGATTATGAGGAATAATCTATGAGAGCTGAAATATGTTAGGCTATTAGTCCCAAATGTAAGGACAGATGGTAAATGATCACTAGAGGAACAATGTTGGCTACTAAAAACAAGCTTTTGCCCAATGAACTAACTGAAATTAAGTTTATAATGAAGACAAATAGTGTCATATTTGAAATTATAGATAAAATATGTAACACAGACTAGTTTCTTAAGATTATTATTTTTTTTTATTTTCCTAATGAGACCGTGAGGAACTCTACCTGTTGTATACTTTCACTAGGTTCTCTCCCCAAGTCAGTTCTTTCTGCAGTGCTCACAAAAAGCCTGAAAGGTCATGAGGGTACTCTTCCCAGATTGAGGAGAATCATGTGGTCAAGAAGAGATAAGAACCAATCCTACCCTGCTACATTCTCCAACCCATTCTATTACTGTATTCTCATTTTTCATGATTTATTTTTAGGTGTTGGTAACTGCTAGTAATTTATCTGCTGAGTATTTTCTGTGCCATTTAAAGCTGAGAGTTTAATTTAGACTTGGACCTTGAATAAACATCTCTTTGCTATTAAACATGCCCATATCAAATATGCTTACTCCAATTAGGTTCAGATGGTAGTTATTGAACCTCTTATGAGAGCAAAGGCATTCCAACCAGCAGAGAGTTTCTAAATATAATACCCATACAAAACAAGGTGTGCTGTATTTTTTTCCCAAAGCACCTCTTTTAAAGAGAAAATCCTCAGAAGTGAGATTAACTATATAATCAAGTAGCATTTTAAATACAGAAAACTTAGACTTTGTTTTTGAAAACATAGCCTTGAGTCAATGCTGACATACATTCTGAGTTAAGTAATTCTGGCTTATACTTTGTCTTGTGAAATAAGAAAGAAATGTGTGTATATATATATGTATGTATGTATGTATGTGTATACACACACACACACACACACACACACAGAGACATATATATTTCTATAGAAAGAAATATACTTCTGGAGGTCTTTGGATAGTTTGTAGGAAATGACAGTTCATGTGAATTGACAAATTAAAGTTGACCTTTCACTGAGAACAGTCCAACAGAAGGCCTCATTGAATATATATTCCTGAGGGAGCAAGCCATCGCACACTAGTCAATTCTTGATGATAGGTACTTTGGTACATTATTAAAGTCCTGCACTTCCTAACATAGCAGCTGACACACAGTGGGCTCTCAGTATTTGCAAGAAAATGAAAAGCTGTCAGTTTTTTAAGCAGTGCATATTTCTTAACCTTCTAATCTCATTCCATGATTACAGAGTTAACCACTGAACTCTATTCAAAGATAATCTTTCAACAGAACATGGAGAATCGATCTGTATGGATCTATTCATAATCAGAAGACTGTGTACCTTCACAAAATTTTTAAACAATAATTGCACTGGCAAATAATAATTTCCCAATTCTGAAGTTGAGTTTCTCCAACACCTCTTATTTTCTTTACCAAGTATCTATCAAGGCCTCTATTAAGCAAATATCTGTCCATTGATGTTGGTTCAAAAAAGAGCAGAGAAAAGAGGAATAGGAGAAAGAGAAATACAACCAGGAGAGGAAAGGAAAGGGGAAAAAAAAAAAACCAAGTTAAACTAAATTGGCAGGTGGCATACGGTTAATTTTAGAAATGTCATGTAGTAATATTTCATTTATTTTGCCCACCTTCTAACAACTTAAATTTAAAATGGTGGA
This sequence comes from Proteles cristata cristata, assembly GCA_017311185.1. Classification (NCBI taxonomy): domain Eukaryota; kingdom Metazoa; phylum Chordata; class Mammalia; order Carnivora; family Hyaenidae; genus Proteles; species Proteles cristata. The sequence continues at coordinate 1,901,617 of JAESUZ010000815.1, forward strand.
AACAATTTGCCTTTGTATAATAAATTTCCAAATTATTTTTAAGATGGAGATTTTTTTCTCCATGTCTCTGTGCTGAAATGATAAGCTGAAATGCCAAATGATATATTTTTCCTGAGAAATACTGACGATAAAAAGAATATTTTTAATGTTTCCATGTTATGAATAGGCTGGTACATATGAAAACAAATTGCTGTGGCTCTTAAACTAGTTTTTTTGTTTTAATTTATAAAAAGACAGATATAAAATCTCTTTGTGAGAGATATTGTAATTACTAATTAACAAATTAAATGAGCCTATGTTTGTTAAATAATAAATTGTCACTGAATGATAGTTGTCCTCTGCTAAATATTTTAAACTGAAAAGCCATGGGGGATAATGTGAGAGTTAATTGCACAGCCTTGAGCAGGCAATATAATGTCTGTTAGCCTTCTTTTTCTCATCCTTGAAATGGTCATAATAAAAACATGCTTCACACTTCATATGATTCTTATAAAGATCAAATGAGATAAACATGAAAGCCTTTTGAGAATTATAAATCCATATTAAAGTGTACTGGGGGATCAGAAATTAAAATGCGTTTCCACTTCTTAGATTGCTAATTTATACTATTTTGTATCTTTAAAACTGTTTGCAACAATATTTTGGTATGACAGGAAAATAAAATACATGGATTCAAACAAGAAAAACAATTATTTATTATTATCTGAGTATCTATAGAGTATTCAATTATGCCCTCCATTCATCCCTGTAAATGTTAAAGTGCTTCTTTGAAATCAGCTAATGTGAATTTCTACTTAGATAATTATTGTACAGTATCAAGTGGTACTATTTTTTATTTTTATTTCAGGCATTATTAAAAATAACATATGGTACCAGAAACATTAAATATATTCTAGACTACTTTTAGAACTGCTGTTCACCCATAACTGATGCTCAATCTTCTCAACTGTTTTTCTTCAGGCTATTAACTCCAACTCTGTAATGAAATAGCATCTTAGCTAATATGAGGACCTCAGACCTCAGTGCACCATGATAATTAAGGGGGAAAAGATCTAACATGTATAATATGATATTCTCCTCACCTATGAATTTAATAAGACTACTAATTGATATTTTCAAGAGCCATTAAAATATGTCTCATTAAGAGCTTATTTAGCTGCTTGGTTTCTAGATGTTCAAAGGCCATTTAAAAACAATTAAGGATCATTTGATTTCAGGTAAAAACATAAGTCCAGGGGACACAGAAAACAGTAATCTCTCCAAATGCATTATGATTGTAAAAACTATTAATATTCTAAAACCCAGTTTAAAAAATTTAGTGCCCAGGGATTGGACTGAATGTAGCACTTAACACAGTGTCTCACCCATAATCGGCTCTCAGTAAATATTTGTAATTTATTCTTTGACTGAAAGAGCTCTTAATAGATCTTGTTTTCCTTATAGGAACAGCTCTTTAAAATGCAGGTAAAGCACAAATAGATCAAGCAATTTACACCAGCACATTAATTTCTTTCCAGTGAAATCTTCTTTAATCTTTTGTTTAAAACGTGATAAATAGCATTTTAATTGCACTGGAGAAATCTGTTTAATGCAGATACAGCAAGAGGGCAGGACTTCCTCTAATAGTTCAACTCCAAATGAGCATGAAGACTGGTCATCTGTTATGTTCTGGCTCTTAAGAAGCAAAGGGGAGGGGCGCCTGGGTGGCTCAGTCGGTTAAGCGTCTGACTTTCTCTTGGGTCATGACCTCTCTGTTCGTGGGTTCGAGCCCCGCGTCGGGCTCTGTGCTGACTGCCAGCTCAGAGCCTGGAGCCTGTTTCAGTCTGTGACTCCCTCTCTCTCTGACCCTCCCCTGCTCACGCTGTCTCTCTCTCTCTCTCCTAGAAATAAATAAAAATATTAAAAAAAAAAAAAAAAAAGCAGAGTGGATAGACTTCATACCCTTCTGAGGAAACCTGCACACACATTTGGATGTGCACATTCATACACAGGGGCACACACCTAAATATCACACATACAGGGACACCGAGGTGGCTCAGTTGGTTGAGCATCCAACTACTGATCTCACAGCTCCTGAGTTGGAGCTCCACATTGGGCTCTGTGCTGACAGCTTGGAGCCTGCTTTGGATTCTGTGTTTCCCTCTAGCTCTCTATCTGCCCCCCCTTCCCTCTCCCGCCCCCACCATTCATCTCTGCCTCAAAAATAAACAAACATTAAAAAAATTAAAAATCACACACACATGTACACACAAACACTCACACAGCTCTTCTGGGCAGGAGGAAGTTATATTAGCTGTTACTATTAAGATTCCAATAACAAATGAAAACTGAGATCTTTGCAACCAAGTAGTCCCATGGAAACTATTCCACATGTGTCAATGCAGAAGGCACTGCACCTGATGTAAAAAATCTGGTACACTGGATAATGCCATCAAAATTTTAAGTTCAGATATTCTAAAAACATAGACATACTAGATGAAAGAAAACATGGAGAAATTACTAGATCAAGTAATTTACGGGAACAGAAAACAGAAGACTAGTGATTGCATTTATATAACAAGTACCAGATTGTCATGCTACTGATAGGAGTCACTCCTTTGTGAATATTTCAACAAGCCAAATGCTGGGTTTAGTGAGTGAGTATACATCTCTGTGTGCATTTAATCTCCTAAAAACACTAACAAAAGCAACAACAACAAAACTAGAAAATTGGGATCAGTAGCCACTGTTTTACATGTAAGTTGTGATTTTCCAAGATAAGTGAACTTGCTTGAATGTTACATTACTAGCAAATAAAAAGCAAAATATTAAGAATCATCTATCTGAAATCCATATTTTGAGTTTGGGACCTCTTCCACATATACCAGATCTCAAATGACTGTTATTGTTTGAGATAAATGTACAAGACACTAGGAAACATTCACTACATGTTGAAGAAGTCTGCATAATTGTAACTTAGTATGTAGATGCATCCCTTAAGAAAGGAATAATTTAGAACTGTGAGCCTACATGTCATGAGCAAGAAGATAGTGAAATGTAAAGTATGTTAGTAACTCATGTTGAATGGAGAGTAAGTTTCACTTATATTTTCTGAAGCTTTCAATGGTTGCAGTTAACACTTTTTTGAAATTTAAATATTGCATAGATTGCCTACGTAATTGTCACACTTTCAACACTGGATGGATAACATTGTATTCTATTTTACCAAAACGACATACTAACTCCCATTTACATGGTTTTTTCTGGCTAATAATCACTATTTTTCCTTTATTTTCTAGGATAAGACATGTACTCTGGAAGCTAGTCTCATGATCCTTTATCCTGGATTAAATATCTCCTAATACTGAACTTCCCAGAAGGAAGCCCAACGAAGTAAAACCAAATATTACCAGACTCTATAAGCTCATAAGGAGAAATGGAAAGGAACCTTGTAGGACCAACCAACACTGCTGAGTTAAGAAGAATAAATATTGCAGAGATAAACACAGTGCATCACATAGAGTAAGTGGTTCAATAATCAGAGGTAACAGGAAAATGAATAGAACTTTTCCTTAAACCAACAGTTAGAAACTAAGGTATAAGCAAATTCTAAAACATCTGGGGTAGATGTCTAACTGAAGGCCTCATAAGAGGTTTCCAAACAAACATCATTTCCCACTAACACATTTTCCCTCATCCTCGTCCTAAATACAAAGACTGGAAAGGGGTAAGAAGGAGTCAACAGAAATCACAGAAATCCTCATGTTGGTGTTAGAAGCTACTCTCTCTGACCCCATAGGGGAGAATATATGTGTGTGTTCCTCTGCTTCCAAGACAAATATGAGAAAGACGTAACACAACAGAATTACTTGTAAGATCAGGAGTACCTAGAAGGATACCTGGCCTCTTAACCCTTGACTGAATGCCTATTGAACTGAAACCCTATGGGTCCACATGGGGCTTCTTCTCACAAGGTAGAGCACAGTGCAAGAGGTGTCACAGCACTTGAAGCTGTGCCCATGGAGTTTGGAATATACATGGACAATAGAGGCTTACTGAGATTTCCATGTATAGTGTGCCTGCGAAAATGAATATGGTAAACCACTCCCTCTACATCTAATTTGTATGAAGCATTGCTGAGAGTATGTAAGAGTCTTCACTAGTCCCTATGACTCTTTGTGGAGAGGTTTGGAAGTAACAGGGATAGAAATAAGCTTTGGAGATGCCATGTATGCTATTACTCCTCTCTAAAGGAGCCCTCACTGACTTTGAGGACCACAGCAAAGTGCAAAATGAACCTACTCTGTAGAAGCAATCATATTGTCAGAGGCAATAGCAGAAAATGAAATTAGACAAATACAAAGAAAAAACAGGAAAGATGCTACACCAAGAGATGACCAGTTATATAATATTCCTCCCTTCCCTGTCCTCCCACCCAATACCACAATCCAGAAAAAAAATGGCTAGGAGAAAGATCCCAAAACAAACCACTACTTCCTTTATAATGTGCTGATCAAGAAAAGAAAATAAACTTATGAACTATGCCCATCTTTACATGAGCTCATTATAGCCACATGACTGACACATGCTGGGGAAAGGGGAGAGGAAGAAGAGGTTTAAATCTGATGTGAAATTGTAATTTTGAATAGGGCTAGACTTTTAATAATGTTAGGTAACAAAAAAAAAAAAACAACAACAACAGGCAAACTTCTTAAGATATTCTTAAGTAGTAAGAGAATGAAAGGGTCTATTTGACAGGGCATGTTTGAATTCAATGATTAGAAAATAATAAAACTTATTTGTATCCCCCGTTAAGACTGCTCAATAAACTGATTATGTATTTGAATGAAGGAATGAGATATGAATTAACAAATCCATGAATAAGTAAATGGCAACACAGGGGCCAGCATTTTTTCTTATATTGACCTTTTTCAGGATTTCCATTTTAGAAGTTCCTATGAAACAAAAGTATGCTAGTTAGTAGTGTTCTGTGAGCCTTACTGCATTAATAAATGCTCTTCTATTCTCTTAACCAGACTGAATTTTTTTTTAAATTTATCCCAGGTTCTCAAAGGGTTGTAATCCCCAAAGTGGGATCCTGGTATCAATGACGTGTAAAAATAATTATGTGCCTTAGCATCTCTATAATAAGGAGAATGATACTTTCCCATGGTAAATGTGATAATGCACATAGAAATAGTTTCATAAGGCTAAAAGATTCTCTGGTCATAACTTAAAATGCATTTCACTAAATTATATTAGATACATACACAATAGCTATAACTAAGGATGAATTAAAATCACAAAGCTATGCAACCTAATGTTTTTATAATCCAGTATCATAAAATTTATGAGAAAAGAATGTATGTAGAAATTTGATCCATTTTTAAAGGTATAGAAGATGAAATTTCAAAGAGGTTTAATTAAATTCTAAGGTCCCAAGCAGGTCTGTATTCTTCCTCCTTGCCATCTTAGTGGAAATAGAATCTTACAAATTAGTGAACGCAGGATAGGTATTATTAGTTAGGTCTGCAAATCCCATATATCTATGAACATAGCCATGGAGCAACAGAGAAGACACATTTCTTTCTTTTTTTTTTTTTTTTAATATTTTTATTTATTTCTAGGAGAGAGAGAGCAAGCATGGCAGGAGGGTCAGAGTCACAGACTGAAACAGGCTCCAGGCTCTGAGCTGGCAGTCAGCACAGAGCCCGCGGGGCTCGAACCCACGAACCGTGAGATCATGACCTAAGCGAAAGTCGGACGCTTAACCGACTAAGCCACCCAGGCGCCCCGACACATTTCTTAAATAAACTTCTATTTAGACTCTTGAGTTTATATTACACAGGTCATATAATGACTTTGATACTAAAAGATTTATTGGAGATCAACACTAAATTGCACAACCATTGAGGACAGAGCAAACTAGACATTAAAAGGACTACCTCAACTAAAAACACAGTTGTTTTCATAACTTTCTGGCTACCATAACAGCATATGGTGAGCTCTGAAATTCTATTGTCCTTGGCTTCTACATGTTGCCCAAAACTGTTGAAAATATGGCCAAGTGGAAGGAATTATATGTGGCAGATAGCTCTTTGTTGAAAAAGCATGAAAAAAGCTAACAGAATTAAGGTCTCCATAGTCTAGGAAAATAGAAGGGAAGGCATGACTATGTTACAAAACATCTGTTTATCCAAGAATGCTTTTTTGTTGGTAGGTCATAAATGAGTTCTACCAAGTAGATATGGAATTAATATTTTGTATACTTAGCCATTTAAATAGTTACAGCTACCCAGTTTAACTTGTCTTAAGGATTACTTGCAACCATTGATAACATTAAACACACACACACACACACACACACACACACACACAGCTTTTCCTATGAACTAGTAGTTACACCAAGGCTGGAATGTTTTTCTTCTTAATAAGCATGGGTTTTAAATGTTAACCATATTCTGATCTATTATTATTAATTTTATAATATTATCATGCTTATCTTATGAAAAAGCAAACTAACATCATCATTTAATTTTTATCATTTAATTTCAACCTTTATTAAAACCAAATTTTATAAATATTTTTAAACCTTGGCTTTTTGTGATCTATACTGAAGTAAATGTCAGCAATATCTGATATTTGAAAGGCTGCCTCATCCATCTCATGCAGAAAATGAGACTTCGAATATCTTTTTAAAAAGAATTATATTATATTATGCACAAATATAAGTTATAGGAGTTGAAATTTTTTTTTAATGTTTTTTTTATTTATTTCTAGGAGAGAGAGAGAGAGAGAGAGACAGCGTGAGCAGGGGAGGGTCACAGAGAGAGGGAGTCTCAGACTGAAACAGGCTCCAGACTCTGAGCTGGCAGTCAGCACAGAGCCCGACGCGGGGCTCGAACCCACGAACCGCGAGATCATGACCTAAGCGAAAGTCGGACGCTTAACCGACTAAGCCACCCAGGCGCCCCTAGGACTTGAAAATTTTAAAGAAATTGTAAGTTCTTTGAAAATTATACAGAGTAGAGTTGCAATCTAAGAACAAGAAAGCCTCTTTTTCTTTACCATAATCATTAAACTAAAAGTAATAAACATAATTGGTTTGCTGTTGATAAGAGAGGGATTATTTAAAGGTTTGTTTCATGCAATGTCATTTCTTGGCTGCTCACTCAGTGTGGGTTCATCAGATTGGCTTGTTTCACTAATGGCAAAAACAGAGTGTAATCTTGGCTTCATTCACAAATCAACTAATTAAACTGGGATATAAGTGTGCTCTAGGAAGCAGGACCATTATACACACATGCTCACTCTCTTTCAATTGTTCTCTTTTTGAGAGTTCAAGCAGAGATATAGAGAAGTGGAGATTTTCCGTACATGTTTACTTCTTTACTAATAGTTATGCTCCTTTTACCAAAATACAGCATTTTAAGGGGTAACTGTATTCAATTCTTGATAATACAATTGTGAAAGAAAGATAATTGGAAGCTTTTCTTTAGGAGAAAACTTTTTTTAAATAAACATATATACTAATAGAACTGATCCAAAGAAGCAATGTATAATAGTTATTTCATAAACACTATTTTTAAACTGCACAAAATGCACTGGTTTCCCCTTTTCCCTTGTAGCAAATATTTCTTCAAGAGGGTACTTTGATAAGCAAATCATTTTGTATCAAGGACATTTAGCATTGACATTGAGACTGTCAATTCCATTGAGAACAATTCCTTCATGTTTGGTTGTTGTTATCAGCATATTTGTTGTCTCCTTAATATCTTGCAGTAGTTTAAAAATTGTAATGCTTAATACATTGTTTAAGCTTAGATGACAGCACTCTTTCATCCTGGAATATCAGAAATGTTAGCTCCTAAACCTATTTTTAACTGGTTGGCTTCTTAATTGGTACTCTTTTTCATGACAAAACTGAGAAACACACACACACACACACACAGAAAAGATTCAGTAAACCAATCATTAATTGTTGACATCTTCAGAATCTGCCAGGTTAATAGCCAATTAATACTGGTTTTTAAAGCGGGTTAATGTAGTAGATGGCCTCTCAATCTGTTGTGATCTTTGGCAAAAGCCAAACTGGTGGTGGGATGGACTTGTTTCATATAAGAGGATTCAAATAAGACCAACCTACACTCACAGAATGGAATTTGAACTTCTTAGGAAAAGAAGGCACTATTATGACTGGTGACTTGTGTAACTCAATGTAAGAAAGAAGACATCAGAGTACAAAGCTATAGTAATCAAAACAGTATGGTATTGTCACAGAACCAGACACTAAGATCAATAGAATAGAATAGAAAGACCAGCAATAAGGCCATACATAGATGATCAATTAATCTATGACAAAGGAGGCAAGAATACACAATGGAGAAAAGACAGTCTCTTCAATAAATGGTGTTGGTGAAACTGGACAGCTATAAGCAAAAACTGTAACTGGCCCACTATCTTATACCATACATGAAAATAAATTCAAAATAAATTAAAGGCTTACATGTAAAACCTGAAACATGAAATTCCTAGAAGAAATCATAGATAGTAAGCTCTTGAACATTATTCTCAGGAATTTTTTTTTTTTTGGACCAGTCTACTCAGGGAAGGGTAACAAAATCTATACTAAACCAATGGGATTAAATCAAACTAAAAAGTTTTTGCACAATGAAAAAACAAAATAAAGCAAAATGAAAAGGCAACCTACTGAATTGGAGAAGATATTTACAAATCCTATATCCAAATAAGCAGTTAATATCCAAAATGTATGAAGAACTTATTAACAACTTAATATCAAGGAAACAAACAACCCAATTAAAAATAGCATATTAAATGATGCTCAACATTACTAATTATCACAGAGATGCAAATCAAAACCACAAGATAGGGACACCTCAGTTGGTTAAATGTCCACCTCTTGACTGCAGTTTGGGCCATGATCTCACAGTTTGTGCGTTTGCATAAGGCTTTGTGCTGACAGTGCAGAGCTGCTTGGGATTCTCTCTCCCTCTGACTCTCCCCCACTCACATGCTTTTTCCCTCAAAATAAATAAATAAACTTTAAACAAACAAAAAACCCACAATGACCTATCACCTCACACTTGCCAGAGTGACTCTTACCAAAAGACAAAAAATAAAAAGTGGTGGGGAAGAAAAGAAACCCTAGTATGCAGTTGGTAGAAATATAAATTGGTGCAGCCACTATGGAAAACAGCATGAGTTTCTTTAAAAATAAAATTGAAAATAGAACTACCATGCAATCCAGAAATTTCACTTCTTGGTGTTTGTCTGAAGAAAACAAGAATACCAGTTCAAAGAGATAAATGCACCCCTGTGTTTTGTTGCAGCATTACTTACAATAGCCAAGATATGGAGCCAACCCAAGCGTCCATTGATACATGAATGGATTAAAATAGATGTGGTATATACATACAATGGAGTATTAGCTCGTCCATAAAAATAATAAAATCTTGCCTTTTGAGACAGCATGAATGGATCTAGAAGGTGTCATGGTATATGAAATAAGTCAGAGCAACAAAGACAAATAATTTATGATCTCACTTGTATGTGGAATCTAAAAAACAAATGAGCAAACAAAACAAACAGACTCACAGATATAAGAAACAAACTGTTGGTTACAAGAGCAGGGAGGGTGTAGAGGATCAAATAAAATAGATGAAGGTGATTAAGAGATACAAATTTCCAATCATAAAATAATTCAGATGGGGGATATAGCATATAGCATAGAGACTATAGTTACTAATATTGTAATAACTTTCTATGGTGACAAATGGCAACTAGACATATTGTGAGGATTATTTCATAATGCATAAAATACTGAATCATTATGATGCATGCCTAAAACTAATAGCATATTGTATGCCAATTACAGTTCATTTAAAAAAAAGAAAAAAAAGAAAAAGAAAGAAAGAGGGTCGTCAAGCTGTCACTTTGCTCCTAAATTGCCAAGTTTTAAAAATGACTTGATTTCAGCTGAATCATTTAAAATGAAAATTATAGTATAATCAAATTTATTATGTCATTGGGGTGCCTGGGTGGCTCAGTTGGTTAAGTGTCCGACTTCAGGTCAGGTCATGAATTCACGATTTGTGATTCGAGCCCCACATTCGGATCTGTGCTGAGAGCTAGCTCAGAGCCTGGAGCCTCCTTCGGATTCTGCATCTCCCTCTCTCGCTGACCCTCCCCTGCTCACGTTGTCTATCTCTCAGAAATAAATAAAACATTAAAAAATTAAAAAAAAATTATGCCACCTACTATCTGCTGGATTCAGCCTGCAGATAGGGTTTTATTTGATCTATAGTTAATTGGTTGTTAAATTTAAAACAATTGAACAGTATACACATCTAAACTCCTGTTTTGCCTTTAAAATTTCTTAAAATCAAGAATCTGAATTATTTCTAAAACAACAATCAGGGGCGCCTGGGTGGCTTAGTCGGTTAAGCGTCCGACTTTCGCTTAGGTCATGATCTCGCGGTTCGTGGTTCGAGCCCCGCGTCGGTCTCTGTGCTGACTGCCAGCTCAGAGCCTGGAGCCTGTTTCAGTCTGTGATTCCCTCTCTCTCCGACCCTCCCCTGCTCACGCTGTCTCTCTCTCTCTCTCCTAGAAATAAATAAAACATTAAAAAAAAATAAAACAACAATCAGCTGGAATTGAGTTCCTGGATATCTCCACTTTGGATAAGAATGGCACTATCTAGCTTCCACATATTTGTTTTTCCTTTCTAGATTATCCTGCAGCTAATTTACTTTACTTCTTAACTACATTTGCTGGATTTTAGGATTTTTAGCTTCTGACCTCTCTCTTAGCAATAAAATGCATTATTAAGAGATCAATTTATTAAATAAAACCATGGATGTGAATCTCTCTAAATGTCAGTACCCTCATCTATAAAGTGGGTAAATAGTAATAAAAGTACTTTACGAGAACATTATGGTGAATAAATAAAAAATGAATAAAATTAGATAGCAGGGTGTCTGATTGTAGTAATATTCTGTAGATAATATATTATTATTATTAACAATCATAGCAGAATAGTATCATAATTATTTCCACAGCTGAGATAAAAATGATCATTAGTTATTATAGATAATTTATAACCCTGTGGCCTGTCATAATGTGGGAAGAAATAACAGAACTTTTTAGATCATCTGCATTTTATATATCCAGGTAATGCTTAATTTGAATCAATTTAGACATAAAAGTTTTGATGCTTTGGAAAACACATGCAGCACTTAAAATGCTTTTGTTTTTTAAATTTATATATTTTCCCCTAAAAATACAACTGCTTTTATATTTGGAGGTTGTTTTTACTTTTATTATTGTTTTCCACCTATTCTCTGACTTTTAATGAAATTATTTTCTAGGCTATATATCTCAAAGTAATGTAGCACTTTAAATCTTAGTCCATAAATCCCTAGTTATGTTACTGTATAAGAAAAGAAAAGGTTTAACTTGAAATGTGTCAATACTGCTGAAAAAGAAAAGGAAGAAAATGAAAATATTTTGCTCTGGTTTCTATAGTAAAGTGACTTTTACTGAATTTGTTGAAATAAGCACTTACAGAAAGTCACTGGGCCCTTGTTCTTTAAAATGATCATTTAGAGAATCCTATTAGGTGATAAATGAAGTGATGACATGGGTTTTCTAGGAATATACTCACATTTTATTTTTTTTTTAATTTTTTTTTATTATTGTTTTTTAATTTTTTTTTTTATTTTTAGGAGAGAGAGAGACAGCGTGAGCAGGGGAGGGTCAGAGAGAGAGGGAGTCACAGGCTGAAACAGGCTCCAGGCTCTGAGCTGGCAGTCAGCACAGAGCCCGACGCGGGGCTCGAACCCACGAACCGCGAGATCATGACCTAAGCGAAAGTCGGACGCTTAACTGACTAAGCCATCCAGGCGCCCCATATACTCACATTTTAAACTTTAGGACTTTCATAAAATTTGCACTGGAATTAAAGTGGTTTTTAAATTCATTTTTTTTGAGTCACGTAGTAGTGGTTGTTTCACTGACATCTATGCATAACTATGAGGAAACATAACAGCTCACAAGAGCATCTCCAGAGGAACCACACTCTTCCCTGTAAAATAAAGCTGGTGACCCTTAGGGCAGCAAAAGTAAAAACTGGGAAGAGATGTGAAAGCACTGGAAGCCAAACACTGACAACTCCTCCCTTCCTGTCCAAAAATGAAAGTTGTTTGAACACTAAGTTGGCTTCTATAACTTGGTATTTCACTACTTTATTTCTTAAATAAAGCTCATGATTTGATCTTTCATCTTGCTTTACTTAAAATGGTTTCATTCTCATATTTGTAAATCTGACAAAATTTCAAGGCCTTATTATCTTCTAAACAAATTTTCTGAAAGTTAAATATTTTTTGAGACTTTTTCTTGTATTGTAAACATGTTAGTTAATAGAAGAAAAGCAGTAAGAGAGAAGGATCCATTTTAGTTTTGCATTTCCAAGGTGCCTACGAGAACTAGTGAGCTAAGAAAAATACTTAGGTTCTTAAGACGATATTAAAAACATTTTTTTTAACATTTATTTATTTTTTTCTTTGAGAGACATAATGAAACAGAGCACAAGCAGGCAAGGAGCAGAGAAAGAGTCTCTCTCTCTCTCTCTCTCTCTCTCTCTCTGAGGCAGGCTCCAGGCTCTGAGCTGTCATCACTGTCTGATGCTGGGATCCAATCCATGAACCTTGAGATCATGACTTGAGTCGAAGTCAAAATCTCAACCAATTGAGCCACTCAGGCACCCCAAGACTAGATATTTTTAAATAATATTAAAAAAAAAACTTTATCAGATAAACATTGAAATGCAGATTTAAAAAGAATAAAAATTCATACATTTACCTCAAAAGGAAGAATATTTATAAAAATAATTTTGTCACTTTTAAAACCTAGAATTTTTTGAATTGTGATTTTTGCAAGGTAAGACCACTATTTCCCTTTAATATTATAATACTATATTCTTAGACAATAGATGCTTTCACTAATTCCAACATTTTCTAAAATTGTGTTCAAGCATTGTGGTAGGATATCTGAGAAAATTATATTTCTTGATATTCATCCTTAAGGTATTCATAACGAAAATTAAAGAATAGGGAAAATAGCAAAGGTTTCTATTTGTAGCTTGGAAAATTTAGTAGATAATATATCACTGACAGTTTTTCATGTGATGCTTCAAATTATGGAAATGAAAATAAGTCAGTAGTTATGTTTCTACAGTGATTTTTAAGCATAGAAAAAGTTGTTATCCATCTTTAAAAGTAAATTAAAATTTACAACTTTGAAAGATAATATATAAATTTCATTTGATCAGAGGACATTAGAGTTTCATGACTTTTTTTACATAAAAGATGCATTTTTACTGAATAAAGATACTGGCAAAAATTGTATGATCTTTGCTTATGCTTGTGATTGCTTAAATGATCCTAATTCTATTAAACAATTGTTATCATTAGAATCATAAAATATTATTTTCCTTACATAACTGAGTGAAGTTTGCTTTCTCAACTTGGAAAATGACACATTTTCAAAACACAGTTGGAAGAAAAGTATAGTGCCACCAAGCACTTATTATATGAGCTTGAAAAGTGACAAGTGTTCATTTTATTTTACTTAAATACAAAAATAATCAATTAAGATATTATCAGGCAGTACTGGATTTTCTGACTATCCCTGAGCAAGCTAGCATTGATATTTAAGTAACCACTGAAAATGGAATCACAATTTATTTTTCTCCCATGAAATTCATGACACTAAATGTGCCTCTTTTAGAGCTAATATCAGGGTCGTCTGGATGGCTCAGTCCGTTAAGTGTCCTACTTTGGCCCAGGTCATGATCTCACAGTTTTTTTGTTTGAGCCCTGTGTGGGACTCTGTGCTGACAGCTCAGAGCCTGCAGCTTGCTTCAGATTCTGTGTCTCCCTCTCTCTGCCCCTCTCTCTTCCTCTCTCTCGGTCACACTGTCTGTCTGTCTGTCTGTCTCTCTCTCTCTAAAGAAATAAACATTAAAAAGAAAAAAAAAGAACTTATATCAAAACTATAAATACTGTGGAGGCAGTGAGGGGGAAGAACCTCCATTAAGTACAAAAGGTCATTAAGTAAATTACAGACTGAAGTACAAGGTAGAAATTTAATATCAATGATATTTGAATTATAACATCCAGCTTAGATGTTATAAGTGATAAGCCTTGGTTCAGTCTCAGACTTTTTTCATGACTAAATAGAATACTACCAAGTGTGAAGATAGATATCTGTGGGGCTCAAGAATTTTATATCCTGACAACAGGTCCTTCACATGTGAAGGTATTGGAAGCATATTATTGGATATAAAAAATTTTTTCGAAAACATACCACCACATGCAACTATTAAAAAACATCCTTGGATAGATATAGCACTTAAACAAGTGATGAATCAGATTAAGAATTCTGGAATGGAAAATTTAAATAGAAACTGTAGGACAATGTTAATAAGAGAGATAAATCTAAATAATAATAAATATGGCATATAAACATTGTTAATTTTGTATTTTTATTTTAATAATTAGAAATTTAAAATTTAATAATTTGAAACATTTAAATTATCAAATGAAAAAAAGGAAAATATACTTTTATAAACACTGAAAAACTAAATAAAACAGGGTTCACATAGTAACAGATAAAACACAAAAGAAATTTTAATAAGCAAACAAAAACCCTAAAACTATAAATAATTGTGAGGACACAAGTCTAAACGTCTAAACCAAACTGACTCCATGACAGGCTTTAAATTTCCCCTCTAAACTAGAAGGGCTGTGTTTGGGCTTCCCCGAAACTATCAGGCAGTTACACATTGCCCAAGGCAGGAGAAACCACCCTTGCAACACCCAATCAGGAAAGTCCAGCGACCATCCTCCACATTGTTAAGGGAGAGGCCTGGAGATAGAAACTATAGATAGGACCCTGTTACCTAATGTTAAAGTTAACCTGTTAGTCGCCGAACAAGACCCCAGGCTCGCTCTGTGATTGGTTGAATTTAAAGGTACTTTAAACGTTGTAATTGGATCCCGCCAAAAGTAACGAATACTCTAGACAATGTGTATGGTCAAACCCGCTGTCAATGATGTTGAATAATTATGATTGGATCACTGTTCCCATGCCACAATTTCTGTAACTCCCTCATCACAAACCCCATAAAAACCCTACTCTGCCTTTGTTCTGGGCTCTCAGCAGGATCCACTGTGTTGGTGAGGTCTGGGAGCCCGAGCTTAAGCCCGAATAAACGCCCTTTGCTTTTGCATAGGTGACTCGGACTCCTTGGTGGTCTTGGGCTTTTGGGGAGATCGCAATCTGGGCATAACACAATGATAAATGTAAAACATTAATTAAAAATAGCTTCTAAAAAAATGAAAATCTCACAGAATTTTTATAAGAGATGAACTCAATATAGAACGACAAATGAGGTTTAAAAAATATACACACATACACACACAAGTTTACCAAATAAAGAAATTAGCTATAGTTGTGTTACTTTTGGGTAAAGAAGAATTAAATGTCAAAAATAAATTTAAAAGAGTGCAGTAGATTCCTTTAAAGGGATGTAGACAGATAAAACCATGTAATATTAAGCGTTATGCGTTTTCCTTACTTTCTGCATTTCTATACCATCTTGCAATCTTGCAAAGAACCTCCAAGGAATCAAGGAAAAATCAGACTGTTCTATCAAAATTGCTAAAGTAAGAAAAGGCTCATCTCCAGTTATTTGACTTCCAAATTAGAATTAAAAATTAATTAAAAATTCCTGGAGAGAACTCAAAAGGAACACTCAAACATGCCATAACAAAGCACTGACACTTTATAAGGAAAGATGGAAGACCCAGCCCCCTCCTCCGGCCTCTGGGAGGAGATGACTGTCAGTTGCGAGCAGGGCAGAGAAGGGGATTACAACTTTCCGCAAAAACATCAGGGTGATAAAATATCAGACCTAAGTGGGAGCCAAGGTATCAAAAAGGAATAGAAAGATGACTTGATCTCAAGAAACCCTAATAAGCAGTCAAGGCAAGGAACTAAGAAAGCTAACCAAAGACTATTCTTCTGTTGTCTATAAAGGGAGCATTTGGAGTCATGTTAAAAAGCGCCTAAGGGCCTTCCATCAACAGTTGACTGCATAGTGCTCAAGTCTATTTGGGTAGGATGATTAAAGGTATCCTGAGTGGACATCTCAATAGCCTGTAGAAGCCCAAAATGAAAGAGGAGCTAAGATGATGATATGGAAAGGAAAGTTCCAGAGAGGAATTGAAGAACAGGGGAAACTACCTACATGAAAATATAACATTCTTGAAACTTTCTGAACAAAATGGCAAACACATGTAAAATAGCAAAGACATAAAATAAAATAGTAGATACATACAGTAAAATTACAAAACTCTCTGTTCTTAACAGAGCATATATACCAAATATACAAGAGTGTAAAGACATGAGGATTTAGTCTGGGTGTGTCTACATGTCTACATGTGAAACCACAGGATATAAATTATTTTTTTTACCTTTCTAATTTATTTCAAATCAGCATGGAGTGTTCCAAAAATATTTTATTAAGCCATAAGTAATACCAAAAAAATTCTCATAAAACTTTGGGGAGGAAAAAAAATATTTTCCCCTTTTAACTTTCTTCCTGGGGAACCAGAAGTTAAATTGACAAAAGACAGATTATTCATATGCATATGGAAGCTCACAAAAGTAGTGGCTTATTAAATAGCTAAAGTTAGAGGCTTATATACTTAATGTAATAGGGAAAAGAGGAGAAAAGGCTTTATGGTAAGAACAAATGGGTTTTAGGAAAGACAAATTGTTTTTGCAGGAAAAAAAAAAGAGGAGAAAATCTAAGATAATGTTTGTTTATGCAGGTTCAGTAGTCTTTTCTGGGAGGGAATTTATGATGGTTTTACTCTTGGTCTCTTTACTGGGAGTGAAGCTACCCCAAAGAGAGGATTTATGGCAGCCTCATTTCCCAGAAGTTTCTGGTTTAGTTAGATAAGTGAAGTTCCGAGAAGGCTTCTTTCTTCATCTATTGAATCTTAGATGTTTTCAGCTTAAAATAATTTTCATATGTACTCTGGAGTTTAAAGTGGGCCAACTCATTAAATATATAGCCACATTTAGAGATTTTTCATAATAACAACAAATAGTTTGTTAGGTCAAAGATAAGCAACTTCACTAAACATAATTATAGTTAGGAGAAGGGACAGTCATCCAGTGAAATAAGGTTAATTTCATCCTAATAACTAGGTAATAAGAGGTCACAGCAAAAAGACACTTATATTAAGGATTTCACTGTCTCACCACAATACAATGAAACTAAAATTCAACCAATTTATATAACATGTAAAAATTTTTAATATGAAAATTTAGAAGGCAAATAAACAAACAACAAAATGACAATTAACAGAGTTAATTTTTGTATAATTAAGATTTGACGTTTAAAAAATTATTTTGTGTAATCTCTACCCCTAATGTGGGGCTCAAATTCATGACCCCAAGATCAAAATCAAAAGCTCTACCAACTGAGCCAGTCAGGGACCCCAACAATAGCAACTCTAAAACCGCAATAGAAACACAAAGGAAAACAGAAAAGGAAATGCAAAAACCAAGTGTCGTTAGTGCTCTTTATTTGCAGATTGCATATTTGTGAATTTGCCTACTTGCTAAAATAGATTTCTAACACAAAATCAATACTCAGTGTTTTTTGTAAGCAAGAAGTTTGAGCCCCCTGAAACAAGCTTTCTCAGCTGAGGTCAAAAGAGGCAAGGCTCTACTTTGTTCTTTCCATTCTCATACTGCATACAAATCATCTCTTTTCATGGCCTTTTAGTACATTTTTTTTCCTCATTTTTCTACTTTTGTTGCTGAGATTTTTATTTCTTTAGTGTTTATTTTTGAGAGAGAGATAGAACATGAACAGGCAGGGCAGAGAGACGGAGACACAGAATTTCAAGTAGGATCCAGGATCTGAGCCGTCAGCAAAGAGCCCAATGTGTGGCTCAAACTTGCAAATTGTGAGATCATGACCTGAGCTGAAACTGGACACTTAACCAAATGAGCCAACCAGCAACTTCTGTGATTTTCATTTTATTTAATTTTTTAATATTTTATTTCTTTCTTTCTTTTTTTTTTTTTTTGTCTTTTTTTTTTTTAATGTTTTTCATTTATTTCTAGGAGAGACAGACAGCGTGAGCAGGGGAGGATCAGAGAGAGAGGGAGTCACAGACTGAAACAGGTTCCAGGCTCTGAGCTGGCCGTCAGCACAGAGCCCGACACGGGGCTCGACCCACAAACCGCGAGATGACCTAAGCGAAAGTCAGAAAGTTGGACGCTTAACCGACTAAGCCACCCAGGCGCCCCTATTTATTTCTGAGAGAGAGAGAGAGGAGACAGTGTGAGCAGGGGAGGCTCAGAGAGAGAGGGAGAAACAGAATCGGAAGTAGGCTCCAGGCTCTGAGCTAGCTGTCAGCAAAAAGCCTGACACGGGACTCGAACCCACAAATCATGAGATCATGACCTGAGCTGAAGTCAGACACTTAACCAACTGAGCCACCCAGGCGCCCCTGTGATTTTTATTTTTAAAATGGCCCCCAACTACACTGCTGAAGTGTTGTCTAGTATTTCTAAGTTCAAAAGTGCTGTAATGTGCTTTATGAAAAGAAAAGAAAAAAGAGCATTGATAAGCTTTGTTTAGGCATGAATTATAGTGCTACTGGCCATGAGTTCAATGTTAATGAATCAACTTATATTTAATAAGGTCTCTTTAAACGGAAACATAATATAAGATTATATATTGATTGGTTGGTGAAAATGTTGTAACCAGAGGCTCTGAAGAACATAACCTTGTATTTTCCCTAGGAGCAATGGTTTAATACTGACTAATTCAGTGTTCACTGAAACTTTACAGAATATAACTGAAAGAATGATGGAAAACAACTGTATTTGAAAAATGAAAATTATGGTTACTATTCAGAGAAAGACAAATCAAATAATATTAAGATTTTAACCTGTCAGATTCAGAAAGATCTAAAAAAAAAAAAAAAGTGCATCACTGTTGAGAAGAGGATTGATAAATCAAGTGTGTAACAGAAATATATTTTGACACTGCTTTTGGAAAAGTAAATTGACAATATTCATAAACAGCCTTAAAGTTGTTCATACTTATTGACCCTATAATTCTTTAGGAATTGGTACTGGTACTATGTAAATCACTAAATCTGTGGACAAAATTTTCTCTATAATATTGTTACTTGGTGTTATTCTTAAAAAAGACAGACATACACCATTAAATTTCTAATTTTTTCAAACCAACATTTAAGAGGAAACACATCACTGGTCTTTTTAGAAACAGAAAAGAGGAAACTGGTGTCAAGGAAAAAATCTCTTTTAAAAAGAGTAATGAACTAAAGAGAAAGAAAGAAAAGAAAGAAAGAGAGAGAAGGAGGGGAGGAGGGAGGGGAGAGGGAGAGAGGGAGGGGGAAGGGAGGAAGAGGGGAGGGAGGGGGAGGGGAGGGAAGAGAGGGAGGAAGGAGAGAGGGAGGGAGGAGGAGGGAGGGAGGGAAGGAAGAAGACAGAAAAGTAATCATGGATGTTCCTCAAATAAAGATCCACTAATAAACTTTGTGAACACACAATTGACAAAAATGAAGGTGACTTAATTCTCATGAAGTGTTTGGCTAAAACAATGCTGAATAAAGACTCTTTTGAATAACAATTGATTAGTTTGGTCTTCTTAAGAATATTTTCAGCTCCTTTTCTTAGTTTGAATGGCTGGTCAAATCTCAACTATTCAGCATTTCATTTTGTAGAGAGTGTACATTTCAAGGTTTCAGCTTTGTTTTATTCTTATTTTCACCCTTTCTCCCTCTCTTTCTTTTTAAATATTTTTTTAAAATTTATTATTATTATTATTATTATTATTATTATTATTATTATTATACTGCTTTAGAAAAGTTCCTTCCTACCAAGGAATACCAACACTGATGCTTCACCCCTGGGGATAGATGCTGGGATGCTAGGAAATATGATGTTTAAAATATAAATGTTTTACACTTGAATTCATGGCAGACAAAATTATTTTATGTTTTAATGTAAATTTATACTAATTTTATATGTAAGAAGCTATTAGAATACCCCAATAGAAGTATCCAGGATATTTATGTTGTCATACCTCTTTTCTCACACACATATGCTATAAATTGATAGCAGTCACTAATGTGATATTCAGATGCTAAAGATAGTAATATAAATGCATCTAGTGTAAGTTTAGAAAATACATGCTATTATTTAATGTTTATTTTTGAGAGAGAGAAAGAGACAATGTGTAAGCAGGGGAGGGGCGGAGAGGGAGGGAGCTGGAACTCAGGAACTTAGATCATAATCTGAACTGAAGTCAAATACTTACCCAATTGGGCCACCCAGGTGCCCCAGAAAATACTTGTCATTTTAAAGCAACACTATTCCCTGAAATCTTAAAAAGTGGTTATTAATTATGATTCCATAGAGCTATCATGAAACATTAAAGAAAAATTAAATAAGAAAAAAGGCACTAACTTATCAAAGAATACTCAAAATTAACTGAATGTGTGTGTATATGTGCATGTGCACACACATTCCAAGAAGACAAGCATATTAATGCCAAGGAAATGCTTTATTTTTAAATAAAGGGGTATCCTACATCTATGCTTTATTCCGTTAACGTGTTTGTAGTACTGTATATTACTTCTCGAACTTGTATTACAATCATGATGGAGAGTAAAGCGAATAAAGTAAAACTGCAAATTTTATAGACCTTCACAGATTTTGAAAAAAAATATGCTATTCATGGCCAATACCAAAATTCTTTATTCTTCATATTTTTCTCTCACAAAATTACATGGACTTGTGAACATTACATTTATTGAAGCCAATTTTTAATTTTTTTTAATGTTTCATTTATTTCTAGGAGAGAGAGAGACCGCGTGAGCACGGGAGGGTCAGAGAGAGAGGGAGTCACAGACTCTGAAACAGGCTCCAGGCTCTGACCTGGCAGTCAGCACAGAGCCCGACGCCGGGCTTGAACCCACAAACCGCGAGATCATGACCTAAGCGAAAGTCGGACGCTTAATCGACTAAGCCACCCAGGCGCCCCATATTGAAGCCAATTTTTAAATGTTTCCCTTGTGATTCTACCTACTTTTTCCATATCCCAGACTGTTTTTACTGTACAGTCCAAGAGTGGAATAAAGATTAAGTACACATTGGCTTGGCACTCATGTATCACAAAATGTACTAAAATTAAAAAACAAAACAAAACAAAACAAACAAAACAAAAACAGATCACAATCTAGGCTCTGTTGCTACTAAATTCCTTAGGTTATAGGTTGGTCACTTAATCTCTCTTGCCCAGGTGGCTGGTTTCTCTGTCAATCTTAAAACTTCTGATTCTATAGCTCACAAGATAAGATTCAGAATTGACAATCTAATGAAGATAATGACTCATATATTAGCATTAGAAATACTTATAAGAAATCTTCTCTTTCAAATACTTAAATCATCATAGGACACATTTTCTCCAAACACAGACTATGGATATTTTTTAGCTTTTAGTTTTCCTTCCTAGAGATAACCAGTTACCATTTTTCTCATGTAATCTTTTTTCAATCTTCCTCAAGGAACATAACCTTAACCACTCAGCCTGGAATTTCCTGGTCAGCAGGGGTAAGGTTATCTACCTATTAAAACATTTTTGTCCATCAAAGAGAGATGGATTTGCCCCAAATAATCCTTTTGTGCTATGACTTCCTTGTCCTTTCTGTAGCTCTTTAGAGCTCCTTCAACTGCTAGAGGAGACTGTGACTACTTCATAAATCATTGAATAAAGGCAACTAGATCTTCAAATTTTCTCAGTTGAATTTTTGTTATTTAACAGCCCCCTTACCTCTCTCTCTTGACAGGTCATAAAACTCCCACAAGAAAGGTACCTTCCATTTACCAGGAGGAAGGACAATATTGTAATTATCACCAATGGGTAATTTGGGGCTAAGAAATCTGTAAGCAAACCTTGTTAAACTAACCATTATATTCATCATTTCTCCTTTACCATTCATTGCCCCAAGCCTAAATACTGCTGTTTTGTCAGTTTCTCAACAAATGATTTGATTCTTCCTGCAAGAGGTGTAAAAGCCTTTTGTTCTGGTCATCTGAGTCTTCATTTTCTTTTGAAGGCCCCCATGTACATGTTAAAATAAAATTAAATCTATGTTTTTTTTTTCCTGTTAATTTGTCTTCATCAGTTTAATTTTTTAGGGTTCCTACCCTAAAAAAGTCAAGGGAAATATTTCCCTCCACTACAATTTATTTGTCTAGTAAGGTGTATATACTAAAAGCCTATTTATTCCTTGTTGAAATACGACCTTCCCTAATGATTTGTCTAGATTATTTTTTTTTACCTTAATCACTAGCCCACATCCAAGATTGTGGTGAGGCCAATCTCTTCAATTCTCTGAATTATTGTTTTTTCTTCTATGATAACTCATATTCTTTTTTTTCCTAAAATATTTCCCCTTCCTTTGTCTTCCTTTCCAGCCCCTATTCATTATTCAAGACTCAGATCAGATTACTGCTTCTAGGAAGTATGACTTACTTCTAAGACATTGTTAGGCCCATCTCTCCTAAAACTCTTATTTAACTGCTACTGTTTTTAAGTCTTTGTCTTCTACTAGACAATGCCTCTTAAGGGCAGGCAACACAACCTAGAAGCTACACATCTTCACACCTCTATTTCCAAGTACCAGACTGTTATACAAAGGGGTAGAAATTTTTCTTTCATTAATAAAGAAACCACTGATAGAATATAACATATTGTTAATGGAGCTAATTGTTTTGCTTTTTATTTTAATTTTAATTAATTTTTTTTTTTCATTCCAGGCAGGGTACCATTTTGTATACACTAAAGGCTATCTTTTACAAGGCACTTCTATATTTATGCCTTATGATTAAGGTTATAAATATGAGTAGCCTTTGCACGTAAGTCAGGTATTTGCAACAAAAATAGCCTATTAAATTATATCAACTACTCCAATCTCCTTAATGATGCTGTACTTCTGTCTCTTGACACCTAAAACATTTTGGGTTTTTTTTTTTACATTTATTTGAACATATATTTTCAGCAAGTGAATTAATGTAGTCTGTCAATTAATCCTGCCATAAAGTTAAAATTAGACATTCAGTTTTTTCACCAAAGACATTTTTTTTAATAGCTACTGATAGCAGCAGGTACTGTCCTAGGAGCTAAACTTTCAACTCTGACTGCAACATGCAAAAAAAAAAAAAAAAAACAACAACAAAAAACACCTCTACTTCTTTAGTGCTTAAATTTTAGAGGATTGGGTGGAATCATAAATAAGATATTTAGAATCTTATATGCTGATAATGCAATGAAGAAATATGTATAGAAGGAAAGGAATTGAAGAACGGTAGGAAAGGGATTCACTTTTGAATTGCAGTCAATGAAGACCTTACTAAGAGATGACTACTACTCAGAGGTAGGGTAGAGTCCCATGTAATATCTGAGGAAAAAGTATCCTGGCCCTATATTACCTCAGCCCCCTTAAGTAAATATGTACACTTCATATTCAGGGACAGCAACATGGCTATGGGAGCTATGGAGTGGTATGAAGAAAGGAAGAGCTATGTATGGGTCATCGGGTCAGAGAGGTAAAGGTAGGATTATATAAGAACTTTTGCTATTGAGAAGACTTTTGGCTTTTGCTTTGAGGGATATGTGAAGCCTTAGCAAGTTCACAGAAAAGAAGTACTATGATCTAACATACATTTTAACAGGATACTGGGTGAGAAACAGAACAAAAACCAAGAAACAAGAGTAGATACTCAAAATAGATAGCATGTGTCACAGGTTGGACCCTAAAGTGTGGTGAAAAGATTTGTGAAACTCAGGAGATGAACCTACACTTTCAGTCCCATCATCCTCAATTAATAGATGCAATAGATAAATGATGAGTGGTGAGATAAACACAGTGGGAGTATTATACTGACCTTTCTACCATCAATGTGTTTAGTTTATGAAAAGAAAGAAACACAAATACAAATATAAACTACTAATATGATGAAGCAAATAAGGGAATGATTGGGCTAAGGACTGAGGTGAACTTTGGGGATAACCACAAAAAAATAGGTAACAGCCCTCAATTATTCATCATCTCTTGACTATTGTTTCAAGGTATTACATAGAAATGCTTAGCTATGAAAAATACTGTTAATAGAGGCATATTCTACTCCAAGAATACAAAGAAGAATGGTTCCACAGACTAGTTGGACATACAGTAGTTGGACTTGCATAATAAATAGAATGCTTAAAGGCAGATAGAGGGTGTGACAGAAGGCTAATGGATGTTCCACAT
Source organism: Proteles cristata cristata (assembly GCA_017311185.1). NCBI lineage: Eukaryota > Metazoa > Chordata > Mammalia > Carnivora > Hyaenidae > Proteles > Proteles cristata. The sequence continues at coordinate 1,926,048 of JAESUZ010000815.1, forward strand.
GTGAGTACATGAAGGGTTCATTCTACATCCAGTTCCAGAGATAGTAGGAATAAAGTTCTGACAGATGAGTGGCAGGAGAAAATCTGGAAAACATAGGTCTTCATCAGTTTGGGCTGTAATAACAAAAGTACTCTAGACTATGTGGGTTACACACCAAACATTTATTTATCCCACCAAATATTTACCTTTGACTGGAAAGTCTAAGATCAAGGTGTCAGCACATTCAGTGTCTGATGAGAACCCACTGGTTCATAGATGACAATCTTTTCACTGTGTCCTAACATAGTGGGCAAAGGAGAAAAATAAAAAAAGCTCTGGGCTCTCTATACCCTTATAAGGGCACTGATACCAGGGAACTCCACCCCTGTGAGCTCATCTAAATCTAGTTACTTCCCAAGTCTCCCCTCCAAATATCATCACAGTGGGGATTAAGCTTCAATCTATGAATTTTGAGGGAGCACACAAAGCAATAAGGTTAAATGCAGCCTGTGAAAAGCAGGAAATAACCATATTAGTCATTATTATTTTATCTAAGCAATGGAATGGCAACTGAAGATTTTAGTAAGAAGATTTACCTCCTTTAATGGGTTCTAAAATGACCTCTAGCAAAAGTATGAACAACAGACTGGGAATGGGTTCAGAAAGAAGAAAACTGGAGGCCTATAGGTCATTTGGGAGGATATTACTTTAGTTAAGATCTTTGGGAGCAAGACAAACAGAATTTTTGTGAGGCTTTAATAAAACCTAACTAAATATATTGATCAATAACTCCCCTACATTCTGAAATAACATAGACAATATTCCAAAAGCAAATGATTAAGTAGAATCTATACATATTCTCCATGGTTTGCTTGTATTCCTGTACTTGGGTACTAAGACTAATAATTCTGATCATGGCATCAAACATTCAATTTTATTCTAAGTGAAAATAAAGGAGAATTTTATTTTTTCCTATGAAACATAAGTTTAAGAGCCAGTTCTGTAAATAATAGTATGTTTACTTTAACACTCTGATGGCAAATATGGTCATTTCTTTATTCCCAAAGCAAAATAATTGTGTCGCATTTATAGAATTTTGTCCTATTATAGTGATCCATCATTAGTATATTAAAAACTAACAATTTTAGAGAAAAATCATTTTCATTATATATGATTTAAATATAAACACCAGATTTATATTTCATTCAAAATATATTACATAAATTTATATATAGATTATATAAATTTATCACATTAAATTATGGAAATTGAATTAAAATGAGTTCTTTATGTTCAGAAAGAATTGAAGCTAATAAGTGTTTTTCCTCTTTTTAAAAAAATCATTTCTGTTAACATTTCTAGGCAATTTGGTAAATTTGATATAGAAATTGAATTATCTAGATAATTGTTCTTATGCTCCTCATTGGAGTATAATTTTCATCTTTTGCTTAAACTTTAGATAAGATTTTTACAGTTAGAGTGGCTCAGTAGGTTAAGAGTCTGCCTCTTGATTTTGGCTTAGGTCATGATCTTACAGTTCATGATTGTGAGGCCCACATCAGTCTCTGTGCTGATGATATGGAGCCTGCTTGGGATTCTCTGTCTCCTTCTCTCTCTGCCTTTCCCCTGCTCATGCTGTCTGCCTGTCTCTGGGTCTCAAAAATAAACAAATATTAAAAAATATTTTTCCAGTTGTAGATTATATACCTAGGATTCCAATTTTAATTAATAATTCTGTAGGCCCATCATATACTTGACAGCTCCTGAAGAACTTCTAACAAGTCCCAGGACTCTCTAGAAAGTAGCATATAAACCAGTATCATCTTCATCTTTACAGTAGAGTAAATTGAGGCCTGGAATGTTTATATGATTTTCTCAAGGTAGCAGAGGGAGGGACAGAACTAGAACCATGACAGTGATGATTTTTAATCATAAATTCAGTGCCTTTTCTAATGTCCCACCTTGACAAACATCACTTTGTCCAATGAAGAATGTCAATTTTATACTACATATGAACTCTGCTATTTCCACATTCTTTCCATACACTGACTGCCCATCCTGATTTTCCTCTGATTGCATATTTTATGAGGTGGTCCATTTTCAACATTGCAGCTCATTTTGCTATTCGTAAATCACTTACATAACCTTGTTGGCTTGTACATGACATTAGGCTGCCCATTCATGTTTATATCTCTCAATTTCATATATTTAATAGATTTTATTAAAATTGTATTTAATGTTTTTTCTGAATTATAAATAAATATGACAAGCAAACCTAGAAATGACTGAAGTACATTTTCATTTATTGTTGACTTTTTTCAGCTATCCCTTCCTATCTCTAAATCAATATAACTAATTTCATCTATTTTATGAATAGAAAGATAATATGGTCCCTGTAGGATAAAAATTACATATTTGGTAATTTCACTTTTTTTATTATCTCAAAAGAAACATTTTTTAGATGCATTTGAATTTAAATGCTACTACTGTTGGAGATAGTTCTTTGTGTTTTGTGTTACTTTTAGTGGAGTGCGTTTTAAAGCACTTGTAATGTGATCTTTTAAAAACATTTTTAAAAAAATTTTTAAATGTTTTATTTCTAGGAGAGAGAGAGAGAGAGAGACAGCGACCAGGGGAGGGTCAGAGAGAGAGGGAGTCACAGACTCTGAAACAGGCTCCAGGCTCTGAGCTGGCAGTCAGCACAGAACACGACACGGGGCTCGAACCCACGAACCATGAGACCATGACCTAAGCAAAAGTCGGACGCTTACCCGACTAAGCCACCCAGGCGTCCCTTAAAAACATTTTTAAATCAAATGATATCAGATACTAACGGACAGATGGTAAGTAGTTTTAAGTCCAAGCAATTTAATAGAAAGTGAAGAAAAGGAAAGAGAATGAGAAAGGAAAAACAAAACAAAACACAAAAATTGAAAGACTTAAAAATATCATGGTTTGATTTTATCACAAGACTAACATATTAGACTGCCTCACTGCTTTCTCTCTTCAATAATAGTGATTCATAACTTTAAGGTTAAGAAGCATTGAACGTGAACACATTTAAAACATCAGAGTATTAGGAGAAAAAATTAGTTCAAAGAGATAAAATTGACGAACATGCCATACTATGGTTCTAAATAAGGATGACATAGGCTTATTCCAAGTGACAGGAAGTAATGGATTTCTGTAGATATCTCAGAAATTCAAGCTGTTGGTTCTCAAGATTAATTAAATTGAATTAATTTTCTATGTAACTTCAAAGAAAGAGACAAAAAGCTAAAGAGCCAAACAAATGACTAGTTTCTGAAATGTACTAGTGTTTTTTGAATTAATGAATTTAGAAAGAAATACCTTGGTTCTTGTTCAACATATGGTTTCCTAGGCCATCTCTGAAGATATTCAGCCAACAAGCTTGAATAGTACCACAATAGTATCATTTTTAATCAAGTTCCCTACATCACATCAAAGAAGTAGGAGAAACACTGGGTCAGTTTCTGGCATAGGGAAATGTTCTTGAGATACGTTGTTTGTTTCTAAATCAGAACTTAGGTGTTACTACATTTTAAAGTAAAAATAATGTTCTGGTTTGAATCACAAAAATAAGTGCAGAGTTTTCTTGAATGCATCATTCATAAAATTCATCCTTTTGTAGGCCTTCCTCTCTGCATTAAGTTCCCTGAATACAGAAACTAGACTGTCCTTGTTCACTGCTCAACTCCTCACACAAAAGTCTAGAACCTGGTGACCCTTGATCAAAACTTTCTACTAAATAGGTTGCCTGGGTGGCTCAGGCAGTTAAGCAGCCAACTCTTGATTTTAGCTTAGGTCATGAACTTACAGTTTGTGAGTCTGAGTCCTACGCTGGGCTCTGCACTGACAGCATGTAACCTGCTTAGGATTCTCTCTCTCCCTCTCTTTCTGCACATTCCCTGCTAATGCTTTCTCTCAAAATAAATAAACTTTTTTTCCTGCTGAATGAATCCATTAATTACTATGTAGAGAAACTGTTCTATAAATGGGAATGTTTTCATGGTTCAGAAATAAAAAATAAGGATTTGAACATTTGAATATACTGAATGCACAGTTTATATTAAATATTTTTCTCTTTGAAATAGTTTCCAAATATTCAATAGATAAAGGAGGTGATTTAGTTTTAGATAGTTCTGATAATCATATACCACTACTGAATAACTATTATCTCTTCCAGATGCATGACTTCTCACCAAGTACATGACTTGTTTCCTTTCCATGACTCATGCCCTTTTTAACCTCTTTTTAACATAATTTGTCACTCTTTTTCAATAGCTAGCCAAGAGTTCATTTTTTGTATAGCAATTCACATGTTTGTTAAGCTTTCTCTCAGATTACATGCAATGTAATCAATAGAAATTACCTAAATATCTCCTTTTCTGAGAGTGAAGAGACTGAAATAAGTAGGATATTTCATTGATCAAATTCTATATGCTTAATGAAAATAATTTTAAGATGCACACTAAATGTTATACAGTGTGGATCAGACTATGTTCTAAATTCTTAAAATATACATCATTGAATTTTCATTCTCACAACAATCCAGTGAGATATTTATTATCTCCATGTAAAAGATGGGATACCTAAGTATCTCAGTTTTTTTTCTTCTCTTTTTCCTTTGGATTTCCTATATAGGAATTATAAAGATTATAAATCTATTTTTAATAAATTAAGATTAGAAATTTTCAAAACAAACATACAAACATCCCCTTAAAGTTCAAAAAAGTATTAATGATCACAGTAGAGCAATGTCTATAGGGAATTCTGGAATTTTGCATAGATGTATCTAAAGGCCGGGGAAAAAAGCCTGCCTTCTCAGCAGATATCAAAGATTTCCATATTGCATGCTAACCGCTCAGGCAGTTAATTTGCACTAATCAGCTGGAGACAAAGGGAAAGAAAATTACAGTAACTTGTTGAGTTAATTTTGTGTTTTATAGTCATTGTCTTCCAGGGTTGCTAAATGCTCCATCTTTAACATAGTTTTGAGATATTATAGATGCCCTTGTCAAAACCAGGCAACACATTTGTGAACTGTTAAAATCATCTGAAAGTTCTTTCACTCATTTGTTCTAAGACAGAAACCAGGTTCTTTACATTGAAAAAGAAGAAAGAAAAGTAGGCCCAATGGCTTTTCCAAAACCACAGACTCTCCCCCTACAGAGTCTTTCTATACATTTTATTTATAGGTCGCTATGCATAATCTTTGAAAACACTTGATATTCTAGGAGTTTTCAATAAAAAATAAGATGGCCGACATACTCTCTTTATAAAGGGAGAGAGCAGAGTGTAGCTCACACTGACACTTGGGAGATTAGATTAGTGTACCCTCTTCCCAAAGAACTGAGTCAAGTATGCCATATCCATGAATATACTCCATCATAGTCTTATGATTACTGAATCAAAGTACTTTAATTGCAAAGGAAAAGTACACTGTCCTAGAGAAATCTAAAGCCATAAATCAGAAAGTAATTTATGCATATCCTGTTAAGATATTAAAGACCAAGAACACCTTTCAATGTTAAACCCAAGAGACCTTTCATTATTTCTTCCAAGCAATTTAATACCAGAAAGCCATTAAGTGTCTACTATTTGTAAAGAACTGTGCTTACAGAGCAGGGCTTACTGACATGAATACAGTATAGTCCTGGACCAAGGAGGGTCTTACTTATCACTTTCAAAAAGCAAATGAATATCTAGAAGTTGAAGATCCATAATAATCATAACTTTGTGTTACGGAAAATGATCACCAAAGATTACTCTTCATGATTTTGTAAGGGGGAATCATTACTTATTTAAAACAACAACAAAAACAGGAAGGAAATTCTCAATTTCATAGAAGTATTCTGCAATACTGAGTTTGTTCACTTATTACAGCTCTCCATAAAGTAATAGACATTCTAGAAAAACAAGTATTTAACCCACTGAAGAACAGTAGATTCTGCAATTTAAATCAATACATGGTTTAAAGCAGTTTACCTTATACCCAATTCTGGCTTCTTATAAAGTAATCAAACCCTCAATGAAGGAAGTAGATTTTGCTTCATTTTTTGTCTACTGAAAATCTAATCAATGGAAAAGCCTTGCAGATATGACTTTTGGTCTATTCTTTTTCAAAGTGAATTTAATGGCTATATAAATCTCTTTCTTTTCTTTATTTTTCTTTTCTTTAAGGATAGGTTCACTCATCTCTAAGATGGCTATAATATTTAAACAAAATTGACCATATTTGACCATTTTTAATCTACACAAAGGGCGGTATTTGATTTATCAAATGGTAAATCTTTTGTGACGTATTTTGTAAACTGTATAGCTGTCTGGTATAAATTAGGTAATGAGATAAAACTAGCATAAATTGTCATATTATCTAGAAAGTTTCTGGTATTTTTACTTTTAACTCTAAAGTTTTGTAATTTTATGATTCAAAGTGGGCTCATCATTTTGCTCTTGGACCTGCTATGAAAGGCAACTCCTTCTTCAGACAGATAATAATTGTTTTATTTTACTTTACTCCTTCTGCTTCATTAGTCTAGGCTAAGCTTTGAGAATCCTGACAGGGCTTCAGAACAAGTAGTTATAGTTAGAAAACATCAGATATTAATTAAGATGCCCTTCAATTAATTTCACATTACAGAGTCTACCATAATTATACACTGGAATTTTGACCTAAAAGCTTTTGACAAAAAGGAAAACATGTTAATTGCTTTATTGGGACTTTTTAGGGGTTACTTCTGAGTTAAGCAATTCATATGTTTTAGAACACAAGCCCTTGAAAAAGACAGTTGGTTTAGAATCAAATCCAAAAAAAGTGTTTATCTGCTATGAGATATTGGCAAGGTATTAAATCACTGTAAGCCTCAGTTCTTCATCTGTGAAATGGTAGAATGAAGGGTAAAACTTTACAGATTTATTTCCAGATTTAAAAGCAATAATCCATGTTGAGTGTTAAACTATGCCTTGTTTAACAGCATCTATAATCCTATTATAAATTGGAGATTTCAGAGATACCATGGTAGACCATATTTGAAGGACTCATAACATCATCCGATCTAAACCTCTGCCTTAGAAAGGATTATTATCACTTGATGATTTATCATTAAGAATACAGTCAAGCGTCCGACTTTCACTTAGGTCATGATCTCGTGGTTCGTAGGTTCGTGCCCCGCGTCGGGCTCCGTGCTGACTGCCAGCTCAGAGCCTGGAGCCTATTTCAGAGTCTGTATCTCCCTCTCTCTCTGACCCTCCCCTGCTCACGCGGTCTCTCTCTCTCCTAGAAATAAATACAAATATTTAAATAAAAAGAATACAGTCAAAGAAAGTAAATACAGTAAAACCTTGGATTGCAATTAACTTGCTCTATGAGTCCTCCGCAAGATGAGCAAACATTTCTAATACATTTTAACTTGGTAAATGAGCAATGCCTTGCAATATGGAATATCACATGATCACAACTGAGCCAATGATTATTCTCTGTTTCTCAGTGTGAAATTGTAGGTAATTATCAAAGCAATGTCACATTTCTGTGAAATACTCAAAAGGAGGCCAAAGCAAGTGTCAATGGATAGATTCCTTTAAAAAAAAATAATGTTTGAGAGAGTGAGAGTGAGAGAGGAGTGAGTGAGTCAGTGAGTGTGAGAGATAGCGAGAGAGCGAGATGCAGAGAGAGCGAGATGCAGAGAGAGAGCGAGATGCAGAGAGAGAGAGCGAGATGCTGAGAGAGAGTGAGATGCAGAGAGAGCGAGCAAGAATGAGAACGAGTGGAGGAAGGTCAGAGGGGGAGGGAGACACATAATCCAAAGCAGGCTCCAGAATCTGAGCTGTCAGCACAGAGCCTGACACAGGGCTCCAACCCATGAACTGTGAGATCACAGCCTGAAGTTAGATATTTAAACCACTGAGTCACCCAGGTGCTCTGGTTCCTTACTGAAGTTGCACAAAAAGAGAAAAAAATCCATTAAACCAATACATAGCAGTGATTCCGTTAGTGATAGTGAAAGTCATCCAACACAATAATCCTCCTCTGTTTTGTCTCCCTCACACCAGCCATGAAGGTTTTCAAAGGTAAGTGTTTATTTTTCTTTATATTTTCTTTATTGTTTTGTATTATATTACAGTATTATAATCAGTTTTATATAAATATTTTTGGATTGTGGAAGAAATCATATGAGTTTTCATTATTTCTTACAGGGAGATTTGCTTTGATATACAAGTGTTTTGGATTACAAGCATATTTCTGGAACGAATTATGCTCACAAACCAAGGTTTACTGTTACTTAAATGTCTGTTTATTTTTGAGAGACACACATAGAGAGCATTGTATAAGCAGGCAGGGTAAGAGAGAGAGGAAGACCCAGGTACTGTGCTGACAACACAGAACCCAGTGTGGGATTCGAACCCATGAATAGTGAGATCATGACCTGAGCTGAAATCAAGAGTCAAATGCTTAGCCAACTGTGCCACCCAGACACCCCAAAACTAACACTTTAAATCACCATCTGGTGGCCAAGCAAGGAAAATGTTATTTTAACGTATTTATTTTGGGGTGTGTATACATACACACACATACACTTTTAAAAACTATGCCCTATAATAATTTTTAACTCTTACTCTGTCTACATAAGCTCCCTGATATATACAATTATAACATATAATGATCAAATTTTGAGTAATTTTCTGTTTGTGAGGTATTGAATTTGTGTATTTTTGCCCAAATACTATAATTAACCCTTAAAACTTCCTCCGTTCCAAAAAAAAAAAAAAAATAATGGATTCATTTGCCAATTAAAACAAATTGCAGACTGTGGGGAAATAGACTCTACTTACATAAATGGTTTAGAAAAAAACTTAGGGTGGAAAACTGCCACCACAGGGTGAAAGCCTCCAAGGTTAGGTAGAAAGATAGTTTAATGGGATCACAAATAACTTGTTATATCACTTGCGGGAAATTACTTTCCATCTGGTGCCAATGTACCTAAATCACTGTGGGAGCCCGACAGTGACCACAAGAAAGCAGGGTTAGGGATGTGGGGATGTGCCTGCACACGGGGCTCCCTACCTGGGCAAGGCATGCCTGCAAACAGGATGCTCTGCCGGAGGCCAGCACACAATATCCAAGTTTAATGGTCTGCTCGCAAACGAGGGAACATGCCCTCCTTAGATAAGGAGAAGGCTGGAATTGTGAGCAGGCCTCTTAGTAAACATGTTGTGGTCGCTTCCTCCCTTTGCTCCCCCCTGTCCTTGAAATGTGTTTGGCTACTTGCCCTTAATTGGTAAAGGAATGCATCTTGTAGATTTCAGTTTGTATCCAGTTACCGGGTATAAAATAAACCGCAAGAGGGGCTTGCGTAGAATTGTTCCTCCGGCCGGAGTTATGTCTGTGTCTGTCTTTTGGGGGTGTCTTGTCCTCTGTGTCATTTCGTCGGCAACAATCACAAACTCCACTTGCTGCTAGATCCTTTGTTTACACACAAGCTAATGATTACTGTATGATTGTTTTCTTCACATTCACCACTTTACATTAGAAAGAACCTAACATGTGTAAGATCTTGCTGCCTTTACATTCACCACATATGTAATATATGGAGCACTCAATAAATACAGAGACAAAACCCCTGTTGAGAGCTCTTGTCTCCTCCTGGACATTAGTCTCTTTCATATTGAAATCTGCATCTGCTTTCCTGCTGGGCAAAAGAGAAGTCCAGACTCATAAGTCTGCATCAAAATGTGACCTCAACATGATAGAAGCCTACGTGGCCAAAAAGCCGATGTAACACAAGAACTACAGAATGACTAGAGCTCTAAAATAGAAAACGTGCAGAGGATTACAATCTCTCTTGACGAGATAAGAGAAAACCGAAAGTATGTTAGGATTTGCCTCCACGGAACATTTGAGAGAATCACTATGGGAGATTCCTTATCCCTAGAACACAAACAATACATTCATATAACACTCCTTAAATTAACTATTACCCAGCAACACTGTCCTTGGTTTTCCCAGCAAGGAGCCTTCGACCTAGACTTTTGGGAATGAATATGTAAAATACTAAAGGCACACCACAGGGAAGTTACCAATGTTCTGCCTGAGGTCATTATTACATGGTCTGTTGTTCATACGACTATTCTCCCCGAGTTCAGATCATGTTTATGAAGATATAAATCCATCCAAAGTAAACAAAATTTTTATTTGAAAGAACCTAAGCCTCCTTAATGTCAGTCACCCCTTTGGCACCCCAAATCCAGAGAATGCTGGCTCCTCCTCTTTGTCACTGGGAAAACTCTAATCTTCTAGAGGAACAAAAGATTCCCTCTGACGACATCCTTACGCGGATACAACAACTTATTAAGAATGCCCTTACAGTGTTTACAGGTGTCCTGGGGGTAGGGGTGGGGGAACTCACAATGTTTCTGGTCTTTAGAAAACTGGAAAAAACTGGGAACATATACACTGGACGTGGCTCTACCCAACATTCAGAACTGTAAGTCATATTATTAGCTATAGAAACCTTTCCCCAACCCTTAAACATTGGCTCCGAGGAGTCAAGGAGTAAGGACCACCCACTTCAGATTTCTGCACCAGTGTTCCAAGTAAAAATTAACCATGGAGAGCAAACTGTATTAGGTGGACCCAAAGATAAGTTTGTTGGTTTGAAATGGATGTTTATCAAAGGTCAAATAAGCTCATGTTTTGACTTAAAATAATGGTTAACTTTGTATCATAGTTTTCATGGGTAATTAAAATAGCTTTCAAAGGCTTTAGTAATCTAAAAAAATTGCTTGTATGATAAATTGGGATTGAATCCCTAGGACATCTAGACCTTTTCTAAATAGGATGGGATGCTAAGTACTGATTACAATACAAGGCTTATCTGCTTTTGGCTTCTTATTGCAGAGAAACTAAGGATATTTGGGTCTGATGGTAATCATGCTTTGTGCTTTATAACTTTTGAGGTTTTTTTTAAAACAAATTTCCCAAAATTTAAATTGTAATTGAAGTCTTTTTGACCACTAAGGCTTCTTTGGTATGTTAAGTTCCTCTGGAAGCACTGTCAAAAAAATAATCTTTGGTTACATTTGAGTAAATGCTATAACTATTCTAGAGATTATATGCAATTTCTCGTTTTAATATTTTTGGTATAAGGTCATCACTTGAGATTATGATTACTGAAATGTTATGTGCCACAGAAAAAAACTGAATTTCCTTGTCAATTGCATTAGTTCTTTTAATCATGTTCATTCATGAGTCTTTTTGTCATAGTTTTGTGACTCTTGTTGGAAAATTTCTTCACAGCTATAACTTCCAGTAGACAGAGGATCCTTTCTACTCAAGGAGGCTTCATTTCCCCCCGAAGGGTCTTTCCCTTTTGTAAATCTCCTAGATCTACCCCAACTCAGCAATGTTGACCCATAAGTAGGGACATCTTTATACCCTTATTCAGCAGGAAGAAGTTACAGAAGAGAAGACTATCCACCCTCAGCAACCTTAAATATTTTAAGGGTCAAAATTGTTCAGGAGGGAATGATGTGAGAAACAAAGGCAGAAGGAAATGGCAGATAAAATTAAATTTCCTTATAATTCACAAGGCCAAGCAACTGTAGAATGAAGCACATAATAAACTTAAAAATATGTTAAAAAAAAAAAAAGGGGGAATTACCCATATTAAAACCTCAACATCTCCTCAATTGCACTGTGATCACTCTTAAGTTTTTAAATTTTGACCATCAAGGACTAATCACAGCTGAGCTACCTTCTTCTAAATGAGATAAACCCTCTCACCCTGTGGTACTGGCTCAAAATTCTTACCTGGGGTCGAACATATGCTGTGTTCTTTCAGATTCTGGACCTCTTTGGATTCCCTCTCGACTGGTGAAGCCGTATCATGGCATGGTGGAGACCGCAAGAATATCTTCCAATCAACCAGGACTTCCAGAGAATGACTCTGAATGAGCAACCACCACTCCCATTTTCAAGATGGAAGAAGTCTCTTCGTGGACTATGCATTCTGAAGCCACTCTCCAAATGCAAGTCCTTGCCCCTGATATAACATGGGGAAGCCTTAAATGTCTGTCTAACAAGGCCAGTATTGCTCTTACAACACAATGGTATTGCATATAGCCCTGATTTGCATCTGATGGTCAGGATCTCCATCACTGGTATTCATTAACCAGGCAAAGATAAATCATAGGCTTCTTAATCATGGGGATCCTAGCTGCAGTAAGCATAAGAGACTCTGCTACCATTGCTGAAATTAGTCTTCAACGCACTATCAAACTGCACATGAACTTAATTTATGGTCAAATCCTCCATTCTCAATTTGTAATAGAAATTTTAGATATAACATTATACCAACAACTACAATACTCCGAAGAGCTAAGACATGAATGGGCTGACTCCTGGTCCTTTTAGAAAGATTTTAACCCTCTATTGACTAATGCCCATCTCAAATTCTGGATAACTCTGGGAAGTGGGATACTTCTACTGTGCCTCTTTTTATGCCTTTTACAAAATCACCCTCCAAACTACCCAACAGCAAAGAGAAAAACAAAACAAGCAAACAAACAAACAAAAAAATGAAAAAAAGGATCAGAAGCTTGTCGTGACAGTTCTCACATGTAAACTTAAGATGAAGAAAAACAAAAAAAGGAAGAATTATAGGGAAATAGATTCTACTTACATACAAGGGTTAGAAAAAAGCTTAGGACAGAGAGATGCGGCCATAGGGTGAAAGCCCCTGATGTTATGTGTGAGATACTGCAATGGGATCACGAGTAACTATCACCTGCAGGAAATTACTTTCCATCTGGGGGCAATATACCTTGATCAGAAACTCCAATTACCACCCCCACCCCCAACCCCCAACCTCTTACTTACACACAAGTTAACAATTACTATCTGATTGTTTTCTTCAGGTTCACCACATGTGCAAGATCTTATTTTCTTCACATTCCTCATGTGTGTAAGATCTTGAAATCTCAATAAATATGGAGACAAAATGCCTGTTTGGTGCTCTTGTTTCTTTCTGGACCTTATCCTGTATAATATTCAATTCTACATCTGTTCTCTTGCTGGACAAGAGAGAACTCCAGACTCATGCTCTGTGACAGCAAACCAATAGTTTAGTCGCATACTTCAAATTGTTATACATTTTGGAGAGAGGCACCTTAACTACTTTTTCTCACAATTCTCTAGCTTCACTTAAACTGCTTTTTGCTCTTCTCTAGTCCCTTCTTAAATGCTTTTGCCAAGGAAGAAGACCTTTCTCTGTCCCATGGTCCCTCTAGCTGGACTATGAATCAAATTGTCTGAAAACAGATTAAGAGAAAATCAAATTTAATAGTAGTATCCACAGGGAGGTGGGGAGATGGGGGGTTGGGGGAATTCACACAGACATGTAATTCCAAAGACAATGAGGCAACATGAAGCTTATAGGAGCTAAGGAAATGGGTGAGGGCCTGAAGATATGCAGGGGAGAAAGTTTATTAGCAAGAAGAGGGAAAAAGATGTTTGAAAAAACAAGATTGTTCTATTATAGAGATGAATTCCTTCAGTAAAGGGAATTACTGTTAATATTTCTCTTCCTGTGTCAGGCTCTCCTTTCCAGCGTAAATTTACATAGTTGTGGGGAAAGCAAAGAGCCTGTCCTGAATCTCCTGGGTTTTTGTTACTTAAAAAAAAAAAAAAAAAAAATTTAATGTTTTTATTTATTTCCAGGAGAGAGAGAGAGAGACAGCATGAGCAGGGGAGGGTCAGAGAGAGAGGGAGTCACAGACTGAAACAGGCTCCAGGCTCCGAGCTGGCAGTCAGCACAGGGCCCGACGTGGGGCTCGAACCCACGAACCGCGAGATCACGACCTAAGCGAAAGTCGGACGCTTAACCGACTAAGCCACCCAGGCGCCCCAAGGTTTTTGTTACTTTTAACTGGAAATAGTCTTCATGCCAAAATGGCATATTTAGGGGCAGCCTACCCTGGGTCCCTCCATTTTCCTATTTGAAATAATGGAAGAGAAAAATTTTGAATAGGAGATAGACACATTTCCTAGAGATCTGGCAAGCTTGATGTGGCATGTCAGTCGGGATTATTCTTTTTTAAATGTTTTTTATATTTATTTTAGAGAGAGAGGTAGAGACAGTGTGAGCAGGGGAGGGTCAGAGAGAGATGGAGACACAGAATCTGAAGACAGGCTCCAGGTTCTGGGCTAGCTGTCAGCACAGAGCCCAATGCGGGGCTTGAACCCACGAATCACAAGATCATGACCTGAGCCGAAGACAGATGCTCAACTGACTGAGCCACCCAGGTGCCCTGGGATTACTCTAAAAGTAATAGAATAAATTATTAGCTCTTTTCAGAAAGTAAAGACAAGTATATCTGTTTTTTTTTTTTTTAATAGAAAATAACTGGAGGAGAGTAAATGAGAATGAGAGAGAGGTGGAGAGGGTGGGAAAGACAAAGGAACACAGGGACAGATGGACAGAGAAACAGAGAAAATGAAACACATTTATTTATTTATTTATCCATTTTAAGTCTGACTATAGAAACAAAACAAAATTTTCCTAAAATATGAAATGAAAGCATAAATAGAAGTGGTCACCAAAAAACAACAACAACAACAAAAAAAACACCTAGAAAGGTCAATAAAACAAAATGCAGCTTGGTAATCTCACCAAATTTAGGAATATGTATTCATTGTTTATGTAAGTTTGATTCCTAAGGTCACTGATATGAGTTTACAAATGTCTCTTTTGCTTATTTCTTCTCTCCTCCCTTCTTTCTCCCTCCTTACCTGAGAAAATTATAATAGCTGGAAGTTTCTCTTCCTTCTCTCCCTTCAGGTATATGAAATTCCAGGACAATTCTACAAAGTCTAACAGGTAACCAGTAAGCACCACATTATCTCACTCAGCTTCTTTGTATATTTTATGATTTGTAGATTCCAAAATGATGTATTGCTCACCAAAGGTATAATAGAATGATTTTATGAAACTCAAACAAATAAAGACAGAATACAGTATTTCTCAGTTCTTTGAGGTATCTAGCCCTGTTTCTCTTCATGGGGTTGTTCTATCATAGTCCAGTTTCATCTTATTTTTATACCCAGTTTTATAGTTCCAAGATCGTCCTTTTTCATTGCATGAAAACCTTACTTTGTGATATCATTCCCCTATTTCTGTCCCTTTTCAGGTTAGAGAGTGTCCCTAGCCTCCCTAATTTTTTTTTTTTTTTTTTTTTGGTATTGTTTAGACTAGGGTCAAGAAACCCTATTACATGACTGGAGAGGTGAAAGGGCAAATGAAAAAGGCAGGAACAGACACCTTGAAAGAGCCAATTAAAAGGCACAAAATGATCCCATTCAACCTTATATTGACCAATTCTTTTCCATATTTTACAGGACATTTAAAATCAGCTTTGCTAATTTAATATGTAAGGAAAGGAGCCATGTTGTTTCTATTTTTATTGCTATACCTATCTTCAGAAAGGTGGGAGCAATGGATTGTATAAATATATATAGTAAGATTACAAAATCACCAATATCTGTCTGGGTCACTAATTTTTCAGATTCCCTTTTCTAGGCTGTAAGTCTAGTGAGCCAGAAAATCAAAATATATTTGTTACAATCACCACCTAGGTGCTTGAGAAAATAATAAAATTAAGGATATGGAAAAGAAAAAAGGAAAATTATTTTTCAAGGAATTAAATAGTGGTGAAGGAATAAAGTTTAAATCAAAGTAGCTAGAGAATGAGAAAGCATGACAAACTTATGAATGAATGCCCAGGACAACAATTTTCTTTGGAGAAAATGGAAATAATTAGCTTAAAGTTAAGAACAGGAGTGAAAATACCTGCACAACTGTGTTATAAACAAATTTGCTGTGTTGACCCCTTCATACTAGCAGGATGCTAGCAGCACCTGTCAAGAGCTTAAAAGAGCCATGGCTCATTTTACTCCTTCCTCTTCCTTGAAAATGTTATGTATTAAGGGTAAGACATAGGCACACTTACAGCAGTGTGGTGTACACAGTGCATTTTCCTTTAACAAAGAAAAGTGAGCCTCTGCTTGGCCAGGTTATTGTAGAATGTTGAAATATTCTAAGATGGAAAGAACATGGAAAAAAGAAACTGTATTTCAAGGTTCATGGCTTATATTGCTAGTCATTCTTTTGTTCTTGCTATCTTCTATTTTGTGGATATTCATTCATTTACTTATTTTTCTAATGATGTCTTTATTTTATTTTGCGAGACAGAGACAGAAAGTGAGTAGGGGAGGGGCAGAGAGAGAGGAAGACACAGAATCCGAAGCAGGCTCGAGGCTCTGAGCTGTCAGCACAGAGCCTGATGCGGGGCTTGAATCCATGGACTGTGAGATCATGACCTGAGCTGAAGTCAGATGCTTAACCAATTGAGCCACTCAAGCGCCCCTGTGGATATTCGTTTAGTCTGGAGCTATAATGATCCTTTAATATATCTATTTACTCCTCCACTGATTTCTCCTTGCACAATGGAGGGACATACTATCTTCCCTGATAAGTTCTAACTATAAACTGACTTCAGTGTAACAACCCAGGGATATTGTGTCCTGCACTGATATTGTAGCTAGCAGATAGGATATACCCACTGAATAAAACAACCTCATTCCACAAACGTGGAGGAAAAACAGAAAAGTGGAGCTGGTTTAATACTGATGCATATATAGACCTGTTCACTAGGCACTTCATTACTATTTAGGTCAACTATCTACAAGAAACTCAAATTTCACAAACCTAGGCTCTCAGCCTATAATATTCTGCCCATTCCATTTTTCTGTCTCTGATTTGAACCCAGAAAAAAAAAAAACCTCTACTGAGTCTTTAAAATGCAATGCTTATCGGGGCGCCTGGGTGGCTTAGTCGGTTAAGCGTCCGACTTTCGCTTAGGTCATGATCTTGCGGTTCGTGGGTTCGAGCCCCGCATCGGGCTCTGTGCTGACTGCCAGCTCAGAGCCTGGAGCCTGTTTCAGAGTCTGTGACTCCCTCTCTCTCTGACCCTCCCCTGCTCACGCTGTCTCTCTCTCTCTCCTAGAAATAAATAAAATATTTAAAAAAATGCAATGCTTATCATCAATAACCTTCTATGTATTTTTAACCTCCTAAGATTTATTTCAGTATTTTTATTCTTCCTGAAACCTGATTCTCCCTTGAGGACACTGGCTCCCCTGAGCTTTTTCAACTGAGAGGCTTTTTCTATCCACATCCTTCTTCTCTCCCTTACTATTTGAGTCTGGCAATTTTGAAGCTTACTGCAAATGCCAGATAATTTCCCCTTCTCCATCCCTAAAAGGTACATGCACTTTGATCTGTCCTCTGATGACATTATCCATTATCCTTGTTGCAGTTCTTTCCTGACTCAGGTCAGAAATGTCCTTGAAATTTCTTATTCTTTCCTTTACCAGTTCTCCAATGATTTCAATACATATAAAGATAATTTTTCCAATACATTAGTCTCTTGGACCTTTGACCTTTTCTCCTCTAATGATCATGTTCTCCCCCGTATCTCAATCAGCCATTCTCATGATTAGTCTAAACCTGTCGTTACCAAGATATGTAATCTCTGAAATTTTAGTTTCCAGTATCCCATTTTATGGACACAGACTTCTATTCCTTCAGCTTAGTTAATTTAGTATCTCACGTCCATAAGCTTTCAACCATTAGATCATTAATCCATTTTCTTTTTAATTTCTTAAAGTTTACTTATTTTTGAGATACAGAGAGAGAGACCGACAGAGAGTGCGAGTGGGGGAAGAGCAGAGAGAGGAGACAGAATCTGAAGCAGTATCCAGGCTCCAAGCTGTCAGCACAAAGCCCGAAGTGGGGCTCGAACTCATGGACTGTTGGATTATGACTTGAGCCAAAGTCCAACACATAACCTACTGAGCCATCCAGGCGCCCCACATTAATCCATTTTCAATTGTTCTGCTTTTATTTCCCCTATGCCCTTACTTCCTTTTCTAACCAGTTTAAATCCTACACCCAATCATTTATACACCCTCAACTTCCATATGTCTGTTTGTGCTTCAATTATGCAACTCTACCTGTACTCACACAAGTGTATATGGTTCGGAAAAAAACCAAAAAACAAAAAACAAAACTTCCCAAATCACACTAAATAGTATAAGCTAGCAAAATGTGCCACTCCAAAATATACCACTTTGGCATAAGGATTATTTTGACTTGAAGGCTATTAAGAAGTAGATACAAGGAAAGTTCTCTGATTTCCTTCTATTTAAACAAAACCAGAAGATAGGTTTACAAAGGTGTCTTCCTTCCTTTGTCTTCCCTTCTCAAGGAAGACACACAAAATTTAAGCACAGGAGACTTTAGGACCTTATCAGCCTGAGAGACAGCACCAGAGGTTTCTACATAACAATCTTTACTAACTAGCCCTTTTCTTGCATTAGTTTCCATATATTTGCCTTCCCACAACATGCTACCTCGAAAACTCAAAGCATTTTTCCTTTTGTCTTACCTCTTTTCTAAAAATGTATTGTTTGATTGCTAAAATATTATAAACTCAACTTTTTTTTTTTTTTTACAAATAGTTTATTGTCAAATTAGTTTCCACATAACACCCAGTGCTCATCCCCACAAGTGTCCTCCTCCATGCCCATCCCTCCTCCCCCCACATCCATCAGTCCTCAGTTTTTGTCAGCATTCAAGAGTCTCTCATGGTTTGCCTCTCTCCCTTTCCCCCACCATTTCCCCCTTCTTCTCCCCCTTGTTCCTCTGTCAAGTTCCTCCTAATCCTCCTATACGTGCAAACATATGATATTTGTCTTTCTCTGCCTGACTTATTTCGCTCAGCATAACACCCTCAAGGTCCATCCAGGTTGCTACACATGGCCAGATTTCATTGTTTCTCATTGCCATGTAGTATTCCATGGTATAGATAAACCACATCTTCTTGATCCATTCATCTGTTGATGACACTTAGGCTCTTTCCAGGTTTTAGCTATTGTGGAGAGTGCTGCTATGAACATTGGGGTCCATGTGCTCCTATGCATCAGCATTTCTGTATCCCTTGGGTAAATTCCTAGCAGTGCTATTGCTGGGTCATAGGGGAGTTCTATTGTTAGTTTCCTTAGGAACCTCCACACTGTTTTCCAGAGGGGCTGTACCAGTTTACATTCCCACCAACAGTGTAGGAGGGTGCCCCTTTCTCCACATCCTCGCCAGCATCTAGAGTTCTCTGATTGGCTCATTTTAGCCCCTCTGACTGGTGTGAGGTGGTATCTCAGTGTGGTTTTGATTTGTATTTCCCTGATGAGGAGGGATGCTGAGCATTGTTTCATGTGTCTGTTGGCCATCTGGATGTCCTCTTTGGGGAAAGTATAAACTCAACTTTTAACCAACCATCAGTTACTCATCCCTGAGTTTCTCTCATTCTCTCATATTGATATAAGATCCACATGTTAATAAACTTCTGTTTTTCTCTTATTAATCTGTCTTTTGTCACAGAGCCCCAGGCAAAAATCTGGAAGGGTAGAAGGAAAATATTTTTTCCTTCCGAATAGTCTTATTTTACAATTATGATCATAATGTCAGTAATCAAAGAAATTACACTGTATTTCTCTAGTTTATTCTCTTTTACTCTTGTGGATCAGTGGTATTCAAAATATGGTCCCTGGCCTATAGACAGTCTGTGAAATATTTGCTATCAACCTGCAAGATATGTAGTGGAGTTAAAAGAAAGCATTTGGGATATTTTGTAGCAATTTTGTCATCAGCTAGACACAAGACCTGATATTTACTGCCTACCTGCTTGTACTCACTGACCTTTGTCCCTGTTTTCCTAGTTTATCTTTCTCTCTTTTTTTAATGTGTTTTAATATTTTATTTTATTTTTGAGAGACAGAGTATGAGCAGAGGAGGGGCAGAGTGAGAGATACAAAGAATCTGAAGTAGGCTCAGAGCTGTCAGCACGGAGCCCAATGTGGGTCTCCAACCCACAAACTGTGAGATCATGTGACCTGAGCTGAAGTCAGCTGCTTGACCAACTGAGCCACCTACGCACCCCTCTAGTTTATCTCTTTTTTTTAAATAATGCTTTAATCATTTCTGAGAGAGAGAGAGACAGACAGACAGACAGACAGTGTGAGCAGGGGAGGGTCAGAGAGGGAGGGAGATACAGAATCTGAAACAGGCTCCAGGCTCTGTGCTGACGGCTCTGAGCTGTCAGCACACAGCCCGACATGGGACTCAAACCCACAAACTGTGAGATCATGACCTAAGCCGAAGTTGGACGCTCAACTGACTGAGCCACCCAGGTGCCCCTGTAATTTATCTCTTAACTCAGGCAGATGGAAAGTGAAACCAAACCTCCAGTGATAGTGACTGCCCTGACAAGACCTCCAGCCTGCCCAGACCTCCCAGATCACCCAGAACAGTTTGAGGTCAATCCATGAATGCAGCCTGTGGAGATGGACCATGGAGTAACCTCAGGAATGGCTACCTGTACTGCCTTATAATACTAAAATCTCTACCCAAAGAGTAGCACCAGCTTCATTTACATAACATACTATACATATATATACACACACATATATACATATATTTACATATATACATATACACATATACATATATATAGACATGTGTCCTTTAGGTACATGTGAGCTTATGCCTGTCTCTTCATACAATGGCAAGGCTTCACTGTCTAAATATTCACCCTACCCCTAAATAAAAGGGCTCCTTTGCTCAGTGAGCCAGATTTGAAAACCATTTCCGTGATCTCCTTATTCGCTGCAAATAAAGGTTTGTGTGATAACTCAATTTAGTGCAATGTCTGACTTCACAAGAAGTGAACTTACATTGGTTCAGTTACAATTTGACATAGTAATTTTATGTCTGATAAATATGTTTCAAAAAATTGAATTTATATTTTATGTCTGTTTATATTTTAACTTTTTGAAAAAAATTTGTTACAATTTCAAATGTATCCCACCAGGCATCAGGAATCAAATAAACAAAAGAATCTGGTCCTTCACCACAGATAATTTGAGATATACTATCTTAGATTTCTATTTGATACTCTTCTGTCTCAAGCCTCTATTCCTTCACTTCCTATCCTTGGTCTCAGCTTCCTATGCAATGAGAAGTAAATTTCCACCACTAGATCTACTCACCTACCTGTCTGTATTCACATAGTTAACCTTTTCTTGGCATTATTGTGCTTGAACTACCTATCACTGGTAGAGTACAACTTTTCCATTGTGCACTAGAACCCCAAACTTCTGGTCTGCTTATAGACATTGCTCCAGCAGGACTTCCAACTCTTGCCTTTATTATTAAATAATCACATCCTTCACAGGATCTTTCCCAATGACATATACATGTACCACTATTTCCTCACCTTAAAAAATAATTTCTCTTTACTCCATTTTTTCCCAGCTACCATTTTTTCTCTCTTTCACTGCCCTATTATGGCAGAGATCCACAAAATAGAGATTTGAATTTTTGTCAACAATTTCTCTCCTCTCATTCATCCTGTCTTGATGTCATTCCATTCAGGATGTACATAATCTTTCCCCCAAATCTATGTTTCTGATTTCATTCTTTTTTCAACTCTCATTTACTCTTCTCTAGCCATACTGTTTTCCCATGCTATTCCTTAAATATGCCAAGTTTCTTCTAGTTTCAGAACCTTAGGATTTACTCTTCGACATTGACTGTTCTTGATAGCTGCATTACTAGTTTTTTCTTTTCCCTAAGTTCTTAGCACAGAGATCACTTTTTCATTGAAGGCCTTACTTAATCCAACAATACATCTTCAAACAAAAATTATTACATATTTCACATGCATGCATATTATATGTATAGTACATTACATAATTAGTTTTCTTGCTGCTGCTGCTGCTGCTGCTGTAATTGTTTTGTGGTTGTTATTTTACTATCATCATCACCATCATTATCATTACCTGCATGCTCTGCTTTTGGAATATAAAGTTCATAAGGCAAGACATTGTTACTTGTTTTATTCATTGCACATACATAGCAACTATTTAACAGAAAAAAAAAACAGAAGCAAAACAGGACTACAAGCAAACTCTCTAAACATAATACAGATGTTTAAAGAAAATACAAGAGACAACACACAGTGATGGACAAAATCTGCTTCTATTATAATCCATAATTAAGGATGCCTGTTATCATTACAAAAATAACAATGCTTTGGGGCGCCTGGGTGGCTCAGTCGGTTTAGTGTCCAACTTCAGCTCAGGGCATGATCTCATGGATTAAGGGTTCAAGCACTGCATTGGGCTCTGTGCCGACAGCCAGTTCAGAGCCTGAAGACTGTTTCAGATTCGGTGTCTCCCTCTCTCTCTGACCCTCCCCTGCCCATGCTGTCTCTCTCTCTGTCTCTCAGAAATAAATAAAACATTAAATGAATTTTAAAAAATAACAATGCTTTATCATTTACAATTACTTCGATAAGTGCCTAAAAGTGTCAATACTGAGAAAGAAGACATAAAAATGTTTACATGCAACTATGAAAAGATGCTTGAACTAACAGATGATTCAGTAAGATGCCTGAGAACATGATAAGTTGACAAAGTTTATACTTGTCCTACATATTAACCTAATCAGAAGTGGAAATGAAAAGAAAAATGTCTCATACAAAATGATACCTCAACTATGAAAAAGAAGAGATGAAAAACAAAGCAATCTATACACACACACACACACCACAGTTTCAATGAGTAGCTTGATGTAATCCCTGAATAAATGGCAAAATAATCATATTTCATGTTTTTATATTTTTATAATTCAATGCATTATTGTCATAAAGTGAAAGGTATTACAAATAAACATATTTAATGGAACTGCAA
This sequence comes from Proteles cristata cristata, assembly GCA_017311185.1. NCBI lineage: Eukaryota > Metazoa > Chordata > Mammalia > Carnivora > Hyaenidae > Proteles > Proteles cristata. Next base: position 1,948,912 of record JAESUZ010000815.1, read on the forward strand.
TAAAGATCCCTAAGTAGATTTGATTGAAAGTTTTTTCGAAGTCCAGAATGACAAATAGATAAATAGTAAATTAAAAAGATCTTTTGAAAAGTTTACTTTTCAAAGGAAGAACTTGTAAAGAAATATATTAAAAACTTAGCATGAGGATGACACTCACAGAAGTACAGTGGAAACATTCACATTTAAGATAAAAGATGTCTATTATCACTACTGTTACTTAACATTTTTATGGGGCTGAAAACTAATGCAATTTAAAAAGAGAACAAAATAAAAGGCATAACACTGGATATAAATCTGTGAAATTATAATTATTTTCAGTTTTATTTTATATCCACACAACCCAAAGACTCAACTAAAACTTATTTCAAATAAAAACAGATTTCAATAAAGTAAACAGGTACAAAGGTAATCTAGTAAAGAGAATACCCTTCCAATATACAAATAACAAAGAGTCAGACAATTTACAATAACAGGAAAATGATAAAATGTTTTTTTTAACTGGGAAAAAGATAATTCTGAAGTTCATATGGTTGCTTTCTCTCTCCTCTAGCCACCCAAGATGCCCAAAGGAAAGAAGATTAAAGGGAAGAGGGTAGCCTCGGCCGCTGCTGTTGTCAAGAAACAGGAGGCCAAGAAGGTGGTCAGTCCCCTATTTGAGAAAAGGTTCAAGAATTCTGGCAGTGTAGAGGACCTTCAGTCTAAAAGGGACCTCACCCACCTTGTCAAATGCCCCACTACATCCATCTGCAGCGAAAAAGGTCTCAAGTGTTTGTAAGTGTCTTCCGTGATTAATCAGGTCACCCAGGTCTTGGACCACCAAACAGCTACTCATCTGCTTAAGCTGGCCCCCGAATACAGACCAGAGACAAAGCAAAAGGAGAAGCAGAGACTGTTGGACCTGGGCTGAAAAGAAAGCTGCCTGCAAAAGGGATGTCCCCACCAAGAAGGCACCTGTCCTTTGAGCTGCAGTTAATACTGTCACCACCTTCGTGGAAAACAAGGAGGTTCAGCTGGTAGGGACTGCACATGATGTGGATTCCATTCAGCTGGTTGTCTTCCTGTCTGCCCTAGGGATGGAGATTCCCTACTGCATTATCAAGGACAAGGGAAGATGGGGGCATCTAGTCCTCAACAAGACCTACACCACAGTCACCTTTACACTACTTAACTCAGAAGACAAAGTGACTCTGGCTAGCTGGTAGAAGCTATCAGGACCAATTAAATGGCAAATATGATAAGATCTGCTGTCACTGGGGAGCCAGCATCCTGGGTCCAAAGACAGTGGCTTGCATTGCCACGTTAGGAAAGACAAGGGCTAAAAGAGCTGGCCACCAAACTGGGCCAAGTGTATGCTGTCGCATTTTCTGTACATAAAGGTAATACAAAGTTCTTTTTCAAAAAAAATTAAAGTTCATATAGTTAAATAAAAAAGCCATAATCAACAAAGAAATTCTATAAATATCATGGGAAAAGATGACAGAATTATTATGCATTAGACCTAATAGTTTTTTTTTTTTAATGTTTTATTTCTAGGAGAGAGAGAGAGACAGCGTGAGCAGGAGAGGGTCAGATAGAGAGGGAGATACAGACTCTGAAACAGGCTCCAGGCTCTGAGCTGGCAGTCAGCACAGAGCCCGACGCGGGGCCCGAACCCACGAACCGCGAGATCATGACCCAAGCGAAAGTCGGACACTTAACCGACTAAGCCCCCCGGGCGCCCCTAGACCTAATAGTTTTTAACATTAATTTTAAATTTAGTATTTAAAGGAAATAGATAAAGAACTTAATTGTACAAAATAGGGCATTAAAGTACTAGAAAAAGATGGAATAATTTTTAAAATAATAACACTGTGATGGAGAGGTTTTATTTTTATTTTGAAAGCAAGTAAAATGACTATAAACTTGTTTTTTTATAAATTTAAGAACTTACAAAACAAATTATAAGAAAAAAGAATCACAATTAACACAGCCAAATTCTACCTGGGATACATTTACAACTCATATAGCAAATACTATTTTAACCTATTAATAGAACAAATTTAAAAACAATAGAAAAACAGGCAAATATCAGTGATTGTCAAATGTACGAAAGGTTACTTACCTTCTTTTATCATGAGAGAAATGCAAATTAAACTTATACTTAAATGCTTTTTACACTTAGCAGATTAGTAAAAAGTAAACAGTTGTTAATATAGAGATCCAACGCGACTTTAGTTAAACAAACACTCCCATGCAATGTTTGTAAAGCTAATTGTTCCAACATCTATAGAGAAATATTTGGAAATATATATGAAGTCTAAAAGGTGAATTTTATCCCACTGTTCCCACTTCTAAGAAATTATCCAAAGGAGGTGCACTTTTCTGAAATATATATGCCAAGGTATTAAAAAGCAAATTATCAGATTAATAAGGTAATCAATATTCAGTGCATAGAAATCTGTTGCTTTTGGGGCGCCTGGGTGGCTTAGTCGGTTAAGCGTCCGACTTTCGCTTGGGTCATGATCTCGCGGTTCGTGGGTTCGAGCCCCGCGTTGGGCTCTGTTCTGACTGCCAGCTGGGAGCCTGGAGCCTGTTTCAGTCTGTGACTCCCTCTCTCTCTGACCCTCCCCTGCTCACGCTGTTTCTCTCTCTCTCCTAGAAATAAATAAAAATTAAAAAAAAAAATCTGTTGCTTTCTTTTGATGATGGGTATATTAAAATATACAAATGTACAAAGGTCATAGTCTTTTATATATATTAGAAATTCTGGAAAAAGACATATATTATAGAACTTTGAAAATATAGAAGCAGTATGAAATTAAAAGGCATTATTTTTGTACAATCAAAAATGATTTTAAATCAATGTGATACATAACTTTAGCATGAGGAAAAATAAAAATCATCAAGAGATGCAAAAAAAAAAACATTTGAAAAATACAACATTTGTTCATGACAAAGAATTCCAACAAATTGGAAAAAAAAAGAGGGCTCTTCCCTAAGGTCAGGAAGAAGACAAAGATGCCCACTCTCAGCACTTTCATTCAACATATTACTGGAATTAGAATAAATTAGCAATTAGATAAAAGGCATTCAGATTGTTAAGGAAGGAATAAAAGTGTCACTATTTGCAGATGACATGTTACTATATATAGAAAACCCTAAAGATTCCAATGATAAAACTATTAGAGCTAATACATTCAGAAAATTGCAAGATGTTGCAAGACATAAGATTTATGTACAGAAATCTGTTGTGTTTCTATATACTAATAATAAAGCAGCAGGAAGAGAAATTAATAAAACAATTCCATTTACAATTGCACCAAAAATAATAAAATGCCTAGGACTAAAATTAACCAAGGAAGGAAAAACTTGTATTTTAAAAACTCTAAGACACTGATGAAAAAATTGATGATGATAGCAACAATTCAGGCACCTGGGTGGCTCAGTCTGTTCAGTGTCTGACTTTGGCTCAGTCCATGATCTTGTGGTTTATGGGTTTGAGCCCTGCACTGGGCTCTGTGCTGACAGCTCAGAGCCTAGAGCCTGCTTTGAATTCTGTGTCTCTCTCTCTCTGTGATTTCACTGCATGTGTTCTCTTTTTCTCTCACTCTCTCAAAAAATAAAAAATAAATAAGCATAAAAAATTAAGAGATGATACCAATAAATGGAAAGATTTGTCATGCTCATAGATTGGAAGAATTACTAAGCAATCTACAGATTCAATGCAATATACAGATTCAATACAGTATCAAAATAGTAATTGCATTTTTCACATACCTACAACAAATAATCCTCAAATTTGTATGAAATCACAAAGGACCTCAAATAGCCAGAACAATCCTGAGAAAGAACAAAATTGGAGGCATCACAATTCCAGACTTCAAGATATACTACAAAGCTGTGGAAATAAAAAAAAGACTGGTACTGCACAAACACAAAAATTAAAAAAAAAATTAATTAAAAAATAAAATAGACACAGAGATAAATGGTATAGAGAGCCCAGAAATAATCCATGCTTATATGGTCAATTAATCTGTGATAAAGGAGACAAGAATATCCTATGAGGAAAAGAAAGTCTTTTCAATAAATGCTGTTGAAAAAACTGGATAGCTACATTCAAAAGAATGAAACTGTAACATTTTTATGCCATATACAAAAATTCAAAATGGATTGAGATACCTAAATGTGAAACCTGCAACCACAAAACTCTTTAAAAGCAAAACAAAACCGGCAACAATCTCTTGTACATTAGCCTTAGAAGCATGTTTATAAATTGGTCTCCTCAAGGCAAGGGAAACAACAACAACAAATAAACTATTGGAATGATATCAAAATTAAAAAAACAAAAAGCTTTTGCACAGCAAAGGAAATCATCAATGAAACAAAAAAGCAACCTATTAATTGGAAGAATATATGTGCAAATGATATAGGCAATAAAATATTAATATCCAAAATATATAAAGAATTTATACAACCTAACACCCTCCCAATGATATTAATAATCTGATTAAAAATGTGCAGAGGACCTGAATAAACTTTTTCCAAAGAGGACATATAGATAGGCAACAAAACAAAAACCCCCAATATCACTAATCATCAGGAAAATGCAAATCAAAATTACAATGAGATATCACCACAAACCTGTCAGAATGGCTAAAATCAAAAGGACAAGAAATAACAAGCATCTGTTAGGATGTGATGAAAAAGGAACCCTTGTGCACTGTTGGTAGGGATGTAAATCCGTGCGGTTACTATGGAAAACAGTATGGGCATTACTTAAAAAATTAAAATAGAACTACCATATGATCCAGTAATCACACTACTAGGTATTTACCCAAAGAAAATGAAAATTCTCTATTCTATTGATCTATGTGTCTATTTTATTGATCTATATGTCTAATACAAAAATATATGCACCCCTTTGTTTGTTTCAGGGTTATTTACAATTACAAAGATATGGAACCAACCTGGTGTCCATCAATAGGTGAATAAATAAAGAAGATATGATGTGTGTGTGTTCATGTATATATAACAGAATATTACTCAGAGATAAAAATAAATGAAATCTTGCTATTTGTGACAGTATGGATGGGCCTGGTGCTAAGTGTAGTATGTCACCCAGAGAAAGACAAATACCAAATACTTTCACTTATATGTAGAATCTAAAATATCAAACCCAAATGAACAAATAAAATAGCTGAAAAAGATAGACTCTCAAATATAGAGAACAAATTGGTGGTTGCCATAGAGGAAGTGGGTTGGGGGAAGGGTATTAAGAGGCACAAACTTCCAGTTATCAGATAAATAAGTCATATAGATAAAATGTATAGCACAGAGAATATAGTCAATGATATTGTAGTAAATTTATATGGTGGCAAATGACAACAACACTTATTATGGTGAGCATTAAGTGATGAACTGTCTAATCAATATATTAATATAGTATGGTATGTCAAATATACTTTAATAATTAATAACAACAAAAACAAGTCTAGCAACCTCCAATCAATCAATCAATCTTGATTCCATGTTGGGTAACAAAAATCAAACCACATATGTTGTGAGATGAAAAATATATCCTGTTGTGATTTTACAGTAATAAATTTTTTTTTTCATTTTTTAATTTCTGAGAGAGAGAGAGACATTGTGAGCAGGGGAGGGTCAGAGAGAGAGGGAGATACAGAATCTGAAACAGGCTCCACGCTCTGAGCTGGCTGTTAGCACAGAGCCCAACGTAATGCTCGAACCCACGAACCATAAGATCATAACCTGAGCCGAAGTCGGACACTTAACCGACTGAGCAACCCAGGCACCCCTACAATAATAAAATTTTTAACAGGATGCATTTATGACTAAGTTACTTGTTTTTGCTATTATTGCTTTAAGTTACATCTAACTTTGAATATGACTGAGAATGTCTACCCAGAATAAAGTGATGCTTAAAGGTCCCTGGTGCCATAGGAAAGATGCAAAAGACTCTTGAGATAAACTATATTTTGTATTATTCTCTCCAGAATCTCTTTCCTGTTATTCCCAAATTTAATCATAGCAGTAATTTTTATAGCTATCTGTAATATGTCATTTCTCATAATACTGTATGTCTTTTGATATAGTGGTATTTTCTGTCTTAATTTTTCCCTTAAATTCTATTAAGGAAATATTCTAATAAGAGATTCAAACAACATTCAAAAGACAATAAGATCTGGAGACTTATTAGATGTGTAACATTAGGTAAATTTTCAACTATTCACTTCCACTATTTCTTTTTTTGTAAAATGAGGGTAGTGTATCTCATAAAATTATTTTGAAGATTAAAAAAAAGCAATCATTTTACTTTTTCTGGTTCATTATAAATGCCCCATATATACTTTATTATACTTTTCTTTCTCTGTAAATGCTCACTCCAAAACCACTGATAACTTGTTATTCACAGTCGTAGGACTACAACATGCATGTAATTTGACCTTTTTATATGTGTTGCGTTAGTGGTTAATGAATGGATAGATGGATGATTTTACCAGTCCCCTGTGGCTCCAACTATTGATGGTCCTCTGTTTTTAAAGTCTCATATTCAGGTATCTTTTTTAAAATCCAGTTTCATATTCTTAATCACCTACTAGGCAGTCCCACTTAGATGGCTCTGGTATCTCAAGCTCAATGATTTATAATGAAATGCATAATGTCCTCTCAAATACACAGAAAACCACACACACACACACACACACACACACACACACACACACACACACACGCATACCAGAGAGAATCACTCAAATCTTCTCTTACTCTGTTACTTCCTATTCTGGGAATTGCACCACAACCCACTGAATCACCCACACAAGAAACAAGGAAGTCACCCTTTTATCCCTTTCCCTGTACACCCATCACACACTAGTTGTCTTATTCCACTAGCTCTACTGTCTTAACACATTTCACATTATCTTCCTTTCCTCATGTACATTGACCTCCCTAATCCATGTCAGTTGGAATGCAGCCACGGGTTTCAGCCAGATCTCCCAACTTCAAGTTTTACTAATAAAAACCACTCTTTATGTTCCATCAAAATCATCTCTTAAAAGGAAATCTCATTCTATAACTTCCCATCTCCCACAACATAAAACCCAATGAGTATCCTTACCTGGCATAGAAGACCATTTGCTAGTTGACCCTTAGTTTCCTGTCTAGTATGTTTTTTCTTGGCAATTCCCCCCTTGAGTGCTATGCTCAGACCATATTTAACTACTTGAAGTTCCTTCAAATATCTCTTTTTCCTTTTCCTCCCTTCCTCCCTCTCTCTCTTTCTCTCTCTATGTTTGCCTCCAACACCCCACCTCTCTGTCCCTTCTGTGAATCTGCATTTAGCATTCCCTACCAGTAACATCCCTCTTCCAATGGCCCAATACCTGATTAACCTACAGTAGTTCTTCCAAACTCAGATTAAATGTAGACCCTTCTTTTTTGGAGCCTTATCTCTCCTTTAGAGGATTTAGTAGGCTTAGCTTAAATTTATTAACTAGAAGAGAAAAATTTTTCTAAATAAATTATACAGGTCATTGCAAATGGGAAGAAGTACAGATCACTATTTACCTTTAGAAAAATAGGAGTCATCATATTGAAAATCACCAATAAAAAACAAGCAAGAGAAGGAGAAACATTATTATAAATCTATCATGGGCCAGGGTCTCTGGTACATGTATTAGTATTCATATTCTACATTATTGCACTTCATTTACTATTATGTCTTTACTGTATGGGTTATCAACATTCATGTAAACTATAGTTAAAAAACCATACTCCATAAATCCAACATATATATATTGCCCCATCAGCATCTCAAGGGAAAGATTAGAAATTTTAACATTAAAATAGAAATGTTATCACTAGCTACAGTCAATATGTATTTTGATATTCCAAATTAAAGAAACTAAAGGTTAGATTTCAAATACCTGCCTAATGTTAAAAGGTGTGTGTGTGTGTGTGTGTGTGTGTGTGTGTGTGTGTGTGTGTAACAGGAAGAGACAAAGAGAGATTATCTGAAGGGAGAGATTATTAGAAAAAATATTATAAAGAATCACATATTTTTAGTGGAAACCTCTCATTCCTCTTATTAATATGATCCAACTAAGTCCTTTAAAAATCTAATGAAAATATGTACTTAGCACACAGCATAGAAACATTTGCTACATAGAAACACTGTAGAATAAAATTTTATTTTGTCTGTATAGTGCAGTTGTCCTTAGAATTTATTTCCTTCTAGTATCTAAAATGTAATGAATCATGAACAGCAAGAGTGCTCCTGGAATTATTTTCTATACAATGTCTGTGGAAATGTGAATTTTTAGCTATGACTCAAAGTACTGAAACAACAAACAAGGATATACTGTTACAGGGAGAAATTTAAATAATACTTTAAGTAATAATCTTATACACACAGAGCGGCACAAAAAGACCTGATAGAGCTAACAATAAACTGAATGTCCATTTGGTTTTAAGTTCTGTTCATTAAGCTATTGAGTTTAGTGGACCTCCTTTATAAAACTGGCATGGTGAGAACAGCTTAACAGAGTTAAATTAGAAATGTATGCAGTTATTTTTGAGGAATATGATTTGATCACCAAGAATGAATAATCCTCCAGATGGTACTAGACTCCTTGGAATTTTCCCAGGTCATATACAAGTATTGAGTGTCTGCATGTTGTTCTGCTGCAATGTTTAAAACCATTTTCCCAGAATACGTCAGGTCTCTATTTCCCCCACTGTCAACTGATGTGTGCTCAGGGAACGCAAACTAATTACCTTAAGCAAAACATAATTAAGGAGGGAAATTTGCTTCAAAAACATCACATAATACTTCCCACATACAAATAAAAATTATTTTTGAATTATGCTTTGCATGATTCATTACTACTGTGTACAACTTGTACAGATAATGGAGAGTGGATTATATTAATTATTCCTAATAAAGATCAAATGAAACTATAAAGCCTCACAAAAAATTCATTTAGAATCCATTAAGGCCCTGTTTTAAAATATTAGAAAAAACATACACTATACATTTAAGTTTCTACAAAGTTCCATGCGTATGGTTAGATATTTTGCCAATTTATAGTGTGCAGGGTTTATTGCTGAGAATTTAAAAGCGTTTTAACTAGAAAGTGGAATAAAATAGATTATACGTAAAAATGTATGTCCTTAAGGAACTTGAGAAATCTTTATTATACTGATTTTGAATCTTCACTGTCCCTTTCATTAATACTAATGTTTCAAAGTTTTCATATAAAGGTTTCAGATTCCTAAATTGCATTGTAATAATGAATTTCAACAAAGTAGAAATTAATCTGTGCAGAGGAAACTCTTTCTTATCCTCAATTCCCCATATCTAAAAGAGAGCTTCATTTACTTAAAGGCAAGGGTCTTACAATTTTATTTCCCTTTCCATTTTAATGTCTATCTAATATCATTCATTTATTCAAAACAATTTAATATGTTTTTATTATGTGTCACTCAATACACATAGTGTGGTATTGGATATAAAATTATGACCAGAAACATACCTGATCTGATGGTAAATTAGTTTAAAAAGTATACCTGTCTGCAGATATCTACAAAATAATCCCCTATATAATTTCTTAATGCCCTGAAACTGCCAGTAATGTAAGGGTAAGATATATTGGTTAAACCACAAACTTGATTTGGAATTTCAGAGTAGCAGAACCTCTATCAGAGACAAAACAAAGAAGGGGCCCCTGGGTGGCTCAGTTGCTTACGCGTTGGACTCTTGGTCTCGGCTCAGGGCATGATTTCATGGGTTCATGAGTTCGAGTCCCGCATGATCTCCTGTGTTAATGAGTTCAAGTCCTGCCTCAGAGCTCAGTGAGGAGCTTGCTTGGGATTCTCTCTCTCCCTCTCTTTCTGCCCATCCTGCTCTACCTCCCTCAGTCTCTGTCTCTCTCTCAGAATAGATAAATAAACTTAAAGAAATTTTAAATAAGACAAATTAGTGATGTAAACGGCACGGTAATGGAAAAGTTCATATAAATCTATGAATTAAAATAAAATGCAAACTGTATTTATAGATGCTATTCAATTCTACGGATACATTTTCGCTTCCAGCTGAAAGCAGAGAATATTGAATTATGAGATACTACAAAATGTCTAAATAATGATGCTAACAAAATTAGCACTTTTTCATTGTTTTTAAAAAATAATCTACTATGAATATTAAATTAGGGTAGCTTTAAAACCCTATAAAATGAGACTTATTGGATAACCCTGTCAATTTCTCTGTCATAGAATATCTTCCCTACTGTTACAATTTTAAGTACTTTGTCAAATTCAGTTTTAAAAAGACTCAAGCAAAAGGTCTAAGGCACATCAGCCTAATAGACTTAGCATTAGGAAATTAGGTTATATGTTAGTTATAGATGGGAGAAAAGTGCCTACATCTCTGTACGTTCTCAGAACTGCTGCATATATGTCATCATCATTCCTGGAATACTGGCCAGAGAACATGGCAGTTCCTGGACTTAGAAGAACCAACCAGCTTACCAGAATTTCTGATCCCTTGATAAGATTCGAAGTTGTGCTTCTTGCAGGCAAGATGCAAGGGCTTCCAGGAACTGCCTGCCTTAATATTGAAAGATTTATTGAAGTAAAGAAAAAAAAGAAAAGAAAAGAAAAAGCTAAATTCTTGATCCTCCAACTTTAAAAAATATATGGTACACATAAAAATATTTTATGCAGCAACAACCAATAAGGAATAATGTTGAGATCTGAACCCAAGTTGCGAGTTCTGAACTTAGGCGTTAAACTACTATACCTGGAAAATACCCAAATTGATATTTTACTAGATACATATTGCTATAACTGTTTCACATCTAACAGTTAATTTGCATTAAATGGATTTCTACAAATTTATCAGATATAGTACCTAGAAATAATTCTCTAAAACTCACATACATACACACACAAACACACACACATGCAATACATATATACAAATACTATTTGCATATTAATCTATGCAAAGAACGGAGCCTTTGTGTCCCTGATGAGTGCTACCAATAAGTACTAATATATTATGGCTCAACCTAGATACCATTAAAATTGATGAATATCACTTTGGATCTTAAAACTGACAACATATGCACAGGTCACTGAAACTAATTCTTTTGGGATATATGATTTTAATGGTGTTTTCAAGTTTATTCTATATTTAAAATATTCTAATAATAAAAAAAAGACTACATCCTATTCATACACTCATTTATTAAGATTGCTCTCATTTCCTTTACTGAGTAGTAGTTTATGTAGAGAAAGTTAATCTTTCTCATGTCTCATAAAGTGTTAGGCTTATAGCTGGTCAGGAGGCCAGAAGATGAAAAGCTCACTCTTAATAAGACCAAGCAAAACACCTAGCTCCCAGATATTTTAAAAAATGAGGTCAGTTGTGTCACACACAGTTGAAAAGTTGGCTTTGATAATCACAGGAGAATATTTGCTGGTGTATAAGAAACATAAAAGTAAGAAGATACAGAATAAATACAAGGACACAAGAGGAATTTAGGTTTAACTACTGTGCATAAGGGTGGGTCACCAGAGATAATCCTATAATGAAACAAGGGCTCTCCAGAATTGAGGGGAAATTTTATTTGATGTGTTTGTCAAAATTCCAGTTTCAGGTACAGAACCCCAAATTAAACTGGTGAAATGGGATGATATCAAATAAAATGATGGAAAATATATTGTATTGGCTCACTAACTGAAATTTTGGAATGGGTGTTAATGTACAACTGAATACAGAAGCTCACATTGTATCATTGGAAAAAAACTGGGTCCACTGAACTCCTTTTCTCGGCTTCTCTTTTCCTCTGTATTGACTTCATTCTCAGATTCTACATCTTGGCTCCTGGAAACTGCAGATTTTTACTGTAACTTCCACATCCAGAGAAAAGAGAGCTATCTTCTCCCAACTCTTCCAGTATTACATAGCTTTTGAGATTATCACAGTAGTGAGTCATATTTGCCTGTCTACAGGCCTCAATATGACCAATTATGAGTTTAGCTTCATAATATCTAAAGTGCCTTAGCTTCTTTCTTTTTTTAAGTTTATTTACTTACATATTTTTAGTTATCTCTACACTCAGTGTGAAGCTGAAACTCATGACCCTGAGATCAATAGTTGGGTGCTCTTCTGACTGAGTTACCCAGGTGCCCTACAAAATGTCTTAACTTCTTCATTTATAAAAAGATCAGTCTCTACAACCTAGGATTTTTGAATGATTAGTTAACATAGTCAAGTCAATATTTAGTTTATTTAGTAATATTTATTTTTCTAAATAAGCTTTTGTAACATTAACTTAAATTGAATAATACCTTTGCCTAAGTCACTATAGCTAGAATATTGGAATATTCTGATTAAATCATGTTAGAGTTACCCAAGTAAATTCTGGAGAAAATGGCATTAAGGTCATTTCCCCTCAAATCTATATTGTGTAGAGATATGTTTTCCCCAAAAAGAAAATTTGGTGGTTATTATCAGAAGAAAAGGCAGTGGACATTAAGTGAGAAAAACATGTATTTTGTCTTTGTGAAATCATATGGTGAAAAAGTACATGTACAATTTTATAAAGGCATTAAAATTTATTCAAATTTTAACTACTGGGTTGCATTTATTCTAGGAAAAAAGATAAAAAATGTGTTTTGATATTTACTTAGAAAAATATATTCCTTTCCGAACCCCCCAGTAGCTACAGTTTTTTAAACTTTCATTTTATTTATCAACTAGAGTTAACTAGAAATATAACTCTTTCACTTAATTAACATTAAATATTTATTCAAGGAATTTAATTTCCACTGCTAAAATCTTTGTATTTTATGTTTGTATCTTTAAATGTTTAGCAGTAATTATAGCCAGTGTACTTTATCTTTTTTCCCATATACTATATCTTAATACACATATGTTTATATCTTTCTTTGTATGTTTTTGTTTTGTTTTGTTTCCTAAATTCCACATATGAGTGAAATTATATGGTATTTGTCTTTCTCTGACTTATTTTGCTTAGCATAATACTCTCTAGCTCCATCCATGCCATTACAAATGGCAAATTCTCATTCATACTTGAGGCTGGATAATATTCCATTGTGTGTATGGGTGCATATATATAAAACATTGTGTGTATGTGTGCACTTATATATAAAACACATCTTTATCCATTCATCAGTTGATGAGCACTGGGCTTTTCCATAATTTGGCTAGTTAAGATAAGGCTGCTTTAAACATCTGGGTAAATGTATCCCTGTAGTTAGCATTTTTTATTATTTGGGTAAATACCTAGTAATGTAATTTCTGGATGAGAGAGTTGTTCTATTTTGAACTTTTTTGAGGAACTCCATACTGTTTTTCACAGTGGCTGAATCAGTCTGCATTCCCACCAACAGTGTATGAGTTTTGTTTTTGTTTCTGGTTTTTTTTTTTAACAACAAACATCAGATATTAAAAGGCAGTGATCACTTGGAAATGAGAAGCAAATGATATGAGGTTTTTTTGCTCCAGCTACTGCCTTTACAGTGTTTCTAGGCCATAGTGCAGGAAAGAAAAACTGAGATGGAGCCCATTAGACTCCTTGAGTCACACTCCAGGGTGTGACTAGGAAGGATGACATAGTTAAGACTTCCAAAGAAGAGAGGGTACACAGAGAGCCCCACAGATCCTCAGAGGGTTCTTTTCAAGTTCTCAGCATAAGACACATACATATGAAGAAACTAACAAAAACTTAGGAAAGGTTCCTTTAAAAAAAGGAGAGGGATCATTTCGTGCCCTCATAGAGGGCCAGAAATAGTACCTTTTTCTTACCAGCCAAAATGGAAAATCCATAATTCATAGCATTTGAATAGGGTACTCCAGAATACTTTACCTCAATCACTGGGTAAAATTAGCCCAAAATAAACATTGTTCCAGGCCTAAGAAACAATAATAAATGTAAGAAACAAAAGGATCAAACTGCTTTCAAGTAATCTACTGCATCTCAGAACAAAGATTAAAAAAAAAAAAACATGTATGGGAATATTAAAAGCATTCAGCAAATAACAGAGTAAAATTCACAATGCCTGACATCTAATCAGAATTGCTAGGAGGGAAGAAATGACTAATAATGAGAAGAATAATTATTCAGTCAAATGTGACTCAGAATTGACACAGATGTTAGAATTTGCAGAAGTGGTAAGTAGAGACAGGAAAATATCTTTAAGACATAAATAAAACTTTTAAAGATAAATACTATAATACGTCAGATGAAAAATACTCTCGTTGGCATTAATGGACAAGTAGAAATAACAGAAGAAAAGATTAATGAATTTGAAGGCATAATAATAGACCTTATTCAAAATAAAACATATAGAGAAACAAGAACAGAAAAAGGGGAAACAAAGGCATAAGAGAGCTAAGGGACAACTTCACATGGCTTAGGATATGGGTAGCTGGTGTCCCCAGGATGGTGGCGGTATTAAAAAAAAAAAAACTAGCAAAACAACTAATTGCCTAAAATATTTACAAATTTGAAGGAAGCTCTAATCCTACCTATTAAAAAAAATCCCTGAAATATAACATGTAATAACATGAAAGAAACTATAAGACAGAAAAGAAGCTAATAGGAGGAGCTGTTTGCCTCATCCCTCAAAGACAGGAATAACAAATCATTATGAATAACCCCCCCAAAAAAAAATTGATCTGAGGACTGACAGAACAAAATGCACAGCTGGAGGGGGAGAGGAAGCCATATCATAGGGGAGAGAGGGTGTGGAGATATGATTTGGGGGAGAAAATGATCATGGGTGCTGCTGAAGAAAGCGAGCCCTGTTTATGGAGAGAAGTGAAAGGAAGAGAGAGAGCGTGCAGGGGATCACACAAGGAAAACACTTCCCCCAAAGACACTGATGGGAAAATGAGAAGATCTGATTTCTGTGAGATTTTACAACGAGCATGGCTCAAAGACTTGAGTTTTAGAGGCTCATGGTGTGGCT
The DNA here is from genome assembly GCA_017311185.1 of Proteles cristata cristata. Classification (NCBI taxonomy): domain Eukaryota; kingdom Metazoa; phylum Chordata; class Mammalia; order Carnivora; family Hyaenidae; genus Proteles; species Proteles cristata. The sequence goes on from JAESUZ010000815.1 coordinate 1,963,912, forward strand.
GGTGTGGAGCCTGACAGGTGCCGCAGCACTCCTGAGGAGAAGGCAGTTCGACATGTAGCACGTGGCATGATCTGAGGATCCTCTGGAACTCGGAGGAAGAGATGATTCTCCCTTCTTGGAGCACATCTGGGAGAGGTGACATCGCCTCTCCAGGGACAAAAGAGCCGGTGAGTGCACCTCAGCAACAGTGCAGAAACACCTGCTGAGGGTGGCTAATATGGACACTGGCACTTTGCTGGGCTTTACTTAAAAATCCATCCTCTTGTACTTTGGTGAGACTGTCCTAGTGGGACAAACCTGCTTCAGTCACAGAGTGGCGAGACCCTCCCACAGTGTGGGTCCCTAAGGTTTAGAGTTTTAAAAGTCAGCTGGTCTGCCTGAGATAGAGCATGGGTTCAAGGCACTGCCAGGCTGGCAGAAGGCCTGGACACAGACAGTGTGAAGGCAGTGATCTGAGGGAAGTCTGGGATTGTTCGTACTTCTGGGAGGGCTTCTCAGACAGCCCGAATTTCCTAAGGGAAATTCCCTTAGGGACAATGAAGGAGGTTGGTGTCATTTCTCTCCCCTACTCATCAGCATAAACTAACTCAGGTAAGCAGCACAGCGCCAAGAGTGGTGGTCTAAGCAGCCTGTTGCCCCGTGAGCTCTGCAGTTGCTGATTTTCTAGCATAAGTGTGCCTAAGAACCAGAGCAATGCCCCCTCCCTCAGAAGACCAGCACAAATCCCCCACATTCGCCATGTCTACTGACCATAGAATTGTGCAAAGCTTCCACTCTAGTGGAAGTAGTATCAGGTCTTTTTTAACAAGCAGACCAGCGCATACCTAGTTAAAACTTGCCACACACTGACCAGTGTCCAAGCACTCCCCACCATGGGCAAGGAGAAATGATGCACAGGATTGAATGGGGAAAAAGCAGCCAAAACACAGCAGCAGAGTGCACACAGCATACACCAGAGACTGATCCTGAAGCTCCAGGCCCTGGACAGTATATGACCTCTTCATTACAAAGCCATTACTCTCAGGAGCAGGAAACATGAAAGGCTTACCCAACAGACAGAAAATAGACCTAGATAAAATGCCAAGACAGGAATACGTCCCAAAAGAAAGAACAAGTAAAGGTCATGGCCAAGGATCAAATCGAAACAGATGAAAGTGACATGCCTGGTCCAGAATTTAAAGCAGTGATCATAAAGATGCTATCCAGGCTTTTAAGAAAAGCATAGAAGACATCAGGGAGTCCCTTACCACAGAGATAAAAGATATAAAAAGTAGTCAGGCCAAAATAAAAAAGGCTATAACTGAGATGCGAAACTAATGTAATGACCACAAAGATGGAAGAAGCAAAGGAATGAATAGGTGATATAGAAGATAAAATTATGGTGCTGCCTGAATGGTTCAGTCAGTTGAGCATCCAACTCTTGAGTTTGCTCAGGTCATGATCCTAGGGTTATGGAACTGAGCCCCACATTGGGCTCTGTGCCGAGCATGTAGCCTGCTTAAGATTCTCCCTCTTTATGCTCCTCTCCCTGGATTGAGATCTCTCTCTTTTTTTTTAATGTTTTATTTATTTCTGAGAGAGAGAGAGACAGTGTGAACAGGGGAGGGTCAGAGAGAGAGGGAGATCCAGTATCTGAAGCAGGCTCTAGGCTCTGAGCTAGCTGTAAGCACAGAGCCCAATGTGGGGCTTGAATCCACTAACCGTGAGATCATGACCTGAGCCGAAGCTGGACACAACCAACTAAGCCACCCAGGTGCACCAAGCTCTCCCAGGAAGGGAAGGAAAGGGAAGGGAGGGGAGGAGGGGGAGGGAGGGAGAGAGGGAGGAGGAAAGGAAAGGAAGAGAAGGAAGGAAGGAAGGAAGGAAGGAGGGGAAGGAAGGGAAAGAAAGAAAGAAAGAAAGAAAAGAGAGAAAGAAAGAAAGAAAGAAAGAAAGAAAGAAAGAAAGAAGGAAGGAAGGAAGGAAGGAAGAAGGAAGGAAAGAAGAAAGAAAGGAAGGAAGGAAGGAAGGAAGGAAGGAAGGAAAGAAAGAAAGAAAGAAAGAAAGAAAGAAAGAAAGAAAGAAAGAAAGAAAGACGGAAGGAAGGAAGGAAGGAAGGAAGGAAGGAAGGAAGGAAGGAAGGAAAGAAAGGAAGGAAGGGGAAAAAAGAACAGATAAAATTATGGAAAATAATGAAGATGAAAAGAAGAGGGAAAGAAAAATATTGGATCACAAATGCAGAATTAAGGGACTCAGCAACTCCACAGAGCATCACATTCGTATCATAGAAGGAGTCCCAGAAGAAAAAAGAGAAAAAGGGCAGAAGGCTTATTTGAGGAAATTATAGCTTAAAACTTGCCTAATTATAATTAAATTGTTCAAAGCCAGTGATAAATAGAAAATTGTAAAGGAAGCTGGATATTAGTTTTGTTGTGTAAATTTTACCACAATAAAAAAATATCAACCAGAGAATAAGGCTATATATGCAGAGAAGAAAATATAAGAATAACATCATAATTTTATGCAAAAATGAAAACCAAATGATAGGGCATTTATAAGGGCATTTGTAAAGTACAGAAAGAAAAAAAAACATGCCAACTTAGAAATCCATATCCAACAAAAATACCTTTCTAAAACAAAAATAAAATAAGTATGTTTTTAGACATATAGAGGCTGAAAGAATTCATCTACAACATTACAAAAAAAAAAAAAAGAAAGAAAGAAAACATTAAAGGAAGCCCATCATGCAGAAATCAAATGGTTGCAGCATAAAATCTGAATCTACAAAAGAAGTGAAGAGCACGAAAAATGATAACTACAAGAGTTAATATGTATGCTTTTTAAAAAGTTACTATTTCAAACTCTTTAAATGATTAGGGACTACTTTAACAGAAATTGTAACAATATAACATATATAAAAGTAAAATGCAGGACAAATAATATCAGGAATCTGAGAGAGAAGTCCACTCTTATATGCTTATGCTACATGTAGAGTGGTGTAATATAATCTCAAGATATACCTGCAAAAGTTAAAGAGGTATAGCATAAATACTAAATTAACCACTAAAATAATCAAAGAATTATTGCTAATACCAATAAATGATGTGAAAAGGTAAGCTTAGCAAGAGAATATTATAATACTTAATGTTTATGTACCTAATAGGAGAGGTTCAAAATGTGTTAAAAAAAAAAAAAACTGATAGTACTGCAAGAACAAAGAGACAAATCCACAATTTTATCAGAGATTCTAACATACCTCTCCCAAAAATTGATAGGTCATGTAGACAGAAAATCAGCAAGGATATAGTAAAGTTGAATATCACAATCGACTAACTTGACTTCAATTCTTATGGAATATTAAACCAAAAAATTATTCTTCTCGAATGTATGATATACACTTAGCATGTGAAGATTTACTAAGATAGATCATGTGCTGTTTATTGACATAAATCATATACTTAAAAGGAATGTAAGCATCTGCTCTAATCACAATGGAATTAAGTTAGATATCAATAACAGTAATAAAATCTCTAGAAAAAGTCTCTAGTATTTGGAAACTAAATAACATGTGTTAATGATCCATAAATCAAAGAAGTGAATACAGAAACATTTAAACATAACAAAAATTTTAAAAAGTAAAAAGTATGACAAAATGGGAACACACTAATTATTGTGAAAAACTTTAGCACTTAACACCTATAATAGAAAGGTCTAAAACCAATGGCCTCAGCTTTCACCTTTATAACTTACAAAATAAATCCAAATTAAACACAAAATGAACAGAAGAAAGGAAATAATAGAGATAGGACTAAAAAGCAATGAAAAAAATACAGAAAAATAAGACAAATAATACAACAGAAAGCTGATTCTTCAAAAATTTAACAAAATTGATAAAACTCTAGCCAAAATGAGGAAAGAAAAAGAATATATAAATTCCAAATGTTAAGAATAGAAGATATGTTATCACTAACACATTTCACAGAGTAAAAGGATAATAAGGGATATTATAAATAACTTTATGCCAATGAATTCAACCGCTTAGATGAAAAAAGATGAATCATTGAATCTACCTCCAAAATCAGGAGAACACTGTATACACTGTATGTTAGCCAGCTTGGCAAGAACTATATTAAAAATTCAATTAAATTAAAATCTACCTCCCCCCACAAAGAAAGACACCTTCTTTAAAATACACAAATACCAAACCTCACTCAAGAAAATGTAGGTAATTTATTGTCTAAATGTGTGAAAAAATGGACATAATTATAATTTTAAAAAATATATTTCCATAAGGAAAACTCCAGTCTCAAGTGGCTACATTGGTAAATTCTACCAAAAAAATTAATGAAGAAAATATACCATTAAAAAAATAAAGAGGAGTAAGTAATTCCAATTTATTCTATGAAGTCAGCATTACTCTGACTTGAAATCAAACATACAACTTCCACGAAAGACAAACTACAAATCCTTCATAAAACAAAGATGCAAACATAATCAAAATTTAACAAATCAAATCTAATAATATATTAAAAGGCTAGTATGGCGTGACCAAGCAGTGGTGTTTATTCAAATAATGCAGGGTTGGTTTAATATTTGAATATTGATTAATATAATTATTTACACTGGAAAAATTATTTGACAAAATCTGATATCCACTATTGATTAAAATTCTCTGCAACTAGGAAAAGGAGAATTCTTCAATCTGATAACAGGCATCTAGAGGTAATATACTTAATTGTGTAATACTAACTATTTTCCCATTAAGAGCAGGAACCAGACAAGACAGTTATCTGCTCTCATCACTTTTGTTCAACACAGTAATTAAAACTCTGGTCCATGCCCTATGACAAGGAAAGGAAATAAAAAACAACCAGATTAGAGGGGAAAAAAGTGATTTGTAGATTATATGGTTGTTTATATAGAAAATCCAGTGGAATTTACAAAAGAGATACTAGAATTAGTGAGATTAGCAAGGTTGAAGTGCATAATATCAATATGCAATGAACATTTGTATATCTATATACTAGCAACAAACAATTGAAAATTAAAGTTTAAAATAGTGGTATTAAATGTGTAATGAAATAGTGGTATGAAATGTGAAAAATGTGAAAAATATGTGTATATGATAACAGGCATTGTGAAGTTATTAAAGAATAAATGAATGAAAGATATACCTTTTTTGTATGTTGGAAGATGTATTATTGTGATGATGTTAATTTTTCCCAAATGCATCACTTGAATGCAATTAAGCCCCAGAACACTCCCTATAGAAATCTGGATCTGATTATAAAATTCACATGGAAATTTAAAAGACCAAATACAGTCAAAACTACTTTAAAAAAAATGAAGGGCAGAAAAAAAATGAACAGAATAGAAACTCAAAATAAACTCATACTTATAAAAACTGATTTTTGACACAGGTGTAAAGGCAATGTAGTGAACAATGACTACCGTTTTTCTGACAAATGGTACTGGACAAAATGGATATCTATATGCAAAGAAATAATTTTGAATCCATACCTCATCTTATACACAATTAACTCAAGAAGATCACAGACTGAAATGTGAAGCCTAAAACTATAAAAGCATATGAAAAAAATTCTATATGACCTTGGATCAGACAGAATTCTTCGGTGTGACACCAAATTACATTTCATAAAAAACAGTTAAATTAGATTTCATCAAATATTAAAGTTCTGCTTTTCTGAAGACATTATTAAGAGAGTTAAAAGAGAAGCCACAAAAGGATAAAATCTTTGCAAAATAGATAGCTGATAAAAGATGTGTATACAGAACATATAAAGAACTCTCAACACGCACAAATGAAAAAAATAATCCCATACAAAAAGGACAAACAGTCTTCAACATGAACTTCACCAAAGAACAAATAAGGACAAATACATGAGAAAATATTCAATATCGTTAGTTAACTGCAGGCAAATACAAAGTAACATGACAGTCACAACTATGTATCTATTAGAATGGCTAAAATTAAGATTACTGGTCAAAGTGTTGACAAAAATGTAGAAAAACTTGAATTCTCATGCACCACTGGTACAAATGTGAAATGACACACCCCTTCTGGAAAACAGCTGTGTAGTTCCTTAAAAAGGTAAATATACATCTACCATATAATCCAGCCCTTCTATTCATAGGTATTTATCCAAAAGAAAAATAAATTTACATCAAAACAAAACTTTGTACACAAATGCTTATAGCATCTTTACCTGTAATAGCCAAAACTTGGAGCTAAGTGTACATCAAGTGCAAGAATCAACAAATTTTGCTACATCCGTAACATGAAATACTCACTGATAAAAAGATATTACCTGTTGATAAACAAAACACCGTAACTGTATCTCAAAATAATTATGCTGAGTAAAAGAAGCCAGACCAAAAGGGTATATGCTGTACAATTCCATTTATATAAAATTATAAAATAATACAAGTTGATCTGTGGTGACCAAAAGCAGATAAGTTATTGCATGGAGGGTGGGGAAGAATGAGAGTACATAGTGCTTGTACTTGTACAAGTACATCACACTTGGTTGTGATGGATATCTGTTCTATCTTGATCACAGTGATGGTTTCACTGGTATATATCTATAGATATATCTGTAGATATATAGACATCTTCCAAATATGTGTTGCTTATCACATGTTAATTATATCACAACAAAACTGTTTCCAAAAATTGGGATGATAAAAGAACCCTACTAATAAGGTTCTTATAAAGATTAAATAATATAAACAGGGTTATCTTCACATTCTCTTCAAATTCTCATGATGAAGGTTGAGCACTCAACGTGACTGTATGTGGGGGTAGGGCCTTTAGTAAAGGTTAAATGAGGTCATAATGGTGAGGCTCTGCTTCACTAGGTCTCATGTCCTCATGAAAAAAGGAAGAGACACGAGAGATGCACATACACAGAGAGAAGGCAGTGTGAGGGTGTGGCAAGAAGGCAGTAGTCTGCAAGCCAAGAAGAGAAGCCTCAGGAAAATGTATTTGCCAACACTTTGATCCTGGACTGATAATCTCTCTAGAACTGTAAGAATATATTTATGTTGCTTACCACCAGTCTTTGGCATTTTGGTATGACAGCCCAAACAGACTAATAATGATGCCTAAAAGATTTGAAGAACCCCCTAATCTGATTGGTTTATTAAGATTAAGAAATACTTACATAAATCTAACAGAATTCAAGAATTCCCACAAAATAATAAAAATATATACTTTTAGCACTTAATTAGATTTTCCCTTCAGGTTGGTGGGGAGGGGGGTGATCAATCTCTCACAGAAACTTTTAGTTTAGCTGGATTGGCAACATCTAATCACTAGATAAGATACAGCAACAAAAATATTGCAAACAGATATTTGGATAGCAAGAAATAATTGTAAAAATGTATTCATTAATATTTTTGATTTTTTTATTATTTAGTAAATTACTACAGAGGAATTAAAGATCTAACTTTATGTAATAAGCTTACACATGGTTAATCCTTACACAAATTGGACTAAGTTATTTTTTTTAACAATGCCATCTGTTTTTCCTTAATGTTATGGCATATTGAAATATTATACAAGCATAATTTATCTACATAAGATTTGCTCATTTTTATGTATCAAGTTTCAATAAATATTTAAGTTACCAAGAATGTAAGCACAGGTTCAACCAAATAGAATTGTAAAAAAATTAGGTCTTTTAAAAGGATTTATTTATTTGAACTTTATCTTTTTGAATTTTAAGTTTATTTGTTTTCAGAGAGAGAGAGAGCACAAGTGGGAGATGAACAGAGAGGTGAAACAGAATCCCAAGTAGGCTCCAGGCCATCAGCAGAGAGCCTGCAGCAGAGATCAAATTCACAAACTGTAAGATCATGACCTGAGCCAAGATCAAGAGTCAGACATTTAACTGACTATGCCACCCAGGCCCCTATTTATCTGAACTTTAGATAATGCTATATATTTTTTGGATTCACTCTAGTACACTACATGGGTAAATTGATAAATCTCACCTCTCTCCAACTTTATTATCAACAGTGATTGTATTACTCTCTAATGTCAACTTATGTCAATTTCCACATCCTTAATTAAAGGTCTTTTATGAATATTAAATTAATTAGGAAGTAATATTTGATCACCAAATAATTTCTAAAAACATTAGCATTCATAAAGAGAGAAAATGAAATAAAGTGACTCACCAAGACTAGTTTTTACTTACATATTCTTGCCAGTGAGACTATATATGCCTCTTTGTAAAGCTTCAATTAGGATGATGACATACACTTTTCTAGATAGGCTGGTACATGTTAAAGATCTCCTAATGCCCTTATATTCCATAATTTGTTCCCAGCATATGTATCATCATTGACCAAATCTTCACAGAATAGTTACATATTATAATGCAATAGAAGAATCACTGTGCTTAATTCTGTTTATTATAATAATTTAAACTGAGCCATGAAATTTTATCATCAAGCAGTCCCTCCTTTCCCTTTTACTTGCCTAAAGGGTCCTGCTTTGTGTTCTAGATCAGAGACCTCTGAGACTTCCACCTTAGAGATGGAAAGCTCTGAACTAATATCAAAAGAATGATAGTCTTAATACAGTACAAGGCGTTCTTGACATGATACTGGAGAAGAAGAAGAAGAAAAAAAAAAACAACACTCCAGTTCTGGGTACTGGGTTTGTGGTTTAATTTAATTTGGTACCATGAGTAGACACTTGTCACACTGTCAGAGGAGATCAAACCAGCACTCCATTAGTCCAAAAGCAGATAACTATGAGAAAGAAGACTACTGATCCAAGACCTGGCAGAACAAGGATATTTTTTTAAGAGGACTCAAAACAATTGATAAGAGAGATATGAATGTGGATAAGATTACATTTTTGATGCATATATTAGGAAATCTTATTTGTTTTCTTCATAGTCAGTCTCTGGCTCTCAATGCAGCAACATCATACTTGTGTAATCTGGAATGAGATACTCTTTGAATGGTTTGTTTTTCTAACTTGCCCCCTAGAACTGAGGAGAACAAATCTCATGAGAAATTTTAATATAAATGATAAGATAGTGATTCATCAAAAGAATTGAGATCTTGATTATTTTGAAAATATGGCATATATTGATATTATTCTAATTAAATTATATAGAAATATGACCAATATCATAAGTTATCTTTACTAAATCAATTTATTTTTGGCAATGTAATTTTTTGTTTTGTTTTACTTTTTGTATAAATTTAATGACCATGACCTTGCTAGAAATGTCAGGTTTAAAGGTACTAGTTAATTATATGAGATAGGCCAACAATGAATAAACAAGTACTCTTCTTATGTGGAAACAGTAATACAAAGTACTACTAGGAACTGACGTGGTGTTTGCTTTCTGACTTAAGGAAATCTAGTCTTTCAGATGATAAAGAATGTCACTATGTCAGTTCCTGTCTGCCCGGAAATAATACTTAGAGACTTCAGAAAACAGAATAAACATAGAAATTTAGGAACTACTAGCAAAGTCTATAGAGTAGAATTAGGGCGTTCTTGGTTTCTACCCTTGAAATTCAGGAACTGATAAAGACAAAAAAATATTTCTTACTCTATAACGATGGTAAAAAATTTCATAATACGGAGAAGTTAACTCTGTCTTATGGCTCTACTTTTGTTGAACCTAAAACAAGTTCTCTGTGTAATAATCATTACCTCTTGTTGCAGCACTGTGAGTAATGAAGGATAGATGGAACAAAATAGCAAGTTAGTAACACTGAGCAAATTTATTTGGACAAACCTGTGCCATAGAAAATAAAGCTAAGCTAAAGAGGGACTGAAAACTAAAATGTATTTTCTTTCTGACATGAAGATATCACATACAGAAAAAGATCTTTATTTATAGACACTTTGCATTATAAGAGATAAGCAACGAAATACTTGGCCATCTTAAAACATTTACCTCTTGCAAAAAACCATGAACTTTTTTTTTCCTGTTATTATCAAACACAAGAACTTACAACTTCTGAAAACCAACTGAAAAGCTTTCTAATCAGAATTGTCAAGAGTCTTACAATAAACTATTTTTTTATTCTGGGATCCTATAGTTGTGAAAGTAAGGCTCTATGAATAATGCTGTTTTGTAAAGAGAAAAAAAAATTCACCAAGGGATCATAAATTATCTATGAATTCTTTCTGATAAAACTAAGGAGATCTCTGTTCCATGTGTATCCAAGGAAACTTTTACATGGTGATCATATCCAAAAGTACAAAATATTAGTTGAGAAATCCAATTCCCATATCAAGTTAAAGACTATAGGGTGTATAACTTTTCTATTCTGCGGTTAGCACAGGGTTTAGAATTAGAAAAAATCAGAAGGGGGACTGACATTTACCTCTTCCTAGCAGTTCTGTAAACTGGAATGTAGTCAATAGCTTTTCTAAGCTTCAGTTTTCTTAATGGTAAAATGAAAAAAATCCTACCTATTTCATAGGTTATTTTGAATTAAATTAATAAAAATATTTAAGAGGTTAATATAAAAGCCACTAAAAATAATGTAGTTAACAATAATATAAGAACAATATTGACTGATCATTTACTACCTCCTTGGTTGAATCTTATCCAGGGATTTTTAAATATTCCTAGTACAGATGACATTTAATGGACATATAACACTACAAATCCTTTGATCCACCTTGAGTATATTCCTCAGATCAGGTGACAAGTTTTGTAAATTTAAACTTGAAAGTAGAGTAGTAAGGTATGAATTGGTTGTGCCAAGAGACTTTTAAGTAAGTGACAAAATGTTTTGCTTCATCATGCTGTTCTCCATCCCTCATTTTAATCTAAACTCATATTTTTGTAAGTTATGTTTTATATTCTATAAATGCTTTTTGTTGTGCATATAATAAAGCAGGGATTACTTACGATTTTTAAAACCATATTCTCTACACTGGAAGGGGCAAAAATATTCTCAGTAGTAATTATTTCCTTATAATCATATATAGGTTGTATGGATTAATTTTGTTTAAATAATATTAGCATGGCAAATGAAACTAATAGATTTTCATAATGAAGTTCAAATTTTTATTTAAGCTTTAAATGCTCTTGAGAATTTAGGAGCTGATAATGTCAGTTCCCAAGGACAAAAAAATTTTAGCTGCAAAGTTTTGGTGAGTATGTTAGTTACTGCAGAAACATTTTATTTTTTATTCTGTTTAATTATTTATATGCTTTTCATTTTCTTTCTCAGTACTATTTCCTAACATTTGAAGTTAATATACCTCTGTCTAAATATCTGTATATTGTTTAATTCTTCTAAAACTTCTTTCTTCAACTGTACTATGCATATATGTATATAAATGTATGTATGTACAGACATACATAAATTTATTGTGTTTCATTTATCTTATCCACATTAATAAAACACTGAAATTTGAAAATTTTTTTCCTTGAGATATATACAGGGAATGAGTCTTTTTCAATCATGAGGAAAGAAAGGCATGGTCAGTGGCACCATATCTTGATAAATATAGAGTTTGCCAATCTTCTCTATAAAGATACTGCTTTTTGACTTTTGAGTAGATCCACTAATGACATTATCTTTCCCTATTTTCTTCCAGAACAATAATCACAGATCCATTAAATGAAGAGGAAAAAGTCTCAATGAATATAAAAAGGTCCCTCTTTTGTAGAAAATAGAAAAAACTACTGCAAAATATGTACTGTAAAAATTACATATAGTTTATTAATTTAAATAATAAACTTGACATTTGGATTACTCTTTTTATGGAAAGGAAAAGTGTTTACAGAAATGATAGTATGCAGAAGTGCCTGGGTGACTCAGTATGTTAAACATCCAACTTCAGCTCAGGTTGTGATCTCGTGGTTCACAACTTCAACCTCATGTTGAGCTTTGTGCTGACAGCTCAGAGCCTGGAGCCTGCTTCAGATTCTGTATCTCCCTCACCCTCTGCCCTTCCCCAGTTTATACTCTGTCTCTGTCTCTCTCTCTCAAAAATAAATAAAACAATAAAAAAAAGAAATGATAGTATGCAAAAAGAGTTTTCAAATAAATATTTCCTCTACCTGTCTCCAAAAATTCTTGCTTTTTTGATATCTTTTAGACAGTAATTTATAAAACTCATTTAATCTATTTTTAATGAGCAGAATAAAATGGCAATCTGCACATAAACAAATAGCTGGCCTAATTTAAACCACTTTCTTTTTCAGTAATTCACCATTAAATGCATTTGCTAGATGCTTCACAGTGTATGTAGGAACATGCCATCAAATAGGCTTATAAATATTATAGTATGTAATAAAACAGAAAATGGTACATTTTTTAAAATGCAGTAGAAACAACTGTTATTGATTTTCCTTAGACATTAAGTTATAAAGCATTAATAATCTGGCACATTATAACAAAAATCTATTTGTTTAAATATACTAATTATCTTCCAAACTTTTTTACCTGCCATGTCCTAATTTCCACATTTGAGATGTGAAAGAATCTTGACATTTTCTCACTAGATGCCTATCTCACTCATTACAAGCCTCTGAATATTGAAAAGATGTTGCCATGTTGACAGCCATTCTAGACTTTTAGGTAAAAATATCAATGACTGGACTGATTCTAGTAGTTCTCCTACCCTGTTTACAAACATGGGCTTCAGTTTTGGTTTTAAACTCCTGAAGTCACTTGCACAGAATTAGGTTTCCTGGTTGAGTATCAATGTGGTAGGTTTTCTCTTCTCTAAGCTTTGGCATAAAGTAACTCAATGAATTGTAAATGTCATCTCTAATAGCAACTTTACCTTTCATTTTGTAGTGCTATCAGTTCTTTTTTGAATGTTTATTTTTGAGAGAGAGAGATAAAGAGAGAGAGAGAGAGAGAAAGCAGGGGCAGATAGAGGACAGTAGCCCAAACAGCACAGAGCAAGATGTGGGGTTGAACTCCTAAACAGCAAGATCATGACCTAAGCCGAAATCAAGAGTTTACTGCTTGCTGACTGACCCACCCAGGTGCCCCATATAGTACTAACAGAATCAAATGTAATCTAGATGTGACTGGGGATTTTCCTGTTGTACTAGAATTGCAGGTTAAGGCCCAAAGTAGAAGACAATGAAGTTTTAAAAAAGTCATGTGATTTGAATATTTAACTAGACTGGGTTAGGTTTTAATAACTGAAAGAGACCAGAAAAATTGTGGTACCTCCCTGCAATATCATTAAGAGACAAGGAAAGTAGACATCAAAACAGCATGATTGAAAGCGTTAGAAAAAAATAAAATTGTTACATATTAATACCCCACTGAATAATCCTCAGTGAACTGGTTACCCATCCATTATCTCATTTCATTTCTAAAACTACCCCGTGAAATAGACAAGACAGGAATTAATCATAGTGTCTGAGAGGAGAAATGTGAAAATAATCAATTTTTCATAATATTCCTTCTCCCTCTCCTACATTCTATCTAATAAGGAATTGATGAGCAGGGATCAATTAGTGACTAATAAAGCCAGGAACAGAATCTAACTCAAACTTAGTCAATGTTACACCTTAAGGATCCACAAATTTGACTGGGAAGTGTGGCAACGGGTTGTCTGAATCCTCATTTCTAGCCTTTAATTGGGCTTCTTTTCAAACTCTGCATAGTTGAATCCTTCCTGTTAGATACAGATAACAAGTATCATATGTGACCCTGGAGAAGCTTTCATGGACCAGAGACTCACCTCCTGCTTCCCTATAGTCATGATCTTATTATCTTTCCACCTGTCTGATTTTATTCCCCCTTAGTACATCATTCCTTGAAATTCTCTTATTTTGTGATGATTTGTTTATTTTTTCCCCTTAATACTCCATGAAGACAGAATTTTTTGGACTTTAGGGGAGCCTGGGTGGCTCAGTCGGTAGGGCGTCCGACTTTGGCTGAGGTCATGATCTCACGGTTCGTAGGTTCTAGCCCCGCATTGGGCTCTGTGCTGACAGCTGACAGCGTGGAGTCTGTTTCAGATTCTGCGTCTCCCTCTCTCTGACCCTCCCCGCTCAAGCTGTCTCTCTCTCTCTCTTTTTCTCTCTGTCTCTCTCTCTCAAAAATAAACAAAACATTTAAAAAAAGATTTTTTTGGACTTTAGTATAGTGATAAGTTCTTAGTGTTTTGAACAGTGCCTGGAACATAGTATTTATCAAACAAATAGTTTCTAAGCAAGTATCCTGAGGTTTGGTGCCATTCCCTTTTCTTCACATTGGTCAGATCTGCCTTTTCCCTTTTGATACACAGGGTCAAATAAACCACTGCAGCAGAAAATTCTACTTGGACCTTTTGAGCGATATCTCTTCCAAACTTCCAACCTTGTCTTTTGTTTCCCCATGACAAAAGTGGCATCAAAATTTATCTGTCAGTGCCAGGTTCCCTAACATATTTTATAAGGGGGGAAATATAAAAATCAGAGGATTTAAATGACTTATTTGGGGGTTATATTATTAATAATTACAGAAGCCTAAACTAGAAAAAGGTCCTCAACCTTTTCTAACACAGTGCATTTATTTATTGTTATGAAGGATAACTATCCCTAATCAGTGTCTGGATAGGAAAGATATGTTGGGTTTTATAATACTCCATACTGTTGCACAGGTCTCCATTATTGTAGGCCTCTCATGTTAAAGAAAAAAAAATCTGACTAAAAGGACATCTTTGACCTCTCTGGCCTCATTTTCTTGGAGGGGAAATGAAAGAAACAAATTCAACCTTGCCTTACAGTTAACAGCATTTTATACTTGTCCCCAAATGTTTAGATAAAATAATTAATTTCCATTTTGCAGATTAGTAAATCAAGATCCAAAATATTTAAGCAACTTACTTATTTGACATCAAAGGGATAATAAGTTAGAGTCAAGACTTGAATACATTTAGTATTGGAGTATGAAAAATATAGTCATAGATGTGAAAGGATACTGAAATATTATCTACAAAATAAGAGCAAACGACTTTCATACAAGTTAGCACATTTCATTCTCAAGAAAAAAGAATATATTCTCTCGCATCTCTCATCATCCCTCTCATTAAATATCTTTTATTATCAGGAAGTTCTACTTTACATTGAAGTTCAATTGCTCTGGTTGCAGCTAAAATCTACTCCTTCTCGTTTGAATGAATAACAGCTGGTCACTTCATAACCATATACTTCATGACCCTTCATATGCTTGAGGATCATTATTAAGTCACCCTTCAGCCTTCTATGATGTGACGGACCCTATAAAAGTACCATCAGGCACAAAAATCATTAGAAGCACCACAAGGCACCATCATTAAATTCACCATCTGGCATAACTGGAAATGTCAGCAAATAGAGAGTGCATATTGATGGGCATACTACTGTTTATGCCTTTTAACTGGTCAGCAATGTTAATTATAATTACATCTTCATTGTAGGATTTTATAGCTTATATGGACAAATGAACATACACTCGATTAACTAACTACAGGCTAAATGGAAAATGGTTCTCAGGCTAATGTTTGTAAAAGCTATTAGTACTTTTTTTGTTGACTAATATCTCCAAAATCATTGAGTGCTGAGCAAACAGACAAATTAGTTCTGTTTCCAAAGAGAACATGAGCTCTTTTCTAACTTATACTACACAAGTGATTTCTTCATTTAACTATTAAAAAAAGTTAAGAAAATAACTTTCCCTTTTTCTTTCAGAGTCTCACTATGACTGTAATTTCAATGCAGACAGTATTAGATTTACATAAACTAATGATACGTTAATAATGCCCTTCAGCCTCCATTAGTTTATCCTAAAAAGTTTTTGCTATGAAAATTATAGGCAGTACACTTGAAACTATTATTATATGCCAATTATGCCTCAATAAAAACATATGAAATTATAATTAATTAAAATATTATAAATTAATAATATAAATGAATAAGAACTTTAATAAATTCTTCTTTTATTTAAAAGTCCTCCAGCTTGGAGTTCTACATGTGCCGAGAAGCTGAACTATACTGTATAAAAGGTACTTATTAACAAAATGTTTCTCATCACCGAAATAATCCACCTCTACTTCCCTCAGATATTTAGATTATACTACATACACTATTATTGTCATAATAAGCTATTTTTTAAAGATGTGTAAAGCTCTGTACAATAAATACAATGTGCTGGATTGCTAAGATACCAATCATAAAATATGGTTTTATTTTACAATTTTTATTTAAACTTTTGTCACATTGGAATTTGGATTCCAAGATGCACAAAATATGACCTCTATGAAGTTTCACTGTTATTTCATCCCACTAGCAACCTATTACCCTTTCTATTTTCTTTGTTTTCTCTTTCTTCTGGCTCATTCTCCTTCCTCAGTGGCCTTCACAGGCTTCACATTTTTTCATATTTCTTTTTTATGTTCACTATGCTTGAGGGAAAATCTATTTTTCTTAAATACAATGAAAGCACATTAAATTGGAATAATTGGATAAGCAGTTTTTGTTACTGGTTCTCTTTATAAAAGTCAAGTGGCAATTTTATAGTTTCTCTAAAAAATTTTAGAAGTCAGAAGGCAATAAATGAAGTTACTTTAAAACATATTGCAGAGTGTCTGGGTGGCTCAGTTGGTTGAGCATCTGACTTCGGCTCAGGTCATGATATCCTGGTTCGTGGGTTCGAGGCCCGCGATGGGCTCTGTACTGACAGCTAGCTCAGAGCCTGGAGCCCGTTTCGGATTCTGTGTCTCCCACTCTCTCTGATCCTCCCCTGCTCATGTTCTATATCAGAAATAAGTAAAACATTAACAAAAATTTAAAAAAAACATTGCAGAGAATACGGTACACAAAGCTCTCTATATCTTATTTTACAAATATATAGAGAGTGATTAAGCTCATATGGAATATCCCTGCCTTGTCGAAGGTCAAGTGGTAACTAGAGATAACAAGAGGATACAATACACACTGGCATATAGACTTGTATGTAGATACGACACATACGTGTATGTATATTTGTGAACACGTATTTTGTTCTTCATTCTCTTAGCAGCAGTATGATGTTGATAGCATAGAAGATACTGTTCTCATCAACAGAATTGCAGCCATATTCTACTTTTCTGCCTATTTTCTATTTTAAAGGGCCTGAGATTACTACCATTTGTTTGAAATATGCAAACAAAAATAAGAGTTGTCCTAGTTTTTTTTTTTTTAAACAATTTTCTGGCCTCTACTCCTACTTTTTTTCTGCTCTGCTCTTTGCCCCATGAGGCGGAATCCAGTGAACCAAAATACTGAGCACCCTGCTAGCTAGCCTCTGACTGTGTTCAACCAATGAAGGTCACCAGTGAGATATCAGAAGACAGAAAGATTTGAACTTTCTCTTCCCTTCTCCTTTTCTACTCCAGAACACATTTTCTAGTAGAGGTTACATTCCCCCAGGGTGATAGCTTAGTTTCAGGCAGCTCTGCCCACATGATTTCTTGTCTCAGTGGGCTCTAAAGATGCTACTTCCTCCTCTTGCCATTCAGGCTTAGGGGTGGTACTAGCATTCCATCATTTCTTGGACTTTAAGTACGTCAACATCTTTTACTGGCTCCTTTAAAATTTTCTTACTGTTGTGCGAGTAGCTGCTTTATTAAATTCTTAAACCATATGAAGTTCCTGTCAGAACCCTGACTGATATAAGATCTCATTCTAGAAGGATAAAAATAGCTGTTTTCCTGTGTTTTAGCTAGACAGTAGAAGCAACAGGAACACTTATTTTAAATATTTTGTTTATATTCAAGTTCACAGTTGCACATATTAAAAATTATTCAAAAGTAAATTTGTACTTGTGAAGAGATTACATGTGTTTTTTTTTTTTTTTTGAAATAAAAATTCCCAGCAATTTAATGTCAGGCATTCTTGCTAATTTCAGCCTGACTTCCATGATTCCTACCTCTGTGTTTTCCATTTACTTTAAAAAATCAATTGTGCCTATATATTTTTGTGACTATATTTTAATGAGATTCTGATTTAATGCAGGCTTATTTTTTAACCTGGTGTTAGAAGAGGCATTTGCCTTGCTATGTCAAACAATCCTATTGAAAGAGTATTTTGAAATAGTTGCTCTTTTGGCAATATCTGTTCAGGGATATTCTCAGTTTTCATAATGGTTGTGAATTGGACTTTCTGGTTTCAGAGATATACTCAAGGTTAGAAATCACCTTGTACTAAGACTATAAATGAGTGTCCAGTGAGGTCTATCTAATTCAGTTGCATGCTGATCTTTATGTCTGAGGTTCCTAAGCTTGACATTTTTAGTAATCACACACGGTTTGAGAAAATCCAAACCAGCTATCTGGATAAATATGTAAAAATGCAACAATCACCTCATATAGATTAATCTCTGAAGAGTTTCCAGTATTGAGCTGAAAGACACACAGGGAATCCTTTTCTTGCAGTAGACAGAAGAATACTTCATCTTTGAAAGCCTGGTCTGGCACTCAGGATTAAAAGGAGGTATCTATAATGCCCATTAGGGGAAAAGCATTCCTTTCATGACATACCATTATCCTAGTTTCAAGTCATGGAAATTCTCAATGCAACAACTATAAGAATGACTATGCAAAAAAACCAAACAGAGAAAAAAAAGTAAACTTTCTCTTATAGAAATAATGTGAGAAATGGAGAATAGGCAAAGTATTCAGTGGCTGCACACATGCACATGCACACACACACACACACACAGACACACACACACAGAATATTATTCAGGCATAAAAAGAACAAAATCTTGCCATTTGCATTAACATGGATGGGACTTGTGGGCATTATGCTACATAAAAATAAGTCAGACATAAAAAGAGAAATACCATATGATCTCTCTTACATGTGGAATCTAAAAAAACAAACAAAAACAAACAAAAACACAAGCTCATAGATACAGAGATAGATTAGTATTTGCAAGGGGTAGAGTGGTGGGAGAAATTGGAAAATTGTACTTTTAGTTTGAATAAATTGAAGAAAAGTTTTAAAAATCCCACACATTTGGCCCTTTAAACAACTGTATAAGCTACTAGTAAAGCAACAGTTTCCAGACTATTATTTCTTCCTATTTTATAAATGAATAAACTGATACACATAAAGATGAACTGTCCCAAGATCATATATCTGATTGTTGGTAGAGTAGTATTTAAACCCACACAGTATGACTCCAGCATTTGTTCTTAACCAGTATATTATGCCATCCTCTCCAGCATGGCATCGCAGGGTACTCAGGATTACTGCCTGGCTCTCAGGGCCCCAAGACTGAGTGTTACAGTGAACAACATGGAAGCTTCCTGACCTCTTAGAATTTGGTCTCAGAAATCAACTACTATAACTCCCTTTGTAATATTTTATTTGAAGCAGTGATGAGCCCACTCTGAGGAATGAGAGGAGTATCGAAGTATCAAAGAATTTGCAGCTATGCTTTAAAGCCATCACAGTGAGCAAAATACCATCACTAATAACCACAGTATCTGATACAGAGGAGCCGGTTGGTTTTTATTTGCTGAAATGACCTCATAATTTCCTATACTTGGTCCTTATTTATCTAGCGCAGGAAATGAAAAGAAATAGAGCGAATCCTAAAGGCAGTTTTCAGTTAGTATTCTAACCCCTTCCTTAACTCTGACAGCCTTAACAATGACATTGGACATGACTTCCACCGACTCAAGTTTCACTGATGGAGCTGTACCGAAACAGAAATCACTCTGTTGCCTACCTTCAA
This sequence comes from Proteles cristata cristata, assembly GCA_017311185.1. Lineage (NCBI taxonomy): Eukaryota > Metazoa > Chordata > Mammalia > Carnivora > Hyaenidae > Proteles > Proteles cristata. Next base: position 1,983,619 of record JAESUZ010000815.1, read on the forward strand.
AACAATTGCTAAGGTGGTTTCCTTTATTTATTTTTATTTTTAAGTTTATTTATTTACTTAGTGTTTGTGTGTGTGTGTGTGTGTGTGTGTGTGTGTGTGTGTGTGTGTGCGCATGAGAGAAAGAGGCAGAGAGAGAGAGACAGACAGACAGACAGAGACAGAGAGAATAGGAGGGAGAGAGAAAATCCCAAGCAAGTTCCACTCTAGCAGCCTGATGCAGGGCTTGGTCTCACGAACAGTGAGATCATGACCTGAGCCGAAACCGAGTCAGATGCTTGCTTAACTGACTGAGCCACCCAGGCACCCCATAGATGATTTTCTTAAAATGCTGCTTAATTTCTTCTCCTGGGATGATGATACAACTGTTAAGTTTGAATTTTAAACTTTCAGATAATTTGGAGTAATAGTGTAGAGAGAGGGGGGAAGAAAAGTATTTTGGTAAGGTGATACATTGGTGTATCAGGGGAGGGGAGGTGTGGGTGGTATGTGGTCCTCTGAGAAAATGGCAGTTTTCTATTTTAACTTAACTGTAAAATGCTAAACTAATTTAGCTCTAATATTTCAAATACATTTTCAATGTACAAAGCCAATTACTGTCAAAAAATCTAAGCTGAAAAACATTGGGAAAATCACTCAACTGACCAGAATTCTGTTTTTTATTAAAATGTGAGATTCTAACCAATGCTGTGTTTACCAATGTTATGTTTTCATGTTTTCTGTTTGTTTGTTTTTGGGTGGAGGAGCTAATAGCTTTGGTGAAGGCCACAATTAGAGTGGCACATCTTTATGATGTGTCCCAAGGAAACAACATGACTGGCATATAGATAAAAATTTCAAAACAGGAACATTTCCTTCTGTGTCATGGTCTAAGACAGGAATTCCACATACAGACAGGCAAATATAAGAGTGATTAGGCTAGTTCATCTGTCAGGCTTTCACAGCCAAGGTTAATTCTAATTATATGGCCGGCTGCCAAATCTGTCCATTTTTTTTTTCTAACACAAAGGCAAAAAATCATCTGTCTGAATGAGAGAGACTACTCAGCAATTTATAAGTCCATTTCATGTTTCCTTGCTATGTAAAAGTTTCACACCTAGAATCACACAAAGTACAACTAAATTCCTAATGCAGCGTTTTCTATGTAAAAGAAAAAAAAAACGAATCTTTTCACCTCAAAAATCTCTAGTGGTAGTCCTGTGATTGGCAAGAACCTCAAGTTACTTCACTAATGGGGGTCCCAAGATTCTTCTTTCTGCTCCTTAGCTCAATTGGTGTTAACCTCTGTCTTCTACCAGTAAAATGCACTTACTTCTAGCCCATAAATTATGTAAATAATTTCTCCTTATTTCCAGATGGCTTTTATATTTTTGTTTTTGCTAGGCTATCTTAGCTTGTACACTCAAAGAAGGCAACAAATATTTATGTGTTATCATTCATTAAGTTGGTCACTGATTCAATAAATATTAACGCTGAATGCTATTTCAGATAGTAGAGATAAGGTGGTATAAAAAGTATGATTTATACTATCAAATAATTCACAATATGTATATTAGACAGAATAGGCAAAGTTATGCTGCAGTAACAAACAACTTCATATTACCAATGCCTTAAAACAATGGCTTGTTTCTAGCTGATGCTACATGATTGCTCTTGAGAATCTGTACATTGTAGTCATTTAGATTCTTAGAGAGATGGGTGTTCCATTTAAATTCAAGCTTCGGTGATTGCTAAAACAAAAAAAGGAAATGTGGTAAATCATACACTGGCTTTAAAACCTATAATTGATATAATGCTCACACTTCATTGGCCAGAACAAGTCACACCTGCATATGTAACACTATTACAAAGCAGGATTTATTAATAAGCAAAGGAATGCGGGATCATATTTGTCAATGTTATTCTATTTTCACCACGTACATCATGCTGTGAAATCAATAGTCAAATATATTATTCTACCCAAATGTCTTAGAACCTACCTAATGGGTATTCCTAGGAAACAATGTCTTCCTATTTTTCATTAACTTTTTTAGTGCTACATATCACCTAGATCACCCTTCATTGCCTCATTTTTAGTCCTATGATTCAATCCCTCAAAAATCAATAAATTATACTGCTGCCATATATGCTGAGTCTACACTAGTAAGTATCAGCTCAATGTCTTTTAATATCCTCTTCTTGGTTATACATCCATGCCTGCTTGACATCGATACTCTGCACATTGTGTACAACTAGATTGTTTTCATTTCTAACTTCTGTCATCAGAACATAATCCAGTTAGTGTCCCTGCTCAAAACAAGCATTAAAGGAAACCAGACATGGAGAAAAAAATTTGTTTTTGACGGATTTTATTGAAGCTTAGACCTATGGCAAGATGCCATTTTAAAGTTAGCACAAACATATAAGCAAAATTCTAATTTAATAGACTATGTTATTACCAGGCTTTTTGTTTTCAGTGTATAAATCTGCTTTGAAAGATTAGAATAAATTTAGTCTATCCAAATGTGTGACAAAGCAAGAACAGATCTAATTGGTTCATAATATATCTGTTTTGCTAACTTCTTCAAATCATTTCTCATTATTGTATGAAACATGACAGAGGAGAAACATGGGTTACTTAAATATATGCAGCACTTATAAACTGTGTAAACTCTTTGAGCCTTTGTTTTTATAAAACAAATAATAATAACTCTCTCACAGAATTGCAAGAAGGGTATGTATAGAAAATCTAGCACAATATTTAGCACTTATTGACCAGGTTCAGAGTTTTTGTTTTCTTATATTCTCCACACTGAAGTAGCTATGGAGTTTGAGAGTGGCTAAAAATTAACATTTTGGGGAAAATCACTTAGGAATAAATTATTCTAAATAAGCCACTCCACTTCCCTTCCCCTAAAGGACACATGTTCTCAGCGAAGAAAGTAAGCATCACCAGTAAACAGAAATTTCAAGCAGAGTTTAAAACCAATTGCCAGACTCACAATGAATGTCCATTCGGATGTAATCACTCTGGCGTGCACACATGAAATTTGAGATTTCATTCTCAAATCTCTTACCATCATATCATCTTTAATAAATAAATAGAATTCTTTATCATGTATGGACAGAGCACATTTTGCTGTGTCTATTTTATTGTAGCACACACATGCAGACACATATATACTGCTTCCAAAGGTTTATTAATAATTTTATATTGTTCTTTTCATATTAGAATTTAATATATTCTATCTTGAACCTAAACCTCGGGAATGTAGGTAGAGTGTATCTTCTCTCACATAGACCTTTTCTAGTTTTTACTCAAATATTTAAAGGCTTTTAATCCCAAAAGAGATAATTATGAGACTGAATCCTACCCATTCTTTAAGGATCAACTTAAAGATTATTATGAAACCAAGATTTAAGTAGCAGCAACAAAAATTCACCTGTCTTTAAATATTTATCTACTTATCTTATATTACCAAAAAATTCAGTTATTTATTTGCATATTTTGTGTTTCCTACAAGAATATAATTTTTTTTAGAAAGCAGATATCTACAGTTTTTTTTAACATCTTTCTGTTCCTCATATAGCTGAGTCACTTACTCTAAATTTGTTAAATGAGTAAAATTATACATATTTTGGGCACATGGGGAAATCAGGAAGTAGCTGCCAAATCATATTTTTATAGTCTTAGTCCTAGGATTTAAGATGAACTTGTGAATGAGGAAGTGAGGATTTCTGGTAATACACATAGGAGAAGGGAGAAGGAGAAGCAAAAAAAGGAAGTAAAAAGAATTGGAAACTTCTTCAAGTGGAAGACTAGAGTTAAGGGATAGAGATATCTGCCATTCATTTTAATGGCTAAGTGCTGTTATTTGCTACCTGGCCTTTGTGAGGCAGAACACACACACACACACACACACACACACAAAGGTAGAAATAAATACAGTTATAGTCCAGAGACAGGCTGATATGGAAATGAGGAGATAGGTCTGCCATGTTAGGCTGCATGGCACACCCAGGGAACACAAACACTTGGTGTGTCGTTTTCTCTTTTGTTCACTTGTTCAGCTCAATTGGTTATAAGTGAGTAGGACTGAAAGAAAAAAATACATTAAATAATAATAATAATAATTAAAATAATGATAATGATAATAATAATACAACTGAATATATTCTCTGCAATGCTGTTACCGTCGCGCCACAGAATTTCTCATGCAATTCAACAATAAACAAATATCCGACATCCTACCATTTTGATCCAGAAATCATCTCTTAAAATTGTTTAAATGCTTAACAATGAACACATGCTGGAACATAAGTATTACTCTTCCTGGGGTGTCTGGGTTCAGTCAGGTAAGTGTCTGACTTGATTTTGCCCAAGGTCATGATCTTGTGGTTCATAAGCTCGAGACCTGCAATCAGGCTTTGCACTGACAGTGCAGAATCTGCTTAGGAGTCTCTCTCTCTCTCTCTCTCTCTTTCCTTTTCTCTCTAACCCTATCATGTGTGCGTGTTCATGCTCTCTCTCTCCCTCTCTCTCTCAAAATAAGCGATTAAACTTAACAAAAGTTGCCACTGACAGATAAAACTGGAATGAGAAACAAAATGACCAACCTATATATTCTACACCAAAACTAAAATAAAACCACTAACCAGAGAGAAAATGAGGGATTTTGTGTCTCCTTACCTATTTGTCACCTCACTCAGAAATCCAGGGTCCATGTCAAAAGAAAACTCAACGTTTGCCCTTTCTAGGAATGAGACCTGGACTTTGAAGAACTCAGAGTGCTGGTCCTTACCCCTTCCGTCACTGCATTCCCTTCCACATCAGTTCCCAAACCATAATTCTGAGCAGAAATTAGGAGAAATATAGAAATACCACATTTCATGTGGAGATGAAGAGTTCTTATAGATAAATGTCAAAGCAGAAATTAGTGTCAGAAACCCCCTGGTAGATATGCAATTTAGGAATTTTGAGGACTCCTTTTTTTCTGTCTGAAAACAAGGTAGTTGAAGTACATACAAATTTTATTTATTTATTTTTTTTTTACAAATACTTTATTGTCAAATTAGGTTCCACATAACACTCAGTGCTCATCCCCACAAGTGCCCTCCTCCATGCCCATCCCTCCTCCCCCCCACATCCAACAGTCCTCAGTTTTTGTCAGCATTCAAGAGTCTCTCATGGTTTGCCTCTCTCCCTTTCCCCCACCATTTTCCCCCTTCTTCTCCCCCTTGGTCCTCCGTCAAGTTCCTCCTAATCCTCCTATACGTGCAAACATATGATATTTGTCCTTCTCTGCCTGACTTATTTTGCTCAGCATAACACCCTCAAGGTCCATCCATGTGGCTACACATGGCCAGATTTCATTGCTTCTCATTGCCATGTACTATTCCATGGTATCGATAAACCACATCTTCTTGATCCATTCATCTGTTGATGGACACTTAGGCTCTTTCCATGTTTTAGCTATTGTGGAGAGTGCTGCTATGAACATTGGGGTACATGTGCTAGTAAATACAAATTTTAAAGCAGAGTCACAGTGAATAAATTCTAGAAAAATCTAAATATTAGTTATCATTTGGAATTGGTAAAATATACAGAATACTTGGCAATCCTGACCAGTCAATCCTGCCCAATGAAATCTTGTTCTCAGTCTCAACTTCATCCACCCTGCACAAGTCTAACAAATAAGAAAATAGTTATATTGCTGCATTTCACTGTTTAGAGCATTATATTGTATAGCATTTAATAACAAAGGTGTTTTATGCCACCTATCATTTGCTTTTAAATTTATAAAAATATATGGATATATACAGTATACATAACACACTAATTTTAATTTGCTTTTAAATTTATAAAACATGCATATGAAAGTTTATTCAATTCTATATAACACATGTCATGGAACTACAATATATTAACAGTTTACTCTGGGACATAAATAATGTGTAATTATTGCCTTTTATGTATATTTTTATTTTACACATTTTCTACGAAATTTACATATTATAGGAAAAAGAGTTTTAAACCTAAAAGACACTTTGGAAATGGACTTGCCTTCTTTGGTCGAAGTGGGAAAACTGGATGTCAGAAAGAAGAACTAATGAACCAAGGTCACATGGATAGTTGCTAGAGTTGGCATTTTTATCATCTATTGTTTATGTATAATATAAAATTTTAATGATACCTGTAAGTGAGTAGACATAGATTTTTTGACAGTTTTATTCATTCAAACATATAGTAATACCTATCATGAGCAATATCTTTGTCAAAAAGAAGCTAACAAATCTCTTAGGCATATCCCTTTCATTAATTAAGCACAAAAATAGTATGCTAGAAAAAAGTTTCCTCTTCAATAGGCTAGTTATCCTTTGTTTAATCTTATTCAGAAAACTTAGGCAAAAACTTAGGAATGAGCTAACAAGAATCATTAAATTATTTTATCTTTAAAATTCCCACTGATGTAACTCGGGTGATTGTCATTGGTTAGACAGGGCAACAATAGTTCTTTTTTTTTTTTATATAGTTTATTTATTTTTGAGACAGAGAGAGACAGAGCATGAGGGGCAGAGAGAGAGGGAAACACAGGATACGAAACAGGCTCCAGGCTCTGAGCTGTCAGCACAGAACCTGATGCGGGGCTTGAACCCATGAATCATGAGATCGTGACCTGACCTAAAGTTGGATGCTTAACTGACTGAGCCACCCAGGAGCCCCTAAACAATAGTTTTGAAGTCTGCATGTAAAAGAAATACTGTCTTCATATTGCCAATGCATTTTACTTATTTGCATTTGAAAATATACCAGCTCTCATAACTAGTCAATCACTTTGCCTAGCTATTAAAAATCTATTTTACTGGGGGTTATATGGAAACCAAGTTGACAATAAACTATTTTAAAAAATCTATTTTAATATATTCTACTCATGAATAGCTCTGTTAACTGTGTGAAATAGAGGATATTCCTGTTCTCTCACTGAATACAGAAGAACTGCTATTTGAATGTAGTCATTAAATGACTAAAATCACATGAATCACATCAATACACTTTTATTTTTAATCTGTTAAGTTAAACCTATATTAACCCACATATTTAGTTTTTCTGCTTCTAGTACACAATGATATATTTTGTTTCTCTGAAATAATTCTGAGAATTTCAGTGCAGTCTGTCCAATATGATGTCAATGGTCAGCTGAACTTGAATCATAATATAGAAAGCAAAATATATAAATTACACTGTTTATCAGGTATTAAACATAATTAAAATCATATCATGTTGTTTCCATTTTTAAGTACATAAAAAAGATAAATTCTGTTCCTTTATAGACAAATAAGTGAAATACAGAGAAAGCTTATGACAGAAGCAATAGTACTGACATCACCCAGGTCTTTCTTGAGTCTATGCTCACGTTTCTCCAAGATACTTGCCTTTTCAATTTTGTTCTCTCAGTGGACCATACTAAGGAGAGCAAGGTATCACTTATTCTGAGCTTTTTTAAGTACATACAAAGGTGATCCAATGTCATGGTTTAATGCACATCTCTTTCCTTTTCTTAGATGTGGTGCTAAGCAGCCACAACATACGTTCTTTTTATGCTTTTTTTCACAATAGGGAATCCTGACTGTCAACTCTAAGAATATTTCTCTGACTTCCAGTCCCTGAATATTAGAAGTGAATATTGAAAATTTTGATTTCAGGTACTGTGTTTACAGATTTAAAAAGAAAACAAAAACAAAAGCAATAATGCCTAAATTGGCAAAGTGTAAGCCAGTTAGTAACATCAACTTGGAGTCTTTATCTATAGTACAGAGTGTCTGGCATTGCTTTTTAATTATTTCTTATAACCAGCTTCACCCCAAATTCCTCATAAGGTCCTTGAAGAATATAACGGTCCTACACACTGGTTTTTCAATGAATGAAGAAGGAAATGAATGCATAGAGTCATGTCTTTTCTACGTAAAGTACTTAACTACTTAACTCCTTCTGGCTAATCTTCTACTATATTAAAACAATATATTTTTCACATATTTTAATATAGTCTCACTTTAGTAAACTAGTAACAGTGTTCTTTCCACTTATTGCAAACTTCCAATGTAATTTTATAGTTTATTAGAACAGATAAGAAGAAAATTAGAAGGAAAATAATTTAAACAGTGCATGATCATAAATTGATGCTAACCAAATCTAAATCAGGGCAGTATTTAAAAAAAAAAAAAAAGAGAGAGATCTTAGAATAACAAAAAAGTGAAAGTAATGAAGTCAAAAGGCAATTGTGTAAGTGTTAGTTCAAGGTTTTGGAACAATTAAAATTCTTGAAAAGTATAAAATTCCCAAATAAGGACAAAATTAAATGCAGCCTCTAAAAGGATAAGAAATCAATCAATCAGATGGGCCAAGGAAGTCTTATTGTTTAGAGTCACAATTTATCTATGGTTATAACAAAATAAATAATATTATTTAAAAAGATAGGAATATCAGCATATAAAAGATGTTAAAATCGCTAGCGATTTGACAAATGTAAATTAAAGCTGTTTTAAGATCTTACTCCATACCTACTAGAATTGCTAAAACCACTGATAGTATCCATTGCTGGAAACGATGTTGAGCAACTGGATCTCATATTGCTAGGAAAACTGTACAGACTTTGGAAAACAGTTTGGCAGGTTTTGTTGTTGTTGTTGTTGGTGGTGGTGGTGGTCTGTTTTTTGTTTTTAAATAAAATCAAGCATAAATTTACTATGCAATTTACTCAGCAGTCATACTCCTGGGTATCTGTCTCAGAAAAATGAAAAGTTATGTTCATATGAAAACCTGTACACAGATGTTCATGGTAGCTTATCTTGCAATAGCCTCAAACTGAAAACCACTCAAAGGTTTATTTTACATGTGAAATGGTAACATGTGTTATAGCTTTACAATGGAATACTACTCAGCAATAGAAAGGAACTACCACCGACATGAATGGATATCGAGGGAATCACATTGAGTGGGGAGAAAAAGCCAATTTCAAAATTATTAATGGAATAATCTTCCATTTAGCAATATTCTTGAAGTCACAAAGAATAGTGATCAGAACAGATCAGTGCTTGCCAGAGGTAAGGGCCAGGGAAGGGTGTGATTCTAAAGGCGGTAAAAAAAAAAAAAAAAAAAAAAAAAAAAACAAGAGTTATTAAGTGGTGATGGATGTGTTCTGTATCCTGATTTTGATGATGGTTGTATTATATATATAATATGTATCTATATGGAATTGTATATATGGAATTGTGTGTGTGTGTATATATATATATATATACAATTTCAAAGAACCCATACACTAAAAAAGTATGCATAGGAAATCTGAACAAGGTCCATAACTGAGTTAGTAATATTGTACCATAATAAATTTCCTGGTTTTTAATAATTTACTATGGTCATGTAAGATGCTATCATTAGAAGAAATAGGATGAATGGTTTATGGGAACTTTCTACTAATTTTTCAATGTTTAGATAACCAAAGTACTTCAAAATTAAAGTATTAAATACAATAGAAGATACTTTTAAATTTAATTATTTGCCTAAAATAGAGGCAAACTATTACAAAATTTAATGGGTTTTGTCCATTACCTTTTATTTCTTTTCCAATTTAGCTGTTACTATTTGTACATGTAGCTCATAAAAAATTATGAAATGGAAGTTCCATTTTCTTTCTTGCTATTACACTGGTGATACATAAAATAAAAATATAATAATGAGCAAAGTAAATTTATCAAATAGCCATCTTTATTTCTTATATAATATTTTATTTTCAAGTTCTTTTCAGGCCATATTATTTTAAAACATAGCCGACAGGAGTGATAAAGTCATTTCACTTGGAAGGGCTAGCTTGGCACTACCAAAATCAACCATATCAATGGACACAATTTTCTATTGGGACTCTTATGTTTTGTTTTTTTTTTAATCTCTGACATTTCTACTCATTGTTTTAATTTTTTAAATGTTTTTGATTTATTTCTGAGGGACAGAGAGAGAAAGAGATAGCATGGGCAGGGGAAGGTCAGAGAGAGAGGGAGAGACAGAATCTGAAACAGGCCCCAGGCTCTGAGCTAGCTGTCAGCACAGAGCCCCATGCGAGGTTTGAACCCATGAACTGTGAGATCATGACTGAGCTGAAGTCAGACACTTAACCGGCTGAGCCATCCAGGGCGCCTCCTACCCATTGTTTTAAGCAAAGGCATTGGCAACTTCTTTCTACACTACTCTTTCTGGGATGTTTGTAAAGCAAACAGCCAGAGAAGACAAAGACAATGGTCTCCTTCTGCAGCAGGGGGCAGATATGTTGCCTTACCAGAATAATAAAGATAATCCATTTCTCCAGAATAAAGGTGGAACCAGTGGCTAACTGTGGCTTTATAAAATTGGCGGTTTCCTAAACTCAGAGTTGTTCAGTTATAATACAAACTTACTATGCGGATATCATCCACTTGGGTTCACCTTTACATTATTTTCATAAAACTTAGAGGAACCTATGCTGTGATGATAAACTTCTCTGTGACCTAGAACAACTTAAGTTGTTGGCTTGTGAATATGATAAAATCCGAGGGAAAGGGGTTTGAGGGTTATAGGGCGTTATATATAGACTTCAGAAATTCCAGGATTTCTTCCTGACAGTTTCTCAGCACGTGTCTTTCTTTACCCTATAGTGACAACCGCAGACCCATCTAAATGTCTATAGTCTCTGGATGGCAGCCTGTTCTGAATGAGAATTAGCACATTAAAACTTAATTATCCTTATAGTTTATAAATATGTTTTGGTCCCTTTTTCATTTGCCTCTTCCAGACAAAGCTCTGGAAGAAATAGAAGATGATGAGACAGAAGAAAGAAGATGAAGTTATAGCAACCTCAGACTTTGTGGAGCTGGACTAAGAGCAAAAATCCTGTACTTGGAGGAGAGATAACCTTCGACTATGGGAGGTATGGGGAAGGAAGGGACATTAATGATCTTTCAGAACTGCCCCTACAGGCTTTCTCCAGAATATAAACACCCTTGTGCTGCTCTTTATCTTTTCAATGATGTTTGAAAAGGAGAGGAACCAATTTGAGCACGGAACTCATGCTGCCTGCAGTCCTATAATAAAGTACTTTATCTTTGACCCAAAGTCTCATGTCTCCTCAAGATCTAGGAAGCTCTGCAGGCAAACTTGGCTTGCAAATAGGATAACATCTCACATTATTTGCAGTTTTGACAGAAACGGAAAATAAATAAAGAGGACCTAGTTTATTTATATTCTGGTTTTCCAAATCTGAAAATATAAATAGGTATAAAAATAATAATACTGGTTTCTGGATGATTTAAACAGTTTGTATAGATGGTTTGTCACTGAAGTTCACAAAATGCATTCATAATAATATATCTGATGTCTCACCATGCATCCTCTTGGCTTCTGATTCTTGTGGAATCTATGGTGTACAGTTAAAACTGAGCTTTGCTTTTCCAAATATTGACAACACTTCACCTTGAGCAAAGTAAATCTTGTTCAGTAGGCATGCATAAGCCTAGGAAACTAACACACCAAGGGCGATACTCAACCAATAGAGAAAGGGAATTTGTCATGATCTACACTCAGGTAGACTGTTCTCTCAAGTATTTCACATGCTTCTCAGAAAGTTCTAAGGAGAATGAAGCTATAGTTCACCACAGTTGTCACAGTAACATGCTTCATATTGCCTTTATCTCCCATCTGTACTAGTCCTCACCCCACACTCTTACTTCCAAAAATAACCATTTAAAAGCCTACATAAACACAAAAACTTGTCTGAAGCTCTTCTTTTGAGAATTACCTAATTTAATACAAAGGACACAGTTCATTTCACAATAGATATGTTTAGGCTGCATATTTATAAGCTCTCCTTCTCTGTTTAAGCAAATTCACATATTTCCATATTTCCATAAAATGAAATTAAAGGTTTATATTACAAGGTATAGTTTGAAGTTAATTTTATAAAATGAATGAAAACTCCTCAACCTGGTAATAATGTTTTGCATTGCAAGATGATTCTACTGACTGATTACTATTTGGATATATGGCAGTTTCTAAATTTACATTGGGAACCATTAGGAAGATGTCTGTATAAAATTAGGCTACAACTCCTGGTCTGGCACTAACTAAAAATCAATACACTCTGCAGAAGATTATTACATCTTGGACTTGTCCAATATTAAATATTTGGAGATACTCCAAAGAAAACATTGAAACTTTTGATGCTACTTAGTGTTTTTGTAGGAAATCTACATTAGACTTGATAAGAAACAATGTAGAGAAGAGCATTAATCTGAATTGTATACATAAGATATTGAATTCCGTTCCACTTGTATCATGAGTTGGATGGCATTTAGAGAACTCATAATGTGAGTGAGAGAATCAGTGATTACAAGGAAGCAAAAGGTGGAGACAGAAGTTAGAAGAGCGAACAGCATCTTACAGGGAAGTTAATGGCACTGGGATGATCTATGGCAAACCTAGAAGAACTAAGAGTTTTGTGGAATTTTGTTGCTCTTTTTCTTAATTAGTATCGGGTTTGGGAATACAACTCAATTCCCCAATGTTCCCCAGTTTTCATCTATATCCATCAATGGTCATATTAGACAGGCTAAACTGATGAATAGTAAACACTAGCGCACACACATGTATCAGTCTCCAGATAACAAAGCACTTTAAGTTCCCATATTTAATTCTCATTTTCCTACTAAGGATGAATGAAACAGGCAAAATTGTTCACATTTTACAGATGCTGCTTTTGAATGTCAGATGATGATTATTCATAGTTTAGTAAAACAAGTAGTAGGATACTAAACTAGAACTCTACCCTAGGAATTCTAACTCAAATTGTAGGCTTTTTTCTCTTTGTAGTCCTTATGCTAATGATTACTTTGGGGCATATTTCTTTTTGTGATAGTAACAAACAGATTTTGCTGAAATCCAGATTTGGAGATGCAGCTTTAAATCCCCCATAGCCTCATTAGAGAGAAAATAAGCTTTGGAATTTGGAGGATACAGAGAGATTCTAAGAAAGAATAAGGCAATTGGAAATATAGTAGTAGCTTGCCCAGATTTCTTTTACTGATTATTTTTATGTTTTCCTACCCAACCACTAAGACTAGTTACTATTATTTCCTTATTTCTATCTGAACCACTATTTCATGGCTCAGTGTTTCAATCATCTCATTCTTGCCTTAAGCCACCACGCTTCATCTGATCTTTCCATTCTTCCCAAGAACCAGTGTCTCAACAAACTCAAAAATAGTGGTAATGAAATCTGTTCACTGATTTGTGAGTTCTGATTTTTAAACAAGTTATGCTGAAAGATGGGAAAATGAATAAGAACAATTAAGTAAATGTAGCCAGAGAGCTCCAATCCCTGGTATACTCCAGAAAAATCACAGAACTTGGGAATTGAAAGGAAACCTTACAAATCATCAGTTTTGTAACTGGATTCAAGGTTACCTGAATCCAGTATTTGAACCCAAATCTTGTGACTTAGGCCAGCTCTCTTCCCAATATATTATATTATACCTTCTACATCACCAACTCTCTTGTTTTTCTTTTTTACTTTTTGGTTGTATTTGCTCTGTTAACTCTTCAATGGTGAAATATTTATAGCATTAATTAAATGTTCATATTATTGTAAATATGATAAGTTCACTAATCCCTATGGAATATCATGATTACAAATAATATCAGCTAATAATTTTTTATCTACTAGATATACATGTATCTCCTACAAACTCACAATATCCATGATTAACAAATTGATTATTCACTTATTATTCTGTTCATCTGGGAAGTGCATCATCATCCTCTATCAATAGGATATGAAATTGTGTTACTAATAATTTTAAGTATAATTAACCACTAGGAAAACGGGATTTATCAAACAATACAAGATAGATATTAACTATGGGGAACAGACACACTTAGTATATGACCAATACAGTCATGTAGGTGTTAATTCAGCTCCAATTTTTAAAAAATCTGTTTTTTTCTGGGTGCTTTTATTGTTTATTTGATCCCCCATATTAGTGAACTAAAGTTAATAATATATATGGTAAATTACTATCACTTTAGAAGCATTCATTTGATTTTTACAATAATCTTTGATAGAAAAATCATCAAAAATTTAAAAAAAATGGAAATTTTCAGGGATTACACTCGATCTTCACCAAAAGGCCAAGAAGCGATGAAATTTTCAGGGATTAAAACATATTTTCCATCCAGTCAATAAGGAGCAATGCTGGGATTCAAATCTAAGTCTGTTGGATTTTAGAGCACATTTTTATAACTATGATGTAACTACTTAAAACTACCATGTTTTAGATGATTCTTATTTTAGAAATAAAGCTAAAATATAACTATAATAATGTATAATGGTTTTCGGACAACAAGCTACTTAAAGAGAAGTGCTGGAAATCACAGTGTATAGTAGGAAGTCTAAAACAGAACTTAAAATGAAAAATGACAAATAATATTATAGCATAGTTTATCTATAGAGAAAGTGATATGGCATACTTTCATTTGGGTGGGCTAGTCTATGTGTCAACAATTGCCACTAAAAATAAATGTCTGATTCAGCATCCTATTTTACCAGAAGTTATCTGACAGCTTGTGCATTAAAACAAGATTGCTCTCCATCTGCTAGAAGTGAGGCAGTGGTTTCTATTATAACTGTGTTTAGAAAGAAAATGAGTCAGTTACCTGGAGTAGTGAAGTGCACCGTGTAAGACTGAACTATTAAACAATCATATTCAATCACTATTGAAATTTAAAATACTGAACTACCAAATTATAGATAGATTTTGGCAGTTCAGACTGTCAAAAGAGAAAAGGACTTGAGAGAAAGTAATTACAATAAGTAACTGCAATAATAACAATCATGTTTGTTATAAAAATAGCAACTTTTTATCTGTATAGACTTCATTTAGCAGAGTTGCTTCTGCTTAAATTTATTACTAATCAGGAACACTACAGCAAGGTTTTCTGGGTTCAAAACCTGACTTCATCAGTTAATAACTGTGACATGCAGCAAGTGGTTTTCCTACTTCAGTCTCCTGAATCTGTATAATGGGTATAATAAATAATGAATATCTCATAGGCTTCTATGAAGACCAAACAAATGATACAAGCAAATAGCTTATAAAATAGCATGACATAGTAAATGCATGATAGAGTAAATTAGTAATCATAACAGACATAGTGCTCACTGGCATTTTGTTATAAGTACCCTTAGTAGTGCAAAGTTGGTTGGAAAAGATAGAGCATATGTAGGTAAATAATAGAAAAAAAA
Organism: Proteles cristata cristata; assembly: GCA_017311185.1. Taxonomy (NCBI): domain Eukaryota; kingdom Metazoa; phylum Chordata; class Mammalia; order Carnivora; family Hyaenidae; genus Proteles; species Proteles cristata. The sequence goes on from JAESUZ010000815.1 coordinate 1,998,921, forward strand.
TCTTCTGATTAGTAATTAATCTTGAAATTTTTGTGTTTTCCCCTTCATTTAAAATCAATGGTGTTTCTCCAAAACTACACCAATGGCTTCTATTGCACAGTTTTCCAGGATAGACACAAATAACTGAAGTAACTGAGCACAATTGCACTATCACTAATCCTGCACTGCATGGGACAGTAGCCTGCAGGAAAAGACCTTATAAGGACAATAGCAGTGGAATTATTGTTATTATATATTAAAAGAGAAATTGTTCTTTCTAAAGACAAAAGTTTGAGATGTCATCACTTGATGTACCAAAATTGATAACAGGAAGCAAGTTCAAAATCAACCAGGTTCAAATGTGGAAGTGAACACAGATTGGCACAGAAAAAGATACCACTTCTTCTCCCTCCCTCCCCCTCCAATATAATCAAAATCTAAACAGACAGAAACTGTTCCTTACCTAGGTTATTAACATTATATCCATCATGGAATTTGGTTCCCAATTATGCAAACTCTTAATTATAGACTACCTATATATCACTTGGGAATATGTTTATATACTCATTCCTATCAAATGGTATGTAGCAAAACCTATTCTGTGGTGTGGATTTAAATCTTTTCTTCTATAATTGTGATGTCTTTTAAAAAAATGTCGTGTTGGGGCGCCTGGGTGCCTTAGTCGGTTAAGCGTCCGACTTTCGCTTAGGTCATGATCTCGCGGTTCGTGGGTTCGAGCCCCGCGTCGGGCTCTGTGATGACTGCCAGCTCAGAGCCTGGAGCCTGTTTCAGAGTCTGTGACTCCCTCTCTCTCTGACCCTCCCCTGCTCATGCTGTCTCTCTCTCTCTCTGTCCAAGAAATAAATTAAAATAAATAAATAAAAATAAATAAATAAATGTCGTTTTTTTCTTATGAAGAGTTAGGAGTAAACCCCACCATCCTGACATGGTGGATATGATAATGAGGCATAAGTTATTTCTGAATTTAAAAAGCTACCTTTGGGGGTCAATCGAGCCATGAAACCTAGAAAATGACACCTGATGAAGGATTTCTAACGCATCGGTGGGTCAGCTAGTCCTTAGTTATAACCAAAATGTAGCTCTCCTTACTCTGCTTTCTCTAATAATCCCTCCTCATGTGACTTTTCCCTTACTGTTTGCGTTGCCAGCCAGTCTCATACTGAGCTTTAACTGTGTGGAGAAAGCAGTTATGGATCCATTGTCCTCTCAATTTCTAAAGCTATTTCCTTCTCAAACTGTGACTTGAATGGTGAGAAAAGTTCAGAGGAACTACTTTCTACTCCACAAGAAGTGTTAGTACTTACCTACTTCCTTTTTCTCAGCTCATAGGAGCTCTTTTATGTTTAAAATCAAGAGTTAAATACTCCCTTCAAATGTCAGCACATTAACAATGGATGACTATGCTTGGGGAAATCAAGCCCATCATTACATTGAGGGTAAGGGGAAGATTTGTCCTTGTAAGTTACACATTCAGGAAAACAATTCAACCACTCTTTAATTGTGGCCCTGTGGCCTTCTAAGAGTTAATGATGCTTTCTAAAGGTACATCTTTTCTGTTTAGGAAACAACTATGGCAAGTAGATTTGGGCTCATCCAGAATTCATAGCCTAGTGATGTACAGAGAGCACAGAAGGTGTTTTTGGAATTTGCACCTGAGTGAAATGTGGAATTCCTAGGTATCAACCCTACTGAAGATAGATACAATTATTCTGAAATGAGTCACCTATTTCCTGATGGAGTCACAATTATAATCATATAATCACTCACAAATAGTTTCTATTTTCTTCCTTTTCCAAAAAGTAAACAGGTTTTATTTTTAGAGCATTAGGTTTATAGAAAATTGAGTAGCTATAGTGTCCATACATCTCCTTTCTTCGTAACTCGTGGTTTCTCCTATTGTTAACATCTGGCATTAGTGTGTTACCCTTGTTACAATTAATGAAACAATATTACTCATTGCTATTAACTGAAGTCCATAGTTTACATTAGAGTTCACTCTTGTGTTGTACAGTTAATTATTTGGGTTTGGCAAATATATAATGATATGTGCTCACATTACAGTATCATATGGGATAGTTTCACTGCCCTAAAAATGATATTTATTCCACCTGTTCATCCCCCTCTAATCCCCTGCCCCAACCTCTATCAAGCACTGATCTTTCTGCTTTCTTTGTATTTTTTTTTCTTTTTCAGAATGCCATATAGTTACTTTCTTTCAGAAGAAATTCTGTGTCATTTCTATTCATCTTCGTGAAACTAACGGATATGCAAATTTATAGGTGCCTATGTTAAGATATAAAATTACCACGCTGCAAATTCTGAAGTGCCATTTTCCTCAGGGCTGATTACCCAGTCTTGTGCATGAATGGTAGTATACCAGAAACCCCTACATACTTCATCTTAACCCCCATCCTCCCAGCTTAAAGCTGACTCATGGGTATCGTATAGTGGATTAAGAGTGCACATTGCTTGAGTCTGAACCCTGATTGCAACACTTACTTGCTTTTTTACTATGGACAAGTAATTTACCTTCCTCAAGTCTCATATGCAAAAGAAGATAGAGGTATTAAGTACATCACAAGATACCCTGAAATGAAATTGATAAAAAAAAAAAAAAAAAAAAAGAACTTGATCAGTGTAGAGGGAGTGCTGAGAATAAGGACTGGCCAAAGTAAACAGTCAAAAACACTGTTGATATTAATCTCTTTCTTTCTCTGCCGCTCAAAAAAAAAAAAAAAAAAGGACCCCTATCAGAACTGAAACTTCACATTCTGATGTAGCACACAACACAAAGAAAATAAGGTAGATAATGCAAAACTAGTTAATTGACTCTACTTCTCCTTTTGTAACAGTGGAAGAGTTTAGTCTTTAGGTAAATGATGATAGAGTGACTTGAAGCTGGGAGACTTAAGACCATCTATGAAAACATGCTCAAAAAAATCATCTCCATTATTGCTCAGATGGGCACAACATATGAATTCCATGTGATATAGTCATCAATTTAAGCAAGACAAAGGGGCAGAGCATGGCACTCTATAAAGTATTGCATAATCATTTGTCTCAGATAGTTTATATATGGTCCTACATTATGAACACTAAGAATATTATAATGAAAAATATATGATGTAAATATCTTTCCATTTCAAATCTTTAATAAAACTACCTCCCAGAAAATGTCATAGCTCAGATATAAGTTTTGAAAAATATTAATTACGGTTGTTTTAGGAAGAGATTTTGATCCTTTAAATTTACTTATAATATTCTTGGCTAAAGTAAATATTCCTTTTCCATTTGGGAAAAATGGGATTTGGTTTTAATCACAATCAGATGTTAGCTATTAATCCTATAAATTACAAAACAAAGAAGTTTTATGAGCTATTCATTATTATTCATCTTAATATAATTAATTTTAATAAAATATATTTAAATTTACCTTTTAAATTGTTTAGTTTATTTTTAATTTTTTTTAATGTTTTATTTATTTCTAGGAGACAGAGAGAGAGATAGCGTGAGCAGGGGAGGGTCAGAGAGAGAGGGAGTCACAGACTGAAACAGCCTCCAGGCTCTGAGCTGGCAGTCAGCACAGAGCCCGACGCGGGGCTCAAACCGATGAACCGCGAGATCATGACCTAAGCGAGATCATGACCTAAGCGAAAGTCGGACGCTCAACGACTAAGCCACCCAGGCGCCCCTAGTTTATTTATTTATTTTGAGAGAGAGAGAGTGAGCATGAGTGGGAGAAGGGCAGAGAGAGGGAGAGAGAATCCCAAGCAGTCTCCATGCTGAGAGCATGTGGGGCTTGAATTCACAAACTGTGACATCATGACCTGAGCTGAAACCAAGAGCTGGACACCTAACTGGACCAAACCACCCAGATGTCCCTAAAATTATTTTTTTCAATCATGAAATTTTAATTTGTCTGATAAGTGGAATCTGACATATTAAATAACGCTACAAAAGTTAAAAAAAATAAAAACCAGGCATGGCTTAAACATATTTTCTCTACTAAGCAACCTCAAATGTATGTATTATTAGTCTGCTCATCTTATTGAGGTACTTGTCTTTGAAGAATAGAAATATACACAGATCCAAAGAGTAAGAGCATTTAAGGAAGGCAAAGTTTCCAGGAGCTAGTTCTATTTCTAACTACAAATTTCCTTATCTTCAATCATCTAAACCTATGTTTGTCTTGTTTATTGATAAGTCATTATAGATCTATAGTCACTATAGATCACTAAAGCATCTTTCCCTGTTGAATAAACCAGGACTTTCTCTGTAAATTTAGCATGCTTCAGCATGAGAAAGAAAAACAAAAACAAAAACAAACAAACAAAAAAACATGCTTGGTAGTGACAGTTTGAATAATTGCCTTGTTCAATTATCACAGGTATTATTGATGCAGTGTTCACAGTCATTGTTGTCATCATCATCAACATCATCATCATCACCTCCATAATCATCCTTATCTAGTGCTTGCAGTGTTTTGATAAAGAACATCAAAATATCCATCATGAAGAACATCATTTGGTCTCAAGTACAGTAATTTGCATTCCACAGTAAATATTCCCATGACACTCAATCAATACATCTATCTCTCCCATTCTCAGTGAAATTATGTTTTGCTTCTTCCGGTTCTTTTCCTAACAGAAACTTGATTATATTCAGGGAGCCATCATTCCCAATGACCTTCCACACGCCCTCCCTCACCACTACCAAAGTCCACATGACTGGGGGTATTTGAATACACTTCCAGATTTTCTGGTGGACTCTGATTAATACAAAGCCAAACAATACAAGGTATTTCCCCAGCAACCGAGACACCTCCAGGTGTGAGAAAGCAAACTTAGTTAGCCCATTCAAACTGAAATAATGGAATTATAGTCCATATTAAAGGGTCAGGGTTCTTTCTTTCTCTTTCCTCTCTCTTTATCTCTTTCGCACTTTTTTTCCTGCATGGGAATAGTAAGCAATTTTCCTCAGTTGCTAGTGGCAGCAAACTTATGACCAAGGGGGAAAAGGATGTAGCTGTGGATGGCAGAGCAGAGATATAGAAGGGATATGGCTCCTAAATATGTCAATGAGGCATCAATCCAACCAAGCCTAGATCTAGTCAAGCTTGCTCTTCTTTGGCCTTCCTCTAAGTAAGAAAATGAATTAACATCATTTAAGCCAGTTAGAGTTAGTTTTTTATTTTTTTTAGTGTTTAAAGTATTATAAAACACACTGACCATTATTATACTATATTCACACTGTTTTAATTGTCTTTTCTTTCTCATACTTCTAGTGTTATGCCCACAAATAATCCATTATATCTTCCACTCTCAGACTGAATTTTTGCAAACATTATTTACTCAAAGTATGTTCCAAAACAAACAAGCAAATCTATGGGCTGGTACTAGTAATGAGACCTTAAGAAGAATAGAAGAATTGAAGAATTGAAGAATAGAAATAGAAGAATAATTATCATTCAAATGTCTGAAAAGAGTAGGAAATAGAGTTGGGAATGTTCATGGTGTTTCTAGCCTTTCCAGAGAAGAGGATATTTAGGTTCTAGGAATTTGGCACCAGTTATTAGAGAAATTGTCCCAACATGAAAATGCCTATTATATCATTTAGTGGCCAGGGAATAATGTACTTGTCTCTCTGATTATATGTTTGCCAAAGTAAACTTTTAATAGATTATTTGGATTTGTGAATGTCTCAAGGGGTAATACAAACCTAATGAAAATGACTCATTCAAGGTTAAAATGATAAACCTGAATTCTAAGCATTCAGGAGAGCATAAAAAATGGAAAAATATTAATCCATTCAATATAAAATACCTTTTAGAAACTAAGGTTTTCACATGCTATCCTTAGCCAGGTGCTACATTCCTTGATTCCTTTGCATACAACTTGTCTATAGATATTCAACGTTTTCCCCCTTCAGCTACTTGAGAACATAATATTCCAAGGCCCTATTAGATTTTAGGGCCACAAAATGGAAGGCACTTTGATCTCAGAATAACCACAGGGAGGAACTACCCACCAACCTCCAACACCCTCATCAGGTTCATATGAGTATGAAATATAATTTTATTGTATGATGTTATAATTTTGGAGTTTATAAAAGTAACTACAATTATCCTGCTATAGTTGTTTTGAGAGTACTGTATTGATATTCCTTCAAACTTCAGTGGATATCCTATGAAAATTACACTGATCTTATGCAGACATTTTAATTAACACATTAAATTATATACACTTGAAGTATCTTTATCAAGTTGAGTTCATAATACAAAAATGATTAAAAAATAAAACAATATTTTTGTTTTAACTTAAAAATGAGAGATCTTAGAAATTCAGAAGCTTTTTTTCTCTAGGAAAATTATTTATTTATTTTTAAATTAATATAATTTATTTTCAAATTGGCTTACATACAACAGCAAGTGCTCATTCCAACAAGTGCCCTCACTCAATGCCTATCACCCATTTTTCCCTCTCCTCTACCCTTCCATCCACCTTCAGATTGTTGTCTGTATTTAAGAGTCTTGTGGTTTGCCTCCTTCCCTCTCTGTTTTAACTATTTTTTTCCTCTTCCCTTTCCCCATGGACTTCTATTAAGCTTCTCAAGATCCACATATGAGTGAAAACATATGATTATCTGTCTTTCTCTGATTGACTTATTTCACTCAGCATAATACCTTCCAGTACTATCCACGTTGCTGCAAATGGCATGATTTCATTCTTTCTCATTGTCAAGTAGTATTCCATTGTATATATAAACCATTCTTCTTTATCCATTCTTCAGGTGGTGGACATTTAGGCTCCTTCCATGATTTTGCTACTGTTGAAAGTGCTGCTATAAACATTGGGGTACATATGCCCTTATGCATCAGTACTCCTGTATCCCTTGGGTAAATTCCTAGTAGTGCTATTGCTGGGTCATAGGGCAGTTCTATTTGTAATTTTTTGAAGAAGCTCCACACTGTTTTCCAAAGGGGCTGCACCAGTTTGAATTCCCACCAACAGTGAAAGAGGGTTCCCATTTCTCCATCTCCTTGCCAGCATCTATAGTTTCCTGATTTGTTCATTTTAGCCACTCTGACCAGTGTGAGGTGGTATCTCAGTGTGGTTTTGATTTGTATTTCTCTGATAATGATATTGACCAACCTTTCATGAGTTTGTTGGCCATCTGGAGGTCTTCTTTGGAAAAGTGTCTATTCATGTCTTCTGCCCATTTCTTCACTGGATTATTTGTTTTTCAGGTGTGGAGTTTGGTAAGTTCTTTATAGATTTTGGATACTAGTACTTTGTCTGATATGTCATTTGGATATATCTTTTTTCCATTCTGTTGGTTGTCTTTTAGTTTTGTTGATTGTTTCCTTTGCAGTGCAGAAGCTCTTTATCTTGATGAGGTCCCAATAGTTCATTTTTGCTTTTAATTCCCTTGCAGGTGCTTTTTAAAATCACTGTAAGTTCCAAACATTTTAGACATATTCTGCATTAAGTTTACAGGATGAATTAATTATTTAACTATTAGTTAGACTTCCAAATCTAAATTCCATTTTTAGAACCAGGCTGAAAGCTTCCAGAAAGTAGGACTATTTTCTTTTTATATGTTGGTTTTTAATCTCATTTTAATCACACTAAACCAGATATAGAATGTAATTATAGAGATTTACTAATAGTTTGGTTGCTGATAATATTACTATAACCTATATTCAATCATTATGAAGAACAATAACAAATCATTTGTTTTTCTTTTCTCAAAAAACATTAAATTACTTTAAGATGACATAGGAACATATTTCATGAGCAGTTGTTTATCTAAGCACAAGTTTTTATGCCATGGTTTTTCGAGTGTTACTGAGAAATTATTGGCATATATGATTATAAAATTTTAAATTATGCAGTGTGATAGTTTGATTTACATATATTGTAAAATGTTACCACATAGATGCAGCTTACATCTACCTATCTTCTCATATAGATACAATTAAAAAAAAAAAGAAAAGAAAAAAAGGAAAATCATTTTTTCCTTGTGATGAGAACTCACAATATTTACTCCCTTAAGAATTTTCCTATGTCTCATACAGCAGTGTTGTACATTACATCCTCAGTACTTATTTATAATTGGAAGTTTGTATCTTTTGACCATCTTCCTTCAATTCTCTCATCTTCCAACATCTGCCACTGGTAATCGCAAATCTGATCTCTTTTCCTGTGAGTCTGTTTTTTCTTTTGTTTAGATGTCATGTATGAATGAGCTCATACAGTACCTATGTTTCATTGTCTGACTTATTTCACTTGGCATAATGTCTTCAAAGTCCTTCCATATTGTCACAAATGGTATGGGTTCCTTGTTTTTTCCTTTAATGGTTGAATAATATTCCTCTGTGTGTGTGTGCACCTTTGAGCACACACCTGAATGTGTGTATCACAAATTCTTTGGACAAAAATGCAATGATACATTGCTAGACACTTAGGATCTTTAGATGATGTCATGGCTATTATAAATAATGTTGTTATGAACATGGAGGTGCAGATATCTTTTTGAGTTAATGTTTTTGTTTCCTTTGATGCATTCCTGGAAATGGAATTACTGTATTATGTGGTAATTATATTTTTAATTTTTGAGTATCTTTTATACTGACTTACATAATGGCTGTTTCAATTTATATTCCCTGTATCCAATTTAAATGCACAAAGGCTCACTTTACTCCACATCTATGCCAGCATTCACTATTTCTTGTCTTTTTATGATGGCCATTCTAATAGGCATAAGGTGATCCCTCGTTGTGCTATTAATTTGCATTTTCTGAATAACTAATGCTATTGAGCAACTTTTTATGTACCTGTTGGCCTTCATATAACTTCTTTGGAGTGTCTATGCATATCTTTACCCCATTTTTTAATGGAGTTGATTTCTTTTCACTACTGGGTTGTATGAGTTATTTATATAATTTGGATATTAATCCTTACCTTCTTATCAGAAACATAGTTTGCAAAAATTTTTCCCATCCCATGTGTTGCTTTTCAATTTGTTGATTTTTTTTTTTTTTTTTGCATGCAGAAGCTTTTTGTTTTGATAGATTCCCACTGGGTGGTTTGTTTATTCATCTATTTATTTATTCAGTTACCTGTATTTTAGATGTCATATTCAAAAATTAATTTCCAGTACCTATGTCAAAGAGCTTTATTCCTGTTTTCTTCTAAGAGTTTCATGTGTTCAAGTCTTACACTTAAATCTTTTACCCATTTTAACCTAAGTTTTGTGAGTGGTGTGGGATATGTCTGGTTTCCTTGTTTTACATATGAATATTCAATTATCCCAGCACAAAGTACAAAGAGACTGTCTTTTTCCCATTGAGTATTCTTGGCTCTGTTGTCAAATATTAGTTGACCAAATATGTTTGGGTTTATTTCTGGGCTTTCAATTCTGTTCCACTGGTCTATTTGTCTATTTTAATGTCAGTACTGTACTATTTTGATGGCTATAGATTTATAGTATACCTTGTAATCAGGCAGTGCGATGTCTCCTGTCTAAACACAATTTTTACAAGTGGTTACAGAGACAATTACCTCACTTAAACTAATGGAAAACTAGATAGCCTCTACATTTGACTTCTTCCTTTTTATGATTAAACAAAATCTTGAGTAAACACTATTTGACACTGTAAAACATCCAACTTGACCCTAAAGCTATGCCAATTTCTCCCTAGTCAAACCACTGTGAACCTGCCTGAAGGGAAAATATCAATTTTGAATCAATATGCTGCAAGGCTCAGCAGTTAAGCAGAACAAAATATAACTCCGCATAAAAACTGACTGTTATTTTCTTTTTTAAAAATTCTTATTCTTTTTAGTAGAATATGATTATATGGCCTACAGTAAAATCTTGAATTTATGTTATATATGAAAGAGTGGTAGTGTGCAAGGGGAATGGCGTCACGTACTTATTTTATTGTTTTTAATTTATGTCCTTTCCCTTGTGGTGTTTACAAACCAAGATTCACTGTTTTTTTAATAGCATTTCTGCCTGATTCATATTTATCTCGTAAACTTCCAATAAATTACTGCTTAGTATTTTGTTTGTTGTTTAGAATGTATGTTTTTTTGTAAACTATAATAACTATATCTTCTGTTTATAATATTTGATATTTAGTGCATAATTCTGTTATAGTCCATGCTCCATTAGAGAATATATATCATTATCTTTCATGCCCTCATTTTACTTGAGCCATATAGGAAATCTGTCCATATATTTTCAAAAGCAATACCATTGGCTAATATCTACTTCTTGTTTTCACACAATTCTAGGTAAGAAGCAATTAGAAAGAATTTTAAACTACTTGGAAATATAAAATTATTCTTTTCTAAAAATGGCATAGACTCTTCTAGTATGCAAACTATTTTCCGGCAGAGAGTACAAAAACTTTCATGTCACTTGAGAATTGTTTTATAAGTGAAACAATAAGTTACTTAATGCTACCCCAGCAGCTTAGAATATTCACACAGACTGCAAAAGGATTGGAGAATCTGAATAGAATAAAAGCTACCGTCAGTTTCTTAAAGTATATCATTAAAGATAAAAATAGATATACTAGTACTGTTACCCAGATAACTTCCAACCTAATCTCTTCTTTGTATCATATAAAATGTTACTGGAAAAAAAATGTCATTTGCCTTTAAAAGAGATAAGAAAAATATTCCTTGAAGTGAGTTTGAATGGCCTTGGCTAAAAGGAAATGGAAGTGTTCTCCTAGAAAAGGGAATAAACAATTGGAATAAAGTATTTGTCCATATTCCAAACAAGTTAAGGTAAGTACAAAGAGACCCCCTCGGTGCCTGGAAAAGTAAAGAAAATTCAAAGAACTATACATAATAGAGAACTATTATATGACAGAGGTTTTAGTAGATGATGTTGGTTCTTAGTCCATTTTTCTTTATCCATCTTTGCTTGGTCCTAATTTCACTCTTTCACATGTTAATGGTAAAAAAAAAAAAAAAAGGCTTCTGTTGTCCCATTCAGATAGGCATCTGTCCCATTTCCAACCAAGAAGACATGAAAGTGTGTCTGCTTTGGACCACATCTACACCCAAGGGAATAAAAAAATGCCTTTTGTTTTCTTTTTTCTTTTTAATGAAGTATCATATTTCTATACAGGGTCCCTAGAACATCAATAGCCATCTTATGATGACAAGAGAATTAGCCTGAAAACCATGCATTAACAATCATCATTCTAACATCACACTAACATCACAAAGAGAAGTGGACCCAGGACCTTAAAGATATTATAGACCCACTAAAATAATCAACTCAAAGACCATTCTATATTTAGACTTTAAAGAGAAATAATAACTTTTTTCATATTATTTTCCCTATTCCTTTACTTGAGTGGTCAGTGTTAATCAGAGTGATAATTCAGAGAAATCTCTTTTATAGACAGTGGTTTAATGACTAGGAAAATACTAAATATAACTACTGGAAATAGATCTGTGAACTCAGTAATTTGGAGATAAGTTTAACAAACACCAAAAACTTATAGAATAAAAAAGAGAGAGGCAACAGCAAAGAGGGCAAATAGAGATGCAGAATGTTTTGCATTATTTTGAGTTATCTGCATTATTATGCATAATGTGAGCTAAGAGCACAGTGAAAGTTGAGCCAATATGGGTTAAGGTTCCAGTAAAGGCTTCAACGAACATAAACCACTCCAAATTACTCTTCCTTATTCCCAGGGTAACCACAATATAACTTGTATCTGAAGGAGACAGTGATTAAAGTGATTAAAGCAATGCTGTATATGAACTTCCACTTGCAGAAAGATTTGGAGAGGAATTTGGAGAGTTTTACCCTAGACAAAATAAATTAATAAGAATAATTTGAGGCATATATAAAACAGCTAATATATTTACATCCCTGAGTGAGCCTCTGAACAACTAACTTCACTCAAAGTAATGCAGACTATGAAACACAAGCTTGCATATTCATGTTGTCTTTCCTAATCATATCAGCAACTCTTGAAAGGAACTTTGGATTGAAAAGTGGCTAAGATAACTCACCTGAAGAACCTTACAAAGTGGACAATTTAGACAGATGCCTATTGTTCAGATAATTCTCTATGAATCTAAATGTTATCAAAGAGTGTTGGACTCAGAGAAGGTAGTAGTGATGTAAATAGAACATCAGCATATACCTATTTAGATTGATTATGAACAGATAAAAAATTAAAATAGAGCTAATATTACAATGGATATTCACTTGACCTTGTTGTTAAGATAAGAAAACACATTAAGAAACTTTAAATTCAAGGGGCACTTGAGTGGCTCAGTCAGTTAAGCATGTGATTCTTGGCTTCAGCTCAGGTCATGATCACATGGTTAGTGGGTTTGAGTTCTGCATCGGGCTCTGCACTGACAGCATGGAGACTGCTTGAGAGTTTCTCTCCTTCTCTCTCTCTCTCTGCCCCTTCCCTGTTCACTCATGTTCTCTCTCAAAATAAATAAATAATCATTAAAAAAAGAAGAAAGAAACTTTAAGTTTAGGATCTTCAAGAGGAATTTTAAAGCAAGTCAAAACATAACTCAATAGAATGATTGTTGAAGCTATTGAAGTATCTTCATTCTAGGAGTTTTCTTCTAATAAAGAGAAATATGCAAAAAGATTCTGAGGGAAACTAAGTTCATATCATTTTAAAATATTTTTTTTTATTAATTTCTAGGAGAGAGAGAGAGACAGCGTGAGCAGGGGAGTGTCAGAGAGAGGGAGACACAGACTCTGAAACAGGCTCCAGGTTCCGAGCTGGCAGTCAGCACAGAGCCTGATGCAGGCTCGAACTCACAAACCGCGAGATCATGACCCAAGCGAAAGTCGGACGCTCAACCGACTAAGCCACCCAGGTGCCCCCATATCATTTTAAAGAAACCCATTTTTGTGGGTATGTATAGAGAGTAGTTCTTCCTCAAAAAAGTTAGGACTCATAATTTGCAACTTTCAAAATGTGAACATAAATGTCAGAAGATTAGGGGCAACTGGAATTGCAGACGAGTTATATGACCCATCCAGATTGACATTTCCATGAGGACAAAATCATAGAGTGGCATGTCTTTAGATGCTTCCTAATCTTCAAACCCATAACAAATTCCAAATCATCTGAATCCTCAAACTAATAGACAGTTAATTGTAGGGGTGAAATCTATAGATTTAATTTACCAACAGTGCAGACTGAGGGGATTAACAGCCAAAGGTGGGGATCTTGGTAGGTGATGGGAAAAAGTGTATTAACTATTCAAATGCTGTCAATCACTCCTGTGTGCACTCAGCTTCAAGACTTTCTCCTCCTAGCAGTTGGTCTGTTCTTACAGAGAACAAAGATCGATACACTTTTTCCTCATTTTACACATGAGGTCATGGATTTACACATAAATCCTACAAATCACTCTGCCATTCATTCTCTACAAGTCAAAAGTCCATCCTAGATAGAAAAATGGTATACATCATACATAGGAAATATTAAATTCCTGCTGTTCCTCATGACAGAGGAGACATCCCCTGTCCTTCAGGTTACCCGTCTCATATAACTCAAAGTTTGAGTTTTATACATGGTATCACATATCCCCCCAAATAGATTTTTCCCAAATTCTCAATTCCAACTTCATTACCATCACTAGAAGTGAAAGTTAAAGGTAGAGCGAAATAAAAGATTTCTTTTTCAATGTAGCTTTTGAAGATGTAAGGCAAATCTCCCTCAATTTCTACTGCTATTAAGGTCAAGCTCTAAGCATCGAGTTTGACTTTTAATATATTTCAATGTTTTCAGAAGTTACAAGAGAATGTGCCAAAGATATATCACTCAGTTCATACACTGAGTAAAAGGTAGGAGGAATTTCACTGGTGGCACATATCCCCTTTAGTAGGTCATGCACAAATGTTTTAGCTTTGCCTATTCAAATTACTCTGGAGCAGGCCCAGAAGTAAAAGCTAAAGTAAAAACTGACTGTTCCTTTCCTAGGCAGCATCATATTAATCCTAGCCAAACTTCTGATAATATAAGAAAAGTAGAATATATTTGAAAGTGTTCTATTCTAAACAGGCCAATAAAAGAGCAAAACTCTGCTTTCTCTGATTTCTGCAATTCATGACTGAAAAACTGCTAGAGACACAGAACAAACTCAAATGAAAAATTCCAAAGAACCTATTGTGATAAATGATACATGACAAAATTACACTTAAACAGTTACTAGGCCCAAAGGAATCCTACAGAGAATAAGTGCAAACAATATGGGGGTTTTCCACTCCTAATTCCTTTGATAAAAATGACAAAATATGATTCTTTCATGTAATGACAGAGAGAAACAGGAAGCTTGAGAATATAAAATATGTTGCTGTTCAGAAAGAGAGATGGTGTTCACATACATTATTTTAGAGATTGACAGTCTTATTTACAAAGGGTCTCTGCATCTTTGTTTTTAAGAATAGGGGAAGATAAGTTGGTAGAATGAGGGGAGAAACACAATAGCTTCACCTCTTAACATTTTTGCTAGATAAGACTGTCTAAAGGCTAATTTGAAATTCGGTTAGCAAGTCCAGGGAAAAACGTGCAAGCAAATATATTTCCAAACAGAATTCCAAAAGAGTGTTGTTAGCACATTTGTTAAGTTTCCAATTCTTTCTTACTACTCTTATCCAACAACCCAAACAAATCAGTTTAAATACAACTTCTTTTACTAATGTCTTTTGAAGCATCACTGCAGTCAGATTGAGTCAAGTAACCATCTGCTGCAAATACAAATAGAGCTACATTCAAGAATTATATTACACAGCCTTTCCAGCAAAGTTCTTACGTGCAAGCTGTTCTTGTCAAAATCAGAACCATTGTGATGATGCATCTTAATATTCAATCAGACTTTAAGTAAAGAGTGACAAAAGTCCACATATGGATGACAGCTGTTTCTTCAGTAAATATTTTCCCATTTATTGAATGGAGGCTTATGGCAGTTTAGGATATGTTCCATCAGACATTTCAGCCTGAACTGCTTGGGGACGATTAAAACACTAACAAGGATAAAATTTCAGTTTTCAGATCTTTGCTACAACTTACATCAGAAAAAAAACAACAGCTCCTCCAGTTAAAATCGTACACTATGTCAGTAATGTGAGAGTATCCTTGCCTAGTACTCACTGGTAAAATAATTGAATTTATGGGACTCTATGTAGTTTTTGCTCCTCCCACTCAATAATAGTACCACAACATCTGTAAAATTGAAGCATAATTTCTATATTGATTTTCTAATCATATGAACAAAGTTGATGGGAATTTAAACATGTATGACTATATTTGACAAATTGTGAAATATTTAAAAAGATTAATAATCCTATTAGCTAAAAGAAGGGCAGAGAAGACATCTTTTTAACCAACAAAGTGGCTTGCAAGTTAGAAAGTAAAAAAAAAAGAAAAAAAATGTGAGGATGAAATCTGAGGAAGAATTCACTAACTCCATAATTATATAATATTTACATATCAGTAGTTGGAGGGGGGAAAGGTGGTTTCAGCTAACAAAGATGACCTTAATATTTTAGTAGTGCTCATGAACACACATCATATACCTTTTATAAATCCCAAATGTGTTGGACATAAGTTCGTTAATAGTACACCTTTCAAGTAGTATTTCTAAAACTTGCTAATTACAAGGTCTACTGCTAAGGGAACTTAAAGTTCTCCTCTCTTTAACATAAAACTGTCCTGAGGCTCTTGTCTGGTGACTCCAAAGCAATTCTGAAGAGGGTGACAGGTTGTTTTTATCTCAGGTTAGGCCAGCATTCTTAATATGTTAAGGAATTTGTATTTCCCAGGTTCTGCGTGATAAAATTATAGCCCTTCTTTTCTCCTTGCAACGCAGTGGTTAACATCAACACTTAAAATTACTTTTGAGCCTGCAGTCTTATATTCCACAGCTCCTGTCAGACACTGATCTATTGTACATTTTTTGGATCTATTATTTTTAATGGAAACTATTTCATATCAAACATCATAAAACAGAAGTTCTTACCCTGCTATTGGATCTACAGCTATTGCCTTAGGATTATGAAGCTCCAGGTCAATCAGGGTAACACACACAGACCCGTTGTAAGTACAAACAAAGATCCGGTCACTGACATGGTCCACAAAATAGAGATTTCTGGTAAGCCAGTCAATCGCCATTTGTTGCACATCTGAAAAACACACATAAGAAAAACACACACATTGCATTACAGGTGCAAATTTAGTATCATAATCCAAAGAGTATGCAAGCCTGCCAAAACCATCACATAAAGCATTTCAAAAGTATAGGTAGTTTCATGATAAAAAAACAAAACAAAACAAAACAAAAAAAAACAACCAAGAAAACCCTACAAAGATAATATCTTGCTAGGCCAAAATATGTGATTTAATTATTCTATAACGTAATGACTACGCTTTGATATCATTCTTCTTCCCATCTAAGGACTGCGAATGATCTAAACAAATGGACAAGTGAATTGTAAATCCCAAAATATAACTATTTACAGTAAAATCTATCTCCCAGTTTTCTCATTTATACAAAATACTTCATTCAATCCAATGTGAAAATTGGTCCAATGACAGAGCTAAACTCTTTAGTAGTAAGAGGAATAAACTTTTTATGAATCTAAGGTAAATTCATATTATCAGATCCTCTTCCATTAAAAAAAAAAAAAGAAAAAGAGAGGTGGGAAAGGTGGAAAAGTGGATCTGTAAGATCTCTGTTTACAAACAATACCCAAAACTTAGAAATTAAGCAAAAGGAGTGGTAATATGTTTCTCTTGGCAGGCATTTGCATTATAAAACAAGTCTGCTCAAATATTAATTTTCTACAAATGTTGTTCAATAGTACTCTCTGTGAAGAAGGAAATATTCTACATCCATGTTGTCCAATAAAGTAGCCATTAGTCAAATCTGTCTAATGAACACTTAAAATGCGGCTAGTGTGACTGGGAAAATAAATCTGTGGTATATTTCATTTTAATTCACTCAAATTTAAATTTAAAACTTTAGGTAGGTAAGTAGATAGTGGCTGCAAGGAATAGAGAAGCTCTAGGAGAATGTGTCTGAGTTTGACTTGAATATTTTCTATTTGATCAGATCTATATGCTGTGAAATTTCATGCTAATTTATGAATATTTATCTTGTAGAAAAGATAACCCCAATGGGTATGGTTGTACTACCCTGTGGGGCATTAACCATTTTTATACTTATCTACAAATTTTATTTATATATATTTTTTCTTTAAAATGCATGTAATTACCCAATTCTGCTTATGCTCTTAGATCAGCAATACTGGGCTGGTTACCTCAATAATTCCATAAATAAGTTTCTGGTTTATATTTATTCTTGAATTTTATGACAGTCATGTTTTTATCTATTAGAAATTATACTTTGATACCTTCTTGTTCAAACTTACTATGGATCTCTGACTCATTGATGAAGTAGAGTTTCCTTCTGCAATCTGAACCTAAACATTCTTCCTACTCTATGCTTCAAAATGCTTCCTTAGTAACATGCTGTTTCGGTGAATGATACCCTTTCAACAGAAAGACTAATACAAAAACGTGTGTCATTATTGTCACCTGTAATGGTATATTGTCAAAGGAAGGTACAGCAAAGTAGCAACTTTGTGGGAATTTCTATCATGCTTTACAAGAACAAGCAGAAAGTGGATATTGCAATTCATTGGACACACATTTTCGAGCTATTGATTACAGTTTCATTCCTGAATTGCACAGTCTTTATGGAAACATAACCATTTAAATGTTCCACAAACTACATGAAGCTTTTCTCAACCAGTTCAGCAATGAGGATTTTTAAAAGCTGAACTATTTCTCTGTCTCCAGAAATCTGGAAGTGGATGCTTTGTTTGTTTTTATTCTTTTTACATTATTATATCAACTAGAGCATAGTACCCACTGCTTCAAATGATATTTTAAATACCTGGGGTTCAGATAAAGTAGGTGTCAGAGTCCATTCAATGACCCATCTCTCATGCTAGGCATGCAGTTCGTTTAGTCTATGCAATTGTAATTTCAGACAAAAGAGCTGTGTGACAGCATTCACACACCTTTTTTCAACTCTGTATCATTACAGAAAGATTCTCTGCTACTGAGACAATAGGTATTGTTAACACCCATCCAAGTTTGAAGCAACAAGGTCTCAGGAAAGAACCTAATAATTAGCCAAACACTCATCAATTGTGGGAGTTGGCTGTGTTTCCTTTTCTTATATCTGAAGTTTCTGTCTAGTTTTAATGTAATCTTTTATTAAGATTGGAGACAATTAGACAAAACGTTCAAGCAAGCAAGCTGACAGATACATAGATAAGTAAATAAATTTGGCTGGAATTCTTTACACATTTCAGGAGAAAGGTGAATTTTCTAGACACTGGATGCAGTATTTCATCTTAATTCTGCTGAAATATAACCAAGATCATAGGAAATTGCTAAAGATAATTGTAGTCATTTTGTGACATTATGAAAAAAAAATCCTAAATAATCAGTTTAGAGCCATAGTACTGTTACTAGAACAAAAACTTAAACATATTCCTATTATTATATTTTCTATTCCTAACATCCATTGACTCAGAATGTGACTGCATTGAAAGTTAAAGTATCCAATGGGATGATTAAATCAATGCAATTAAAGTGAATCCTAATCTAACCAGACCCTATACTTATAAAAAGAGATTATGACTTACAAAGAGAGATTCCAAGGATCCCTACACAGAGAACAGAGGTTATTTGCAAGCCAGAGAAAGGCCTCAGAGAAATCCAATCCTGTTGAGTCCTTGATCTGGAACCTCTAGTCTTCAAAATTGTGAGAAAACTATTTTCTATTGTTGGAGCCACATAGTCTGTGGCATTTTGTTATGGTACTCTAACAGAAGAACACTTTCTTACACACTTAAATACTACATGGTATTATTTAATAGAGTAGTCCATGCCACAAAATTATTGAGAACAAAAAGTCAAAATCCTGTTAAGAAAAAAATATAAAGGAATGTCTATATATCCTTTCAATATCATGCTGACCCATTGCCTAACAGGTACCTTCAAAAGATAGTTGATTTTCCTAATATAGCTATGTTTAACTTACAATTTAATATTTGATTCAATCCAATCTCTATGAATTTAGATGTTAATTTGTACATTGATAAATTATAAATATTTTTTGCCCAATAGCAATGCAAATGGTTTCCATCAGGTAGTAAAGATAGTCCCTTTTTATTGCCCAGTAGGACATTAATTGGTTTTGTCCCTAACTTTACAAGTTTAAATTAGCTTGTTTTTATTTCATTGATTATAAACTCTTCAGTCTCTTCTCTGCTTTTTGAACCAGATTTACCATCCTTCTGGTTCTCTCATTAGTAAGCTAAAGGACTTCTTAACATACATTAGTATATACGGTATGAGTCATGTCTTTAACTCAGTGACCAAATTTTCCTTTTGATTTCTTTTTCAAATTATGCACCATCTAGTCTTCAACTAGCCAGAGATAGAAAATGCAAATGTCCACAAGAATGAGAAAGATAGCATAAATAGGCAAAACTTTTTGCAAGGAACTTTGACAAAACTGGAAGATAGCCTGAAGTATACATTTACATAAAAAGGCAGGCTCAATTTCAGCTGATTGTTTTGACATAGAAATCTTTCAATATTTCAAAGGAGCCAAAAACATAGTGTATTGCTGCCTATAAGAAAGATCCACTTCAGACCTAAAAACACATTGACTGAAAGTGAAGGGATGGGTCCTTCTTAATAAAGACTCTAGAGAAAGTCGGGATAGAAGGAACCTACTTAAACATCATCAAAGCTATCTACGAGAAGCCTTCAGCTAACATCATCCTCAACGGGGAAAAACTGAGAGCTTTCCCCCTGAGATCTGGAACACGACAGGGATGTGCACTCTCACCACTGTTGTTTAATATCGTGCTGGAAGTCCTAGCATCAGCCATCAGACACCAAAAGGAAATCAAAGGCATCAGAATTGACAAAGAGGAAGTCAAACTTTCACTCTTCGCAGATGACATGATACTCTACATCGAAAACCCGACAGACTCCACCAGAAGCCTACTAGAACTGATCCAAGAATTCAGCCAAGTTGCAGGGTACAAAATCAATGTACAGAAATAGGTTGCATTTTTATACACCAACAATGAAGCAACAGAAAGAGAAATCAAGAAACTGATCCCATTCACAATGGCACAAAAAACCATAAACTACCTCGGAATAAACCTAACCAAGGATACAAGAGATCTGTATGATGAAAACTATAGAAAACTTATGAAGGAAATTGAAGAAGACACAAAGAAATGGAAAAACATTCCATGCTCATGGATAGGAGCAATAAATATAGTTAAGATGTCATTACTACCCAAAGCAATCTACACATTCAATGCAATCCCAATCAAAATTGCACCAGCATACTTCTCAAAACTAGAACAAACTATCCTAAAACTTGTATGGAACCACAAAAGACCCTGAATAGCCAAAGTAATCCTAGAAAATAAAACCAAAACGGGAGGGATCACCATCCCAGACTTTAGCCTCTACTACAAAGCTGTCATCATCAAGGCAGTATGGTATTGGCACAAAAACAGACACATAGACCAATGGAACAGAATTGAGAACTCAGAAGTGGACCCAAAAGTATACAGCCAACTAATCTTCAACAAAGCAGGAAAGAATATCCAATTGGAAAAAAGACAGCCTTTTTAACAGATGGTGTTGGGAGAACTGGACAGCAACATGCAGAAGAATGAAACTGGATCATTTTCTCACACCATGCACAAAAATAAACAGGTCAGATAAAGGACCTGAATGTGAGACAGGAAACTATCAACACCCTAGAGGAGAAAGCAGGAAACAACCTCCTTGACCTCCACCGCAGCAACTTCTTACTTGATACATCCCCAAAAGCAAGAGAATCAAGAGCAAAAATAAATGATTGGGACCTCATCAAGATTAAGAGCTTCTGCACGGGAAAGGAAACAACCCACAAAACTAATAGGCAACCAATGGAATGGGGAAAGATCGTTGCAAATGACATATCAGATAAAGGGTTAATATCCAGAATATATAAGGAACTCACCAAACTCCACACCCAAAAAACAAACAACCCAGTGAAGAAATGGGCAGAAGATATGAACAGACACTTCTCCAAGATATCCACTATCTCCAGATAGCCAACAGACACATGAAACGATGCTCAGCATCCCTCCTCATCAGGGAAATACAAATCAAAACCACACTGAGATACCACCTCACACCAGTCAGAGGGGCTAAAATGAGCAAATCAGAGAACTCTAGATGCTGGCGAGGATGTGGAGAAACGGGCACCCTCCTACACTGTTGGTGGGAATGTAAACTGGTACAGCCCCTCTGGAAAACAGTGTGGAGTTTCCTCAGGAAACTAACAATAGAACTCCCCTATGACCCAGCAATAGCACTGCTAGGAATTTACCCAAGGGATACAGAAATGCTGATGCATAGGAGCACATGTACCCCAATGTTCATAGCAGCACTCTCCACAATAGCTAAAACCTGGAAAGAGCCTAAGTGTCCATCAACAGATGAATGGATCAAGAAGATGTGGTTTATCGATACCATGGAATACTACATGGCAATGAGAAACAATGAAATCTGGCCATGTGTAGCAACATGGATGGACCTTGAGGGTGTTATGCTGAGCGAAATAAGTCAGGCAGAGAAGGACAAATATCATATGTGTGCACGTATAGGAGGATTAGGAGGAACTTAACTGAGGAACAAGGGGGAGAAGAAGGGGGGAAATGGTGGGGGAAAGGGAGAGAGGCAAACCATGAGAGACTCTTGAATGCTGACAAAAACTGAGGACTGATGGATGTGGGGGGGAGGAGGGATGGGCATGGAGGAGGGCACTTGTGGGGATGAGCACTGGGTGTTATGTGGAAACTAATTTGACAATAAACTATTTGAAAAAAAAAAAAGAAAAGAAAAGAAAAAAGAAAAAAGAAAGTGAAGTGATGGGAAAAGAGATTCCATGCAAATGGAAAGGATAGAAAGCTGAGGTAGCAATATTTATATCAGACCAACTAGACTGTAAGACAAATGTTGCAACAAGAAACAAAGAAGGGCATACCATAATGATAAAGAGTAAATTCAACAAGAAGATGTAACACTTGTAAACATTTACACACACAACATAGAAACATCTAAATATATAAAGCAAATATTGACAGAAAAAAGGGAATAATTTATAGAAATACAATAATAGTAGGGAACTTTTTTATTGTTGTTGCTGCTTTATATTTTACTTTTTTTACATAGTTTATTGTCAAGTTGGTTTCCATATAACATCTTGTGCCCATCCCTACAAGTCCCCTCCTCCATGCCCATTACCCCCCTTCCCCTCCCCTCACCCCCATCAGCCCTCAGTTTGTTCTCAGCATTCAAGAGTCTCTCATGTTTTGCCTCCCTCTCTCTCCCCCACTACTTTTCCCCATTTTCTCCCTCATGGTCTTCTGTTATGTTCCTCCTAATTCTCCTATACATGCAAACATATGGTATCTGTCCTAACAGTCCACTTGCATCGCTGGATATCTAAACAGAAAATTAATGAGAAAACAGTATCCTGAACAACACATTAGACCGATGAATTTAACAATTCTCCATCCTAATACAGCAGAATACACATTATTCTTAAGTGTTCATGGAATATTTTACAGGAAAGATCACATGTTTTGCTACAGAATAAGTGTCGATAAATTTAAGAAGACTGAAATCATATCAAGTATCTTTTTTGACCGTAACAGTATATAATTAGAATTCAACAAAAGAAGAACATTAAGAAAGGAAAAGAAAAGAAAACAAAACAAAACCAAAGAATAAAATAAACACATGGACACTGCACAGCAAGCCACTAGACAATCAATGTTTCAGTGAAGAAATAAAAGTAAAATTAAAAAATATATATATCTGAGACAAATGGAAACGGAGACACAATTTTCCAAAACCTATGGGACACAGTAGAAGAAGTTCTAAGAGGAAAGTTTATAGAGTTACAGGCCTACTTCAAGATATAAGAAAAATCTTTAAAAAATAAAAATAAACAACAAATAAAAAAACCCTTTTAACCTTACACCTAAAGAAACTAGAAAAAAATCCAAAATCAGTAGAAGGAAGGAAATAATAAAGGTTAGAGCAGAAGTAAATAAAATAGAAATTTAAAAACCAACAACAAACACAGACAAAAACAATATAACAGATCAGTAAAACCAGGAGATGTTGGTTCTTTGAAAAGATCACCCAAAAAATAAGGGTACCGGAGGGGGTGGGGTTCACTTGGTGAAGTGTCTGACCGGAGCAACTCATGATCTCATAGTTGGTGAGGTTAAGCCCTGCATCAGGTTCTGTGTTGACAGCTCAGAGCCTGGAACCTGCTTGGGATTCTGTATCTTCCTCTTTCTCTACTCTTCCCCCGCCTTCTCTGTCTCTCTGTCTCCCTGTCTCTCTCTCTTGCCCTCTCCCTCTCTCAGAATAAACAAACATTAAGAAATTTTTTAAAAAATTCAATCTTGCCATTTGCAACAACATGGATGGAGGTAAAATGTATTATGCTAAGTGAAATAAGTCAGTCACAGAAAGACAAATACCATATGTTTTCATTCATATGTAGAATTTAAGACACAAAACAGATAAACATGTGGGAAAGGAATAAAAGACAGAGGGAAGCAAACTATAAAGACTTAATAGGGCACCTGGGTGGTTCAGTGGGCTGAGCCTCTGACTTTGGCTCAGGTCAGGATCTCATGGCTCATGAGTTCCAGCCTAGCATTTGGATGTGTGGTAACAGCCCAGAGCCTGGAGCCTGCTTCAGAATCTGTCTCTCTCTCTCTCTCTTCCTCTCCCCCGCTCACACTCTCTCTCTGTTTCTCAAAAAATAAATAATATTTTTAAAAAAGACTCTTAACGACAGAGAGCAAACAGTTGATGGAGGGTGGTAGGTGGGGGATAGGTATTAAGGAAGAGCCTTGCTATTATGAGCACTGGGTGTTATATGTAAGTAAAGAATTACCAAATTCTATTCCTGAAACCAATATTACCTTATATGGTAACTAACTTAAATTAAAATGAAAACATTTAAAAAGAAATCACCAAAAAAAAAAAAAAAAAGATAAATCTTTAGCCAGAGAACTCTATCTATTCTTCTCAAAAAGTATTCCAAAAAGTTGAAGAGGAAGGGAAATTTCCAAATTCATTCTCTGAGGCCAGTATTAATTACCTTGATACCAAAACCAGGTAAATACACCACTAAAACAGGGAACTATAAGTCAATATTCCTGATGATCCTACATGCAAAAATTCTCAACAAAATATTGGCAAACTGAATCCAACAATACATTAAAATAATTATTCCCTGTAATCGGGACACTTTTTCTCTGTGATGTAAGAGTGATTCAATATTTGCAAATCAATCAAAGTGACACATCACGTCAACAAGAGTAAAGATAAACAAATCATATGATCCTTTAAATAAAAGCAGAAAAAGCATTTGACAAAGTGTATCCATTCATGGTAAAACCCTCAATAAAACAGGTTTAGAGGGAACATATCTCAACATAGCAAAGGTCATATATGAAGATCCCACAGCTAACATCATACTCAATGGAGAAAAACTGAGAGCTTTCCTCCTAAGATCAGGAACAAAACAAGGATGTCTACTCTCACCACTTTTATTCAATATAGTAGTGGAAGTCCTAGCCACAGCAGTCAGACAACAAAAAGAAACAAAAGCCATCCAAATCATTAAAGAAAAAATAAAAGTTTTACCATTTGCAGACAAGAAGATACTATATATATATGTAAATCCTAAATATTCCATTAAAAAAAAAAAAACCTAGAGCTGATCAATGAATTCAGTAAGGTTGTGGTATACAAAATCAATCTACAAAAATCTGTTGCATTTCTGTATACTAGTAATGAAACATCAGAAAGAGAAATTAAGGAAACAATCCATTTACAATTACACCAAAAATCATAAAATATCTACAAATAAACTTAACTGAAAAGGTGAAAGACCTATACACTGAAAACTATTAAACATTCATGAAAGAGGGGCGCCAGGATGACTCAGTTGCTTGAACATCTGACTCTTGAGTTTGGCTCAGTTCATGGTCCCAGGGTCATGGGATCAAACCCTGTGTTGGGCTCTGCACTGAGTATGGAGCCTGTTTGGGATTCTCTCTCTCTCTCTCTCTCTCTCTCTCTGCCCCTTTTCCCAACTCATGCCCTCTCTCTCTCTCTCACTAAACTAAATTAAAAAAAAATTAAAATGATGAAAGAAACTGAAGACAAAATAAAGAAATGGAAAGACTTTCTATGCTCATGGATTGAAAGAACAAATATCATTAAAACGTCGATACTACCTAAAATGATTTACAGATTTAATCAATTCCCCATTAAAATACTAATAGCATTTTTTCACAGAACTAGAATTACTAATCTGACAATTTGTTTGGAAACACAAAAGACTTCAAACACCCAAAGCAATATTGAAAATGAAGAGTGAAATTGGAGGTATCACAATCCCAGAGTTCAAGTTATACTATAAAGCTGTAGTAATCAAAACAATATGGCACTGTTACAAAAACAGACATATAGATCAATGGAACAGAATAGAGAGCCCAGAAATAAACCTGTGATATATGCTCAATTAATCTTCCACAAAGGAGGCAAGAATAGACAATAGAATAAAGCCTCTTCAACAAATGGTGTTAAAAAAAAAAAAAGTGGATAGCTACATGCAAAAGAACAAAAGTGATGGATCACTTTGATAAATCATAACCAAAAATAAACTCAAAATGGATTAAAGGACCTAAGTATAAGACCCCAAAGCATAAAAATCTTACAAGAGAGCACAGGCAGGAATTTCTTTGATACTGGTCATAGCAACATTTTTCTAGATATGTCTACTGAAGTGAGGGAAACAAAAGGAAAAACAAATTACTGGAACTGTATCAGAATAAAAAGCTTCTGTGTAATGAAGGAAACAATAATACTAAAAGGCATCCTACTGAAGGGGAGATGATATTTGCAAATGATATAACTGATAATTAGTATTCAAAATATATAAAGAATGTATGCAACTCAAAACTGAAAAAAAAAAAAACCAGAAATAATTTTATTAAAATGGGCAGAAGACATGAACAGACATTTCTCCAAAAAGGTAAACATATGGCCAACAGCCACAGAGAAAGATGTTCAACATCACTAATCATTAGTGAAATGTAAGTCAGAACCACAGTGAGATACCACCTGAAACCTGTTAGAATGGCTGACATCAAAAAACACAAGAGACAATAAATGGTGGCAAGGATTTGTGGGAAAAACAAACAAATAAAACTTGTGCACTCTTGTTGGGAATGCATACTGGTGCAGTAATTGTGAAAACAGCATGGGCACTCGTCAAAAAATTAGAAATAGAATTACTATGTGATCCAGTAATTCCACTACTGGATATGTACCCAAAGAATATAAAAACATTATTTCAAAAAATTATATGCACCCCTGTTTATTGCAGACTTAATTATAATAGCTAAATTATGGCAGTAGTCCAAGTATCCATCAATAGATGAATGGACAAAGAAGATGCAGTGTGCATGCGTGTGTGTGTGTGTATACACATACATATGTACATACATACAATAGAATACTATTCAGCAATAAAAAATGAAATTTTTTCCACTTGAAACAACATGGATGGATTTAGAGATTATAATGCTGAGGAAAGTAAGTCACTCAGAGAAAGGCAAATAAATGATATCACTCATATGTGGAATTTAAGAAACAAATCAAACAAAAAGGAAGAAAAAGGATTCAAACCAAAAAAGAGACTCTTAACTATAGCCAACAAATAGGTAGTTATCAGAGAGGAGGTGGTAGGGAGTGAAATAGGTAAAGGGGATTAAGAATACACTTATGATGAGAAACACTGAGTAATGTATATCGTGAAATCACTATATTGCACACCTGAAACTAATATAATTTTGTATGTTAACCACACTGTAATTAAAATAAAAAATGTTAAAGAAAACGTAAAACTGTCACAATTCACAGATAACAAATGTTAAGCATTTAAAAAAAAAAACCTAAGTCTCTACTCCAAAACTATTAAAATTATTAAGTGAAGTAAAATTGAATAATATGAAATCAATAGATATCTGTTGCATTTCTATATTCTAATAATGAGTTATCAGAAAAAATTAGGTAATTATTCCACTTAAAGTTATAAAGAATAAAACGCATAGGGATATTGAATCAACAAAGTGAAAGGTGTATAATCTGAAAACTATGACACTCATGAAAGAAAATGAGGGAGGCGCAAATAAATGGGAAGGTATATTGTGCTCACATTCTATTTAATAGAATACTAGTAAAATGTCCATACTACTTATGCAGTCTATAGATTCAATGCAATCTCTATCAGATTACCAATATACTTTTCACGAAACTAGAATAAATAATCCCAAAATTTGGGGTGCCTGGGTGGCTTAGTCGGTTAAGCTTCCGACTTTCGCTTAGGTCATGATCTCGCGGTTGTGGGTTCGAGCCCCGCATCGGGCTCTGTACTGACTGCCAGCTCAGAGCCTGGAGCCTCTTTCGGTCTGTGACTCCCTCTCTCTCTGACCCTC
This sequence comes from Proteles cristata cristata, assembly GCA_017311185.1. Classification (NCBI taxonomy): domain Eukaryota; kingdom Metazoa; phylum Chordata; class Mammalia; order Carnivora; family Hyaenidae; genus Proteles; species Proteles cristata. The sequence continues at coordinate 2,026,626 of JAESUZ010000815.1, forward strand.
CCCTGCTCACGCTGTCTCTCTCTCTCTCCTAGAAATAAAAAAAAAAAAAAAATTAAAAAAAAATCCCAAGATTTATATGGAACCACAAAATACACCAAATAGCCAGAGCAATCTTGGAAATGAAGAACAAAGCAAGAGTATCATGCTCCTGAATATAAACTATACTACAAAGCTATAATAACAAAAGCATTATGGCCTTGGCACAAAAACAGACCCAATAAGTCAATGGAACAGAATAGAGAGCTCAGAAATAAATCCACACTTACAAGGTCAATTAGCCTATGACAAAGGTGGGAAGAATATAAAATGAGAAAAAGGCAGTATCTTCAATAAATGGTGTTGAGAGAACTATACAGCTACATGGGAAAAAAAAAGTCAATGTATTGAATGTAAGAAGATATTTGCAAATGACATCTCCAATAAAGGGGTTAAAGTGGACTAGTTTCCAACATTATATACAAAAATAAACTCAAAATGGATTAAAGACTTAAAAATAAAACCTGAAACCATAAAGCTCCCAGAAAACAAAACAGAACAAAACAAAACACATAGGCAATAAGCTCTTTGACATTGGTCTTAGTGATATGAGTATTTTTTAAAAAAATAAAAAAAATATTTTTGATAGAGAAAAAAACAGAGCACATGAAAGAGAGGGGCAGAGAGAGGGAGACACAGTCTGAAGCAGGCTTCAGTCTCTGAGCTGTCAGCACAGAGCCTGACACAGGGCTCAAACTCACAAACCAGGAGATTACGACCTGAGCTGAAATTGGATGCCTAACTTACCCAGCCACTCAGGTGCTCTGGTAATATATGTATTTTTTTTTTTAACTCTCTATCCTCAGGCTAGGGCAATAAAAGCAAAAATAAATAAAGGGACCACATCAAAGTAAAAAGCTTTGGCTCAGCAAAGGAAACCACAGACCAACAGAAAAGTCAATGTATTGAATGTAAGAAGATATTTGCAAATGATATCTCCAATAAAGGGGTTAAAATCCAAAATAAATAACTCACAAAACTCAATTTCAAATAAGCAACTAATCAGATTAAAAAGTGGCCAGAGGATCTAAACAGACATTTTACCAGACTTACAGATGGCCAACTGGCACATGAAAAGATGCTCAACATCACTAGCAACAGGAAATACAAATCAAAACCACAATGAGACATCACCTCATAATTGCCTGAATGGCTATTATAAAAAAGACAAAAAAATAACAAGGTCTAGAAAGGATGTGAAGGAAAGGGAACCCTTGGGCACTATTTGTGGGAATGTAAATTTGTGTTGTCACTACAGAAAATAGTACTGGGGGTTCTCAAAAAATGAAAAATAGAACTACCATATCATGTAGCAATTCTACTTCTAGGTATTTCTGCAAAGAAAATAAAAACAGTGATTTGAATAGACATGTGCACCCCTATGTTCACTGTAGCATTATTTACAATAGTCATGACATGGAAACAACCTAAATGTCCATCAGTAGATGAATAAAGAAGACATGGTATATACATGCAATGTAATATTATTCAGCCATTAAAAAAAAGAGAGAGATCTTGTCATTTGTGATAACATGGATGGACCTAGAGTATGTTATGCTAAGTGAAATAAATCAGAAAATAAAATTACATGACTTCATCTAAATGTAGTCTAAAAAACAAAACAGATGAACAAACAAAACAGAAACATACTCTTAGATACAGAGAATAAAATAATGGTTGCCAGAAGGTTAGGGAAGTGGGAGGTTGGATGAAACAGATGAAGGGGATTTAGTAGTACAGTATTCCAGTCATAAAATAAATAGGACACAAGGATGTAAGTAATGTACAGCATAGGGAATACAGTTAATAATATAACAACTTTGTATGGTGACAGATGGTAAGCAGACTTATTGTGGTGACCATTTTATATGTATGCAAAATTGTATTGTCATATACCTAAAACTAATACATATTGTATATCAAGTATTCTTCAATTAAAAGAAAGAACAATAAAACAATATGTAAATAAAAATAACAAGCCCAAAATACAGATTTCTGGATTTTCATTTTTTAAGTGTTTATTTATTTATTTTGAGAGATGAACCATGCAAACAGGGGAGGGACAGAGAGAGACAGAGACAAAGAATCCAAAGTAAGCTCCAGACAGAGCTGTCAGCACAGAGCATGATGCAGGGTGCGATCCCATGAACTGCAAGGTCATGACCTGAAGCAAATTCTGCTGGTCTCCCAAATTTTAAATATGGTAAACTATTCATAAAAATTAATAAAGCATTTCATGTATCAAACAAAATTTGTCTTCAGCCAAACTAAATAAAATTACTAGTGTGATTACACCAAAATAAACAGTATATACCATTTATTACATTATGTATGGGAGGGGCAGAGAGAGAAAGGAAGACAGAATCTGAAGTAGGCTCCAGGCTCTAAACTGTCAGCACAGAGCCAGACACAGGGCTTGAACTCACAAGATTCACAAGACTGAGAGATCATGACCTGAGCCAAAGCCACATGCTTAACCAACTGAGCAACCTAGGTATTTAATTCAGTATAATCCTCTACCTAAAACATGTTCTTAAGGATGTCACTAATACCTATAAAAGCCATTGTTCTTATATTCAGTAAACATAATACAATTCACAAAGTGGTGAGGGAATTAAATCAGAAAACAAACATTAAGAATATAGTACAATGACATGTCGTACATATTCCATGATTATTAGTTGCCTTCTAGAGGCAGAAGGACTTAAAGGTTGCCCTTTAATTTATGTCTTTATGACCTTTTGTAATATTTATCACTAGGGAATGGGACAGTATTAGATAAAACTATAAATAATTAATGATAAGATAGACACTTAATGGGTTTGATAATTTAAAAATATGCCCACAAATGTTTTTATACTGTTCCTTTCAGGAAGTGAAGGAAGCTTAATTCTCTTCCCCTGAGAGCAGTCTGTTCTTTGTGACTTTTTTGTACTGAGTAGAATGTGGTAGAAATGATGGAGTGTGATTTCCAAGGATAAACAATAAAAGGTATCATAGCTTCCATTTTGCTCTCTTTGGATCACTCTTATGGAAGCCAGATGCCATGCTATGAGGATACTCAAGCAATCCCGTGCAGAGGCCCATTTTGCAAGAAACAAAGGCCTATTGCCAACAATCTCAAGAATGAGCTTGGAAGCATATCTTCCAGCCCAATTAAGTCACTAGATGTCAGGAGTCCTGGTTAATACCTTAATTACAACCTCAAGAGAAACCCTATGTCAATCACTTAGCTAAGCAACTCCTGAATTTCTAACACACAGAAAGTGTAAGATAACAGGTGCTCTTTATAAGTGACTAAGTTTTGGGGGTAATTTGTTACGCAGCAATATGTAACTAATACAGAAGTCAAATGTCTATAGCTTTTAAAGATAGATTTTATTGGCTCTGTATCACTTGGATGTCATTTATAGGAGTATATCTGAACTGTCTACAGATGACTGTTTTAGTTCCTTTAAATTACCTGTATTGCAGAAGAATGCTAAAACACATAGGATACTTTGTAAATGCTCAAAAATAAAACCTGAGAGATTTAAAGATAATTTTTCTTATTTCTATTGAAAATGTTACTTTACTTTTACAAAGTGTGGCTCTGTGCTGTAACAACTATATCAGGGGATAATCAAGGTGTGGATCCCTTCTATGATACCCATCCCAAAAAAGCCAGTGTCAGACAGTATTAATGACTTACAGAATTACTGCTCAGGGAGGGTATCCTTAGAAGGATGATATTTTAACTAAGTTTAAAATAAGATGGTCAACCACATAGAGACTTGGGGGCATAACCTACCAAGCAGGACTCAACTTGGCATATTCTCAAAATGAAGAGCAGGGATGTGAGAAGCTCTATCCTAGCTAAAATACAAATGAAAGAGAAGAGATGAGGTAACAGAGGCTGGCAGGTGTACCTAAATTACGGTAGACGGATAGATTTCATAAATGTTAGATTGAAAAGCCAGGGGGTTGTTTTTTTAAACTGTTTATGTCTATTTGTTTATTTTGAGAGACAGAGAGAGTATGGGATGGGGGCAGAGAGAGAGGGAGAGAGAGAATTCCAAGGAGGCTCCGTGCCTGATGCAGAACTTGATCCCATGAACCATGAGATCATGATCTGAGCAGAAATCAAGAGTCACTTAACTGACTGAGTCACCCAGGCACCCTGGATTACTTTAATTTAAATGCAAATTTTATTTTTATCATATGTGTACATGAGCTAAAAAGTCGAACACTCCACTAAGGCTAAGAGTAAAACAGAAGTGTCCACTTCACCTATACTCTTCCAACTGCTTTAGCTATCTCAGTTGTATTTGTTTCTATAATTCTATATAGCGTGTCTCTATTAGAACTGTAACATTTTGCAAGTTTATATATAGATTGGTATTTAATTCTTTACCCCCCTCCACACACACGAATATGCATTCATGCTTTCTCTCCCTGCAACCTCCTACAATCTTAATTTTAGTGATGTTAATATTCAATGTTTATATAATTATGACCATATAAATTTTTGCTACAAAGTAAAGGTTAATATAATACTTCCTTCCCTGAACAACTATGGTTTACTTTAAAGTTTCATTATTTCTACCTTTGTTTTTCCTGATATCATTCATTATTGCATAATTCTACAAAAAACTCTAAAGTTCCTCCTTAAATGAAAAAATAAAAATAAAAACAACAGCAATGTTATAATGTCTTTATTTTTTTTAAAAATCAGTTCAGACATTTATTATTTGACTTCTTCAAAAATCAAACATTCCATTTTCTGCTAATGTAGGGCATAGGAGCCTGCCCTGGCTGTGTGGGACTAGGGTAGGGAATCTAGTAGCCTGGGTATTACCAAAACAGCTACTAAACTAATCTACTTATTACTAGTCCTATCCAATAACCCCAAGGTTAAAGGTGACCACAGTCTAATTTTTGAACTTCTCTGGGGTTCTTCATCTTCATTTCCCATCCATACTCAGCAAAGCAAAGAAACACTAAACATAATCCATTTATTGTTTAATCATCTGCTCTTCTCTGTCCCAAATTATCTCACGTGTTTTGTCTCCTCTTTGTTTTGGATTAATAAAATTAAAGACAATTTCTTTACAGCATTTACAGGGACCTCCAAAAAAGGAGAGATTTCACATAAACACTTTTATTCAATTGGCAGTGTTTAATGGAAAGTCCCTGGGGACAGTTTCAAACAGAAAAGTTAGATGTCTGTTTACCATCTTAAAAGATCATTCTTCCTGTTGTGTGGATGCAAGGGGTAAGTCTGAAAGCAGGTGACCAGTTAGGACGATTCTGCAAATGCCAGGAGACAGATGGTGGCTTCAAAGACTATCAGACCAAAGGTGAGACTATGTGGCATGTACTACCCCTATATCTTTTGCCAGGATTACATATGTAATCATGTTTAAGGGAATACATGTAAGTTATATTGTAGCTTAGGTGAAGAAGCCAAGAATGATAGGAAATTTGAAGACATCACAGAAAATCAGAAACATTTCACAGATTGCATCTATCCACATGTCTATTCTTGTTGTATAGTATAAATATTTTAACATAGCATTTTTATTTTTCAGTAAAATATTGTCCCTCAAGCTGTGATGTTGCCTTCACTAAAGATAGTTATAGTGTTTCTAATGCAAATATAGAGAAGAACAGGTAAAAATAAAATTTAAAAAATGGTAGAATTGTAAGTAAACTATCTGCTTTCTTCAATTTATGTGTCTCTTGGTTTAAGTGGGAAATTAACATTTAAGTTTTATACCACATTTCCTTGCCAGAACATTTGAAAATGCTTACTGAATGATAAGATGCAATTACATTTATTTTTATATGTCACCGTAATCTTTATCAAGAAGCATGTACTCACTTTATCCCTAGATGATATTAAATAAACTGACTTGAGTAAACAAAACCTCTATCTGCTTGGTATAATAATTAAAATGGTATTACAGAGGTTCAATTTGGGTGTACTGTGGGCAGGCACATCCTTAGTCAAGAACAGGCTCTGGCATATTACAGAGCTCTTTCTTTTTCCTTTAACTAATGAAACACTGCCTCTTCCCAGGCTCCAGTTCTGTTTCTCAAACACATGAAATGTAGTCAAAATGAACATCAAGGCTGGTTCTTTATATGAATAGTCACAAAGTTCTACATAAAATTTGTGCATGCCTTTATGAGAAAAGACAAGGAATTATTAGATAGTTACAAAGTCTTCGGTGTTTGTTTATTTTGAAAGAGAGGGAATGAGAGTGTGAGCAGTAGAGGGGCAGAGAGGGGGGGGTGGGTGGAATTCCAAACAGGCTCCACGCTTAGCGTGAAGCTGAACCTAGGGCGAGATCTCAGGACTGTGAGAATATGACCTGAGCGAAATCAAGAGTCCGATGATTAACTGACTGAGCCACCTAGGCACCCCATGTCTAGTGTTCTTAACATTTTCTGTTAGAAGGAAGGAGCATGAGATGACTGAGATTTCAATATTCCACTATTTCACAATTCCATCTTCCAACCCATGCTACAATCCAATCTTATTTCCTATGGTGGATGCACTTAGAAAAGATGCAAGTGTTATTCTCTCTCTAGAGCAAAAACAAAACCAAATACACACACAAACAAAAAACAGAACCAGTTTACTCAAAAGCATTTTTCCTACATGGCAAAATTTTGCATTCTTATTTGACTCCTCACACAAATGGTTGATCCTTCATTTTAGTTTAGCTCACCTCACTTCATGCCATACTACATCCATCACAAATCTGAATCTTAAGACTTCACCTGAAACTATACACTTCTTTCCACCTCTACTATTACTTTTTTTGGTCAAGACACTGTTTTCTCTCCTTTGGATGGCTGCAATAGCTTCTTCACTGATCCTTCAAGTAAGGAAACAGAGTAAAACCCAAATTATAATATGACACCAAAGAAGAAAATAGTGCTCTTTATAGTCTGAGTTCTATGTTATGGTTGATTGTCAGTGGGAAAAAAATAAGTCTCAACAAACTGTTAAAGCTTTTGATATTTACTCTCTTGTGCTAATGGCTTCTAAATGATATCATTGATATTTTTTAAAATATTTAAGTTTGCTGAAGTTCAGCTCAATTTTAAGTCAAAATTTTATGGTATAGTTCTTTTTGTAACATTTTACCATGAACAACTCCAAAGATGAGGTGTAATGGTCTTCCAACTTCCATTTGTGTTATATCTTCCTCGGGCTTTTAGTAAACAGACTTTATTATAAATCTTCAGTCTATATTCTCACTTTCCAAAATATCGCTCCTAACCTTAGAATATCCAATGACTTCTCACCATATTTGGCATAAAATCAAAAGTATGTAACATGGCTTACAATGTCTTTAAACTCTCTTCCAACTCTTATCTTCCTTGCTCACTCTATTCTAGTCACACTAGACTCCATATGTTTTCTTGAATCTGCAAAGAAAGCTTCTACCTTAGGACATTTGTATTTGATTTTCAAAAGAAGAATATTTGAATACGTATGACTTTGTTCTCACTTCAATCAGGTATCTATCTACTCCAATGCCAGTTTCTCAGAAAGGCTTCTCTTGACCAGTGGATATTAAAAATACACCTCACTCCCTTTCCAGACAGTGACTCATCTCCACCAGTTAATACTACTGGCTAATTTCATTGTCTTTGGACCATTCATCAGTGATAGAAATTAAATATTTAGTAACTCACTGTCTCCTTCACACCAGAATGTAAGCCCCATGCCAGCAGATTCTGCTTATCTAATTCATTGCTAAATTTCCCAAACCTAGAATTATGTTTAGCCCATGATAAGTGCCCAGTAAATATTTCTAAATCAATACTGATTTTCTTTTCATGTTAGCCTTTGCTCAAGAACCTCCTGCCTAAAATAAGTGCCTTCACTTCTAAATCAGTCAGTTACGGGAACATCTTAAGTCACAGCCCCTTTGTTCTTCAATCAGCTCCAATATTTTCCTTGATTATACCTATGAGCTCAAATTTGGCAAATCACTATTCTTTACCCAGGAAAGATGTATATAAGAAGGATTTGTATTATTTAATGTGGGCAAGTAATTTCATAAAAGCATAATTGGTCAGATAGCAATTTTCTGGAATGAGTACCCAGGGGGAGTAATAATACTGTGAGGGATGACAGTACCATATAATAGTTGGACAACTAGCGAGCCTACGTGAATATGAAGAGATAATAAAGCAAAGATCAAAAGGATGTCCTGACAAAATGTTGTACTGGGAATGAAATGCTGCCACATTCACTTCTGCATTAAAACTGCCACATCTTGACTTCTTCAGCCTTACTGATTCCAATTCTTTACAGTCCTTCTTTACTGTCTATTCCTACCAAGAATCATTTTATGATTCTCAAGCTTTGTAGCTCTTATTAACAATTTATTGACACTTTGGCCATGGTTTGTTTTAGATACAACTGGTTACCTTGACATTTTCTGTTTGCACATTTTAAATTAGTTTAGATCACTTTTTGACTCTTATCACTAAAAACACAAGCTTTTCATTAAATAATTATTATTATTATATGATAATTACATTACATAATATACATAGCATTTTATATGTAATATATTATGATGTTATCATTGTTTATTGTTTATATTTGTCATATCTCTTATTATACCCAAGTTAAAGACTCAGAATTTTAAACAACAACAAAAAAAATGACATGTTTTTGGTTATTGGTTTTAATGTACAACAAGAGAAGAAAATATACTGATTCATTTCTAGTGGATTGATTCTGCAAATAAAGAGTGGTTCAATGGAACGAATGCTATCTGTTACAATGGGTCTGGTAAAAAAAAAAAAAGAATCAAGTGAAAGACCAAATATTTATTAAGATACTTCCTCAACCATGTTTACATGTATTGGAAAACATTTTAGAGTGAACCTACTCTACTATTAGGATTAACTACATAACAGTAATGAAATGACATGAGTTCATGGAAACATATACATAACACAAAATTTAAAAAAATTAAGAATCAAGCCTGATAGTCAAAAACAATCACAAATGATCAGTTTAATTTATCTGACATGGGTGGATATTATTTCTAGGATTTACACTGAAGCATTCTGAAGGTGTTACAGCATCTCTGAATTAAAGAATAGCACAGATGAAATTCAGATTTAGTCAATCAATGTAGTGACAAATTTACAGTTCTACATCTCAGACATTTGATTCAAAAGTTAGCCTAAGATGTGTACACATGGAAGAAGAGTGTTTTTTGTTTGTTGGTTTTTCTCCAGACGGTTAGACAAAGAAGTAAATGTACTTCTATTTTTAAAGTAAAGAAAAGAAAAGGTGTGAGTGAATTTGAGCAGCTATAACAAAATGCCACAGACTGGGAAACTTAACAAACATTTAATTCCCACAATTCTGGATTGTGGGAGGTCCAAAATCAGGGTGCCACCAGATTCTGTATCTAGTGATAGCTCTGACACCATCTTCTATTGCTGCTTTATCACCTAAGTTTATGTACTATTTTAGACATTTTGTTGACATTTCAACAATCTTTGCAGGATCTTTAGCAGGACTAGATCCCATCTCAAGAAACCATTTTCTTTGCTCATCCATATGAAGCAGCTCTTCATCCATTCAAGTTTTATCATAAGAATACAGCTCTTCAGTCACATCTTCAGGCTCCATTCTAGTTCTCTTGCTGTTTCCATCACATCTGAAGTTACTTCATCTACTGATGTGTTGAAACCTTCAAAGTCATCCATGTGAGTTAGAATCAAGCTCTTCCAAACTTCTGTGAATGTTGATATTTTGACCTCTTCCCATGAATCACAAATGCTTTTAATGGCATTCAGATTAATAAATCCTTTCCGGAAGGTTTTTAACTTACAGGCATACCTTATTTTATTGTGCTTCGCTTTATTACACTGTGAATATAGTTCCTTTTTCACAAACTGAAGTTTAGTGGCAAACCTATGTCAAACAATTTCTAGATGCCAGTTTTCCAACTGCATTTCCCACTTCATGTCTCTGTCTCACATTTTGGTAATTCAGTATTTCAAAGTTTTTCATTATTGTTATATCTGTTATGGTGATTTGTAATCAGTCAATTTGATGTGCTATTGTTATAATTTTGGGGCTTGATGAATCACAACCATATAAGACAGCAGTCTTAATCGATAAATACTGTGTACGTTCTGACTGCCACCAGCTGACCATTTCCTCCTCTCTCTCTCTCTCTTTCTCTTTCTCTCTCTCTCATCAGGCTTCCCTATTAACTGAGACATACCAATATTGAGATTAGTCCAATAAATAATCCTATCATGGCCTTTAAATTTAAGTGAAAAGATGATGTCATATGTCTCTCACTTTAAATTAAAAGCTGGAAATGATTAAGCTTAGGGAGGAAGGCATGTCAAAGGCCAAGACTGGCTCAAAGCTAGATTTTTGCACAAGTTAGCCAAGTTATAGATGCAAAGGACAGGTTCTTGGCAAAAATGAAAAGTACTACCCCATGAACACATAAAAGATAAGAATGTAAAACAACCTTATTCCTGATATAGAGAAAATTTTAGGTGCCTAGATAAAAGATCAAGCAATCTACAACATTCCTTCAACCTAAAGCTTAGGTTAGTACAAGAACCTGACACACTCTCTCTCTCTCTCAAGGCTTATTTATTTTTGAGAGAGAGACAGAGACAGAGACATAGAGTTAGTAAATTGGTTAGTTAGTTAGTTAGTTAATGGGGGAGGGACAGAGAGAGATGGATACTCAGAATCTGAAGCTGGCTCCAGGCTCTGAGCTATCAGCACTGAGTCTGGTGTGGGGCTTGAACTCACACACCATGAGATCATAACCTGGGCTGAAGTCAGATGCTTAACTGACTGAGCCACCTAGGCACCCCGGAACCTAACTCCCTTTAATTCTATGAAGACTGAAGGGTGAGGAAGCTGTAAAATGCAAGATAAAGGAGCAAGTACTGAGATAGAAGCTATAGCAAGTTATCCAGAAGATTTCACTGATATCATTAATGGAGGTAGTTACACTAAACAACAGATACTCATTGTAGACAAAACAGCCTTATATTGGAAGAAGATGCCATTTAGGACTGGCATAGCTATAGAGGAGAAGTCAATGCCTGGCTTCAAAACCTCAAGGGAGAGGCTGACTTTCTGATTTGGCTGCTGTAGCTGGTGTCTTTCAGTTAAATCTAACACTTATTTACCATTCTAAAAATCATAGGGTCCTTAAGAATTAAGCTATACTACTCTGTCTGTGCTCTATAAATAAAACAGCAAAATCTGAATGACAGTACATATCTTTACAATGGGGCTTACTGAATATTTTAAGACCGCTGTGGAGACCTATTGTTCAAAAACAAACAAACAAAAAAACAACAAAGATTTCCTTTAAAATATTACTGCTTATTGACAATGCACCTTATAACCAATGAGCGCTGATAGGGATATACAAGATTAATATTGTTTTCATGCTTGTTAACACAGCATCCATTCTGCAGCCCATGAATCAAGGAATAATTTTGATTTTCAAGTCTTATTATTTAAGAAATATATTCCTTAATGCTATAGTTGCCATAGACAGGGCTTCTTCTGATGGATCTGAGCAAAGCAATTGAAACCCTCCTGGAAAGATTCACCATTTTGTATGCCATTAAGAAATGGAGCCTGAAGATGTAAATGAAGAGCTGCAATCATATGAAAAACTTGAACAGATGAAAAGTGGCTTCCTATGGATGAGCAAAGAAAATGTTTTTTTCAGATGGAGTCTAGTTCTGGTAAAGATGCTACAGGGATTGTTGAAATGTCAACAAAATGTCTAGAATAGTACATAAACGCAGATGATAAAGCAGCAACAGGGTTTGAGAGGATTAACTCCAATTTTCAAAGAAGTTCTACTGTGCATAAAAGGCTATGAAATAGCATTGTATGCTACTGAGAGGTTGTTGGTAAAAGGAAGAGTCCATTCATGTGGCAAACTTCATCACTGCATTAGTTTAAGAGATGGCAATAGTCACCCCAGCCTTTAGCAATCACCACCCTGATCAGTCAGCAACCATCAACATCGAAGAAAGACCCTCTTCCAGCAAAGTTATGACTCACTGAAAGCTCAGGTGTGAGTTAGCATTTTTTGGCCATAAAGTATGTTTTATTTAATTTTTTTAGACATAATTTTTTTAGACATAATGCTATTGCACACTTAGTGTAAAATTAATATTTCTATGCACTGGGAAACCAAAAAAAATTACTTGACTTGCTTTTTTGTGATATTTACTTTATTGTGGTAGTCTGGGTCTGAATCAGTTATCTCCAAGGTAAGTCTGTGTTATTCAAGGGGAAAGAGTTGGAAAACAGAGCTTGTGTTTATTACGATAATTACCTTGATTTGCCATGTAATTTTGTGTGAATCTCATCCCATGGAGATAGGATGGACAACACTAGTTGAGAGTCCCAAAATAAAAGCTCAGGCTTTACATAGAATGGGATGGAACACTGAGATGATTATTTGCATAATTCACATATTAGAAGCATTTTGCCTCAATTATCTGTAGTTTAGGAACAAACGTTTTTCTACACAAATTATCAAAGTACCTGCTGTAATTCCCAATGGGCTATTGTGTGAGTAATCACAATCATAATGCACTCCTTCCAGTTCAAATTTTTGTGGCTATACCCATGACAACTCTAATTTAGTCAGTTTCATTCTTCTTACAAATCAAATCCTCAAAGCTGTAAGACAGAGTAAAATTTGCATCTGATACAGCAAAAAATTTAAAGGAACACTTTGTTTCATTTTAAAATGTCTTTTATGAAAAATAAGTGGAAGTTGTTCCTGTTGAGAACTTCAAAATCTTTCTGTGATAGCAGAAGCAAACAAAAAAAGATAATTTATTTTCAAAACCTGCATTTGTATGTAGTAGAATTCAATGATGCCATCTTTCTTCCAGCCAGACATTATCTTTTTTCAGTTGTCCATGAAGGAAGATGAAATATATGATGAGTTCCTGAAATCAGTTCAGAGGAGACAAATCCTAGACTGGATCTAATGGGGCACCTTGGAGCAAATATGGGAGTCTTCTTTAAGTTAATTGATGAATCCAGGGAAAGATATGAAATTGTGGAAAGCACACTCAGACACAATATAAATTTTTTTTAAAAAATGTAATTCTCAAAGGAGAATAAACACAGTAATAATCAGCTCCTGTACTGGTTTTACTGCTCTTACAAGCAACTATGATGAAGCAAAAACATAATTTCAACTACAGAAGAATTGACACTAGCTATTTCTAGATAAAAGATAACCACCACAACAAAAAAGCTATGCTGGATGCCCTGCATTGGTTCTATCAATCTCCTTCTGTTTTCTGTCCACTTGAAGAGACTGAAAAGCATTAAGCTAACTTTTTCATGCAATCTCGAAGCTCAGGTTTTGGATGCTAACTGATGTGCACTGAGAAATTGAGAAGAAAAAGTGTGAGACCATTTCCTGCCCATTTTAGCATTTTCACTTGGGAAGCACAATTGTTGTAAACAAGACAGGTGCTTGGAGTGGTGCTCGGTCCGTCATCCAGCTTCCTGATGGGAAGCAGTGTGGGCACAGCAATAGAGGCCATGGCATCATCACAAGCATTTCTGCTTCCTGCACTGCATCTGTGGAAGTCCTATCTTCAGTTACCAAAGTGCTCAAGGGCAGCTGCCTCTGCAGTGGTAGCAATGTAGTGGGTTTTTATTTCCAGCACAGTTCTAGTAAAGAGAACTATGGTAGCTCCTGATGTTCTGTGTTATTTTGGATGCCATTTCCAAGGGCACAGTCTGGGATTCCCTGCTTTATCTCTTCCAACAATTCTGACAGCATTCTGTACAAAAGCACTTCCTGATGCAAATACCAAGGTGTCTGTTCTCTGCACAGAATTGGGACTGATGTACCAAAAATTATACAGACAAAAGTTATTCTTTCAGACACAGTGGATGCTCATTCCATAAAGGAGAAGTCTCTACCTCTCACAACTCCAAACGAATTATCAATGTATTTTTAAACAATACAAACAACCAACTAAGTCTTAAGGCCAGGTGAGGCATTTCACATGGATAAGACATTGTTCTTACCTATTCAGATAAGCTGAACTGTCTACCAAGCCACAAGGGAAACATTAATGGTTTTTGTTGCTGTTAGTGCTTCTCTTGCTTTTAGTAAGTAAAATAGCATCTGCCAACAACACTAAAGATAACAACAAATAAATAGGAGCTTATCTGGCTATATAAGTATTGCCTTTTCTGTGAGGCAACAGGACTAACAATACTCTTCAGCACAATTTAGAGGCGTGTTTTATTACATGGATTTGTTGGGAAATGAGTCTCATTGTTGATTAGTAATACATAGGGCTTCCTTAGCATTGATTTATAAATATAGTATAACCACCTTTTTTTGTGTGAGAGAGAGAGCACAAGTGAGTGAGGGTGGAAAAAGTGATCAGGAGGGAGGGAAGGAGGAAGGGAGAGAGAGGTTGATAAGCCCACGATGGGGGGGGGGGCAGAGAGAGAGAGAGAGAGAGGCAGGGCTCACCCGAAGCAAGGTTTGAGCTTATGAACTGTGAGATCATGATCTGAGCCAGACTCAGATGCTAAACTAACTGGGCCTTGCAGGTGCCCTATAACCACTTGTTTTTTAGTGAAACTGGACGGAATAATAACAATAGAGATGGATACATCTTCTTTAGCATCACCTTAAAACAGGGAGATTAAACAGCTTTGGATTAATTCTCACATTAACATAATAAAAGTTGCTAAGAAAATTTATATAACCTTATCAAGTAAATACTGTCATTAAGATGATAAAGATTAACAGAATATTTTAAATGCAGACTTAATCATTAGATTTTCAATTTTGGAACACAGTTTGAGTGGTTCACCTAAGGATTAGCAGGCTTTGGAGAATTATTCCATATTTATTAGACTCCCAGGACACTAACAGATCAACCAGAATGTCAATTTGTTAATTTATAACTACTGACGGGACGCTCCAGTGACACAATTACTAACAGATACCATCCTAACAAATTCCTCCCAGTATTATGGTATGTGAGAAACCAAACCTGAAAGTTATTTGTTAAAGCAGAGAGCAAAAACAAAAGGAATTCCATATAATGGAGCTGAGGACTTCTGAGTTTTATGAACAGCTTAGAAAATTATGAGGGCTGCACTTTAGAATTCTACCTTTTTGACAACTAACATACTTATTAATGTGTTCCCAACACTATATCATTAAACACACACACAAACACACACACACACACACACACACACGCATGCACACATTCTAGACCTGTATTTCACAAATATTTTAACAACATTTCACCATCTGAATTACCATTTCATCATTTGACTTGCTTTTCTACCATCAAAAAATGTTTGTTACCATACCCTTACCTAACTGAACAAAGCTGTTAAAATTAAATGGGAGTTACCTGACACCGTCTATATTTTAAAGTTACTCTTTGCTACCATCTTAAACCACAGATTATCTTTTGGGCTAGGCCTCTTCCTGGAATGAATTTCACATATGTACAAATCTTTACTGCACATCTGATTCATTCAGCTCCAGTTCACAAACTGATTCTGGTGTTGTTTTCAAAGGCTTAAAGTATGTGGTATGTGGATCCTATACCCTTTGTGTACAGACTAAAAGCAGTTGGCCATTAGGAAGAAATAGCTATAAAACTCTATATCTTCTTGTACACATAGCTTGTATAGGTTTAGCCACAGAGACAATAAATGTATAAAGAATTGATAGGAGAATCCAATCTGAGATTCTCCCTAAGACCGTATAAAACAGTATTTCTTGGGGTGCCTGAGTGGCTCAGTAGGTTAAGTGTCTGACTTTGGCTCAGGTCATGATCTCACAGTTTGTGGGTTCGAGCTCTGCATCGGGCTCTGTGCTGACAGCTCAGAGCCTGGAGCCTGTTTCGGATTCTATGTCTTCCTCTCTCTCTGCTCCCCTGCTTGCTCGCTTTCTCTCTCCCAGAAATAAACAAAAACATTAAAAAAATTAAAAAAATACAGTATTTCTCAAGGTAGATAATATAACCCCGTAGATGGGATGTTAATACCTCTTAGGCATATATACAGCCTCACACCACCTCCTTTGAGTCAAGTATCTGCAGAAACACTCATAGGCACACCCACAAAAATATCAATCTAGTGTTCAATACTCAAACAAATTAAGGAAATCCTGGGATACACAAAGTAAAACAGGTACTTTACTGGAGGACTTTGAATAATCTTTAACATGTTATATACACATAAACCTCCAATAAGGTTGCACAGCATACAAATTTCCTAAACTCATTTGATCACAAAAACATTTTTCCAAAAATATCTTACAAACTGGTGTCCCAAGGAATATTTTTTTAGAAACTGGTACTTTAAACAATTGAAGTATACATATTGTGAGTGAT
The DNA here is from genome assembly GCA_017311185.1 of Proteles cristata cristata. NCBI lineage: Eukaryota > Metazoa > Chordata > Mammalia > Carnivora > Hyaenidae > Proteles > Proteles cristata. The sequence goes on from JAESUZ010000815.1 coordinate 2,043,105, forward strand.
TAGGTGGGAGACAACTAAAAAGGGATAAATAAGGGGAAGAAACAAATATTCCTCCTCTCAGAACACACACACACACAGGAATATCTTCAATTACAAGAATAGCGTACAAGGAAATGGAAGGGGAAAGTATGTTTAAATCTGGGTGGGATCTCATGGATTATGTGAATAAGTTCGTTCATTTCAAAATGATTTGTATAAGGTCATATAGCCAGTTAATGACAGAGCTAGGGCTGTATCAACTCACCATACCTTTCACCCTAAACATTGTGGTGACAAAAATATAAATTAGTGTTAAAATATATATGTCACAAGATGCTATAGCCTGAAAACAGTAAAAATAAAAACAAACAAGAATCTTAATCAAAGACTAAAATGATATATGCCAGTTTTATTACTGTGCTTAATTATGCTTCTATTACTCACTGTCTTTAGATTTGATACTAAGTTCCTATAGTAAATGTCTACAACATTAAAATTTTCTAATGATCAAGGAATATGAAGAGAAAAAAATGCCAACTTTACTTGACATCAATTCTTTAATGATATGCAAAATAAAGAATTAAAATAGATAATTGTGATACTATATTTAAAGATAAAAAATTATCAAATAAATAGTAACTCAGAAATTATTTTGCAAGGCTAGTTGCCAGAAGGTAATAGCTTCTCTTTTTTCCTTCTCTTTTCTCTCCTTCTCTTATTTCCTTCTTCTACCATGATCAAGTTTATTCAGATAAACAGGTTTCAGTAATTAGACATAATGGATTTCAAATATATGATGCAGCTCTTTTACTTTATGAAAAGAGCTTTTATATTCCAAATTTCAGATTGGCTGTTAAGAAATCCTGCCAAACATTCTGATCTCCTTGGTATATGGATCATGATAGGATCATCAAGAGAGTCCCACTTTGATTATTAAAATCCATCAAGAAACAAGCAGACATGTGAATCTGGACAAAAAATAATACTATGAGGATAATGATTTAAAAATTCTCTATAGCATGAAGCCGACTTTGTAGGGGAATACATGAACACTGTGTGAATAAAATGTATTTCACCAAATTCATAGGAAAAATAGTACCAGCAACTGAAGCTCAACACATGTTGAATACTTGCTTTGGTGAGTTTCAAGCATGTTGCCAAATGACAATAAATAGTAATTTAGTTCTTTGCAGTCTGACAACTGAACCAACAATAAAGACAAATTTATAGAGGAACAGAGCGCTGAGAGTGCTTTTTCCTTCTCTTTTTACTAGGCATTCAGGACAGTCTTTTATTATTGTGTACTGATTGTAAATCACAAGGGTTACTTACTTCAAAGTATAAATTAATCTAATGTGAATATAAAAATTAAGGCATAATTTCATATCACTGCCCACAACATCAAGCATACAGTATCAAAAAGGGAATTCTGAAAGTTCTCTGGAAATGTGTCTTCAGATCAACATCTTTGGTAACTCTGTCTCTCTCTCTCTCTCTCTCTTTTTTTTTTCTCTGAGCACTTAGTGGATAACCTTGATCACTTTGTTAAAATTCCAGATCCCAGAAGGAATGCATGATAATAATTAGCTACACACAAACCACACACACACATACACATACAGAGCATCATGTCTCAGAAAAAAAGTCATTTTATAAAAATATACTTAATGTAAAATGAGAAGCTTTTAAGAAGTATAAAGATTTTAATAAAACATGCATTAGCTTATAAAACAACAGTTAATAAAAGTGTATCTCTGGGAATAAAGAGTTGTAACATCCATCACAGATGGCTCTTAGGGAATAATACAAAACCAGTTATTGAAGCCAAGGTTTTTGTGCAAGATTTTTATTTCCACAAGATATTCTGATCAAAAAGTCTTGATTCTAAATAGCCAAACACCAATAAATGACATTTTTTTGTTTGTGTGGGAGAGTAGAAAATCGAGATACAATTTTTCTTTTAAAAAGCCCAATAATTTAGAAGAAAATAATTGTCTTAGCCATTTCTTCTTTAGCTATTCAACTAAGAGCTGAACCATTCCTGAACTTTTTCAAGTGGAATTCTAGAACCAGAATTGATTGATTGATAAATGAATGAAAAGCATACAACTCCAAGTTTGATGTAGCTTATTGGTTTCTCATGGAATGAGAATCACAGAGAAATCCTGACACTCCCCTCTACTTTTATTATAAAAGGCATCTGAAACCCTGATAATAACTAAGTATGTATGAGTGAGATCAGAAGCACATTCACTATTTTATGCATAAAAAGACCTAAATATAAGATAGCAGAACTTCCTTCCAAAGAAAAAATCTAATCAGACCCAGGAAGGAGAAGGGTTAAAAAAAAGTCCACAATGTTTTGTTCTATTTAATCTCTGCACTAAAAATTAATTGACCTCTGTTTTAAGAGCTTTGGCTCCAATACTGTTTAATTGAACTGCCTTAGGATGGGGAGACTCTAAAAGGTTTGAATCAAGTTGCTTCTGTGGTCACTGAGGTTAGGACCCAAAATAAATCTATTGAGACACATACCCAGGGGAAGTCAGAGACTAAGTCCATTAAAGTCAATAGTCATTGAGTAGAATCAGTATCTTATAAACATTTAAGATTAACATGTGAGAATATCATGTAGACACAGATCAGATCTTAGCCATTATACTGGCTGGTTTTCTAAATGTCTCTGGTAATGATCTGACAGAGTTTCTGAGAGTTGTCTCTAACTGTGTCTCTAACTGTAATTCTGTTCTCACCCTTACTCACATCCTTAAGTTAAAGAAGTCATTTTTTATTTGGTGAAACTAACAGGTAAACACAAAATTGACATAAATGCATACTTTTTCTTTAAATTTTTTAATGTTTATTTATTTTTTTGAGATAGAGACAAAGAGAGACAGTGAGAGCAGGGGAAGGGCAGAGAGAGTAGGAGAGGCAGAATCTGAAACAGGCTCCAGGTTCTGAGTTATCAGTGCAGAGCTGGATGCAGGGCTTGAACCCATGGACTGCAAGATTGTGAGCTGAGTGGAAGTGACTCAGTGCCCTGAAAGATAATGCATTTGTGATAAGGCTACATAGAAAGGGCTGCTAAACTCAACTGGAAAAATTTGGAAAGAATATACCTTAAAAAATGAGTAAGAGATGCCTGGTTAGAGGGAATGAGAACCTATGATCTATGATGAAGGAGCAACATACAAAAACAGACACAGCAATGTGAAAATAAAGTGTGTTGAAGGATATATAAGTACTATTTTTAGGAAGAACATGTGATTTGAGTAAGTAGAGGCAAAGTAGGCCAGCTTCCTGCAAGGAAACCAGATGATGAAGTTTTATTTTATCTTAAGATAAATAGGGACCTACATCAAGTGATTTTGATTTTAAGTAATGGAGTAGCATGGTCACTGTAGCAGAGTAATAGAGATCGGAGTAGACTTTTAAATCCACATGGAGTGGACAATTTCACTAGTAATCATTTCAAAAAGATAAATTAAAACAACATGAATGGCTTTTAACCAATCAGATGAAGAAATAATCATAAAGTTCAAGTTTATAAAAATTCAATATTTGAGCATATATCTCATAAATAAAGTATAACAAGGTACTATGATGATCTCTTCATCATTATGTGACATTGTGTAATCTTAGGATACTGTTACAAAGTTCCATAATCATATTCTAAAGTGCAAACTCACTATGAGCTGACATGGTTTGGGACGAGCATTTCTGCTGCTGCAGGTAGATAATTTTGTCCCAAGATTATGCTTGTATTTACAACAGGAACCCAGCCTGGTTATGCTTATCCAACCATATCCTATTGAGGATGCTTGGGGAGCCAAAGGCTATGAAATTCTTAGACTGGGCTGAAGCAAAAGGTCATATTTCACAATCACGAGAAGTCATTTCCTGTATCTATTGAGACTAAGAGGTAAAGATTTCTTACTAACTTCAAAAAATATTCCTTTATTAAACTCATTTTCTCAACTATAAACTGACAATTATAAACAGTATGCATATTATGTTTTTATGATGGCAATGTAGTATACATGTAGAATATTTAATGGATAAAATAAGCATTCAGTAAATGTTGCCTAATAATATGTCACTATTAGAGAGTTGTTAACTAAAGAAAAAGAAGTAAAATTGATTAAGACAGAGGTAAAGTGTCAAAATCCCAAAGTTCTCCCATCAAAGATTCAATTTACTGAATCTAGGCAGAGTTTTCAATAGAAAATAAGTTAAGGCTGGCATTCAAAAAGGAGCACACAAATAGAGAGGAGTAATAAGAAAGTCAGTGAATGGGGTTCATTCAGAAGCAAAGTTTATAAAAACTAAGGAATTTTATTTACTTTTGTCCAGGCATATTCTGCTGGACCAGAACTGAATGCATGAATGAGCTAGGCAAGTCCATATTAGAATCCTGAAAGTCATACTCAAGTTTTACAGAATAGTAAAATTCACACATGAAATGGAATGAAACTATCTACTCTCCACCTAAGAATGAATAATCTGATCCTGAATTATCTTGTTAACCAGCGGATTAACACAGTGAGTATTCTAAGTCTCTCAATCATCTTTGTGTACTTTGTCCTGAAAAAAAAAACAGCTGGCCATCACTACTTTTTTAATCCAATCATTCTTGTTGATTTGGGGGCATCTGTGTTCCTACCACAGTACTCTTCAAGAAAGATGGGGGAAATAATTAGTAGCTGCAAACATGCTTTGTGTGAATACCTTCTTGGAGAAACAATCTTGCTTACAAAACACTTCCAAAGTTTTCTTCAAAGCCTACAACTTTCTGGCTAAATCCCTAGATATTAAATATCAGGTATCTTTTTTAAAAAGTGGTAATATTGAACAAGAAATATAATCACACTTTCCCCAAGGTGCCTTGGTTAATATACTTCATTGAGCGTATTATTTTTAGTCTTTGCCCTCTCACAATATTGCTTAGGACTGATTTTCAATGTTAAAAGGAGGCCTCTCTAAGTGGCTATATTAGAGTCAATTGGTGGTCCTTTTTTAAAAGTGTTTATTGTTGGGGGGGCTAGGGGCAGAGAGAGAGGGAGACAGAATCTGAAGCAGATTCTAGGATCCAAGTTGTTAGCACAGAGCTCAACGCAGGGTTGGTACCCAAGAACTGTGGGACCATGACCTCCGCCAAAGTCAGAGGCTTGAACAACTGAGCCACCCAGGCACCCCAAGTGATGGGTCTTTTCAAAAAATATAGCCTTCCACAACTCACCTTGTCCACTTCCCTTCAAGATTCGTATACTTCTCTCCCATTTAAAGACTGTCTTTTTGAGCCACTGTCCCTAACGCTAGTGTATCTAAGCATTTTTGATTCGCTAAAATGAAAAACAAAAGTTGAGACCCACAGGGACAGTGTAGTGTTTAGCAAAAGCTAATAAATTCAGCCCCAACTCACAACTATCGCCAGTTCTCTCTTTATGTGCTGTTACACAGTTTTTCACTGTCTCAATTTTCCCCTCAGCAAAAGAAACATAGCTATGCCTCCCTAATGCACACAGTCATTTAACACATTCAGTAAGTTGTAGGTATTATTGTGGTAGATTTGGGAGGTTCTCTGAAAGCACCAGTATTTGCATTTCTAAAGTAGAAGACAGAAGATTTAGTTGTCTCATCTCTGCCTTTGTTTTTGCCATTTAGTACTGTCTAATATATGAAATCTGTAGCTACTTTTTTTCTACTACAAAACAGGAAGAGCATACAGAGATGTGGTGGGTATCCAATGAGATGAGATAGAAAATATAAATTTTAATGTTGCACTAAAGTATTTAAATATACCATTATGCAAATTTTAAATGCAAGTCCCTTTGACCTGTATGATTGTTTTTCTCCTCATACTAAATTAAAAAAAATTTTTTTCTAAAAAGAATGCTTTCCTCAGGTAAATTCTGAGAAAAGCATCTATGGAAGAGTGGACAGTGCCAGGTATTGAGGTATATTCCCATCAGTTCATTATCTTTGCTTATGTGGTACAATAGAGATTTTATGTAATTATACATGCAAGGAATATTTCAGCTTCATTATCAACTCACAAATTTCCAAGGTGAAGGAAGAGCTCATCATATCCAATGGAAGTTATTTTCTGGCATGGTGATAAAATGCACGGGTTACAAGGAGTGATAGAGGAGCCTGGACTGGCTCATATCTCTGCCCCACTCCCATCATTAACTTACTTCTACACATTTAATCTTTTTTCTACAGAGACTGAAATTGCACAGCTTAAATCCGACTTTGTCAAAAAATATTTATTCTCGTTAAAAGATTTCCATTTCATTTATTATTTATAGTTCGAAATGAATGTTCTATTCAGCATTTCAGTGAATTGCTTAACAAAACTCTCTTTCGTTTTCTAGGTTTGCCAAGCATTGCCTTACGAATCAAATGCAACCTAAGATACAAATAATATTCTTCGGATATTCTAATGTCTATTGCTTGGCCATCCCCAGATTACTAAAAAAAAGTAGTTGTTTTAAAAACACATATTACAGGATAAATTAATACTATTACTAGGACATATTAAATGTAAAAAAGTTGCTTAAGTAAACTTGGAAAGTAATTTTACCTGACAACTTTGAATAGCCTAGCTATTTGACCATCAGCATTCCATTTGCTAGGGACAAATGCATTTGGATTAGTTGAGGTAATCACTAACATGGCAGGGGCTGGGGCCTTTTGTTTGAATAGTTTCCAACAGCTGCCTCAGTCAATGTCTGAAATACTCAAATCACACAGCAGCACTCCTTGCGCTGGTACCGCTTGTTATTTACTATTTATTAGGGATTATCATTTACCATAGAATCCTTGAAAATAGTCAGGGTCCTTTGCTTTTGCTAGGCATTTTGGTCCAGTGTCAAAATAAATGGCTTTAGCCATTATTTTATTTATGTTAAGAGGATTTTCAAAGTGTTGGATTCTATTTGTTAAATATTTATGTATTTTCACTAAACTATACACAATCATACTTTATATTCCTTTTTGTAATTTTTGCCACTGATTTATTCAATACAATCATACTTATTTTCCTTATGTTTAATAAAGATTAATAAGCAATCCATTGTGTGTCAAAAATATTAAAAAATAGGGGCGCCTGGGTGGCTTAGTCGGTTGGGCGTCCGACTTTCGCTTAGGTCATGATCTCGCGGTTCGCGGTTCGTGGGTTCGAGCCCCGCATCGGGCTCTGTGCTGACTGCCAGCTCAGAGCCTGGAGCCTGTTTCAGTCTGTGACTCCCTCTCACTCTGACCCTCCCCTGCTCACGCTGTCTCTCTCTCTCTCCTAGGAATAAATAAATAAATAAAAACATTTTAAAAAATATTAAAAAATATAATTATTGACCCAAATCACCAAGCATTCTGTGTCTGAAAACTACATTTATTCCATCACAGCACTGTCTTGTCTTTTCTTAACTAGACTGCATAATTTTTCTTTACTTTTCTACCAATTTTTATGTTAGCATTTGCAAGAATAATTTTCTGTAAATCAAAAAAATAAATGGACATATCTTGAAATTCTTATGCATACAGTTTCCCCAGGAACAGATACTCCTGTGCAGGAGAGATGGAGAGGAGGAGACAGAGAGAGCAAACATCAGCATGAAATATCGAATGAGTGTATGTGTGTCGGTGTTACAATGTGACTTCAATTTACAGCAATATTCAGGAAGAAAAGCACAGCTACTAGTTTGTGAATTTCTGGACTAAGAAATCAAAATAAATCAAAATCACAAATCACCCTTTTGGAAGATGCATGATAACTCTGATTTGCTAAGAAAAAAGTCAACAAACACAGGTCATTATTACCAATTAGCATAAATCTAATAGTTTTCAAGGTATTTTAACGAACACTACAGTTGATGAGCGTATAATTATCAACTCTGTTTCTTGTTTTTTAAAATTCGCACCTTCACTTTCACATTGTGAACTATCACTCAGTGGCAAATTACAGTTCTCATTTAGGTGACACTGTAATAAGCATTAACGAATTAAAATTAACTCCATAACTTGTTACTTACATAAACAGTGAAATTACATGCGTATGTATGTGTTTATTCAAAATAGCTAGTGAATACATTTGTCTATTCATATTTGCATATATAGGTTTCTAATAACCTTAAACTACACTAGAAAAATCTAAGAATACGGTTTACTTATCTGTAAACGAAATCCTTCAAGGGTGACATATCATATGAATTGAAACACTCACTGTGGAAGGACTGAAGAATATTAATGGTCCACTCATCTGTTAATCTTCCTGTTTTTGTTATCTGGATACATCTGAGCTGATTTGAAGATTCTCTTGATTCAATCCAGCAAATCATGTCTTCATTGTAAATAAAATCCAGAGTATGAATTTCATTTCCATTGACTGAGCTCAGGGTTGCTATTTTACTGCCATTAAGATAGAAAACCTCAATTGTTTCAGAATTTGCAATTAATAGCATAGGTGGCCTATCTGTTGGTTCTAGAATAAAAGAGAAAAAGAGAAATTAGTAAAAAAGAGTCCTTTTTTTCATACTTTTGCATTACTTACTATATCTTATTCCTATATTTTAAGACATTTTTAAAATTTTAAAAATGCTTGCAAAAGTATTTATTAATAACTCATATATGCTTCACTGACTATATATTGCATTTTGCTTCTTTAAAGAAAACATAGTCCACTGAGTATTTGTATTCTTTATTTCCTTAATCATAATGTATTATGTAAATGTGAGGACGATGCTGCTTGCTTTCGTTGTTGGTAAATAAAGGAAGGGCTGTGAAGTTGGCTTTTTTGTTGTTGTTATTTTGTTTTACTTTTATTTATTTATTTATTTATTTATTTATTTATTTATTTATTTATTTATTTATTTATTTTTAGCAATGAGGATAGATCTGGACTGACCTCTCCATACAGTTTTATAGACTTCCCTTGTGAGCAAGGACATTCTTTTTTGAGGTGGATGCATGAAGCCAAAGATGAATTTTCTGGAATAGAATGTGCAAATCTCAGAAGCTCATACTAACAGAACCTGTGACTTCAGCCTTACTGGCTCCTTGACTGAGTCCAGGAGTCAAACAATCACAAGATTATGACTAGATTAAGATTACTGAGCTACTTCTTTCCATGTCCTTTTTCTTATAGTCAAGAAAATGAGATTGTAGAGGTAAAACTAACTTGCTCGATACTACTGTTAGAACAATGCATCTTTGCTTTTGTGAGTATTGGTGAGTGATGAATATGCACTAATTGACCAAAATTTCAATGCCTGTTAAGAGTTAAAAGTAACACTGAAATGCCATATAAAATTAGTGTTGAAATAGTTTAGCCACACAGTCATAATCAGAGTAGCTTTTGTGGTAATTAGGAAATAGGATGAATTTGGAAATCTTTAATTCCTCTTTTTTTTTTCTGTCTTCCATCCAAAGTGTCAATAAATATCTTTGATTTTGATGTCAAAGCATATCAGGAATCATACCACTTCTCAGTGACTATTACTACCACCCTGCTCCAAGCTGCCACTGTCTCTCAACTAGATCATTCCAAGAGCCTTCTAACTGGTTTCTCTGTTTTCATAGATGCCCTCCTTGTCTTTTTGTCTTTCTCAACACAATAGCCAGAGTGATACCTTTAAAATGTTAATGTCACTCAAATCAGTTTTCAGCCCAATACCTCAGAGGTTTCCCATTTCAATCACAGTAAAAGCCAGTCTTTATAATAGCCTGTAAACCCCTCCATGAGCTGTCTTCTCATCACCTGTTTGACCTCATTTCTTTTATCTCCTTAGTAATGTCACACTTGTCTTCTCCCTCCAGATACACCACCCTTCTTACTGTTCCTTGAAGAGGCCAAGGAAGCCTCCATCTGAGAGGCCCTTCCTACCTCCTAATAACCCCCCATATATCAGAATGCGTGATTGCTCACCTCTGTTCAGTTAGTATTTGAATGCTACCTTTCTAGCAAAAACTTCTCTTATCACTTTACTTTTTGAAAATTGAAAGCTTCTACAAACTAACTTTCTATAACCTTTCCTACTTTATTTTTCCCATATAACCATCAAACATTGCACATATTTTTTCCTGGTTTATCTTTTTCTACTTCTGCCTCTGTATCTCTAGCATTAGAATCTAGTGGTTATTCAATACAATTTCCTGAATACATAAATGGACACATGGAATTCTTGCAGAGCAGAGTTCTTAAGAAGCATTCTGTGAAATGTTAAAAAATAATTTGGTTTCTTTAACTGATGAATGGAATACAGAAGAAAATTTGGCTAACAGAAAATTTCATAGACACCACTTAATCATTCAAGAAACTGATACTGAGCATTGTAAAGATAGGAAAAAAAGGAAATGTATTTACTATGAGTAATATAATTAAATAAGTCTAAACTTTTCAATGATTATTTATTGGTCTTCATCATTTCTGATGTGAGTGGGGATATCAGGCTCTTTGTATTTTACTCAGATAGAATGTCATTTGAATTTTTACCCTCTGAGGAATTAAATCAATCAAGGCATACAATTTTTCTCCACCTCAGAAAGAAACTAGAAGTTTCTGACTTAATAAAAACTTCAAGACAAAAAAAAAGAAACAACAACAACAACAACAACAAAACAATAACAAAAAGTCTCAATGAGATTATAAAATTAATTAGCCTAACAGTTTCTTACTGATAGACAGACTTGCCCTGGACTACCTAGTATAAACCAACAAAAAAGAAGTATCAAAAATGCTAAGATCATTTCCATGATAAAGCATTAGGAAAACTGTGAATTATCTCTGCTTAACAAAACCTTGTCTAGGGACCACAATGAGTCTTGCTTAGCCAGTTGGCTTCCCTCTTAACTTCTTTTTAAAAAATTTTTTTTTTAATTTTTATTTATTTCTAGGAGAGAGAGACAGCGTGAGCAGGGGAGGGTCAGAGAGAGAGGGAGTCACAGACTCTGAAACAGGCTCCAGGCTCCGAGCTGGCAGTCAGCTCAGAGACCGATGTGGGGCTCGAACCCACGAACCGCGAGATCATGACCCAAGCGAAAGTCGGACGCCTAATCGACTAAGCCACCCAGGCGCCCCTCTTTTTTATTTTTTTTAAACATTTTATTTATTTCTAGGAGAGAGAGAGAGACAGCGTGAGCAGGGGAGGGTCAGAGAGAGAGGGAGTCACAAACTGAAACAGGCTCCAGGCTCCGAGCTGGCAGTCAGCACAGAGCCCGACGCGGGGCTCGAACCCACGAACCGCGAGATCATGACCCAAGCTAAAGTCGGACGCCTAACCGACTAAGCCATCCAGGCGCCCCCCATCTTAACTTCTTAAAGCCATTTTGAACCACGCATGCTTGCTCTTGCCATTCCCTAATTTAGTAGTCCAGACTTCGTCACTTTTCAACGCTCCCACCTCTGTTGTTTTCCCGTTGACCTTAGCACTCCTGAAACCTATCGGATCATACATTTCTCAGGTTATGAAGAGGTCTTAGATGGCTGTATTATCATGTTAACAAAGACACAGTGCCAGTCTGTCAGTGCTTACTGTCTTCATTTGACAACTGAAATGACCTTTGGTGACATTGCCTTTTATTAAAAAGTGAACCACACTGAATCTTCTTTGCTTCCAAGCTTTATGAGAAGTCCAGATGTAGAGAATAATTTCTTAAATGGCTACTGATCAGTAAATTTACTTATGTAACAAACATTCTTTGGAGTGAGGCTAGAATATGAAGACACACTAAGATTCCCCTTAGAAACTGAGAAGAAAATAAATTAATGGTCAATACAGGCAATGTTCACTTGACATAAGTTATAAATCTATTTGATTTTTGTAGTTGGTTTTTGAGTAAATCAGTTGATTGTAAAATATAACAATGTAATGTAAAATATAACAACTACTGATTTTATAACTTCTGATAAACAGAAAACCAATAAAGTCATAATTTGACATGGTACTTCACAATTTTACATGGTTTGATTTGATAATGGGGGCTTTAAAAATTCAAATGACATAGTGGAGGAAGGATACTTGTTAGTTGTGATAATATTCATATGTCTCAGCTCACTATTTAAAAAAAAAATTAAATGTTTTTTATTTATTTCTGAGAGAGAGAGACAGCGAAAGCAGGGGAGGGTCAGAGAGAGAGGGAGACACAAAATATGAAACAGGCTCCAGGCTCTGAGCTAGCTGTTCAGCACAGAGCCCGACGTGGGGCTTGGGCTCACAAATGGTAAGATTGTGACCTGAGTTGAAGTCAGACGCTTAACCGACTGAGCTACCCGGGCACCCCTGTCTCAGCTCACTATTAAATGTGGTTTCTCTCTTTACACAAATAAACATAAGGCATACTTATGGGGTTGGGAGGAAGCCAGTGAAACTCAAGAACCCATAAAAATAATCAGGGGCTAAGGGTATAAATCATTTTTTTCTACTTCATGAAAGCTGGCATATGTAATCTGCCTCAACCTGCACTAGGTCTGATCTCCAGTGTGCATCATTACCTCATGATCCCACATGCCAATGGAAGAGCATCATTACCTTGTGTAATGATGATAAAAGTCTCGCAAGAACAAATGTGATGTTCTTATCAAATGCCATCCTTAGAGTCAGTGGACGGTATTCCCAAAGAAACAGTTGGAAAGCACATTAGATGACTTTAGTCGAAGGAATACATACATCAACTTAGAGAACCAAGACTTAACTGAATAAACCTCTCCATCGGGTTATTAGTTGAGTCCTGCTGGGGGAGCAAAAGCGTCCTCACTTTCCTCATCATTCCCCATATGCCAGCAGCATAAAAAAAAAAAAAAAAAAAAAAAAAAAAAGGTATTTTCTCTCCCAGTTTGAAAGATGTATACTTATGCTCTGTATGGTCAGAAATTAGTTTTTTCCTATCATTTTTGTTATATTAACCAGTGCTACAACTTTTGAAGACTGATTAGAAAACTGTGAACTAGAGAGAGAAACTTGGAAACATGGAGAAACTCATTTGGCTAGTTTCACAATAATGCCTATTTAAATGCCAGGCCCTATAACTGTACCCCTGCAAATATTCCCTTACCCTCTCATAGCCATGACTATGCTGAATGTCTATGTATATACTTATAATATGTCTTGACAGATAGTTGATTCTAAATGAATGTTCTCAGAGCAAATACAACCTAAAACTTATTTTTAAGATTTCATTTAAACTTATTCTTCCATTCAATTCTAAGAATACTAGTTCAGCTATTTTCCTTTTAGATGATTAGAATTATGAATTCAGGTACTTACAAATAAATATAGACTTCATAAATATTTATGTTATAACAAATATATATACAAATATATATGTATATATTTTGGATACACATTTTGGATAGTTTGGATACAATTCAAACTTAAAATAATTGAAAGAGGATTTTTAAAAGTTTTACTTGTAATGCATCATACACAAATTATATAAAGGCTTTAAAAGCAAGAAAAACAGGATGAAGTTAGAAATGAGAAGGATGTTAACAATTTATAATGAAAATCACACCTCTGTAGGAAGGTGAACTACTATAGGAAACAAAATGAAGACCAATCCGTGTAAAGATACTAAATTTAAAAAAAGTCACCACAGGGGAACCTGGGTGTCTTAGCTGGTTAAGCGTCTGGATTTGTGTCAGGTCATGATCTCATGGTTCATGGGTTCGAGCCCTGCATCTAGCTCTGTGCTGATGGCTTAGAAATGGAAGCCTGGTTTGGAGTCTGTGTCCCCCTCTCTCTCTGCTCCTTCCCACTCACATTCTGTCTGTCTCTCTGTCTCCCTTTTTCTCTCTCTCCTTCAAAAATAAACATTAAAAAAAGTATTAAAAATAGCATATAACAGTGTGCAAAAAAACCAGAAAAAGTTAAATGTGAAATATTAGTTATAAATATAAATATGAATGATATAGTTTAAAAAGAAAAAGCATTATTCAAATAATATTATAAACTATACGTCAGAGTCAACTAAGGCAAACTAAAAACATGAATGAAGTTAATGTAAGTGGAAGAAAAAATGATACAGGGTTGAAAAATGTTCTTTTCATGTCACAAACATATATAGCCAAATTTGTTTCTCTTCTTTCCTCAACTATTTTTAATGGGAAAATATATTTAGTGAACTGAAAATCATTTAGAATATCATGCTATATATTAGAGGAAACTATTGTATCACATTTTATAAAGGAAAAAAAAACTACAATATGAACCAAATGTGGAAATATCAAGCTGCATTATAAACAGTATTGAGCTAAGCACAAAATAATGCATATTGGTAAACTCTGCTATAATTTATTTTAGCATTACTGTTTACTGTCACAATGTATTTATGCTTAACTATTATTTGGATGAAAATGCTTTATTTATTATATTTTTATTTTATTATTTATAGATCTATGGAATCCAACTAGAATCCAAAGAGATCATAAGATAGTCTGCCTTCAAGAAAAATAGAATCTAGTAGAAAGATTGAAGTGTATAAAATATACACTTTTTCAAAGTCATGTTTTAAAGTCAGGTTTACAAAAGATATACAGTGACATTGAGTTCCAAAGAATGGTTAGACATATCTTGCTATGATCTGAATATTACTTTTCTCCCAAATTCATATGTTGAAATCCTAACCCCCAAAGGTAATGGTACGGAGAAAGGGGGTGGCACTGAGGTGCTTAAGTCATGAAAGAGGAGCCTTCATGAATGGGATTGATGCCTAAATAAAGACTCTCTGCAGAGATCTCCAGCCCCTTCCACCTTGTAATAACTCAGTAGGTCTGTGACCCAGAAATCTTCACCAGAACATGCTGGCAGCCTGATCTCAGACTCCCAACATCTGGAACTGTGAGAAATTTCTACTGTTTATAAGCCACTGTGTTATTTTGTTACAGGAGCGTAAACAGACTAGACACATCTGTTTGGTAGAGTCAAAAGTTCCTTAAAGGTAATGGCATTTGGTCTCAGCCTTGCTTTAACAGAGAAACAGAAACTGAGAGCAGAGATGGAAATGTTCATGGAACAAATGGCCCTCATGAAAGCACAGATGTAGGAAAGACTAGAATATGCTGGGTGGATACAGTTCAGCTTTTCGGTTTTCTAGAAAGTAGAATATGTATGGGTGGTGAAAATACTTCATAATGATAGTAACAAAGCTAACCCCTTTTGAACATATCTTAGGAGCCAGACACTGTAATGCATGCTTCACATGTATTAGCTTAGTTGTTGTTGTTGTTGTTATTTTTGAGAGAGAGAGAGACAGAGAGAGACAGAGAGAGAGAGAGAGAGTCGAGCAGTCAGTCAGACAGAGTCTGAGCAGGGGAGGAGCAGAGAGAGAGACACACACAGAATCCCAAGCAGGCTCCAGGCTCTGAACTGTCAGCACTGAGCCTGATGCAGGGCTTAAGTCCACGAACTCTGAGATCATGAACCGAGCAAATACTTAAGTGACTGAGCTCTCCAGGCGGCCCTTGCTTCCAATATTCCCATTAGAAACAGACATCAATAGAAGAAATGTAAGTCCCAGAGAATTCTCCAAGGTCCCAGAACACTAGGTTCTACACTGTGTAAATAGACAGTTAATAATCTTATTTTTAATTATAAAGAAGGCAATCCAAACCCATTAAAAAAAAAAAAAGAAAACACTTGTGGACATAGGCACTTGATATCTGGATTACTGATACAGAAATGCTATTTTAATTTCTCAGAAAATAGGAAATAAGTACCTAAAATATGTGGTACTGAGTTCTAAAGTAGAGCTGGATTCATGTATCGAAGTAGAAGTTCTAAATTTTTTTTTTTAAGTTTATTTATTTATTTTGAGATAGGGCTCTGCACTAACAGTGCACTGTTAACTGACACAGGGCTGGAACTCACAAACCATGAGATCATGACTTAAGCTGAAATCAAGAGTCAGATGCTTAAATGACTGAGCCACCCAGGGACCCCTAGAAGTTCTAAATTGTAGTGATTATTTTATGTAAACAAGGAAGGATATGGAGTTTAGAATTATACGGAAATTTTAGAGTTGGATAATGGGGAGAATAATGGTATTATTAAAAGAAACAGCCATGGGGCGCCTGGGTGGCTTAGTCGGTTGAGCGTCCGACTTTCGCTTAGGTCATGATCTCACGGTTCGTGGGTTCGGGCCCGCGTCGGGCTCTGTGCTGACTGCCAGCTCAGAGCCTGGAGCCTGTTTCAGTCTGTGACTCCCTCTCTCTCTGACCCTCCCCTGCTCACGCTGTCTCTCTCTCTCCTAGAAAAAAAAAATTAAAAAATTAAAGAAAAAAAAAAAAAGAAACAGCCATGAAAGAAAGTTGAGTCAGCTTTAAGAGATGATGATTTTAATGCTGGCACATTATTAGTTTAGTGTCATGTCCTGTCATCTTTGGCATTACAAAAACTCACTCAGCTAAACTATTTATCCACCTACATTACCACAGACTTCTAAACAATTTTTAACTTTTCGTTATTTCGATCTTATTCGTGACATGAAGGTACCTTCATTTAGAGTATATTTCAATTTTAAATGTGATGATTGAAAAGCAATAAGATATGGTGTTTCTCAGGAATAAGGATCATTTTACAAAAACAATTAAAGTCAATAATATAATGCCATGCACACAAAAAAGCTTTTTCATTTTGAAAATAAACAGCTTTCAAATTTTCTTTTGTATTTGAAAGAGCTGGTCTACCAGAGCAAGAAAGTATTTCCCCTATTATCTGGAAGGCCTTATTTGGCATATGTTAAGCATTCAATAAATGAATGATGCATGGAGAAATGCTTGAATATGGACTCTCCAATGTTTCTAAAAGTATTTTACTGAATTTGCAAATTTAAGAACGATAGTGTTTTCCAATTTCAGTAAGGAAAATGAAATAAATAATGCATTGTGGTTTTTAATCAGGGAATTGAAAGAAATTTAATTGATAACCACTGAAGGGTTACATTAGTAAAATTCAAACTCTCAGAATAGAATTCACCCAAATTTTAGGTTACTGGATGACTATTAAAAGTAGTAGATTATCCAGGTATGGTCAATTATTATTAGTTACTGAGGAGAGGTGGCTATTTTTTAATCTCTTTACCATCTTCCTAATTGTAGGAAACAAGAACTAATTTACCTTTAGCAATACATTTTTCCCAAATGTATTTGACATGCCCCTCTAAGTTAGAAATTGCTAATAATTGAGTTTAAAATGTAATAGATGTTGGCTTATTTTAAAATTGTCTTTAAATAACTCCTATTCACAGATACTTTCTGTTTGACAAGATGGGTATGCAAAAAAGCCACATTTTAGTTGTTCTGTAAAAAGAAAACACTGTCTTAGTATTTTCAGGTTTATTTATTCATTTAACAAATATTTTTTGAGGACAGCCAGCTGCTGTCAGGTATTGCTCTAGATGCTAGGGATACAGCAGTTAATGAAACTATAAAATTCCTGCGTTCATGGAGCTTACATTAGTGAAGAAAGCAGACAATAAGCAAACAAATACTATTTAATATTGTTCAGCAGTGATGAATTCTGTGAGGAAATGCAAAGAATTGGTAGTAATTGGGATGCAGACTGCTCCTTAAAGAATAGTCCAATTCAGAATATATCTAAAAGTTTGAAACAAAGGGTTTGAGAGAAAGAATGGTGTCAAGGATGAGTCCAATGTTTTGCCTTGAACAGCTAGGTGAATGAGTAGAGGGTGATGTTTACCATTGTTGGGGAGAGGATCAAGACTTTGGGACACAAAAAGTTAGATATTTCTGTTATATTTCCAAAGGAGATATTGAGTTGGATTTTTATATCCAAGTGAGTTTGGTGTTCAACAGAGAAGTCAGGGCTGATGATACAAACTTACCAGTCTCAGTCTCTAGATGTTTTATAAAATCATGGAAAAAGATGTGTTTTTAAAGTCCTGATACAAGATGAGAGCACTTAGGAAACCAATAAAGAGATGTCCAAAGAACTGAACACTGAGTCATGCCAAAAATAATGAGGTAATGCAGCAAAATAAAATGAGAAAAAAAATTCCCAGTAAGCTAAAAGGAAAACTCTAACATGTACTGCTTTTAAAAGGAAAAGTATTTAAAAAGGACACAACGATTTGTTGTGTGCTAAGCACTGCAATTGAGTAATTAGGCAACTGGAGGTCACTGGTAATCCTGATAGGAGAGATTTAAGTGATTCATAAGAATAGAAGACTGATTTAAGTGAGTTCAAGACAGAGGGGAGGAAGTATAGAAAGACAAGAAAAACACCTTCTGTGAACTTTTCTATACAGAGAGAAGAAAAAAGTGGTGGTAGCTGAAGAGGAATATAGGTTCAAAGAGAGATGTTTTGTATCACATTTACGACAAGCTTGTATACTGATGGGATGATCCAGCAAAAGTGACTCAAAGAATAGAGAAAATAATTATATGAGACTAATTCTTGAATAGGTGAGAGAAGATGGGATTGATGCACAATTGCAGAGATTGGCCTCAGGTAGAAGCACAGTGTGATCTTCTATTCAAACAAGAGGATGAAGTGATTAGTTCTAGATACAGATAGATTGGTTCATTTCATAAACTTCAGGGTGAGAAAGTTCTCTTCTGATTGCTTCTATTTTCTTAAGTAAATATGACACAAAATCATCATGTTAGATCAAGGAAAAAGGAGGTAGATCTATGAAAATTCATTATCTGGGGGTGGAAAAGGAAAAGGTGATTTAATCTATTTCACTGTTTTCTGACCGGGCTACCAAAGGATGTAAACACACAAACTATACTTAAGACTGTAATTTTCTACTTTGTTATTAAAAAGACAGATTAGTTCTAGGTGCTCAATAGTGCTTATAGTCCAAACTTCTAGGTGTTTACTAGATATATTCTTTTTTTTTAATAGTTTATTGTCAAGTTGGTTTCCATATAACACCCAGTGCTCATCCCCACAAGTGACCTCCTCCATGCCCATCACCCCCTTCCCCTCCCCCCACCCCTATCAGTCCTCAGTTTGTTCTCAGCATTCAAGAGTCTTTCACGGTTTGCCTCCCTCCGTCTCCCCCACTATTTTCCCCCTTCTCCCCCACTGTCCTTCATTAAGTTCCTCTGAATCCTCCTATTCGTGCAAACATATGGTATCTGTCCTTCTCTGCCTGACTTATTTTGCTCAGCATAACACCCTCAAGTTCCATGCATGTTGCTACACATGGTCAGATTTCATTCTTTTTACTAGATACATTCTTGGCAATTTGATGGTATGTTGTTCTAAACTTCTAAAGACTATTAAAATATAATTTATCTAATGATTTGACACATGTTATCTGTCATAGAAAACACAGATGGAGACTCTGTGAATCCTAGTGATACCAAAATATGCTCACACACATTTAAAGATGTAATCAATACAATGAATTTTCTTCTCTCAGGACTAAAATGACTCTAATCACCTTGTCTCGAGAATATGCAGAATATCAGTCATCAAAGTCAAGGGCAAGTATGGACTCTAGCAGGGGAGGAGTACCTGAGAGATATTCTCTGTGGTTATTTTCTTTGTTGGCTGCTATTGATACAAGGAATGCCTTGAAGTCACTCTGGGTAAAAAAATTTTTTCTTATTAGAAAGGACAAAATATTCTCTTTTTCTCAGCTTTATTTTTTCCCTGAGGATTTCAATAGCTGCAAACTTCTACTTTTCCCAAAGTAATAGAGAAGTTATATACACATGTAAATCCTTGCCTTACTTTACAATTGAAAAACTTATAATTTCTATGAATTAAAATATGCTTCATTTGTTTTTAACATTCATTATATGTCCTACTTTGACACAAAAAAAGGGAGTTAATTGTAGTGAATGATATGTCCTATCACATATTCCAAATAGAGAATTTAATTAATAGTTCAATAGCTATTCTATAAAAAATTAAATACAGAAATATAGATACAAATTTACACCTAGGTGTTGTGGTACTTGTAAAAATAAAGTTTATCAATCTTCTAATCTAGAGCTCATAAATGTGGCCATGTGATTCTTCATAACCATATAAAGAAATCCTTAGCTAGCTTGAAATTATGATGTTAAGTAGTAAAGTAAATGAAGAGCCGCTTTTTTTTTTTTTCTTCCCTGCATCTGGTATTTTCTTACACACTGGATAAATCAAAGGTGTCATGGCACATAAAACACAATGGTTATGTTCTCTGTTTAAGATTTCAGGAAAGGTGCTAGACTGTGGAAATGATGTCCTCTTAGGGGAAAAAAATTCAAAACAAAACAAAACAGAAAACACATAGAATATTCATGAGGAGTTTAATAGCTCAACACAGCATACTCATTAATAAGGTTTGGGTGGGGGAAAAAGTGTGATATTTAATTTCAGTAATGGAAATTCTATCAGAAATCATTGTCTTGTTCTGTCATGGAATGTGATTTCCATCTAAGAGCCAGAAAAGATGTAGGGTATGAATAGTCCAGGAAATAGAGAAATATAAATATGTTCAATGCCAGGCAAGGTTTTCAAAGCAGCCTGTGAAACTATAGTATTTCTCTAGGATGGAGCTTTAGGCAAGACCACCTGATTGTGGGCAGACTGGTTTGTTCTACAGCTGTACCTGCATTGTCAGCACACTAGGATTATACGTCCGTATGAGGAGGGCCTTGGGCGAGGAGGAAATATGTGGACATTATGCATATTTTCACCAATCATTCCAATGTCACTTCTATAGCAAAGGTAGCAGGAGCCCTGAATAACAGGATAAAACTGGGAAAATATCCCACTGGTTTATTTTTAATCTTTTCCAGCCTTTCAGCATCCTTTTTATTAATCCTCAAAATCCCAGTCCCCTATTCTGCTTCCTGAATGTTCACAAAATTGCTTAAAGTATCCAAAAAAAAAAAAAAAAAAGAAATTACCAAGCACATATTCTGTTTTAGACACTGTTTTAGACTTCTCTGCCACTTACTGTTTACCATAGTGTGCATAATTTCTTCCATGTATATGTGACTGAGTAACAAACAGCAAATTTGGGTTACTACGTTGGTTATAGTCTAGTAGGCTCAAGCGTAGCTCAAAGTCTCATATACCATCATGTCATCAAATGCCATTCTCAGTTACGCCACAATAAAATGGGAAATTGTGCAGAAACTAGACCTTGGACTACCTAAAAATAGCAAAAACTATGAATAGTGAATCTTCACATGTTAAGACATAATCACATATCATTCTGCAGGAAGCCATTCTTAGCCAGATGGTATAGTAAAACAGATCTGATCTACTAGTCTCATAAATTATCAAGGTTACTAAGATTTAATATGTCACCTTTCCTAAGAACACTCACATTTTAATATAGCATGCTTTAAAAAAAATAAAGATCGGGGCAAATATATTGTAATAACTGAATTCTAAGCATTTCAAGTGGCTGAAGAGACCACTCTAAACAAGGCACTCTTCCTTCTCTATATGGACATTTGCGTATTTTGCATACAACCTAAACCAGACCTGGCAGAAAACTATGAATGATCCCTCTACCTTCTAAAAGAAAATTTAAAACTATACATTAGAAAATAACAGAGTTGGAGGTTAGACATAGGGATCATTGAACATTAGATTTTATTTTTCTCTCTTTCTTTTTAAGAATTGTAGCAAAGAAAATAGTGAGTGGTAATGAAAACATTCCCTAGCATTGTCTAGGGTTGTAGTTCTGTGGAATATAGAGGGATTATGGTTTGTATTTCTTACACCCAAGAGTTCCATTGCCTAAATGGTTTCCCCATTGTCCCAATCAGTGAATAGCATAGTATAAACTGTAATAGAATCCTGAAGTTATTTAATGGGCTCTCTTCACTCACTACTCTAGTCGCTACATGGCAAAGAGGTACACTTTCTCTCTCATGGTGCCACTTACTGCAGTGCCTCTACACTGATGAGCATATAATTATTCAGTGCTCTTTATTCTGGGACCGCTTTAGTGCAATCAGTAGAGTGCTACTGGTCCTGTGGAATTGTAAACTGGGTTAAGTGCCTGTCTTCAGCAAGTGGTCAGGAAACTGGAAAGTACAATCCAATGAGCCTACCTTTATCAGGAGAAAAACTGGAAAACAGTTCATAAGTTAAACACCCTTGGCTATTACTTTCAGCTTTACGGTTTCTGCAGGAGCCCGTTTTAGCCTTGGGTGCCTATATTTAACTCATATTTCTACATTAAAATTGGTCTAAATATGTTAAAAGAAAGTAAACTAAATTATAACAAATCTTTTCATTTTCAGATTTGACAACTCTTTAGAACTCTAATCTAAAAAAAAAAAAAAAAAAGATGAAGGAAGATACACAGGGAGTTCATGACATGAGCCAAAATTGGATGCTTAATCAACTGAGCCACCCAGGTGCCCCTAAAACATTTTTTTTTCTCAAATGACATGTCCTTATGTTTAATTAAAAACTTACTAGCTTTTGGATCACCTGGGTGGCTTAGTCAGTTGAGTGTGGGACTCTTCATTTTGGTTCAGGTCAATGATCTTATGGTTTGTGAGTTCAAGCTCTACATTAGGCTTTACACTGACAGCATGGAGCCTGCTCAGGATTCTCTCTCTCTCTCTCTCTCTCTCTCTCTTTCTCTCCCTGTCTGTTTCTGTCTCTCTCTACCTTTCTCTCTTTCACACAATAAATAAACCTAGAAATTATTTTTAAAAATTACTAGCTTTTAATGTGTCCCATTCCAAAGTTATGAACATTCCGTTATGACATTCACATTCCAGCGTGTCTCCTCCTATATAGCACTATCAAGTACTATACAAAATTATTTTTAACATATATTATTACATTAAAATATTCTTCAATTTGGAAATTATTCATTTTGATATCAAATGGTCTAGATTGCCTATGAGTTCCTCCCAACCTTGAAATTATTGATTCTACATTTCAGGAGGCAGGTCAATCTTACGAAGCATAGAAAAGAATTTGTCTGCATTGCATGAATTAACAGGAATGAAAAGGACTCCTGCCTAACATTAATTTCTTTCCACATCTACCACAAGGTCTAAAATCCACTACTCCTTATTAGTTATTTTTTAAAGATGCTCTTGAGGCTTGTGAGTTTTACTTGGATACAGACATTATATTACAAAGGAGAGAATATCAATTAACTTAGACTAATTTACCTAATTACTATTAATTGTTACTGAAAATAAAACCCCACAGAAAAATTTTGGGGTGAAGTTAGGGAATGACCATGATATTATTCTGTGCTGAAAGTTGTAAGCAGCTTCCTAGCCAGTGACTTTGCTTCTCTCTGCTTTCACAGAAACAACTACTCTTCCAAGAACTTTTTAATTTTCCCATCTATCGTCTGGTGAGGCTTTTGCAGAACCCTCCCCTTGGATCTAGTTTTAATTTCCTATTGTATCCTTCGGCTTGATATTTCTTTCTCCCTTTCTCTCTTTCACCTATAAATGTTTTACACACATCCACTGTTCTGGATCATCACAGTCTATAGTTGTCCTAACAACTCCCATAGTTTCCCATGCTCCCATACTCTGAATTGTCTGGAACTCTCGTGTGTAGAAAAAACTAGGTTTTAGAGTCCAGTAGGGTAGGCTTGTAGAGGAAGAAAATAAGAGGGGCCAGTCTAAGCAGCCAGGTAAAGGAAAAGAGGAATGGCAAAGCCTTAAAACAAATGTGGTTCAATTCAAAACATTTTCCTAGCACCCATCAGTCATGGCAACACTACAGTATGATAAGATCGTTACAGTAATGTAAGACTGATGTTTAACTAACATTTTACAAAGAACTGAAGCTCCAAAATATCCTCTGGTTCATTTGTTATCATTTTGAGAAAACCAAAGCAAAAGTGATTGTTTTTCTTTTGAATTTGCACAAACATTGGTTCAAACATTCATGTGACCATTAGAACTACTCAGGGTATGGTATAGACTTGTAGCATTTATTACTAGCAACTCATTTTTCTAAAACTATAAACCCCAGGAGCATTCTCATAAAAACTGTATTTTTCAAACTCTGTAGGCTAATACTGTCATCAAGCCAATCACAAAGAGGCGAAAGCTTTTATATGTTCCATTATCAATTCTAGAGTCATCAAGTTTCCTTGATTCAGCATGATATTATCATGTACCATTCCTCTCTGGTTACATTCTGTTATTGGCAGATACTTTCTCCACGTAGGAAGAAAGGAAGTGTCTCTTTGTAGAGGGTTTATTACATTACACCCTCCCTGTAAAGCCATAGCAATATTGTGTGGATCAATAGAAGCAGTAAAGAACAAGTCTTCTAGTTCTTCAGCCCATTAATATTTTAAATCAGAACTCTAAGTGATGGGGAAAAAGAACATGTAACCTGATTAAATTTTTCTCAAGGATTGCCCCCCAAAATAAATGGGGCTTCAAAAACCAAGTCAATAATTCAAAGAAGTAAACTAGGAAGTAAGAGTTTCTAATTTGGTATACAAATATGTCTTGTAAGTAATTTAACACACTAATTCAGGGAAATGGTTGAAAGTATAGCAGGAGGTTATGTTATAAAGGGAGACATCTGTGGCAGTTTGCGGAGCAAATCCAGTGCTTTGCTCAACCTATCTTCAAAAAAGGAAATGCCATCCCATGCCTAATTTTATAGTTGCTAATAAAAGGGGATAAAAGGGGACTCATTAATTTATCAAAACATCATAACTTGAAAACCCATAAAATGAAACCAGATTTAAGAAAAGTTAGAAGCTAGATGGAATAGCATGTACAATGTCTCCTTGTATTATTCTTAATTCAGCCCACAGAATATTAGCATTATCCTATTGTTACTATCATATCTCAAGGCTATTTCATTAGGAAATCATCAATACTTACAGAGTGTTTACTTTAGCCCGAATACTGTGTTGAAACAATAGGCTCCCCGCCCCCCCGCCAGGTGCAAGGTAATAAGAAGGCAGTTTTGAAACAAGAAATTCAACAGTTAAGAGTGGGGCATTCATGGGGCTCCTGGGTGGCTCAGTTAGTTGAGATTCTGACTTGAGTTCAGGTCATGATCTTGCAGTCTGTGAGTCTGAGCCCTGTGCTGACACCTCAGAGCCTGAAGTCTGCTTCAGATTCTGTCTCCCTCTCTCTTTGCCCCTCCCTCACTCATTCCCTCTCTCTCTCTCTCTCTCGAAAATAAACAAACACTTAAAAAAGTTTTACAAAGTGTGCTACCATTCATCTTAGTAATTTTACCTAGAAAGAAAAGTTCATTCTTTTTTTTTTTTTACCCTTTCCTTCCTTCTTTCTTCCCACAAATATTCATTGATTACTTATGTGTTCCAGGCTATGATCAGAATTCAGTAAATAACAATAAACAAAACTGACAAGTTCCATGCTCTCATAACACTTCCATTATTCTGGAGAAATAATGATAAGGAAATGCATAATGGGTTCATTTCAAATGGTATTGGTATAAAAATAAAAACTCATATAGTGATTGAGGAGGAATGCATAAATAAAATTGGGAAGTAAAATAGTGATGGAGAGGGTACATACTGTTAAGCAGAATGGGCAGCGAAGGTCACTGTAAATGTTGCCATTTTAGCTAAGCCTTGAAAGTTAAGAATATGCATATCATCAGGAAAAGCACTGCAGGCAAATAAAACAGCAAGTGGAAAGACCTCAAGGCAAGAGCAATGTAGTTGAAGAAGAAGAAGAACAACAACAAAAACCATTAGGCTGGTGTGTGATGAAAGAAGAGAGCAGCAGTGAGATTGTACGGGAAATGTTGCCAGAGTGTTAGGTTCTTACACATCCTATGACAAGTTTGACTCTTATTAAGGCGAGTGAAAGTAATTGGAAGATTTTAAGCAGGAGAATGATGTGATTTGGTTTCTATTTTAGCAGATCACTTCATTATGCTAAGTATGAATTTTAGTGGGAAAACAGGAGCTCATAGAAACCGGTTGGGAATCTATTGCCTAGCCCAGGAGAGAGATGGGTAATTCAAATCCATTAATTCATTTCTTTCCAACAGGTTTTTCAAAAATTAGAAGCTTCCTATTAATGGAAGAAGTTTTGTAATGATCAGAGACAACCAAAATAACTGCTCTGGATTTTTTGTTTAATTTTAATGTGTATTTGTTTTTGAGAGAGACACACACAAACTGTGAGCAGGGGAGGGGTAAAGAGAGAAAGAAGAAGATACAGAATCTGAAGCAGGCTCCAGACTCTTAGCTATCAGCACAGAGCCTGACATGGGGCTCGAACCCATGAACTGTGAGATCATGACCTGAGCCTAAATCCAATGCTTAACTGACTGAGTCACCCAGGTACCCTGCTCTGGAGTTTTAAGTATGGATCAGAGAGTTAAAATGAAGGAAAAACTCTTTTTCTTTAAAGTCCATATTTACTACATTTCTAACGAAAAGGAATTGAAAAAAGGAAATAATTCTAGGACAAAAACCATGATAACTTACCATTTTTGGCTTTGCAAGATCTGTTGTCTGGCTGCATTATGTAGCCCTCCACACAACTGCAAGCATAGGATCCATACGTATTTATGCAGGTCTGGCTGCATGCGCCATAAATAGCGCATTCATCTTGATCTACAAGGAAAATGGGCAACAATTCTAAGCAGACTATTGTTGGGCATTTTTTTTTCAAATTTTGGAAATAGATTATTATTTTAAAAAGGAAGAATCAAGTCTAATAAGTCATTTCAAAACCACACTAACTGAAAGTCAAAATTCAATATTGCTTTAATAGTTACAGAGATGCAAGATCAAACTTAATACCTAATCTTCTATTTTAAAGGATAATTTATCTGTATTTTTTCTAGGCAGGCTTAGAAATCTCTATACTTTTTTCAAAGACAAAAATGCACTCAAAAGAATATTTGTTGAATAGATCTAGTGCTTATGACACATTTTTTCACTATTTTAACAAAGACTTAGTCTAGTAACATGGTTTTAAATGAACAGATTAAGAGTTCTGAGCCAAACTATGCAAACCACCCTCACTAAATCAAAAAGAGGAAACTATTAAGCACTGTTCAGAAGAAAAATTTCATCTTAAATTTTAATATCTATGGTCCTCTTTCTATTCCTTACATCCTTCCTCTCCCCATACCCTTTCTTCCTGCATCTTGTTCAAATCTCTATAAACAGCAAGTACTTAACGATTCTTAACCAAGCAGGCAAAAAAAAAAAAAAAAAAAAAAAATGTGTCAGGTAATAACTTGGACAAATGTATATTCAGTCTGTCCTGTGTACATGTACTACTATACTAATCCCTGAAGAAACAAACAAAAAAAAATGATAAAACATGGTTCCTATCTTTAAGTGAAACAAATCTACTGAAATATAATTTTGATTCTATGCATTTCCTTATAATAGAGGCATAATCTAGTTATGATAGAAACACGGGAAGTGAACTGGGTTGGAATGAGAGGTAGAATATTAAGTGAAGGCTGCACACTGAGTTTAAACGGTGATATGGATTTTTAAGATTAAAATAGGTTAAGATGGAAAGTGGCACTCCAGTTAAAATAGCATGTGAGAGGTATTGTGATGACACAGTTGGGATTTCAAAGTAGTATAAGGGGTCAAATGGAATAAGGGTGGATAAGAAGAAGTGGTAAGAAATAGCACTGGGTAAGTAGTTTTGGGGCCAGATAATGAAGTTATTTGTATGCTGAAAGGTTGTACATTATATACAGGCATTGGGAAACCATTAATTAATGGTTTTATTTAATGGTAATTAATCTCATCAACTTTATATTTTAAAACTAAATAAACACATAGAAAAATGGATTGGTGAAAGTAGAGAGAGATCCAGAAAAATTAGTTATATGCTAATTTCACACAAGAAATTTTATTTTGTGTGAGATTTTATTTTGTGCCAGTGCCTGACACAGATTTCCTAAAATCCTTAGAATGTTCTGAGCAATAGCAGTGTTTTTTTAAATTTTTTTTTTTTGTTATTTATGAGTTTCTTTGGAATATACCTTAGTCTATGACAATGAGGTGACTCAGCATGAGGCCCCCAGAAGATGCCAGGATGGGGCCTCATCATCAGAAAGAGCAAAAACACAATTAAAGAGTGGGAACTCTCAGCCAACCCTCTGAACACTGAGCTAAGAAAAGAGTTCACTAAGGAAAAGCAAAAATATTCCTAAGTAGCTAAAAGGCCATTTAAATTGGGAAACTATGCATTTGTATGACATTAATTTGCACTTTTCTGAGATTTCTTTGGCTTCATATAACAGCTTGCATTCATGGACAGTTTGAGGTAAGTTGCTTTGGGGATTAAAAAAAAAAGTATTTGAAGCTAAGTTTCCACTGATAATGAAAGAAATTAAGTCTTATATTTGGTGAAATCCAGCCCCTAGTGGTAAAAATGATTCTTATCCATTTTCGGATTTTTCAACTTTAATTTTATCAGTTCCTATTTTAGATTTTCTGACATGATTATGCTATCCAGGATAGCATTATGATTAGTGGTTTTTGTTGTTCTTCTTGGCCAGAATGCAATGCTATAACATTCATGTAACTTCACAAAATTGGCCACAAAGGAATAGCCATGTCATTACTTATAATGCTGCTTTCTTTCTCCCTTTAAGGACAGATATTACCCTGGAAATAAGGCTTTAGGAGGGCATAAATGATGCTCAGATCTGGCCATACAGGAGTGCAGAGAAAGTAAAAAGAGTCCTTCTTTCATTGGTGAACTTCCATACTGATTGATGCCTAAGTCCTCATTAACATACAAAAGAAGATATTGATTATGGTTATTTTTATGGATCTAATTAGGAGATTTGGGAGAAAAAGATCCATGCAAAGCAGCTGAAAATCCTGAGTCCTCTAGGAGCAAAAGAGTAAGGATGCTGTATAGGTATAGTAGCCAACCCTGTGTAAATGGAAAGAGCTGTTTTGAACTGGAAATTGCATGCATGTATGCATTCAGGCAGAAGTACTATTCATATATGGCTGACGTTCATGATTACACAGTGTCTAATGTTGGCAGATCTGATTTTTCTTCAGAAAGTCTGAACTTTTGTGTGAATCTTCTGATTTTTTAATGTTAGTTTAAAAATAGTGAGTCAAATAAACATGGACCGTTTGGTTCACCTACAGTAGATTAAATAGCCTCTGTGTATGAATGACAAAATTTAATAATAAATGTTTCTGTAATATCTGTATTATGCAGAAAATAAACAAACAACAAATTAAAAATTCAAGCCCAGATGTACATTAAAAAGCAATGAGCCTCTTCAAGACAAGAATAAGTGAGCTCTACAGACCTGAGTTTTAGTCCCATGTCTATCACTAAGAAGATGTGTAGGACTTAAATAAGTCACTTAATTTCTCAGTGTCTCACTTTTCTCACTCTGCCATTAGAATTTTGAACAATATTCTCTCTGAGGATTCTTTCGACTTTAAGATTCTGTTTCTAGGTACAAGTGATAATTTTAAAGCAAAGGTTTAATGTAATCGGCAAAGCAACAATTTCTTTATAAAATAGTTTATTAGTGGCTCTGCCAATGCAGATATTCTCTGATCATATATATTTTGATCATGCATTTTATGTTTTCTATATATAGATTCTAAACACTTTATATAATAATGTATTACTTATATTGTGAATATATCAGATTTGTATACATATCCTAACATATAAATAATAGAAATGAATAGAATGGATAAGTAATCAAGAATTGTTCAGACTGGAAGAGTGGTCATTTCAAAGAGTAAACATGTGCTGTAGCACAGTCACAAAAGCAAGGATTAAGACATTAAAAATACACATAAATATTTTTATGCTCATCATTATTGCCATTGGTAAGATGCCAACTGCCAGAATTACCAATGCAAAATGTAAACATTGTAAGGAACGTTACATGACATCATTAACTTAACTTAGTTAATAACAGATGTCTACTAGCCTGCAGCTATATCACTGGACGAAAACATTTAGGAAGTTAAAACCATTAAATCCAATGTTTGTATGTTAACCCAAACTACTTCCCATTGTTGACATTTCCCATGTTTGACATTATTGCAATATGAATTGAAAACTGGTAAAAAATACATATTTGTAATGTTTATACATATGGTTTATTGGGTGGTATCATCTTTTTAAATCTCAAGAAACAAAAAATAACATAAACATTATCTGAAGCACATGATAGGTCCTCCAAGATACTTTATTAAATTTCTATTAACTAAGTCTTTGTGTAAAAAAAAAAAAAATCATCTATAATACTTACCTCTACAGGTTCTTCCATCTTCTTTTACTTCAAATCCATCCGCACAGTAACATCTTGTACTATTTCTGACCATTGCACATTTATACTGACAATTCAACTGCTGGCAATTGGGTAATAGTTCTGTGAAAGAAAAGCAAAGACACTATGTCAATATAACTGTGCAGACATGCGTACTGTTTTAAATTTAAATATTGTTAATATTTACTCCATGCATAATCATGATAATATGGTTCTGACTGGTCTCTTCAAAAATTTCTGTGATTGGTTGAAAGAACAAATAATACCTATTCCCTCTAAAATATGTTGTTTTGTATTTGTTTGAAGTACTGTTAACACAATTTTAGATCTGTTTGGTCTTTCACTTTTAGCTTATTATGGATGTTCAAAGTCACAAATCTTTTCAAATTCTGGTAAATTAAATTATTTCAAGAGGAAAAATGTCAATCCAGTGGTTGATTTCAACATTTATGCATTTCTTATCTGACATATCAAATGATTTTCTATCTTTTAAGGGCTTGTTTTGATTTACAATCCATGTGTAACCTTCATAGCAATCAATGTGAATATATTCCCTTTCAATAATTTATCTTTCATTGGTGGCAACATATTAGACAAATACTGGACATAATATATTTCATTATATCTGAACTCTTTCAGAGCAAATACATCATTGAAGCAAAAGTTAGCAAACTCTCTGAGTAAATTAAAATTCAATATGATAAATGTATGAAACAGAGATGAAGTGACAGAAGCATATTCATTGCACAAATAATTTCTAACAGGAATAAGATTTGTTAAACTAGAAAAATATATGGATAAAATGTGTGACTGATTTGGCTGTCTGAAAATAGAAGTATTAATGGATTGTGACAATCTCTTTTTTCCCATGGGGAAAAAGATAAGTGTTTTTAAAATTAAAGTTAAATGATTCAAAGTACGTTAATATTTGATACAAGTTTAGCTGGTGCTTCAGAAAAAAAATATAATAAAAATATATGAATGGGCCAATGTAGAAAAGAACAGCTAGAAGATTCAAACTTGAAAATTAGCTATTTATTATCTAAGTAAATTATTTTCTTAGCCCAATTATTTTTCAGCTCTTTCATGCAATTATTTCATGCAACTTCCCTTCTTAAAACCCTAAATTTTCTTCCTCCTGGTCAGTCACATATCATGGTCTTTCTTCCTACTTTTCGGAGATGGCTGAAGCAATCAAAGAGATTTTCCACCGGTTTCTGCTTCACATTTATCGACTTCTGCACATTCTTACCCTTCTTGTTTTTCAAATTTGGTTGATTCATAATCAAAGCCCAACTCCAATCCCTGTGCACAAATTGTATCCCCTCTCACCTATTCAAGATATGACTTCAGCTATTCTCTCCTTCCTCTCATAATAATTTTTTAACAGTTTATACTAGATCACTCTAGAGCCCATGTCTTTTTGACAATTACAATATTTTTGGAACAGAGTCATGCCAATTTGTTTACATACTGCCTATGGCTGCCTTTACATTACAAAGGAATAGGTCACTATGTGCCTCAGAGACCTAAGACCCACAAGGCCTACAAGATTTACTACAGGCCCTTACAGAAAGTTTTCAGACACCTGGCTGGCTCGTTCTCAGCATCAAATGTGCTCTTATTTTTCCTCAACTTAAAAACAAAAAAAACGACCTCACTTCTCCTACTAGTCACCTTTTTCCCTCTGTTCCTCTTTATAACAAAACTTAAAAAATAATCCATACCCCCTGCTTCTCTCTTCTGTCTCTCTATAAAATCCACTCCATCAAGGTTTCACTTCCATTACTACATAGAAACTGCTTACATAAATGTCTCTGATGACCTTGATGTTGAGAAGCGCAATGACCTTTTTCAATCCTCCTCTTGCTTGACCTCTCAGCAACATTTGAGAGTTAACTAATTCTTAATACACATTCATCATGTTGTTCCCAGGGCTTCACACTCTTGATGTTCCTCCTATTTCACAGCCTCCTTTGTAGGCTTCTTTCCATTCTAGTAAACCACTTAGGTTGGAATGCCCAGAGCAGAAACTGATCTTTGTCCCTTACCTATCCATTTGCTACAAGTAAACTCACCAAGTACCAAGGCTTACCCTCTCCCTGGAACATAATCACAGTACCATAACTCAAAAGCTAGTTGTACTCTTTCAACTTCTAATTTTCAATACTTTGATTATAATCAATACTTCACATTAGATTTCATTTTCCTTGAAATAACGGGAGCAATTTCTGTTTCCTTGATACATATTCAACAAATATACAGATCAAGTATCTGATTTCTAGGCTTGGATTTGGGGTTATTGTTAATTATATGTTAATAAATGTTAATAAATGTTAATATTTGTGTGCTGTATAAAAACAGTAATTTCTTCTGTAAAATATATATTAATAATAAAAATATAATAAATTGTTCTTTGGATATTATGGCATTTTGCTTTGTATTATGGTAGTTATTTACATTTTACTTTCCTTCACACGTATCTATAACTACAATTTATAAAGTTCTTTAAATATGCAATCTCTTTGAAATCCTTTAACAGTTAACCTTAAAAATACTATTGTAATTTATATTTTACAAATGAGGAAACTTATGGTTTATAATGGGTTCCTAACTCAAGATTATGCAGCAAATATATAAGAAAGCTGCCATGTAATGTCACTCTGTATACAGTCTGTTTTTAGTAATGCCTCTACTTCCCAATGTACAATATGGTGACTGTTGGAAACATGGTGTTTTTATTTTTTTATTTTTTGTTATTTATTTTAGGTTTAGTACTGTGCTATAGACAAAGCATTTTATAATTTTTATAGGATGAATGAGTCAATAAAATAGCTTAATTCTAGGATGAGGATTAACACTCTCAGGTGTCATTTCTAGTCCATTAAATTAAACTAGGTCCTAAAGATAGTTCATTTACATCTTCAAATTAAGTAATAGACTTGTCAAATCTTGTTTGATTATAGTGGAATCAGTCCAAACTTGCCCTGAAAATATATGCTACTTTAGTTAACATTGATTGAGCACCTACTCGATGCTAAGCACTCTGCTGAGGTTCCACACATCCAAAATTGCTTTTGTCAAATTGAGAAATTACAACATGAGTATTGAAGTGGGGAGGATTATGAGGGAAGGATAACTATGTAAGCAACAGTATGATTCAAAGCAGAAAAATACATATGGTAAATAAAAATACAAATGACATGGGCTGGAAAGAGAAGGAATCCTCCAGAAACTGGAAATGAGCACAGAGATTATGGAAAATCATTGTGAAAAAAGTTTAATTCAAGCTGAAATTTAAAAGATAAGAAGAGTTCAGTAGACAAAATTTATGAGAGTGCATTCCAGATAAAGCAGACAATATGAGAAAATAAATTAAAAGACACAAAAGCATACAAGAAATAAGGACAATGATAAATAACTGTGTGTGGCTAAATGGTCATGTTTTATACGGTAGAAAATGGGGCTGGAATTGTTGTTTGGGACCAGATCAAATTGGATTAATTCTTAGATTAAGTAGACTTTTCTGTTTTGATAAAGAGAGGAGTAAAAGATCATGAAGGAAGAAAACTATCTAAAAGACTAAACATAGCAAAGACATAAATTAGGACTATGAACATTCAGATGAGTTGATGGCCAAATACTTGGTGAAAGCATAATGACAGGAAATTAATGGTACCAATGAAATGAAATACAAATAACAGAAGGACTAGAAGTTTGGGGGTAAATACTAAATTTGCCTTAGACTACTTAGTTTCAAATATTGATAAGATAATGGCCAAGAGAAAGTTGAGAATTTGAGTCTAAGAAAAGTCTGGACTGGAGATGTAGCTTTGGAAGTCACAGAGGAAAAGTAGGTAATTAAAGCCCAAAACAGAAAAGAACCATCCTTTATAAGAACTATTTATAATACAAATAAACTCCAGAAAACTTGTTATTTAAGTTTATTTATTTATTTTGAGAAAGAGAGAATGTGTGACAGAGCATATATACATGGGAGGGGCAGAGAGGAAGAGAGAGAGAATTATAAGCAGGCTCCATGTTGTCAGCAGAGAGTCTGACCTGCGGTTGATTCCACAAAACATGAGACCATGACCTGAGATGCAACCAAGAGTCTAACACTCAGCGGACTGACCCACCTAATCGCATAGAACTTTTATATGTGAAAGGCAAGCAGAAGAAGAGCTCTTAACAAAGAAAACTGTGGGGGGAAAATCAAATATATTGATGGAGAACCTGAAGAGCTGCACAAAATCTAAGGAGGAGGAACAATTCCTGGAAATAAGCAGAGCAATAAATGTTAAAACTTTTGAGAAACAGTCTTGGAAGAAGGTTAAAAAAATGCATTGGACTTTCTAATAGGATAAATCAAGACCTTTAACAAAAGGTTTCAGTGGGAAAGAGAGGCTAGAGAAAGTATAGTAAGGAATTGAGACAGAAATAGGAAATAGGAAAGGTTTCTCATAGAAAAGAATTAAATATATCATTAGATAAACAGAACAAAGGTGTAGGCTTAACCTAATTTATTTAGTCTCTACCTTAAGACGAGCATGTTAACTCAGTAAATGTATTATTTTTTCCAGTTAATTTCCGTAGCCCAATTCCTTGTTTTCCCTCTTGACTCTAAGTACAAAATCTACAGATCATTGTTTTCATATTTCTGCTCTCTCAAATCTTGAAATATCTGCAGTAAGCCTGCTGAAAATAGTTACCACCATGGGGGTAGTGATGCAGAGAACTGAGGAAAATGAGAGAAAATAGGTGAAATGGATATGAAAGATTGGACCTCACACATGGTTTTGAATGTTGGGTGGGGTCTAGTGATTGAAAATAGCAAAAGAGGCAAGAGAAACTCAGCATTTGATTAATCATACGTATCCTGTATTAGAATTTGTGTATGTGTAGAGAGACTGAAAGCATATCTGGCAAAATGGTATAAACTGATTCTTCTAACAGATCATGAAGAATTATGAAGAACTAATAATGTGAAAAACTAAATTTTAAAATTTGGCTTCACTCTGGAAAAGCAATACCGATTACTATAACATTATCTATTTGAGCTGCTTACCATTTATGCTTAATTACATGTAATATTTTAATGCTTAAATAGATAATTAAAAGCACATCACATTAATTTTGTTAGAAAGCTTATTTGGGTAGAACAGACATTTTGTACTGGAATTATCAGTCTTCATAGAGAGCTTTACATAAAGCATGGTCATATGTTCATGTAACATTCTCATTGGTCTGGATCTTAGATTGAAGTAGGAAGACCACTACCATCTAAAGGGATGAAATATGCAAGTCAGAATACAGATATGGGATATGGTCTCTGATCTGTATCTCTTAACATTATCAAGACAAAGTATCTTTTTTAATGAGAAGAAAGAAACTATTATTTCAGGAATCAAATCTAATTCAGCTGATGAAGACTTTTTCCACAAAGACCCATTCTGTGATATTTACGGAATCTTTTTTATGCTTTTTTCAAAGTTGTATACGAGTTTACCAAAATGTGGCTTCTTCTCTATCAAATGTAAGTGAACAGCTGACAAAAAATAGGTAACTTTGAGGAACTAAGCTTCTAAACCATTCTTTAACTTAGGAACAGATTTCTGGATTTTACTAATAAATAGTAACAAAATTCTAGAAGGATAGAAAATTATTTCACATTAAGTCTCATTTCTCTTTCACCACTCTTTTTATTTTTCTGAGTGGGATAAGCACTGGAGCCAGGGTTCTTAGTTTCCAACCCTAGTTTTACTAATTTCAGGCTATGTGAGAGTGGAAAAAAAAAATAGCTACTGTTCACCAATTCCGTTTTCACTTCCTGAGAAAATACAAAGATGACTTTTCCAAGTTGATGTGTGTTAGGTCGGAGCCATATCTCTGGCTCAGGATAATACAGTATATGCAAAATTATTGTGTGCCACTTTCTGACTTGTGCTCTAAAGCATTCTGATGATGAACTCTCTCTTTACTTGTCAGCCCTCTGGATGCAAAGAAACCAGCAGAAGACTCATAGAACCTTGGGATGGCACAGATCTAAATTGGAGGGAGCCTGAAATAGCAAGCACCCACATCCACTGATGACCCAACTTGATGGTTATGTGAGTGAAAAATTTTTGGTGAAAATCCCTTTAAAAAAAAAACCCTGAAATCTTTACCTGAATGAAAAATATTAATATTACTCTCTGAAGTAATGCACATTCACATTTAAATTGCTACATAAGCACAGACCAATTGATAAATCAGACAAGAAATTTTTACCAATTTCTATAGTAGTCTGCCTAGGCTTTAGGGGTTGTTGTGCTTGTTAACAGCATTGGGTTTTAAAACACATTTCCACAAATGTATACAGATTTATGATTTAGAAAATATATACAGATAAATTTTGCTAACCTGTCTCAGAGTAAAAACAGTACAGCAGACAAGGTGATTTAAAGTTGATGACCAGATTCCAACAATTACAAGTTATTGCTGTTAGGAGGTTTCTCCCCTCATCAACTTGGTTTTTATAAATATTTCTAGGCCAGAAAACCACATTGTCCTGTATGCGTGGCCATGGCTTATCCAAGTTGCCATCAATAGCATTATGTTGGCTTCCTTTATGACCTATAATTGATCAACTCACATGGATCACAATTCACATCCATGTTCTGGACTTAGAAGGAAAGTGAGAACACAGGTGTGCTATTTTATTCACATGCTCCTAGGTTATATGTTTCTCCCTAAGAGGAAATTAGAACTTTATTAACTCATTGGAAATACCAAAAAATATAGGCACTTTCTAAATACATAAGTGTTCTAAGACAATATATTAGAAAATGGGGTAATCTTTAATAATTTTAGTAATCAAATCACTCCTTGAATTTGGCTTATAAAAATGCCTTTTAAGCAACAACCATAATCACAGTAATGAGAAAAAAATATCATTTCCTTATGTAGTACATTAAAAAAGTATTTCACTCAGTTTTTCTACTTGGAGATTGAAAAGCTGAAGCAGCTACTTACCATGCCAGCCAGTCCCTCTTGTCAGCAGGACGTATGCTTGACATATTTAGAATGGTGATAATTTGTGTCATATCATTCATCCTCTCACCCCTGTTTCCTTGGCCTAGTAAAATGCAGTGTGAGCTGGCTTGCAGAGATTAGGTTGCTGTTTATGACTACTAATGTGATTTCTTCAGAATTCCTTGCTTAGTACTAAACTACAGTCCTAACTTCAAATTTTCAGTGTGTTCTCATATATA
Source organism: Proteles cristata cristata (assembly GCA_017311185.1). Classification (NCBI taxonomy): domain Eukaryota; kingdom Metazoa; phylum Chordata; class Mammalia; order Carnivora; family Hyaenidae; genus Proteles; species Proteles cristata. The sequence goes on from JAESUZ010000815.1 coordinate 2,080,540, forward strand.
AAGAAACAACATTAAGGCAATTTTTTAGTTATTATTTTTGGTTCTACTTTTGTTATTGTGGTATGCATTTACATACAACAAAATTAATTCCTTTCATGTACAGTTCTGTGAGTTTTGAAAAACACACATAGTTGTGTGACCAATACCACCATCAAGAGAGAGAGAACAGGACCATTATCCCAAAATATTTTCCTCTACCCTTCTATAGTCAGCTCATTTTCTCACTGCAAGATTTGATAATCACTAATTTGTTTTCTGTCTCAATGGTTCTGCCATTTACAGCAGATTATGTAAATAGAGTCATCCAGCCTATAACATCTTTAGTTAGCATAATGTATTTGAGACTCATCCATGTTACCTTATCAGTAGTTCACTCCTTTTTAGTGATGAGTAGTATTCTATTGCATGAATGTATCTCAGTTCATCTACCCATTTCATAAATGACAGACATTTAAGTTGCTTCTCGTATTGAATAAAATTGCTATAAACATTTGCATACAGTTTCATTTAATACAGGGTTTCATTTCATTTGAGTAAATCTGAGATTGCTGGTTTATATGGTAAAAAAGGTGTTTTGCTTGGTAAGAAACTATCAACATGTATCCTCAATGTATGTAGGACCTCTGTCATTTTTGATAGTTGTATATTTATGGATAATTAATAATTTACTGAGACAATTACCTGCTGAAACACATCTAGTTATTATGGTAAACATAGCTATTTGTTTAAAACACATTTTTACTCTCTTCTATACTGCTGAGATATTTCTACAAAGTTGTTACCCAGCCAGAGTAACCTTTGCTTGCCTTTCATGTGATTTGGGCCTTATAACTAGATCTCACTGGAACTTTTGTGGGCATGAACAGTATTACTTCTCTACCAGGAAGATTAAGAGTGCATGTCTTCCCCGACATACATTCTTTTATTCTCTTATTTACTTTCTGGAAAAAGGATTTTATTGTCCTGCTTTTCAAGCTGTTTTCTAATATATTTCTGCATCTACACCAGGAATACAACTTTGAGATATGCTGCCTCACATGCTTTGAAATGTATACACAAAAGCTAACCCAGAGTAACAATAACAACCCGAGAGTGTTCCGTACCAGTGCTAAGAGATTTTCCCATTTTATGTCATGTATGCAAACCAAGGGTTTACATAAAACAGGAGGTCCAAAAAACCCAACTCATTGATGAATACTAGATACAGAACTGCTTATTTTGGATCTCCAAATAAAATAATTTCTAACCATTTATCAACATTAGGTTCTGATTTCTTAAGAAACTCTTCATTATAAATGACAGTCAGAGTTCTGAAATTCAATATGCAAAAGTTTTAAAGTTCTTATTACATAGAAAATTAAACTCTAGTTACCAAGGAGCAAATGAGAAGATATTAATTTATTTTATGTTATGAAAAGACAGACTTGGTTTCAATATTCATTGACAAAATGATCTAAATAATAAACCTACAATCTGCAGGGTTTGTACAAGAAAGGAAAAGTTTACCTCAGTTTTGTCAATAAGAGGATACAAGAAGATAAAGCAACATATGCTTCTGTGGGGTTTTCTTCTCAAAACAAATTATATGAGGATAATGACATTAGTAACTTCATAGGGATGGTGTGAAGTTTAAACACTGTGATTCAATAGAAGCACTTAGTGTCTGATACATTGTAAATACCCATTACAGGTTGGCAGTTATATTAATTGCCATTATAATCATCAGCAACATCTCCACCAATAAAATCCAGGAATTTTCAGTACCATCTTTTATTTATGTAGAAGAATAGACTGGAGACACATGGTATCCTGAAATGTGGTTTAGTCTTACAGGTGGGAAACATAGATCTATTTGTGACATCTTTCACCAGATGTTTAACTACTGACTAGATTCTTAACCTTTCTGAGTGATAGCTTCCAATCTAGCAAATGTCTGATAAGATTTTAGGAATACTAAAAGACAGAGTAAATGTAAAAATGCTCTACAATTTATAGAGTATCATATAAATGGAGAGATTTGGACCAGTATAAAAATAAGGGAGAAAGGGGTGCCTGGGTGGCTTAGTTGGTTAAGCGTCCGACTTTCGCTTAGGTCATGGTCTCGCAGTTCGTGGGTTCGAGCCCCACGTCGGGCTCTGTGCTGACTGCCAGCTCAGAGCCTGGAGCCTATTTCGGAGTCTGTGTCTCCCTTTCTCTCTGACCCTCCCCTGCTCACGCTGTCTCTCTCTCTCCTAGAAATAAATATATATATATATATATTTAAAAAAAATAAGGGAGAGAAAACTGAGAGTGGTAAGTGCACTAGATTGGTGAAGCCAAACTATTCTGTGGTTTATACATCATGTTTTGGTGTTTTGCATTTGATTTTATAGTTAGGATAGCATGCTAGATTTGTTAATAATAAGCTAGCCACCATTGGGTCTTTTGTGGTTCAATATATTTAATTATAACCACAGAAATCTTTGAGGAAAAAAATTAAGCAAATTTACCACAAAGCCAGAGAAAAAATACATTTACCAAGTAGAGCTTGCAGATACCTAGTAATGTGGTTTTTCATTCTAGAGGTAGAAGAATTAAAAAAAAAAAATCAATATACTGTGAAAAGACAATATACATATAAATTATCTAAGTGTATTACACACTTATATAAGACACATATAATAAGATGGAGGTGGCAGGAGCAATTGAGTTACAAGAGGTGAGGCAGCACAAGTAAGGACACATCCTTTGTACAGGGAATTCTTAACTGCTATCAATTTCTGCATGTTTAGTAGGTAAAAAGTACTTGTGGCTAAATCTTTTTAGAAAGTAAAGATAGAGGTAATATTTAAAGGGCAAACATTGTTCTCTAAAATCTTTATACTAGTTCCAGACCATAGGAGATACCAATAGCTTTGGGAAAGTTCAGCACTATGCGGAGGAACAAAGGAAAGCGAAACACAATGCCTGGCACATATCAGGTCAAAGAGTTCTCTTTATGCTAAACACCTCAATTAAGGGCAGCCATTCACCTTTGCACTTTGCAAAATTCTTAATGGAATAAAAATGATAAGAAACAGAAAAAGTCACAAGAAGAAAGAGAATAAGGGGCGCCCGGGTGGCTTAGTCGGTTAAGCGTCCGACTTTCGATCAGGTCATGATCTCGCGGTTCGTGAGTTCGAGCCCCGCGTCGAGCTCTGTGCTGACTGACAGCTCAGAGCCTGGAGCCTGTTTCAGTCTGTTGACTCCCTCTCTCTCTGACCCTCCCCTGCTCACGCTGTCTGTCTCTCTCTCTCTCCTATAAATAAATAAAAAAAACATCAAAAAAAAAAAAAAAAAAAAGAAAGAGAATAAGAAAGAAGAAGACTGAAACACAGGACGTCAACAAAACTTTAGAGGCAAAGAAGCAATGAATGAGTGTTCATGGATTTAGCCCTTTCTAGTACTAAGGAAGTAAAATGTTCTAAGCAAAGAACTGAAGAAGATGAGAGGGATGATGATCAAGACTCCCACATTCTAAACACATAGATTGCGTATTGCACAGCTCCAGGGAGACACTACTAAAATAAACTTTGATCTGTATGGAATTCAAGTTGTGCATACAGAAGCCTTCAGAAGACAGACAAAACACAAGTGCACACAACACCAAGATGCTGGAAAGGCTCTAAAACTGAATACACTTATAGCCCCCAAAGGAGTGGGAATAAATAAGGTGGGATGGGGATGTAAAGAGACTTGATTGAAAGGAAAAGCTAAACCTTCTATATATTCTTTTCTAATCCTTGAAGGAGAACAAGGTTTTTGTCTAAAGAGATTGAACTAGACTAACTCTTACCTGGAGAAAAATAGGCACAGTATTAAAAACAGGAGTAATACACTTATAAGGTGAACAGATGAAATATAATGGGGTACAACTGTTTTCATCCACATCACTCATAGGGCAGAAGTCACAAACCAAGAAAACCATAGGCAATCACACCCACTAGAAGTGTAGAACTGTAACTCGGAAGAAAGTAGTGCACTGGACCCATCATCCACTCCAGAGTGTTCATACAGAGAATCTGCCCAGGAAGAATGGCAGGCTTAAGGAACAAAGAGTTGTGTTAATCTTCCCAAAGGAACTAAAGGCTTTAGTTGGAACAGAATAGAGGGAAGTTCAAGCCTGAAGGTGGTTTGGAAAACAATGGAGATTTGGGTGGCAATTAATTAAAATAAATATGGTGGCTCCATAGGAACAACAAACTAAAACATAGGCCAGCTAGAACTGAGGGAAAACGATGACCGAGAAGAATCTTCTGGAGTTGGAACAAAGTTCAAAGTCTATTTATGAAAAGTGAACAAAATTTTATTGAGTAAAACTGTGGAGCATTCTGTGCCAAAATGGCTTTAAAAAATAAAAACAATAATAAGCTGATAATTAGTGAATGCTAATTGTTGGGCGTGATACCAACAGAGGTACAGAGCTTAATAGATCAGGTAAAACTGCCATCCCAGGATAACTGCACATTTGACCAGGGCTCTTCTCCATGAAAGATGACATCAGAGACTGTACACTGTCGGCCAAATAAACTGAAATAATCATGGTAATAAAAATTCAACATGCAAAACAAACAAAACCCACTAATCACTACAGTTAGGGACAGATTAGAATAGTGTTCAGAGTTGTTAAAGTACATTAACTACAATTTCAGTTTTCAATCAAAATATTGTAAGACATGCAAAAAACAGGGACCTATGGCCCACACACAAGGAAAAACAAACAAACAAGTAATAGAATTTGCCTTTAAGAGAGCCCAAATGTGAAAGTAAGCAGATAAAAATTTCTCTTTTAAGTTTGTTTATTTTGAGAGAGACAGAGACCCATGAGTGAGGGAGGAATGGGGAGGAGGGGAAGAGAATCCTAAGCAGGCTCCATGCTGTTAGCACAGAGCCTGAAGCAGGGTATGAACTCATGAAACCATGAGATTATGACCCGAGCAGAAAATAGAGTTGGACTCTTAAGTGACTGAGCCACCCAGGCACCCTGGCAGACAAAGATTTTGAAGCAACTACTGTAAATATTGATAATATTCCTGGATATACAACCAAAATACTGTAAATATACTAAATTGATAGTACAGGTGTCAAAAGGAAAAAAATAAGATAAATGGGCTTCATCAAAATTAAAGACTTTTGTATTTCAAAGAAGATTATCAGTATGAAAAGGCGACTTGTGAGAATGGGAGAAAACACATGTAAATATTTTTTAAATTATATACCTGATAAGGGATTAATATCCATAAGTTATAAAGACTTCTACAACTCAACAGCAGAAAACAAACAAACAAAACAAAAAACAAAAAAACCCAACCCAATTAAAAAACGGGTAAAGAAATTGAATAGATATTTCTCCAAAGAAAATAAATTGCCAGTAGTCACATGAAAAGATGTTCAAAATCACTAATCATTAGAAAAATGCACAAAATCACAATGAAATACAACTTCATATCCATTAGAATGGCTGTTATTTAAAAACAAAAAGCTAATAGAAAATAAGAAGTATTGGCAAGGATGTGGAAAAATTAGAATTCTTGCATATCACTGTTAGGAATGTAAAATGGTGCAGTCACCATGGAAAACAGTATGGTTGTTCCTTAGAACGTTAAACATTGAATTATCATACAATCTGCAATTCTATTCCCGGATATACACCCAAAATTACTGACAGCAGGTATTTGAACATCTATTTGTAAACCCATGTGTATGGTAGTATTGTTCGGAATAACAGGATAAAAGCAACAGAAATGTACATCACCATTGCATGATAATGAATAAATAAACCAAATGTGATATGTACATAAAATAGAGTATTATGCAGCCTTAAAAAGGAAGGACATTCTGGCACATGCTCCAACATGGATAAGCTTTAAAGATATAAGACACTTGACGAAATAAGCCAGTCACAAAAAGATAAATGTGTTCTGATACCACTTACATGAGGTACTTAGAGTGGTGAAATTCAGAGACAAAGTAGGATGGTAACTGCCAGGTGTTGGGGGAGAGGATGGGGACTTATTAATTTGTATGGCATTTCAAGCTTGGAGAATTGAAAAACTTGGGACATGGATAGTGGCGATGTTGGCACAATTTTAATGTACTCAATTCCACTGAACTAAACACTAAAAAATAGTTAAAATACTAAGTTAGATGTCAAGTGTATGTTACCACAATAAAAAATGCCAAAAACGTAGGCTTGGACAATGCCTTATTAAAAAAGAAAAACTCAAAAATAAAACAAAACAACAAACATATAAATGGAAAAACAAAATTTATTATAATGAACCAAATGAGAAAATCCTGATTTAAAACTAAAAATAGCCAAAATAAAATTAAAAATTACTAGCACTGTTTCATAAAACATTTGAGATAGCTAAAGAATAACTAGTTAATGTGACTATACATCAGAAGAATGGCAAAAATATATTTCTATACTTTTTGTATAAAAATATATATTTCTAGGGGTGTCTGGGTGGCTCAGCTGGTTAAGGTTAAGCATCCAGCTTTAGCTCAGGCCATGATCTCACAGTTTGTGGATTCAAATCCCATATCAGGCTCTGTGTTGATAGCTCAGAGCCTGGAGCTTGCTTCAGATTCTGTGTCTCACTCTGTCTCTCCCTCTCCCCCACTCACACTCTGTCTCTCCCAAAAATAAGTAAACATTTAAATTTTTTTTAAAGAAACATAAATGTATATATATATATTTCTATACAATATATAAAATATTTCTATACACTACCAATGAACAATCTGAAAGGGAAAGAGTGAAATTAAGAGCAACTTCATTTAAAACAGAAAAAAAAATTCATTTAAAATATCACCAAACAATAAAATGCTTAGGAATGGATTAAAAAAAAAATTGTAAGACTTAAATAATATTTACATAAATCAAAGAATATTTAACCAATAGAGTGATACATTCATGGATTAGAAGACTTAACACTGTTAAGATATCAATACTTTCAAATTGATCTACAGATTCCAAGAAGTCCCTGATCTAAGTTGCCTTCTTTTTTCATAAATTGACAAGATGATATAAAACTTATATGGAAAAGCAAGAGACACAGAATAGCCAGAATAAAACTCAGAACAAAAGACAAAGTTGGAGGAATGATACTTGCCCATTCACAACTTACTACAAAGCTGTAATAATCAAGGGAATGTGGTATTGGTATGAAAATAGAAGTACAGCTCAAAAGAATAGAATTGAGAGTCCAGAAATAAACTCTCACAGCTATGTTCAATAGACTTTTAATAAGGTTCCAAAATACTCAATGGGGAAGGTATAATATTTTGCTTCTGCATTTGTTTTGTTTTGTTTTTCTTCAGTAAATTGTTCTAAGCCAACTGAAATTCACATGCAACAAGAAAAAGTAAAGTTGAATTCTTGCCTTACACAACATCCAAAAATTAACCTAAAGTGGATTATAGGTCTAAATATAAGACCTAAAATGATAAAACTCATAGAAGAAAACATAGGAGTAAATCTTTAAGTCTTTGGGTTAAGCAAAGTCTTGCTAGATAGAGCATCAAAAGCACAAGTGACAAAGGGAAAAACAGATAAAGTGTGCTCAACATAACTAAAATATTATATGCTTCAAAGAATAGGATTGGGAAAGTGAAAATATAACCCACAGAAAGGGAGAAACAATTGCAAATAAAACTTAGTAAGATCAAGCATGCAACTCTTGTTAATACCACAGTTCATGGGATCAAGCCACATATCAGTCTCTGCTCTGACATTGTGGATCCTGATTGGTATTTTCTCTCCCTCTCTCTCTGCTCCTCTCACACTCTCTTTTTTGTGCACATGCATGCTTTGTCTCTCTCTCAAAATAAATAAACTATAAAGAAAGACCTGTAAGAGATTTGTATTGAGATAGATAATTCATAATTTAATAATTCTTATAAATAACTCCTATAATTAAATATTAGGCAAATAACCTAATATAAAAACAGGGAAAGGATATGATTCCACATGTCTCCAAAGTTGTTATACAAATGGCCAATAAACTCATAAATAGATATTCATCTGTATTAATTAGGCTGATACAAATTAAGGTGTAATGAAAAGACTTCATACTTATAAGGATGGTTACAATCATAACAACAGACAATAACAAGTGTCAGTGAGGATACAGGGAAATTAGAACCATCCTTATACTCCTGGTGGGAATATAAATAATCTAGCCATTTTAAAAATGATTTTGGCAGTTTCTCAAAAAAATTATACACTGAATTACCATATGTTCCAGCAATTTGCTCCTATACATAATACCCAGGACAAAGTAGAGCACCTAAAAAGTTGTACATAAAAATTCATAGCACCATAATTTATAATAGCCAAAACCATGGAAACAACTCAAATGTCTTTCAATGGATGAATAGGTAAATAAAACACAATATTATACAACTATAAAAAGGATGAGATCTTGCCATTTATGACAATATGAATGGATCTAAAGGATATTTCACTAAATGAAATAAGTCAGACTGAAAACACTTATGATTTCACTCATGTGAAAGCTAGAAAACAAATGAATAATTAAAAAACAGAATCAGGTCTATAAATACAGAGAACAAATTGATGGTTGTGAGAGGGATGGGGAGTAGGGGGCAGGGCAAAATGGCTGAAAGGGGGTGGGAGATACAGACTTCTGATTACGAAATGAGTACTCATAGGAATAAAAGAAACAGCATAGGGAATATAATCAATGATATTTTAATAGCACTGTATGGTGGCAAATGGCAAGGACACTTGTGGGGACCACAGCATGTTTAGAGTTGCTGAATCACTCTATTGTGTACCTGAAACTAATATAACATTGTATGTCAACTGTACTCAAATAAATCAAAACTTAAAATAATTTTGAAAACTAAATCTCTAAAACATTTCATTGCTTGGTTTAGAGCCTAGAAAAATCAGCTCTCTCAAGGAAGATATTGTTTGTCCCTTTGCCTTTTAACATATATAAGCTATCAGGTATAACTTGTCCTTTCATGTGAAAATTCTGACATTTTTACCAGATTATAAGCCACTGATTCACACAGGTGATATTTTATTATACTTATGTGTAAGTTCAACATCTAGCAAAATGCTTTCTTATATTAGCAATTAAAAAATAGGTGGGGTTTACAATAACATTGATAACAATTTAATCTTAAAGTTATTTTTAATTGGAATCGACTATATATAGTAATACATTTTTATTGTCAAGCAAGCTTAATTATTAATGAACAACTATGGGTAATAACACTGTACCAGGTATACCAAGATAATTAAATCAAGTGTCATCCTCGGTTGATGGTCTACTGGAGATACGATCAAATGATAGACTGATAAATATAAAATTGTGCTGTAAAAATCACAGCTGAGAGAGAGTGCCAGGAGAGGATTAAATAAGGGCTCGGACACAATTAGGGATATCACTGAAGATTTCCTGAAGAAGGCAATATAAGTTGAAACCTGGTTTATCGGGATAAATGTAATGTAGAGTAAATTATCTAGGGAACTTGTTAAAATGTAGTGTAGTTGTGATTCAGAACATCTGGGATGATGCCTGAGATTCGGCATTCTAACAAGCTCTCTGGAGAGGTCCATGCTGATAATTCATGTACTACACTTTGAGTAGCTTTGATTTTTGGAGGGGAGGGATGGTAGTATACATTGTTTCTTAAAAAAACAAAATTGGTGAAGATAACGTTAATGTCTCAAGGCAAGCCAGACACTATACCAATTGAAAACTATAGTTTCCACTAGCAATTCATGTTTCTTTTGTGGATGTAAGCTCACAAACCTTGGGATCCTGTCTCTTTCATTACAGTAGATGGGGGCTCCTCCAGAGTTTAGCAGCAAGAACCCAGGTAAGCATGTATAAATTCTTTTAGATGAAAAAAAAAAACCACGAGTGTGGTCAATTTTAGAATTAAAATAATAGGAATCAGTGTTATCTTTTAATACCCCATGTTACGTTTTTAAAATTGTGAATCCAATATCTATACATGCATGGGCCCTAAACTACACTGCCTTTCCCCAAAGTGACCACAGAGCCCCAGGAGAACAGGCTTGATGAAATGAGAGCAAACTTCCCAGCTTCAATTTGGCCTGTTACTTAGTTTCATGTAAATGTGGAAGACACAGATTAAATGGCATGAAAGTTAGTATTTGCTCATACTTTGCGGTTTTGAATAGGTCTTTTAATGTCACTAACATTTCCCTCTGCAAACATAGCCATATGTGCATATTATATACATAATATATATTATATTAAGAATAAGGGTGCCTATAGCATAATATCAACAGTAGCAAAGTATGGAAAGAGTCCAAATATCCATCGATCGATGAATGGATAAGAAAGATGTGATATATGGAGTATTACTTGGCACTCAAAAAAAGTAAATAAATAAAACCTTGCAACTATTGTGGATGGAACTAGAGGGTATCATGCTAAGTGAAATTAGTCAGAGAAAGACAAATATCATAGGACTTAACTCATATGAGGAATTTAAGATATAAAATAAATGAATGTAAATAGGAAGGAAAGAAAAATATTATAAAAATAGGGAGACAAAAACATGAGACTCTTAAATATGGAGAATAAACAGAGGGTTGCCTGCAGAGGGGATGGGCTGAATGGGTAAGGGACATTAAGGAAATCTACTCTTAAAATCATCGTTGTACTATATGATAATTTGGATGTAAATATTAAAAAATAATTTAAAAAAGAAAACAAAAGAATAGGGGAGCCTGGGCAGTTGAGTGGCTCAAACAGTTGGCTGTCGGATTTCAGGTCAGGTCATGATCTCAAGGTGCGTGGGTTTGAGCCCCGCATTGGGTTATTGGCTGAACATTTACTTGGAGCCTGGAGCCTTCTTCAGAGTCTGTGTCTCCTTCTCTCCTGCCCTTCCTCTACTTGCACTCTGTCTCACCCTGTCTCTCAAAAATAAATAAATGTAATAAAAAATTTTTAAAAAGAAAAGAATAGGGGTGCCTGAGTAGCTCATTTATGCGTCTAATTCTTGTTTTCAGCTGGGGTCATGACCTTGAGGTTTGTGAGTTCCAGCACTGTATTGGGCTCTGAGCTGGGGGTATGGAGTCTCCTTGGATTTCTCTCTCTTCCCTTCTCCCTGCCCCTCCCTTGCTTGCTCTCTTTCTCAAAATAAGTAAACTTTTAAAAAAAATTAAAAAAGATGTGCCTGGGTGGCTCAGTCGATTAAGAATCTGATTTCAGCTTGGGTCATGATCTCATGGGTCCATGACTTCAAGCCATGCATTGGGCACTGTGCTGAAAGCTCAGAGCCTGGAGCCTGCTTCAGATTCTCTGTCTCCCTCTTTTTCTCTGCATCTACCCTACTCACACTCTGTCTCTCAAAAATGAATGAATGTTATAGAAAATTTTTAAAAATTAAAAAATAAAAGAAAAAAGAACATGATCTTTCGTATAATGATAATTTTCCTGTTTGAGATCTGGTGTCTTCCTCTCTCTGCCCCTCCCCCACTCACGCTCTGTCCCCCCAAAAATAAACATTAAAAAATTAAAAACAAATAAATAAAAAGCTTACCAGAAACAATGAAGTTATTGATAAACAAAGATTTTTTTAATATCTTTTCATTTAAAATAAAAAGAGCTTGATACCAGCCTGTTTCAAGTCCCAAGAGTAAACATATTGAAAATGATTCACTAAGAATAACTGCTACCTGAAATGTACTGTGTTTTTGTACATTCCTAAACTTTCTAAATTTTTGTAATAGCATTTTATATTTTATAACAGTAAAAAAGTGAATGCTATTAAGAATACAAAATGATGAAGGTGTTTCTAACATTTACAATAATACTAGAGTTAAAAAGAACAGTGATTTTCATTATAGGCATTATAAAGTGATCAGCTGATTAGAGAGTTTGCCACATAAAGACCCAGCCCATATTTGTATGCAGCCCTTAAAATGGCAGTGAACAGCATTTTTGTTCTCTCTTGCTGATTTATATTTTCATGAATTTACCTGATCATATCATAATGTAATTCATTTCAATTTTATTATTCAATATTCACATTCAAGATACCAATGTCTAGACAGGCCTTATCAAGTGGTGTTTGCTTTTCCTAACTCATATTCCTAAATTTTAGAAGTATATTTCTTTTATAAATCAAGTTTTTTACTTTAATTTACCCTAAGCCTTATTTTCATCCACACAGAATGTTCTACCTTTCTTTTCTGACAGCAAAGGGTACTTTGATTGATAGAATTCAATTGCTGGGTTGAAATAATGCAGCTTGCTTTTATCTTACATTAGTACGTCCTTTTATTAGTTTTACCTATTACATGAGAAAGAATGTGACAAAAATGTAATGATTTTAGGTATTCCACCTGGGCCCATAACTCTGTCTACATGATAATTTTTTTATGTTTTTTATTTATTTCTGAGAGAGAAAGAGAGAGAGAGCAAGCATGAATAGGGGAGGGTCAAAAAGAGAGGGACTTACAGAATCTGAAACAGGTTTCAGGCTCTGAGCTAGCTATCAGCACAGAACCTGATGCAGGGATCGAATCCACAAACCATGAGATCATGACCTGAGCCAAAGTCGGATGCTTAACTGACTGAGCCACCCATACACCCTACATGATAGAATATAGAGTTTGCAGGAAGCGAATCTGAGAACTCTAGATAAGAGTTACAATGCAGACATGGATAAAATTATCAAATAAGTTCAGTGTAAGCAGACTACTCACTAATTCTAGATAAGATAGCTACACCAGGAAGGCATGCACTTGACCACACATACTTAATAAAGATTTAAAATACGTTAATATTTTTATTTATAAAATGTTTTTAAAACTTGATAAAGCTATAGGATTTCAGGAAGTTTTTACAAATAGTAGAAAGTGAAATACTGTCATGCCAGTTATCTAGAACCCAACCAGTAAATTTAGGTACCAGAACTCTGTGCACATTCCTACTTTTCACTCTAACACAATGCTAAACTCTGAAACTAAAACAAGGGGTTAATAAGGTATTTTTATATAGTATGTAAAAGCATAATCTTTGGTGAAAAACAGAATGGTTCACGTACACAGTTTGCTATTCACTCGCTATGTTAGCTACCCTGAAGAGTTGTTTTGACCTAATTCTTGGGTTTCTAATCATTGATGTGATCATAAGAATATTAATTCACATGCTTTTCAGGAAAAAAAATGAACATAGTGTTAGCAAAGTACCAAGTATGTTCTAACTCTTGTAAATAATATTTGCTTTCTAAAAAACGTACCTTACTACATTTGTAGGATTTTAAAAAGGTATATTAAAACATCTGTACAATTTTCTTGAGTCTTTGCAATTTTCAAGTGATATTTGTTCATCATCTTGATGTGCAAGGATCTGGAGAGCGAAATACATTATAGAATATGGTGGTGTTTAAGAAGTTAGAAATCAGAGCTGAAGGACACCTGGGTGGCTTGGTGGCTGAGCATCTGAATTCCTCTCAGGTCATGATCTCATGGTTCACAGGTTGGAGCCCCACATCTGGGTCTGTCCTGATGGCTTAGAGCCTGGAGCCTGCTTCATGGATTGCATCTCCCTGTTCATTTGTTCTTTCTCTCTCCCTCCCTTCCCCTCTCTCAAAAATACCAACATTAAAAAATTACTAAATAAAAGAAATCAGAGTTGAGACATCCTATGACTTCTACTTATTAGTTGGATAATCTTTTAAAAGTACCTATTTGAAACTGCTGGGAGCCTCACTGCCCTCGTTGGATGACAGTCACAGCGAGGAAATGGTAGTATTTGCACAGCTCCTGCCATGAGAAACAAAAACTGGTATCTCTTTCTGCTACTACTGGCTCATGTTGGAAATGAGGCTGCTGCTATTGACCAGGCCTCACAATATTCCAGATCAGACCCATATTCCCCACACAGATTGCTCATAAGGAAAGGCATGTCCCTGCCTTTCCCAAAGAGATTTCAGATGAAAACATTGTGGATGATTGTTAAAAGGCTCTTCCTAAGCGCCTTGCAGATCCAAAACTGATATAATAAAGGGGGCTTGAGTCTAGCCCTGAGACAAAGAGCCTAATTTAGAGTTAAGGGCAGATATCCACCCCCACCCAATTGTTTCTGCTTGGAGTACTAGCTGCCTCCCTGCCCCAGGCATTTGTTATCAAGTATTTGGAGTGACTTATTCTGGCTTTGAATACGCTGATTGCTCCCTGTGAAGGAACCTATTGAGGAACCTCTTCTTTTGTGATTATGGGAGCAGAGGTGTCTCCTGAAAGACCTGTTTGACCCCTGCTCACAGAGAAGTAACCTCACCCTTTTAGGCTAAAAACATTGTCTGATATGCTGCATCTAAATCACCTATCTCACTATTGATAAAGGTTATGCAGAAGTCTTCTACAAATCTATGTTCTGGGAAATTCTTACATATAAAAGAAATTTGTTAACAGAAATCATTGTCTAAGGCAAATGGCACTTCTGTGCTGGCTCCCAAACACTTATAAAATAAAGTTGAGCCCCAGTCAGGGTAGAGATGCCTGCCTGGTGACCAGAAAGACTCTCGGGCCTCTCTCACCCCTCCCTCGCGGACACCAACCATCCTTCAGGGACCCCTGGACCCAGGCCAGAGCCGGTCTCCGACATGAAACAATTCCCCACCGTCCCAAAGGAACAACAGAACTATCATTGTTTATGTCTCATGGGATTACTGGAGGATTAAATGGCAGAATAGATATAAACTATATGCACAATTCTTAGGAAATGTAAAGCTAGTCAATATTATAAGTAAAACACTTGTCTTCAACTGTTCAGGACAAATGGGATCTATATTTTGTAAACCAAATCTGGAGAAAAGATAACCCATAGGATTCAATAGGATGAAAAGAGAAAGGAATGATAATAGCCTAGCTCATAAATTTTTAAAAAATCAATTATGATAAAACTTCAATGAGCAAGATATTTTTCTATTCCTTGATAGGACTCCAAGGGTTTTATATATATACACAGTTACATAATTTTCTCTGTCTTCTAAGAGTTTTCAGTGTGAAAGAGGATATAATTATATTAAATGATTAATCAAGCATTATTACATAATTGTCAAGTGGACAGTGGTAGTAGAAGTGCTACAGAAGTTCAGAGGAAGGAAAGAACACCATGGTCCACAGTAACTTGAGAACATTGCATGAATGTTCTTTATGATTATTTAAGTATTCATGTTTGGGGAAGATTCAAAGACATAAGCAAAATATAGGAGTAAAAGGCATAAAATATGTTTAAATAATGATTAGTACAAATATTTAACAGGTTTATTTTTAAGTTGTTGGAAATAAAATTTAAAGGAACTGGGGCCAAACACCATAGTATAGTATTTAATGTATGATCATTGTTGGTTTAAATTACCTGTCTCTTCGCTAGACTGTTAAGGCACTGAAAACAGATTCTGCCTTTCATCTCATTATCCAGATGCCAAGCATAGTGCATGTCTTCTTTAACCATGCAGTGTTCATTTATTCCTCTTTATCCACAAGATATCTGTAATAATGGCATTGAAGAACCAAACCAGCACCATGACAGGCTTCAGAAGGCCCCATAAATTAAAAGGCCCAAGTTTCTGAGGCAAGACTCAGCAGACTTAAGCAACCGCCCTTCCCCCTGCCCGAACCAATCACCGGAGATTGGGAAAGTACTGGACGTTCCCGGCACTTTTCTGGCCTGCTTAGTTTTAAACCCACCAATCCCTCTGCACCGCATCAACCTCTGCTGTCACCCTGTCCTATCACATTGTAGTCTCTGCCCATCACCGCTTTCCCGCCTTGACTGTGATAAAAACCCTACTCCTCCATTGTTCGGGGCTCTCAGCACTGATACACTGGGTTGGTGAGATCTGGGAGCCCGAGCTTAAGCCCGGAATAACACCCTTTGTTTTTGCATACGTGACTTGGAATCCTTGGTGGTCTTGGGATTTCGGGGAGATAGCGATCTGGGCATAACAGCATGTTCAGACTTGAGGGATAAAGACAAGTAAATAAGTAATTACAATACCAAATGTCATATGTTATGATAGGGGAAATACAGGGTTCAGTGGGAAAAATATCTATCAGTGGTGTTTTGAAAGATTTACTGAAGTAAATTGCATTTAAATTGAATCATACATATTACACAGAAGTTTATCAGGCAGAGTCAGGGGAAAGAGTGCTCTCTTCAGGGGAAAGAGTGCTCTATAAAGAAAACAGGAATTGAAAAAGTTTCAGAAGTGAGAAAGGATATAGTGTAATCAGGAAACTAAGGAAGTTTGAGTTGACAAAAACATAGATTTTTTTAGAGGAAAAAAAAACTAGACAAGCTTGTAAACTATGTTAAAGAGGTTAGAAAATATCTTAAGTGGAATAAAGAACCATTGAAGGATTTGGAAGGTGACATGACATATTAGAGGTTTAGGGAAAATGAGAATGGGGAAAGAGCATAGCCTAAGAAAAACACATTTCAAATAAAAAGAATGGCCCCTTCTTACATGACAGAAAAAAAATACATAAGTATAATTTCGGCATTTTTATTGGTTTCGATAATGCTAAATTACTGAAGCTTTCACTGTTTGACTTTTATTTTTCTCTTGGATGGAGTAGACAAGGTCATATGCTGACAATTAAGGAGGAGGTGGCACAGTCAGGGATTTACAAAGAAAAAGGTTAGATATAACCTTTGTAGAGAACACAAATAATAGCTGAGTCAGAAAACATTAAAGAATTTCTTTGAGGTTGGAAAATAAAAATAGAGATTGGTCCTTATTGTATGACTGTTTTCAGTATGATTTCACACAGTATGTTTTTTGTTTGTTTGTTTTGTTTCTTTAATTCTCTTCAGCGGTGCAATAGAAAAGCAAGAAGTAGCACACAGATGGATTAATCAAGGCTGGGAAACTCAATTGTTTGAATGAATAAATTAATGAATAAACTCCATTAGGGACTGGGCTTAGTGAACAATAACCTGATCTGTAGGAAAAGAGGCACAACTAAAAACATTTACAATAACTTCGATAAAGCTATAGTTTAGAAAGATTTGTCCACTGGCAATGTGACAAAATGATGGGAAGAACATGTAGAGTGTACATGGGTGAGTTAGGTGGTTTGGAATTGTGATGTTAGTGATAGGAAGAGAAAGTTACACATAGTTTTCTGAGATATGTATCATCATGGATTTAATTTTGTCAAGTTGTTTATCTGCACCTTTGAAATGTTCATTTTTTTTAAAAGTCTCCTTAATAGAACTGTTTTGTGTGATTTTTCACATGTTAAACCAACCTTGTTATTCCAGGATAAACTGTTATTTAATGTTTTATCCATAATGTATGTTGAAGGATTTTTGTATCTATGTTCATAAGGACAATTTTTTGTCCTTTTTTTTCATAATGCAAGACCAATTTATTTCCATGTACAACAATGAAGATTGAGATACTAGATAAAAAGGAAGGCAGTCTTCTGTCAAATAGATATCGAGATTCTTAAGCAGCTGCTTTTGAAACCTATTACAGTGGAAGACTTGCTTTGTTGCCTTAAGATGTTAAGCCTGTTTACCTGATGGTTCACCAAGGCTTTCAGGCGTGACTTCCTTCTCAGTCAGCCTATCTAATTCCTTCTGATAGCTACATTGGTATTCCAGATAGTTTATGTTCCTTTTCTGTTTATCTGGGAACTTTTTCAGGAAGTTTAGGAGATCAATTTCACTATTCTGAGAAGCCAAGCTCATCAGGTCTTGCAGGAGTTTGCTTAATGTGTTTTCCAACTGCAGAGCAGACTCTATAGCTTGAATGCCTGTTCCCTAGTTTTCTATGTCAGGTCTCTTAATCACCGGAAGGCAGATTTTACTCTGATGCTCTCTGAGAAATGTTATGAACTGCTTTGCATGTTCTTTCTTCACCTCAATTTGGTCTTCAAAGAAGAGGAGATAAAGATGAGCTTCCGTCTCTTCATCGTAGTAATAGGACATAGTTAAGTAAGCATCACTGACATTCAACTCGTAAGATGCTATGTAATTAACAGCAACCTTACAGGCCTCAGAGAGGACTCTGTATTGTTGTTGTTTTTCTCAATGTCTCTAAAAGGTTTTGCTGAAAGAGTTTATATAAGACTGTGTTGTCTTCCTTAAATGTTTGATAAAATTAAACAAATAAGTTGACCTAGAGTTTTCTTTGTGAGAAGTTTTGAGATAACAAATTTAATGTCTCTAATATATCACAATTCAGATTTACTTACATCCTGTGTCAGTTTTGGTAAATTGTATTATTCAAGGGATTTGCCCATTTCCCCTGAGTTGTCAAATTTGCTGATATAAACTTGTTTGTGGTATTGTCTTTCTCTCTCAATGGGCAATATTAATGTTGTCCACACCCACAAAAAATTCTTTGATGATGCAAATGTTCTATTTCTGTACAGCCCAGTATGGTAGCCACTGGCTATATGTGACTAGTGAGAACTTGAAATGAGGTTAGAGGGAGAGAAAAATTGAACTTTTATTTCATTTTAATTACTTGTAATTTCAATAGCTACAGCTGCTTACGGCAAATCATGCTGAACAGCAAAGATTTCTAAATCTCTAATGATAACCTCCTTTTCATTCCTCACGCTAAAAGTTTATGTTCTATTTTTGTCTTCATTAGTTTAGTTTATCAATTTTATTGATCTTTTCAAAGAATAATCTGTTCGCTTTGTTAATATGCCCTATTGCTTGTTTTCATTTCCTTGATTTCCATTCTTATATTTGTAACTTTTCCCTTCTACTTATATTGATTTTACTTTGCTATTCCTTATCTAGACACTTAGGGGAGAATTTAGATTATTAATTTTAGACTTTCTTGTTTCTAAGATAAGCACTTAATGCTTTGAGTTTTCCTGTATACCATTTTACCTATGACTAAATTATGATTTTTTTTTTTAGTTTATTACCAATTCTGTATTCAATGATCTCAATTTCTCTCTTTGACATTTTTTTTTTATTTCACCTATTCAGGATATTTGATTTAAGGTAACTAGACACTCACAACTCTCAGATAACTGTGTCATGTATCCACAACTTTTTCTGCCCTACCAGAATACACTTCACTGGGACAGAAAAACAAGAGGTTTCACTCTTATGGCCTCCCTTGTAGAGGGGAGGCTTCCATTCATATTTCCTTACATTTGACTCAGATTAGCTGTCCATGTGGGTGCAGTTTTAAGCTTTAGGGTCAATAAAAAGTAGCTTTCAAAGTCATGAGATCCAAATCACTTACAACTCACATGTTGACACATGCAATGTGGAAATTGAGTGATTTTCTTTTTCTTTTCTTTTTTTCACTTCATTATATCTGGAGAATGTTTGGATAATAACACTTTTGAAGCAACAAAAAATGAGATAAGTATGTAGTTGTGGATATTTTGAAGAATTCAAATGCATAAAAATATCAGGATAAAAGTATATAGTAATCTTACATAATTAACAAAATGGTATAGAATATGTAATATTACTTCCATCATTATTTATGTTTATCGCATCCTCTCATTGAGTTTACTTTTGAATTTCATTTTTAATGTAGAGGCATATCTTCATCACATAGTTTCACATATTTGATTATGCTGACAAAGGACAAAGGCTCTATTTAAGAGAAAATACAACTCTGGAATACCCCCTTTCTTATGGGTTGTTTATGTGGAATATAACTTTAGTAATAAGTAATGGCTATTGTTTTTTGCCTTTACTCAGTGCTATATTTATTATAGGGTATGAGGGTATTGAATAACAATAAATTCCACAGCTTTGACAAGCAGTGAAGTATAATTCTAAGGAAGTAGTTTTATGTGGATAACAGTTCTTTTTTTTTTTTTTTTTTTTTTATTTCTAGGAGAGAGAGAGAGAGAGACAGCGTGAGCAGGGAGGGTCAGAGAGAGAGGGAGTCACAGACTGAAACAGGCTCCAGGCTCTGAGCTGGCAGTCAGCACAGAGCCCGACGCGGGGCTCGAACCCACGAACCGTGAGATCATGACCTAAGCGAAAGTCAGACGCTTAACCGACTAAGCCACCCAGGCGCCCCATATGTGGATAACAATTCTATTTCATTCACTTTCAGCAAGGGTACAGTCCATACTCTTAGATTTAATTTTAAGTATTAGGGCCTACAAATATTAAACAGGAATCAGTGGACCAATGGAAGTAAATGAACAAATAAGAACAACTCAAAAAAAAAAAAAATAGAGCTAGTTTCCTCAGATTTATGACACATGGAGATTTTTAATTTCATTTTGGGAATGAATAAGGACTTCATGTTAAAAATAATTTTTACTATGTATCAGGTGATTAAATTCTAAGTACCTAAAAGAATAAGCCTAAAGCCTTTTAACAAATGGGAAATGCCATGTTTCAAGCGAAGTGAAACAGAAAAGCCTCTGAGGAACTTTATCTCAATTCATGAATATAAGGTAAACCATTTCTCTCTTTAAGATCACTTATCTCAAATTCATAGCTCCTCATTTCTGAGGAGGGAAAAAAATTCTTCCAAATATAATTTCAGAATCAAAATGGAAATGCAAAAACAAGAACACTTTTATTAGGATTACACACAACATTTAGATGAGATATCTTTTGCCACAGATAGCAACATTAGAGAAAATTTCTATTCTATGGGTAAAGTGAATATTTTAGGGTGTATTTTACTGATATAATTAAAATAATTTTTGAGAAGAAATTATGTGACTAGGATCAATTTTCTTTAATGGATAATTTTGTAGAATTTTCTTGAGCTTTTAATCTTTATGAAAATGTACTTCTACTTTGACAAGAACAGATGTACATTTTTTTTCTGTTTTATATTTTGAGGTTTTGTGGATTTTTAAAATTTGATTTTTATTTTTAAAAAAAAATTTTGGTTTATTTTATAAATCAACCAAGTGCTTAAAACATTATCAGACTGTTTTCTATTAACATTCTCTACTTGTAAAGATGTGGAAACTAAAGTCACATTTAAGGCCATATCCCTATTTTATGGCAAAATCTTTTTTTCCTCTCCTTCTTCTTTTTTTTTTTTTTTCTTAAGTAGGCTCCAGGGGCATGTAGCCTAACACAGGGCTTGAACTCATGACCCTGAGATCAAGATCTGAACTGAGATCAAGAGTCAGATGCTTAACCGACTAAGCCACCCAGGCACCCCTATGCCAAAATCTATTTTAAGATACTGACCATTATGCCATATTGGCTCATTAAAACTTATTTTGAATTAAAAAATTGATTTATTACAAAACATCTCTTTATTCAACAAATATTTACTTGGATGCTTCTTATGCAAAACACTGTATGATAGGTGCTTAGGCTATAGAGAGAATCAGTCTTCCCTGTGTCTAACAGTAGTTCAGGATAATGAGAAAAGAAAATCAGTCCTTACTTCCCATTAAACAATAATAAAGGTTCTTGGAGATAAAGAGAAGAGCTACCTAACTCCAAAGAGTACAGGATGCAAAGGAAATCAAAAGAATAACTTTACTGAAGAGACAATTATTCAAAATTAATATCAAGACTCTTAAATTGTGTTGATAGAGTAGACCTTTGAGATGATGTGGTGAAAATGGTACTATCCCTCTGTGGTCTTCCTCCCAATAACATATTACTCCACTATTATGAGAAAAATTCCTAGAGTAAGACTTCCTATAGGGGTACCTGGGTTGTTCAGTTGGTTACGCGCTCAACTCTGTATTTTGGCTCAGGTAATGATCTCAGGGTTGTGAGTTTGAACTTCACATTGGGCTCTGCACTGACAGCCCAGAGCCTGTCTGGGATTCTGTCTTCCTCTCTGTCTGCCTCTTCACTTCTTGCTCTCTATTTCTCAAAATAAACAAACATTTAAAAAAAGATTTCCTATAAAACATGTGATCAATATTTCTCAAAACTGTCAAAGTTATCAAAAGCTGGGAAACCATCACAGCCAAGCTAAGTAGGCATGACAACTAAGTGCAGTGCAGAATCCTGGATGGGATCCTGACCAAATAAAGAACGCTGGGTAAAAACGAAGGAAATCTTAATGAAACATCCACTTCATTTAACAATAATACATTATTATTACAATATATGCTTTGGTAATAATTCACTGTACTTTTCTCCAAAAATAGTGTCTACTTTTATAAGGGTATCTCTAAGGCAGAGTTTTATATGGTCAGAAGATGTCTGATGAAGAGGGGGATTCTGGTATGTAAGACTTTCTGTATGAAGAAATAGGTCCAGAAAGAAGAAATGTGCAAATTTGCAGCAGAGAGGAAGAATGACTATTCTGAGAAATAACAAGAAGTCTGATGTGACTCAAATTTCATACATAGCAACGTACATCTTGTATCCTAAACTTTTTTTTCACATTGTACTTTGGCTTTATGACTCAACAGTTATGTGGTTTTGGGCAAGTAATTTGTTCTCTCTGAGATCTTGATTCCTGTCATTATCTGTGAAACGGGGGGAACAATGCCTATCTTGAAGGGCTGTTGCAATAATGAGATTTCTTCTGTAGAACGCAGTACAATGTTGAATATCTGAGAGTGTAGTGAATAGTTACCATGCATACATTGAAACTGTGCTGCTCAGAAAAATGAAAATATACCCTGACAATTACTTTTATAAATTTAAATTATCGACTCCAACAATCACTACATGCTTTTTTTGGTCTAACATGAAATTTTACTTTTCCTAATTTAGCTTTGTATATTATTTAAATACACCTAAACTCCAGAATGCATTTTACATAAAAGGGAGAAAACCCTCAAATAAATGAGTTTCTTGACCTGTGACTAAACACTCATATGAAAAGAATGCAGTACATGTTAAGTAATCACAGAATTCAGATTCTGATATTTAAGAGTAAGGTAAAAGGAACACCTAAGTGGCTTAGTCAGTTAAGTGTCTCACTTCAGTTCAGGTCATGATATCACAGATTGTGGGTTTTGAGCCCCACATCAAACTCTGCACTGATAGTACAGGCTACCAGCAAAGCCTGTTTGGAATTCTGTCTCCCTCTCTTTCTCTCTCTCATCCCAATCTCTAAATAAATAAATTAATTAATTAACTATGAATTAGTATTAATGGTCATATTCTGCCTTAAGGAAAATGAAAACGAGGTTTAAAATAAAGTCATAGTAAAATGTTTTAATTATATAATAGAGCTTATCATAAAATCTTAAATTCAGTTGCTATAAAATCTAAAACAAAATTTGATTTTCCAGAATGAAGATGCATTACAGTATTTCTCAGAAATATAATTTAGATATAAGATTTTTATATCATTTTTCTTTGTCCTCAGTGAGAAGACTTTTAAAATTAAATGTGTTTGTTAAATAAATTTGACCAATAAATGTTATTTACTTATTTGTGTAAAAGAAAATCTTTATAAAAAAATCCTTTTAAGTGTTTTTCCCAGTTTTCTGTTGGCTTAATAATCTTATACAGATATATTTTTCAAAATGGCTAATATTCCTTATTCTCTCTAACTTCAAGGATCTTTGTTCAATATTTTCATGATATTGTACTAATATTAAATTATATTTTATATTTCTTTCTTAGGGTTCTCAAATGTTCTAGTCTCATACTCAATGTTTATTATGTATTTCTATTAATGCATTTTCCAAGCATCCTACTTTGGTGGTGCCTTGAATCATCCTGATGTAATTTCTATTCCATAACATTTCAAACTCATATGACTTTAAGATTTTGAACAATTCTAAATGTGTTCACTTTTTTTGCTTCCAGAAGAGGCAATTTTTTTTTTTTGCTTCAATTGTTTTATGACCTATTTCATCATTTTTCTTGTAAACTACAAGTCTTCTTTAGATTGCACCGACTATCTAAAATTTGGCTTGGACTTTAACTCATCTCACAATTTAGGAAAGAAGAAAAACTATCAGTACTCTGAAATAATTTTATTGGAATCAATAGTCAATAGGGCAATTGCTTACTGTCTCCCTGACATCTCTTTAGCATTTGATTCCTCTGATCACTTAACTTTACCTTCATCTGTTGAAGTGAGGCATGACACTCAGTAGGACAGTGGTAAATTAGCTTTTACTTTATCTTTATAAGAAAGCAATTTCTAGATGTCTTTTTTCCTGAGTCATCTCCTGTCAGGAGGGAACTGTCAACCAACTGCCCCTGCTTTTACTATGAGGGAAGGAAGAAAAAAAAAAAAAAAAAAAAACAAGAATAAACAATGGAGCCCCTGGACATTCATTTCAGACAAGCTCTATTTTCTCTTGCTGACTTCACAAGACTCTTTTCAAAGTACAGCTATCTTGTAGCACCTTAATGAATTGTCATTCTCCATGAGAGAACACAGTAGCTGAGACTATGGTCTTGGTTGATTTCCACTTTAGACATGAAAGTTAACTCTGTCACGATATATGTATAAATTATATCTAAGGAATAATTTTAAGTTTTTAATAAACATAATAAAACATTTATGTACAAAGTTAAGTACAAATAAGTCTGACCTTTCCTTTAAGAGTTCACCTAATGTCATATAAATCATGAAATTGGATATAGACTGAAAAGATTTTAGTGATAGTTATTCTATATCAATGAGGAAACAAAGTAAAGTACACCATTGCCGTTCTGTAAGTTAGTGAAAAACTAAAGCTATATCAAACTGCATTCTATATTTATATTTATACAATATTAGACTTATGCAGTATCTAATTTTTTTTGTATAATTTTTTTCAAAGAAAAATAAAATTATTTGAGTGTGGTTGACCCACAATATTACATTAGTTTCTGGTGTACAACATAGTAACTTGACAAGTTTAAATATCATATTATGCTTACCACAAATGTAGCTACCATCTGTCACCATACAACACTATTACAGTATCATTGATTATATTTTTATGCTGTGTTTTAAAACTACGGAGGTGTGACAGAGAGATAGGGAGAGAGAGAATCAGAGGGAACCGGAACCATGAGATCATGACCTAAGCGAAGCCAAGAGTCCAACACTTAACCAACTCAGTCAGTTGTGTTTTTTATTCACATGAAGTACTCATTCCATAACTAGAAGCCTGTATCTCCCACTCCCCTTCACCCATTTTGCAATCTATTCTAACAAATCATACCTCTTCACTAAAAATAACAATATCCAACATTTATTGAGTTTTTATGTGCAAGTCAAAGTGCTTTTAAAAAAAATTATTTTTATTTTTGAGAGAGACAGAGACACCCGGGGAAGGTTGGACAGAGAGGGAGACACAGAATCTGAAGCAGGCTCCAGGCTCTGAGCTGTCAACACAGAGCCCTATATGGGGCTGAACTCACAAACAGGGAGATAATGACCTGAGCTGAAGTCAGATGCTTAATTGACTGAGCCACCCAGGTGCCTCCAGTCAAAGTGCTTTATAAGTAATGAAATTATAATGTTCACAATAATTGTAAGAAGTAAGAATTTTCATTATCCACATATTACATATAAAGAAATTTAGGCACAGAGAGATTTAAGTGACTTACTTATATCATGCACCTAACTTTGTGGTATTAAATAGTCACCCTAATCCACAATCCAACATTCTAAACTACTATTCTATAACTACCTGCAGAGTTTAAACTCAGTTATTTAAATCTGTAGAATGTTAGCTAATTAGAACAAATGTTTTGTTCTATTTTGTTCACTGTTGGCTATCTACTCAAGACCTAGAACAGTGATTATGATAGCTGTTCAATATATGGTTATGGAATTGAGGTATATGAAATAGCATTAGGTATGTACTGTTGGAATGCTTTATAATTCTTGGTTTTAGGTGATAACCAGAAACAATGATTTTTTTGAAAAAAAGATTATTGAGTATAATATGAAAATAGTCTATGGTCAACATTACTGAATCTGATTTTGATTTAGCTATTGCAGGTTGTTAAACAGTGCTTCATGTGGTCTTTTTCTCAAATGACAATAAGTGACTGTATGAAACATTTGGAGGTATCTACCAAAAAAAAAAAAAATGACCTTGCCCAAAGAAACTCTTGCCTTCGTCCTTATCTTCTGGAAGGAAATCTATGCCATACCTGATAGGAGTGTCTGTTTAGGGCAGAGGCTGGCCACTCTGGAAACACTGTGTAATTTAAGGTGGAGTTTTGGGTCTTGTGGTATCAGTTGATCTGGAGAGTGAGTTTAACTATGTGGGCAATCAATCGGGACTATGTAATGAAGACAAAGTACAAAATCTGTACACTGAAGCTCAGGTGAGTGCCCCTGGTTGATGATACTCTATTGTCTCACACCATGATGGGAGGGCCAGTCTCACAGGAGAGGACAACAGAAGCTTCACAATAGGAATCCTCCCAAACTGCACTCTATGGGTCTCTTCCTTTGCTTATTTTTAGTCTAAAGCCTTTCTTTACAGTACATTGTAACTGTGAGTATAATAATTTTCAGTAAATTCTCGAAGTCCTTAATGTGAATTATCAAAGTGGAGGAAGGGCTTGGAAACCCCCCAAACTTGTCCCTCAATGTCAGGAGCAAGGGTGATCTTTTGAAGAATTTTACCTTCAACCTTCACACCCTGGCTAACTCTGGATAGGAGGCTTAATACTCTTTGCAGTACAATGGTCAGAGCAGACAGCATTTCATCTGATTCCATGATATGGCTTCTCAACAAATGTGACTCTGGGAAAAGTCATTTAACCTCTCAGGCTCTGATTTCACTCTCTGTAGTTTTAAAATAACCTTAGAATACCTCATAAAGCTATTTTGAAGAATACAGATTAAGAACTGGTTAATATGTATAAACTGTCCCAATAACAGAATCCAGATTATCCTAATTACAGAATATCTAGGTACCATATGATAGGAAATAGAATGCTAGTATTTATTTTAAAAGTGTGACCCTCTCTAAGAACTGGTACTTGAAATTTAATAATCATATTCACTTTCATATAGCTTTGTAATTTAGATAGCCCTTTCTGTGGTCAGATCAAAATTTCCATTTAATTATGAATTTAGTCAATTAAACAGTTGCAGAATTATAGGTCACTGAAATGCCATCCATCTTATTTTCTCCTGGCAATGATTATATGTACAATATTTCAGAACAGAATGAATCCCCATTTTTAAATTTCTCCTGAGTAATAAAATTCTAAACCCCCCCAAACCTCATTCCATAATTAATCAATCTAACATCCCTGTGTGTTACCTAATTAGTAAAGTGAAAATAGTAATAATAATACTTACATGGATTAATCAGAATGTTTAGTTTGTGGGCTCAACATGTTGATGTTTTAAAAACTCACAAGTAATTCTACTGGGTAGCATGGCTCTAGAGTATGCTCTGTGTACCAACAGATGCCCAAAGTCTGAGAGAGTCCCCAGATCATTTGAGAAAATTCATATAAATTTTAACATCTTCTCTTTGATCTTTAGTCAGTTGAGGTTGCATTTTGGGGTGAAGGCCAGATCTGAATATAGGAAAGCACTTCTCTGGAATCACTCATTGTATTAAATGGGATTATAAGTAAGTGAATTGAAACCTAATAGCATTAAATGATGCCTGAAAAAAGATTATTCTACTGGAAGGATGCCTCAATAAAAATAGTCAGAATGTAAGAATTTGTCCATGTTTATTATTCTCCAAGTGGATGAAGACTTGGGGCCATTGGTATAGATGGGAAACAGAGACTGTGTAGAAAAGGTTTTTTGTTTTGTTTTGTTTTTACATAGGCTAGAAAAACTATCCCTCAAAATTTTTCATCTACCTTATTATTCCACATTCTCTAGGGTACCTTTATTATCACTTTTGGATATCCAGTGCTCAGACATTGATCGAGGTATGCCAGAGACACATGAGTATTCTGAACACTGAAAATAAATATTTTATAAAAATCATGAACTGGCCTCCAGTTTTAAATGTTGATCTTTTAACAAGTTATAGTTACAGTAACAGAATCAAACTTACATTATTATGAACTTGAAGACTATGCCCACAGCCCATGTTGATGTCAAGGTGCTATGATATCACTCTGTGAAGGCCCACTGTGGGAACCAACTCTCCCTTCCAAAATCTCTCTAGAAATCATCCCTATAAAGGCAAATGTTTGAAATCTAATTCTGTTCTATAAGATATAAAGTGTCTCACTGTGTTTCCAAGGGTATATGATATCTCTAGGAGGCACACTTCATTATTCTCATTTTCCAAATAGAAAAGCTGAGATCTATAGAAATTGAATGACTTGCCACTGCCAGAAAACAAGTGGCCAATTTGGATCTGTATTAGTTCACTTTGTGAACAGTGCTGTTGCCTCAGGAGAATATTGCTGGTTATCTATCACCTACATACATTGACATGGATGCTTGATTGTTTCGATGTACTTCACACTTTGCAGACATGTGAGTAGCTTGCAGCATTTTTGTGGACACCCCACACCACTCAGGGGCTTAATCACTAGGCCTCTGGCAAAGTGATAAATCAGTGCCTTGGAGAACAGACTCTTTCTAGAAAAAAAAATAGAATTCTTACTTGCCTGAACTCTGATATATTTTCAAGAATTAGTCCCTTTGCTTGTGTTAATTCTCTTGGCTGAACATAAAGGGGAAAGAGAGATGTAAGAATGATAAAACAAGCCCCCAAAATAATTCATACCAACAAAACAAAACTGAGCATTAGGACACTTCTGGAAAAAAAAAATCAAACATCTTGGAAATAAATAAAGGTGTGAGAAACTTCTAGAATAATCTAAGTCCAGCATTCTCTCACAAGTAGGAGAGAAAATCACAGCACTATCATCCATTTGCATATTTGGTATGCAACAAATATACAGAAATAACAGCAATGAAAAACATAACTATGTTAACTCAAAAGGAATATTAAATTATTTATAAACAGAAATACAACTAGAACTTTTGGTGAGGTATGCAAAATCAAGTTACTCAAAATATTTTACTTCCTCAAGTCTACCCCCAAAATTAACCTTGCTCTGCCGACTATATCATTAATCTCTTCCAGAATGGTAACTTTCCTTTTCCTAACTCCTCACTTTGGTCACAGTACACAAAAACAATGTTTGCTAGTTAAGTTGAAAACATAAGAGAGCTTTATTGTTACAAGCCTCTTTTCCTTTTTATCTTTTTTTTTTTAATGTTTTATTTATTTCTAGGAGAGAGAGAGAAAAAGAGACAGCGTGATCAGGGGAGGGTCAGAGAGAGAGGGAGTCATAGACTGGAACAGGCTCCAGGCTCTGAGCTGGCAGTCAGTGCAGAACCCGATGTGGGGCTCAAACCCACAAACTGTGAGATCATGATCTAAGTGAAAGTCGGACGCTTAACCGACTAAGCCACCCAGGCGCCCCTCTTTTTAATCTTTCATTTTGACTTATGTCATTTGTTTAATTTTCTACAAATTCTTCTTCAAAACCTGTACAACTAAATCAAAATCTGTAAAGTTAAATAAATGTGCCATACATCAATATCAAATCTATCTGGATTAATTGTATTACTTAGATGATCCCTGTTATACATGATTTAAGCATTTCAGATAAAGTGATTTTAGCTTTACCTGGAAAACTGCTAGTTTAGTAATTAAGAAAAAAATACTGCAATCCAATAACTGAAGTTTTATCACAAGCTTTTAATTGAAGTAGAAGTAGGAAGAGATGGACATATAATGAATGCTAAGAATTAAGTAAATGGTCTTTAACTGGTAATCAAAATTCTACCAACAGATGTTCACTAAGGATAAACAAACTTTTAAAAAGATAGATCTACAATTGTCCTATGGGAATTGAGGTGAATATGGAGCATGTCTACCTTTTTAAAAGTGAATGACTCAAAGTGATAGTGCATGTTTTTATAATAAATACTGATACTTCTTGGAAAAAATGAGGTAGTAGACACTTGGCAGTTATAGATCCCTATAATACATTGCTCCCTATTTGATAAACTTTTTATCCAGTGAAGCCCTCTCCTTCTGGAAAACGTGCCTTCTGTGTAGCTTCCCAACTAGTCCAGGGTAAAAAGGTGACATTCTTATGATCATGGTGACTAGCTCTATGATGGGCATATTACCCTATGAAATTCAGTGAGATGCAAATGCAAAGCCGTGCAAAGAGGACTTGTGCCCAAGATGAATGTTGGACTCCTAGGATGGAGAATAAGGCTAACATTGTAGAAAACATTAAAGATAAACTCTGAATTCCTATAACGTGAGTCAATTTTTTTTATTTTATGCTTAAAACAGTTTGAGTTTTCTTGCATGTAAGTTATTTCTAACAGATAATAAGAGTTATCAGTAAAGCTATATATGTATCTTCTTTCTTCAATTTCAACAGGGATCTGAGCCTTTATATGGGCCAATAGCCATGAAAATTTCTTTTTTTTTTCATTTTCAGTGAGAAAAATATAATAAATTTAATTATTTTTTGTTAACATATTCAGATTATCTAAGACTTATCACTAACATCAACATATATTTTACTGAAAACCACTGCATTGGTTTAACATGTGCTGTTGATATTATACAAATTTGAAAAAAAGGGCAAAAAGTGGATACATTTCTTATTTATTGAGTATCCTTCAACTATACTGCACAACTTTAAAACATTCAACATGAAAGACATCAAATTGGCATTGCTTTTTAAAAGTTACCGTCTCAGCATACCTCTCTTTCACATAGATCTGTTCATCAACCTGTTACCAAACAGTCTTGTTCACTCACATGAAACTAAGATAATTTTATTGATTATATAATATGTGCTAGGAATCTTTACATTTATATTACTTAACCTTCCCTAAACACAATATGAGACGCTGCAATTCCTATTATCATTTTAACACATTCAACAGTGATCAAAACTAAGAAGATATAAGAAGTGAAATACAAACATAGGCCAACTTTCAACTGAGAATTTATTTTCTGCCACATTATACTATTTCTGCCAAATTGTAGCATATGGGCTAAAACCACATGTAAGACACTGTCATGATTCTCTGTCCAGTTTTGTTGCCTTCTGCTTCGTTTATCTTCAATTATAGATTAGCTTCCTCTAAACATCAGGGAATATGGACATCAATAATTTGTCTTTTGTCTACTTCTCAAAAGTTCTGCAAAAGGATTCTGAGTGGCTTGATTTTGATCATTTGCTATCTCTGCTTACCCAAGATGGAGAAGAGGTAGAATTGGATGTGGTTGGTAGAAAGAGCACCTTTCCAAAAGGTGGTAATGGAAACTTGATGAAGAAAATTCAGTGTACTAACTAGAGAGACAAGCCAGTCACTATAATCTCAATTTACAACAACATAAATGATTGTATAGATGAAATGAGACCCATTACATAAAGTCCAAGTATTTTACTGCATTTTAATTTCCAATTTTAACAATTATAATAGCAAAGAAACTGAGCTCTGTCATTAAAGACAGTCCTTCATTTGGGTAGTTTTATTAAAACTATGGTATTACACAAAGTACTTGACTTTTCTATAACTCATTTTACTCGCTTGTAAAATAAATATAGCATTAGTATATACTTAATAGGCTTATTGTAAAGATGACTTGCAAGCATCTGTTTAAAACACTTAGCATAGTCTCTAGCATATAGTGAGCTATCTCCTCTCTTTACTAAGTCTTTTAAGATAGCTGCAGAGACAAAATTCTAGCAAGTGACACTTAGAGACTGTTACATAAATAATTAAGAGTTAACCTGAAAAACTGTTAGATAACTCTCTCTCTCACATAGACACACACACACACACACACACACATACAGCTGAATAATAAATGATGAGATTTTAAATTTCATGACCAGAGGTAGTTATTATGCTTTGTTAATAATGCCTTCAGCAGAATAAACTGATGTAAATAAGAAATTAAAAAATGAAATAGTTATGGAAAATATTGATGTTGTGACTTTATGAAAGGCAATGAAAAGTTTGATGTTTGGAGAATGAATGAATGAATGAATGAATGAATGAAAGGAAGGAAGGGAGGGTGGGAGGGAGAGGGAGGAAGGAAGGAAGGAAGGCAGGGAGGCAGGAAGAGAGGGTAGAAAGGAAAAAAGGAAGAGAGGGTGGGAAGGAAAAAAGGAAGGAAGGAAGAGGGAAAGAAAAAGAGAGGGAGGGAGGAATAAAGGAAAGAAGGGAGGGAGAGAGAATATTGGAAAAAAATCTTACTACCCCTCAGTCTTTCTCTCATTCTTTCATTTCTACTTCTTTGGGGATGAAAACAGAATTTTTTCTTTCCATTTTGGTCTCTTAACAGAAAACATGATATCTATGAAGAAGCATATGGCAAGACTATTTCACCTTCTTTCTGATTCACAGAGCCCTTTTCTTAAAGGTATTACAGTGTCTGACTCCTCTTTCTTACCAACATTTCTCTTCTGAGAAACATTTGACTGCATAAAGAAATTCTGGGTGTTATGCACTTTATCTATCTTACTAGGTAGTCTAGTGTGTTTACATATACAAAATAAAACATGTTGGCTAATTTGTCTCTGTTGTCAGTTCTGGTACCTCTGTAGCACACCAAGGCACACACACTGCTTTTCTTTTTCATCATCTGTTTTCTTTAGTTTAATTTAAACTTGAATAATGTCAAACTAAATTTTAGATCTCTGAACAAGTCTCTTGAAAGGATTGCTATCTTCCTCTTATATTATTTCACAATTCCTGAATATTCTTTAGGAGGATGGCTGGACTGGGTACTTTGGAGGCTTTACAAAAATTTTATAAAGTGAACTGAATTTTTTTTCAAAGTTGAGCCATAGACTGAATAGTTATATTAATATTTCCTTTCTTAGATGTAACTCATTTAATCATTTTTCAAGGTTGTGAAGATTACAGTTGATTCTATTATTAAAAATATGTTAAAATAAAATAGCTTCCTATACAAATTTCTACTGTAGATGATAACCATATAGAGATACTTCTCATAATTTAAATGCTAAACCAGACAAAAGTAAATTATTTGAAAATAATTTGAAAAATCTATTTCAAATTGAAACTATTTGAAAAATCAATATCCCTGATGAACACAGATACAATAATTCTCAACAAAATATTAGCAAGCTGAATTCAACAATACAATGAAAGGGTCATACCCAAGGATCAGGAATTATCCCAGGGATACAAGGATGGTTTAACATCCACAAATCAATCAACATTATATACTACATTAGCAAAATGAAAGATAAAAGTCATATGATCACCTCAACAGATGGGAAAATAGCATTTGACAAAATTCAATATCCATTCATGATAAAAAAAATTATCATCAAAGTGGGTTTAGAGGAAGGGTACATCAACATAATTCAGGCCATATATGATAATCTCACAACTACCATCAAACTCAAAGTGAAACCTGAAAATCATTTCTTTAATATGAGGAACAAGACAGGGATGCTCACTCTCACCAGTTTAATTCAACATGGTATTGACATCGTAGCCAGGTCAATCAGGCAAGAAAAATACATAAAAGCATCCAAGTCATATAGGATGAAGTAAAACAGTCTCCATTTGTAGAGGACATTATATTATACTATATAGACAAAACCTTAAAAATTTCACCAAAGGGCACCTGAGTGGCTTAGTTGTTTAAGTGTCCCACACTTGATTTTGGCTCAGGTCATGATCTCACAGTCATAAGACTGAGCCCTACATCAGGCCACTGAGTGCTGATCATGGAGCCTGCTTAAAATTCTCTCCCTTCCTCTACCTCTGCCCCTCCTCCAGCTTGTGCTTGCTCTCTCTCTCTCTCTCTCTCTCAAAAATAAATAAACAAATGAATGAATGAATGAATAATTAAAAAAGACTCCACCTCAAAATTGTTAGAATAAATAGATTCAGTAAGGTTATAGGATATAAAATCAATATAAAAAAGGAGTCAAATTTCTATATGTTACTAAAGATCTGTCAGATCAGAAAATTTTAAAAATAGTATTTACAATTACATCAAAAATAACAAAATACCTAAGAATACATTAATCATTGAGATGAAATATTTGTGCCCTGAAGGCTATAAGATGTCTTAATGAAAGAAATTGAAAAAGACAGAAATAAATGGAAACATATTCTGTACTTATGGATCAGAAGAATTAATATTGTTAAAATGACCATACTACTGAAAGCAAGCTACAGATTCAATGCAATCTCTACCCAAATCCCCATGGTGTTTTCCACAAAAATAGAAAAAACACTCCTAAAATGTGAATAGAACGATAAAAGTCTTGATAACCAAAGAAATCTTGAGAAAGAAGAAAGCTGGAGATATCAGGCTTCCTAATTTTAAGATATATGACAAAGCTATAATAACCAAGCTTTATGGTATTGGCATAGAAACAAATACATAGATCAGTGAAACAGAATAGAGAGTCCAGAAATAAACCCATGCATACATGGACCATTAATTTAAGACAAAGAGCTAAGAATATGCAATGGGCTGGGGGTGGGGGAGGGGGGTAAGACAGTCTCTTCAATAAATATTAGCAAAACTGGATAGCCACAGGCAACCGAATGAAATTCTTTGGGACCACTATCTTCTACCATATACCAAAATTATCTCAAAATAGATTAAAGACTTGAATGTAAGACCTGAAACCATAAAACTCATAGGAGCAATAAATTCTTTAACATTGATTTTGTTGATATTTTTTTAACACCAAAAGAAAAACAAACAAGTGGGATTGTATCAAACTAAAAAGCTTCTGTACAGAAAACTATTAACAAAATGAAAATGTAATTAGAATGGGAGAAAATATTTGCAAATTGTGTATCTGTTAAGGGGTTAATATCAAAAATATATACAAAATTGGTAAGACTCAGTAGCCAAAAAAAAAAAAAAAATCCAGTTAAAAAAAATGGGCAGAGGATCTGAATAGACAGTTTTCCAAAGAAGATATACAGACACAAACAAACACATGAAAAGATTCTCAACATCACTAATCATCAGGGAAGTGCAAATCAAAACAACAATGAAAAATTATTGTCTCAGATCTATCAGAATGGCTAGTATCAAAAATACAAGAAATAACAAATGTTGCTAAGAATGTGGAGAATGGGAACCCTAGTGTTCTGTGGTGGAAGTGTAAAGTGGTATAGCCATCATAGAAAACAGCATGGAAGTTCCTCAAAAACTAAAAATATCACTATCATATGATCCAGCAATTTCACTTCTGGACAGTCATCTGAAGGAAATAAAAACACTGGCTCATAAAGATATTTTATCCTCACCCTCCTTTTTCTTGCAACATACTTTTTTTTAACATAGCTTATTGTCAAGTTGCACAATGTGCTCTTAGTTTTGGGGGTAGATTCCCATGATTCATCGCTTATATGCAATATCCAGTGCTCATCCTGACAAGTTCCCTCCTCAATGCCCATCACTCGTTTTCCCCTCTCCCCTACCCTACCATCCACCCTCAGTTTGTTCTCTGTATTTAAGAGTCTCTTGTGGTTTGCCTCCCTCTTTCTTTGTTTGTAACTATTTTTTCCCCTTCCCTTCTCCCATGGTCTCCTGTTAAGTTTCTTTCTTTTTTTTTTTAATGTTTTTTTTTATTTATTTATTTCTAGGAGAGAGAGAGAGAGACAGCGTGAACAGGGGAGGGTCAGAGAGAGAGGGAGTCACAGACTGAAACAGGCTCCAGGCTCTGAGCTGGCAGTAAGCACAGAGCCCGACGCGGGGCTCGAACCCACGAACCGCGAGATCATGACCTAAGCGAAAGTCGGACGCTTAACCGACTAAGCCACCCAGGCACCCCATGTTAAGTTTATTTCTAATAGCCAAGATATGGAAACAACCTAAATGTTCATAAATTAATGAATAAAGAGAATTTTGTCTATATGCAATTGAATATTGTTCAGCCATAAAAAAGAAGGAAATCCTAACATTTACAGCAACATGGATAGAACTTGAGGGTGTTATGCTAAGTCAAGTAAGTCACAGAGGGAAGAACAGATAGTGTATGATCTCATTTATATGTAGAATCTAAACAAAAACAAAACAAACCTTGTAGAATTGATTGGTCTTGAAAGAGGTGGCAGATGAGAGTAGGAGAAATGGGTGATGGTGACCAAAAGGTACAAACTTCCAGTTATAAAATAAATAAGTTCTGGAGTTGTGATGTACAGATAGGTTACTACATCCAATAGTACTGCATTGCATATTTGAAAGTTGCTAAGATAGCGAATCTTAAAAATTCTCATCAGAACTACAAAAAAAGTAACTATGTATGGTGATGGATCTTAACTAGAATATTTGTGATCATTTTGTAATGTATACATACATGAAATTGTTGTTTGTATACCTGAAACTAATACAACATTGTGATAGTTTTATATTAAAACAATCTGGAGATGGGGGTGCCTGGGTGGCTCAGTTGGTTAAGTTCTGACTTCGCCTCAGGTCATGATCTCACTGCTCATGGGTTCAATGTCTGCGTCATGCTCTGTACTGACAGCTCAGAGCCTAGAGCCTGCTTCGGATTCTGTGTGTGTGTGTTTCTCTCTTCCCGTCTCCTACTCGTACTCTGTCTCTCTCTCAAAAATGAGTAAGTATTTAAAACATTTTTAAAAAATATATCAAGAGATGTATCTTGCCTTGTTCTTTATGACTAACCAACATAGAAATATTTCCATTTTCCTAAGGTAGCAATAATAGACGAATCCCATACTGGTCTACTCTGTTTCTCCCCTTGATTAGGTTATTCCTTTGATTATAAAATGTTATACATGCTAGAGCTTGGCACTTGCATGCTCCCTGGAAATTTTTAGTTTCTCACTATTTTATAAAAAGAACAGACACTTGAAAGCTAAGTAATTTAAAATCACAAGAACATTCAAAACTTTCAGGGATGGGAAGGATGCAAAATAGAATGGAGACATTTTCAGAATCAGCAAAGAACAGTTTGCTCGGTTTTGCTTCTTTTAAAATAGGCAGTGTATACTTGGCTGAGGGAATTTAGGTCAAAACCCAGGAGCCAAGAAACACTCTTTTCTTGCCCTCTTTTACTTTTTCCTGGATTCTGAATATTTTTGGAATGAGAAAACATCAGAACTCAATTAACTGTCAGCTTAAGCTTCCAAAGGTGGCACTTCAGGGAAAAATCGCTCTCAGTAAGAACATTTAGTGGTCACTGAAAGTAGGTGGTTATGGTGTAAGCAGCAACATGTATAAAAATAACTCAGAGAACTAAGCTCTTGATAACAATATTTGCACAATTTCTTCCCTGCATTCCTTTTCTGCCTTTCCCTCTATCTAGTCTCAGTGTGTTTTTTTTTTTAATTTTGATTTTTATGCTATTTGCTTGATTTCACTATTGTTTTCCTTCAAATATCAGTAATCTTTTTTTTTTTTTTTTTGCCAAATCCCCTCCCCCAGTTCTTCGCAAGTCTTCCTGCAGTATTTCCAAATTAATTATGCCTTGAACTCTGTTAGGACCCTTCTCTACTCATTAGATTTTCATTATTTTTTTTTACTTGTTGCCTTTGGGTTAGCATTAAGAAAACAAAACTGTTACTTTTTATCAATAATTTTATGTTTTCACTTCTGCTTTAATTGGAAAAAAGTTGCTGTACAGCTGACTATAATCATACCTATATTCTATATTATGGATTCTTAAGAAAAAACCATATTCTTAAGGACAATGAACGTAAAAGACCTTCCAGAAGTCCCTACATATATCTGTCATCAAATGTGACTTTTTCTAAGCCTCCTTCTTTTGAATATAAGACATTTTTTTTGTAGCTCTCTAGAGAGGTAAATTCTCTCTTACTTATACATGCTACTGTACAATCTCATGGTTACCAGCTCTTTCATATAACTGCATATCAACTGCATTTTGCTTAAGTTGTGAAAAAAATGTGTCCTCTAGCAGATATACAGTTAAAAGAAAATCAGGAGACTTTTTTTTTTCTTGCAAAGCAATTAAATTTAACAGGGGTTTAAAAAAAATGATCCATAAGATATCTTCAGGAAGCTCAGGCTTATCCCAATAGCCTAAGATGTAAAAAATTACATATGGAATTAAAAAATATATATAAAATCAATCAGTCAATTGATGGAAGAGAAAGGGAAGAAAGCAAAGGGGTGAGGGGGAAAAAGGAGAAGAAAAAAAAGAAAAGGAAATGGTGGAAACTGGTTGTTAGCTGTGTCATGATTTCCAAATAAACATGCAGAAACTATATGGTATTCTCACAAAGGGTGCTGGATTTTGAATCAAAGGAACATAGATTCAGCCTTATCTCTGACACTTATTTGATGAGAGATATAATCTTTTTGAGCTTTTGATTACACAAATATGAAAAATGGCCATAAAAAAGACTATACACAGGACTGTTATGAATTATAGAACTAATGTATATCATAAACGTATTTTATGCATAAATTATTATTACATACAAATACCTATGAATCCAAACTCTAGAAGATGTTTCTAATTATTTCATCTAAAAGGAAATAGTCTAATAAAGCTCTTTGACCTTGATAGCCATTCAAATTTGATCAGAGATTAAATTCACTGTCCTGACACTTACCCTGAAGAGGGTCTTTCAGAAATTTTTTTATTTTAATTGTCCCTGGGATTACCTGGTATTGCAAAATTCTGAAGATACCTCTGGAAAATGCAGAAATTGGTCTAGCTGCTACTCTGCCTTCCTTTCACATTTCGGCATTAGCATCTATAAGACTTTCTGGCAGTTGTACTCTTTCCAATTATACCATGATTCCTATTAAAAAAAAAAAAATGTCTATCCACCATAATGCTCAATGGTAACAGACCTTAAACTCCATAGTATTACTGTTGTTCCTTCCCAGGGATTTTGGACAGGAGATCAGATTCTGACAAGAGAATCATCTCCCAGTAATTTAACAAAGGCTTTATTCTATTTGAACTTAATAGGGAGCTAATGATTTTGGCAAGAATAATCTCCTGTCTTGGATAGCCTAATAAGATTCTTTTCCTTTTAAAGTCAAGCTTCTTTGATTACAGATGTCATGCCTCCCACAATACTAGTTGTAAGTTTGTCTTTTCAAATGAAAAATGAAGTTTGAAGGCTTGATTGCCTTGTCATTTAATGACATTATTACACTGCGAAATGTTTTATCCCACTAGTCAGACTGAATCAAGAAAGCAAGACATTTTTCAGCTCTGAGTTCTCAATAGTTTTCATTTCCATCATCTTATTTTCAGAGAGCAATACCTTTGAAGAAATATTATGTAAATAAAATCATTTAAAAATGCAAAACCCAGGGATATTTGGGTGGTTGGCTCAGTCAGTTAAGCATCTGACTTAGCTCAGGTCATGATCTCATGGTTCCTGGATTCACGGGCCAGATTGGGCTCTGTGCTGACTGCTCAGAGCCTGGAACGTGCTTTAGATTCTATCCTCCCCCTCTTGCATTCTCTCTCTCTTTCTCTCTCTTTCCCTCTCTCAAAAATAAATAAACATTGGGGCACCTGGTGGCTAAGTCAGTTGGGCGTCTGACTTCAGCTCAGGTCATGATCTCATGGTTCCTGAATTCAAGCCCCATGTCGGGCTCCTTTCTGACAGCTCAGAGCCTGGAGTCTGCTTTGGATTCTCTATTCTTTTTCTGTCTGCCTCTTTCCCACTCACACTCTGTCTCTCTCTGTCTCAAAAATAAATAAACATTAAAACATTTTTTAAAAATAGAAATAAATAAACATTAAAACAAATCAGCCTCCAGAAAACTAAAGAGCTAAGGGCAAAAAGGAGGAAGGGGAACAAACCCCCTCTTAGAAACAGTGATTGGCCAGTCATTTGTATTAAATATCTTTCCAATCTCCCAGAGATGAGGAAAAAACATTAAACCTCAAAAATTGTCTGGGCACAGAAGTGGTATGAAGAGCGAAACAGGGAAAGGAATAACTGGGAGACTGTGATATCACCTCAGTAAGCAGAATCTGACACACTACTCATGTGCAGTTCATCACACTCCTAGGAAAACAGAGTTCACAGCAAGTACTGGGCAGTTCAGTTTTTGGAATTGGCAGTGTTTGTATTTGGCAAAGCACAGTAACGCCAAGTTTTATTAAGCTATAAACTAGGGAGGTATTCTACAAAAGGGAATTGTAGAGATCAAGAAGAGATGCCAAATCTAGAGCCTCAGAAGCCTTACTGCCTACACTTGGCAGTGACTTGGCAGGGACATTTTATTCAATGACTACCTCTTGCTTTGCAATGACTGCAAGAGGCTGCCACAGAAAGCACAGAGAATCTGTATCTCCAGATAATTTCTTAGTCTCTAGACCCAAGAATGTTTCCATTATTGCGGGATTTTAATTTCTAATACTATCTCTGTATTAGTCAACTAAGGCCGCCATAACAAAATACCACAGATTGGGTGTCCTAAACAACAGAAGTTTATTTCCTCACAGTTCTGGAGGCTGGAATGCCAAGCTCAAGGTCCCAGCAGGGTTTGTTTCTCTTAAGGCTTCTACTATTTCTTGCATTTAGCCTTTTACTGATTGTATCCTCACAGGTCCTTTTAAATGTGCATGGACATCTCTGGTGTCCTTTCCTCTTCTTATGAGGATGCCAGTAATATTGGATTACAGCCTTACCTCTATGATTTCATTTAACTTTAGTTACCTCTTTAAAGGTGCTATTTCAAAATACAGTCATATTGGAGCTTTGGGCTTTAACTTAAGAGTTGGAGAGCATAGGCTAAGGGCTGGATTTAGTCCACAACAATGTCCTTTGAAGATGATTTTCAAAGCAGAATAGTATATTGAAAAGAGGATATACTAGGGTGTCAGAACAGAGTGTGGATTCTAGCTGGCCATTTATTATTCTAGTCTGACCTTGGACAAGATAACTTAAGTTCCTCTCTGTAAAAATGGGGATATTAATAATTACATAGCAGATTTGTTGTAAAGACTTAGGAAGCTAATATATAAAAAACACCCTAACATAGTATTTTATTCTTAATAGCTGTAAATATTTCTCTTTGATGTTTTTGGTAGGGAAATCTCAGTATTAGTCTGAAACTGAGTGGCCTTCTATGTGGCATATATCTTGAACTGTTAAAACATAATATTTTAATCATTCTGAGCGACTCTCACACTGTAGATTCCTCAGGCTATAAAAAAACACTAATAGTTAACTGCTGATATTTACCAGGCTAAGCCTGGATTTTCTAAATAGGATTTATGTTGATCAACTGGATTCATCCATTTCATTACTGAAACATCTGACTGACATTAACTGAATCAGCAATGTGTGAGGTACTGCCCTAGGAATTATATTAATAAAAATATTCATAAATTAATTGTTCTCAGTCAAGTTAGAAAAATGTACTATGAACAGAAATGTGCACAAGGCAATAAGAAATTATAAGGGTTAGAGATAAGAATTGTCTTACTAGAATGAAGAAGGATCATTTTTTATATACATGATGTTGGTTTTTATTTTAAAACGTATAACTAAATATGGACTTTTTTTAACAAATAGGAAGTGGTGGAGAGAGGCCAGTAAAGGAAGAATTCTTCGATTTTTTTTCTCACTTTAAATAGGTGCATTCTGACCGACAGAAACCCGCAGAAGCCTTTACTCTCTCTCATGTTGCTCTTTTAGAAGGTGCAGATATTGGATCTCTCATCCAACATTCTAGAAATGGAGGTCATGATTAAGACTTGGAAGAAGAACAACAAAAAATGTTTGAGAAGTTTGAATATGGAAATAAGAATGCTACTTCCAAAGTTAGTTTAAGTAATCAAGAGCTCCTCTGAGGGGCACCTGGGTGGTTTAGTCCATTAAGCATCCAACTCTTGATTTTAGTTAAGGTAATGTTCTTACAGTCTGTGAGTTCAAGCTTTCCCTTGGGCTCTGACAGTGTAGAGTCTGCTTTGGATTCTCTTTCGGCCTCCCTCTCTCTCTCTACCCTTCTCAAAAAAAATAAGTAAACTTAAAAAAACTTCTTTGAGGAACAAATCCAAAATATTCTAAATCAACTGTTAAATCTTATCCATTTTTATTTGTTGAGATTATGTGATTTATTTTACAAATGCTTCATTAAAAAAATCTGCTGACTAAATCCCCACCCCCTTCAGATCTTGTAAACTGTAACTGGAAAAGGTGACCATGTGTTTTTATTTAAAAACTGTATCACTGTAATAAAATTATATTCATTATAATACCAAGGGGGGAACAACTTTTCAGTATTGTTATAGCTTTCTTATAATGCAAAACAGTTCAGCAAAATTAAACTGTTTCCATTTTCCTTCTGCTTAACAAGGCCAGGAATCATATTAAA
Organism: Proteles cristata cristata; assembly: GCA_017311185.1. NCBI lineage: Eukaryota > Metazoa > Chordata > Mammalia > Carnivora > Hyaenidae > Proteles > Proteles cristata. The sequence goes on from JAESUZ010000815.1 coordinate 2,122,775, forward strand.
AGAGATTAAAAAAAAAAAGTGTTCTATGTCTTTCCCTAGATCAAATGATATTGACATATATTTCAACAGAGGGCTCTTAATTCTAACATCTAAGGACCATATTGTGTACTTGAGTAAAGCAAACTGACAATTTTATAATACAATAAACAAAGATGGTTATTCTTGAGGCTAAAAAAGCCTGTTTTTCATGAACCTAAAATATTTTTATTCTTCAATCATCAACATTGTCAAATCAGGCATATAATGTAGTCTCCAAAAGGTAGTTTTATTTTCCACTCTTGAATAAAAGTACTCTCAGGACATTCTCAAGTACCATCTGTAATTTTAAATTATTTCAGGTCATGAGAGGCAAATATGAGTAAGTTGAAATTTTCCAGAGGAGTGTATGTGTGCGTCTTCATATAATGTATCAGATACACTGAAATTGAGGGGAGGTTTATACATTTAGTTTTATACATCTAGAAAGTGCACACACAGCTATAATGTCAGACTGGGATTCCTCATGGAAGCTGCTCGGTAAGCAAAAGAAAATTCTTACAAATTAACTTGACCTTGAATGAGGAGGCACATTTTTATCAATCAACTGTAACCAACATTGACTTTGGGGATTAGCCAAATTGTTGCATGCATATTCAGGTAGATAAAACAGTTGTCAAATGTACTCTTCTTGATCCATAATCTGTCACTGCGTATCAAATTGGAACCTGAAGTGCTTTTCTTGTTTCAATTTTATATAGCAACATGTAATACATGGGTCAAATCTGTCTTGCTGAGTTACAAGAAAAGGAGAAGAAAAATTGGAATGCAAACATTCAATGATATTATAGGTTACAAAACCTAAATCCTAAGCAACTAGACTTTTAACTGTAATAAAGAATAATATCTCTGAATCCTATGATATTCTGATCCAGGGCAGTGCATTTAAAACTTTAATGAGCATACAAATTACCTGGGGGTTTTCTGAAAAGATAGATTCTGATTCAGTAGGTCTGGGATGGAATCTGGATTTCTATTTTATAAGTTCTCAGATGATGCCAATGCTTCTAGACTATGGGCCATAGCTTGAATGGCTAGGTTCTTCATCAACATTTTGTACAATTCATCATGAAGTTTCAAAGCCATTTTTATAGTAAAGGAAATGTGGCCTTCCTAATAGTCATAATCATGCCTGCCAATTCATTTTAATTAAATTTGGTAATAGTTATGCTAACCTCTTGACTTCATTGTGATCACTCTTGCAAGTGGAATTTTTTGGTTTTCCTAGAATAACATTTTTCTCACCATATAGAAGAAAAATTAACAAAGCATAGGATTACAAATTCTTACAGTTGACCAAAAACAAACAAACAAAATTTATTGGAGAATGTTTATGATTTAAGCTTTGAATCCCCCATTCTCAATCTTGCGGGGTATAGGAAAGGAAAAAATAAAAGTATGATTTGAAATCAATGATGCTACCTACTGTGGGTTGACACCCCTACCTCCCTTGGACTCCCTCGTTCCTTAAAACCAGGTGGGCAATAATCAGTGGTACATCTCACCTACAGAAACCTGCAGTGTGGATCTGCCCAGGCAGTTGTATGTTGGCTGTTTGTTAAGATGTTTTAAGGAGGGATGTCACCAAGTAACTGGAGTTCAGTATTTTTACTTTCAACTGAGAAAGTTATGATGTACTTCCTCATTCTCTTGACATTCTACTTACAGGATTTGCTGTTTCAACTAAAACTACAGAGAACCATACACATCTCTACCTACACCTGCTTCTCCATTGTTTATTATTAAAGGATTCGATGGAATGACATAGGAGACCTTTGTTTCACGTAGGTAAGGAATAACAAGGGCCTTCTGCGCTGTGTTTTTCTAGGATTTAGAGTGAGAATTGTTTTTAAGAACACTGTCTAAAGAACTTCATTTCCCGAGGGCTTATGAGACAAAAGAAAATATTTTTGTTATAGAGTTCTTTTTGTTCCTAAAACTTTGTTCTTTGGTGAAAACTCTGTTAATGCATTAAGCAAATCTTTATTAACTGCAAAGTATGTGGAATAAAACATATCGTGTGGCAGGTGGGTGTTATGATCTGGGCATAAGGAACATGTAAGGCAGTCCTGATGACGTGGACCTCAGCGTTCTTAGTTGAAGCCTTTACAGAGTCTGTTCTCATCTGGTCACCCAAATCATTTCAGCAATCCTTAGCTGTATCAGCTAGTATTGAATAAATTCATTGGTCATAAAACTAAAAAATCAAGAAAGGCGCAGCTTTATCCAAGGGGTGAAAAAATGTCATCAGAGCTCAGCCTCTATTTCTTGGCTCTGACTTTGCTATACTGATATAGTGGTAGCACTCTGTAAAATATTTTGCAACAGCTATATGTTTAGATGGTCTTAAAAGATAATATAAGCTCCCCTTCCAATGACACTTAAAGGAGTTCAGTGTTTTTCATTAGCTAGAAGTACCTCATAGACCCATCTCTGAACCAACAGCTCTGGCCACTGGAAATACAATGTTTTGATTCACCAGAACTGATCCATCTGTCCATCTCCTGGAGGCAGAAGTGAAGTAACATACACCAGAAGTAGGTGGGTTGAGAGCTGTGACATCCATGAGGCTAGACCATGCAGATTTCTTAATGAAAAGATCATAACTGACTGACAATCCCAGATGCTGTCCCTTTGGATCTAACCTGTCACTGCATTTATGCTGTGGCCTTGCTTCATATGTGCTGATCCTAGACACTTACACACTGCAGGCAAAGGACTAGTGTGGTCCCATTTACAGAATGAGGGGGGCGCTTTCGATGGATGACACTGGCCCAAGGATCCCCAATCTCTTAGTTTAACCTTTCTTGAAATAGTGTTATAATCTGAAACTCCTCCTATTATATTCTTCTCCCCACTCTCTCTCACCACAGGTGTCAGAACTGATGGCAGCCTGAAAGTTCTCCTTCATTTTTCTTGTACCATCCTCCACTAAATCTCTTGCATGTTTAATCTTGTCTTAGTGTCAGTTTCTTGAGGATGTAAAGTAAGAACATATAAAGAAATGATCATTCAGTTAAAAAAAAATGGGTTCTTTTAGTGAGAAAATGGTGAGCAGAACCCAGGAGACAAAAATAACAAATATGAACCAGGGTATATATATAAAACAACTTCTTGTGGTTTAAACGTCCTTTTTTTTCTGTAGTATATGCTTTTATGAATTTGGTACACATATCAAACAATTTCTGCTTGTATTAGGTCTCCTTGAGATTAGGATTATATGTCTTTGTTTCCCTGTAAACCTTTTTGCAACCAGAGCAATGATAAGTTACAATATATATGCTCATGGCCTTCATTTATTTGGAAGATACTGTGGAATGATAAATCATTCAATAGCCCTTTTTATTCTTTTTTCAAAATACCTATGATTACACATCTGTTCAGGTTCTAAGGTTATCTTGGCAAGTATTTTATTTAGATCTTTCTTACTGCTCACATCTGGGATTTTTCTGTTGGTTTTGAATTATCCTAAGAAGTGTGAAAACAAAGAGTTCTTGAATAAAACAGTTAAAGACTCCTTAACCTTTTGTATAGCTCTAAAGGATGTAGGTGAATGAAACGTAATTTTTTTTTCTTTTGGTCTTTCATTTCTCAGATTTTATGAAAGTGAGTTTTAAAACCTTATATTTTAAAGTTTATCGTTTATTAAGCAATCTCACCACCATTATTTAGACATATGGTAGGAAAAACAGCTATTCTAGTACATGCGTAAGGAAGAAACTTAAATACAGAGAAATGACTTATTCAGAGCCATACAACTAGTCCTAGCAAGAAGTCCTTCTGTTTTCTAATCCTGTAAAGGAAACTGCCTCATTTCATGGGCTTTCTGTTTTCTAATCCTGTAAAGGAAACTGCCTCATTTCATGGGCCCACAGGAGGCAATACTCCCTTCTGCAGGGGTCTCTTTGTCAATAATGGCATTGACTACTGAGACTTGGAAAATTTTAGAATTAATATTATAATGTTTGAAAATATTAAGTGAATGCATTTCTTTACACTTTAAATTTTGTTTCCTACACGTTTTCTACTTTTGAGCCTGAGTCCTAAATTTTACCAATTCTGAACAAAGAGAGGACAGCCATGTTCCTCTTTAATAAGCAAAACATCAGTCTTTATGAGTGGGTAAAATATTTTTTTTTTCAAATACAGAATAGCACAGCAAATACCAAGATAGATGTGGGCTTCCATATAATCTAATAAATGTTTAATAAAGAGAAGAGAAAATCTCTGTTTGTGTGCCACATGAATATTTTGGAAAGAAGAATAGAGAAACAGAGACAACAGAGGCTATGCCTCAAATTTCACCAAGCCCTGGCCAGGTATGCATATTGTTTAAAGGATGCCCTGAGAGCAAAGACAATAGTACCTCATTCTCATTTTGAAATCTGGTAGAAAGCAGCTGCAAAATGTGATTCTTGAACCAACTAGAACCATCCCTTTGGTATGAGACCTAGTTAAAGATGGCATATTTCCCAATATATTAAAATATCCCTCTTTGGTATGAGACTCAGTTAAAAGATGGCATATTTCCCAATATATTAAATATCATCTTGCTGAAGAGCATAAGAGATGAGGTAGAAATCTAAGATGCTAAGCATTTTCACCAAAGATGTGAATTGAAAATCTCTCCTCTACATCACAATTTCACATCTTCCCCTTCTTATCTATTCTTAGAGTCAGAAATATAGATTGGCAAACATCTTCAATTTAATTTTAGAAATTCAAAAGCTATGGTATCTACAACCTGGGTTGTAGGGTCTCAATATTCTACACTGAAATCTCAGCTCTATCACTTGTTATTTTAATTTGAGGAAATTTTTGTATGTGTTTACTCCTTGTCAAGCAAAGACAATAATATCTTCCTCAGCAGGTTATAAAGAAGATTAAATGACACATATAAAATACTTAGCACAGCATGTGATATTCTGGAGGTTATAATAACAACAACTACAAGAGCAACAACAATGATTTTTTTTTTTAATATTATAATTGTTGCTGCTGCTGCTCCTCCTCCTCCTACTACTCTACTACTACTGCTGCTGCTACTACTACTACTACTACTACCACCATCACCATCCCTTCTGGCTTAGCTACTTCTTCCTGAGATAAGGGAACTAGCTATGACAAAACACAAACCCTTGATACAGAAGAAAACTCTGAGCTGTTCCCTTGCTTATCTTTTTTTCTACCTTAAAACCTAACACTCTATGTAGTTCCACAATGCCCTCACTCTCACTCCTTGAAGGAAAATAACAGTAATAGAAACTCCAGTATAGATCTCCTGGCATATTTCTCAAATCCAAAACCCAAGTATACAATAAATCTTTATTTTTAATGGACTCAATAAACAAGTTATTTTAAAGAAAAAATACAAAACCTGCAAACACGGTCTTGAAGCTTAAACCCCAACTTTTGCAATGGAAGAAATTTATTTTTCCCATCCCCTTCATTTTTATGTTCCCTAAACTTTTATATTCCAACCTAAGGTACAATGGGTCTTCTCATAGGTTCCTGCTCTCTGTGAATGCAAGAAATCCTGAAAACCTTGTCAAAAATGCCTTCAATCACAAAATTCACAGGTCATTTATGTAGACTCAAAAGGTCTTTTGCCACTCCCAATAAACATCTCTAGACTCCTAGATGTTAACCTCAACTTGGCTGGACCTCTAGACCTCTTAAGAGTTTCACTCATCACTAATTTTCTAGTCCATTGGAGCATTACATAACTTCTTCCCAACCTTTCTACAAACACAGAGCCTGGATGAGAGAGGAAAAATAGATGCTGCAGTAGAACAAAACAAAAACAAACAAATACAAATAAAAGCAAAATCTCCCCCAAACAATAGCATAAGCAGAAATAGCAACCCAGTAATACTAATTGTAAAATAGACATAAAACACATGTTGTTGTCTTTGTACACCAAATTAAAAGGAAAAGGAAAAAGAGAAAGAACCCTTCTCAAAGTATACTCAATGTCCTTTTGCAAACACTTATTGGTTCTCTTCCTCTTCTTCCTCCTCCTCCGTGTGTGTGTGTGTGTGTGTGTGTGTGTGTGTGTGTGTGTGTGGTTATGGTAAATAATTTTTGCTTCAGTCCTGTTATCTCATATCCTTCCTCCCCAAATAACTATTTTCCTTCTATATCTCAATTTTTAAAATCATGTTTACCAAGAGATCTAAAATGAAAATATATTTACTTCAGACTAAGAGGTTGGAGAGAGAAATAGGTTTCATTTGGGTATTATTTGCACCTCTCATTTAATTTTCACAAAGTCTCTATGCATTTGGTATTGTTCAATCTTTGTAATAAATGGTACTAAATTACAGATTGAGACAAAAGCATGAAGCCTGATTTTGAGGACACTTTTCTTGTATTTAAAAGTCTAAATAATAAAGAAAGATAATGTCAATCACCAAAAGCACAGGTACTGGTTCTTTATATAGAAAGAAATTATTAACTGCTTATTGATAAACCAAAACCCATGCCAAATATAAAATAGCACAGTAAGTTTCCTTTCATTTAAAAATTTCCCATACACAGTTCCAGAGCAAAATCTTTTATTCGGCATGGTGTTGCTTTTCCTTCCCCAGTGAGCAATCTATTGTAAAGACAAAGGCCTCCATTCAATATGAGAAATAGAAAACTAAATTATAAAGAACTCTTCTTATAAATAGAGTATTTGTAACCTTGCAGCTCCATAGAAAATGGGTTAAAAAATACCAATCATTCCATTAAATTCACAGATTGAATATTAAAGTCTTTTTTCTTTTGCAAATGAGGTTCTAGAGGCAGTGCCATTGTGGCAGTTTCAGGGCTAATACCACAAACTGATAAGATAGGTTTCCAAATTCTGTATGACAGGAAGAAGTCATAGACACAGGCTGAAGGCAGACACCATTTGGAAAACAAACCAACTTTCACAGGTATCTATTTTTTCTTGCATTCTAGGATAATAAAGAGCTGCAAAAAAGCAAGATTATTTCTGTTACTAAGTGTCTCTTCAAAGGTTAAATCTGTTTTTTAACTATCTTGGCAGGAAATCTTCTACAGTGTATCATGTTTTTCCATAATTTCCCAAATAATGCAATTATTCAACATTTACCTCTTGAGATAATAAACAAAGTCTTTGCAAACAGTCAGACTTCATTAAGTAGCCTACTTCCAGGTTTGATGCTCAGATTTTTTTTATTACCTGTATTTTGAGGTTGATTGTCTTTAATGGGTCTTCTTTACAGTATTTTCCCACTAATTTAGGGAAAAAGAAAAATGAACTAAATTTGTTTAGAATATGTGATTAAAGGCCACAAACACATAGTTTTCTCAAGATAGGGGAAAAATGACATCAACTGTAGAGTCACGAGAAGGCTTCTTGGAAGAAATAGGGATGGTGGTGGCCTCTAAGGTGTATATATCTGGAGAGGTCAGAGGGTTATGTAGGGGAGAATGTGCAAGGCTGGTGTTAGAAAGCACCAGAATGATTTCACTGGTCATGAAAAGATGATTACGTAAAGACCCATCTTACTGATTTGATAGTATATGTGGCTAAAACATGAGCTACAAGTCTCTTAACACCTTACCCAATATTTCAAAATCTGAAAACTATAAAACAAAGACTTGTTTTTCTTTATTGACCTGTATAAATAATCCTATTAGGTGGTTTAGGAAATGATTAAAAATAAACAATTATCATTAACCTCATGACTACCACATGCAAGACACTGAACATGATGCTTTACATAAGTGTTTTCCTTTATTCCCATGAAGAGTATATTCATTCACAAAAACAAACATCAATCAGGTTTCCATCTGTTGCAAGACACTGAGAATATAAATCAAATAAAATACAATATTTATTGTCGAGACATACAGTATGATAGAAACCAGTGTTTTGTTGTTTTAGTAGAAAACATTTTAATTACTTTAATAAAGGCAGTTTCAGAAATCATCTATATCAACAAGAGGAAAGACTTCTAAAGACATAGTTATGCCTGAGATGAGTTTTTACATTGATAGGTAGTAGTTACCTAAATGCAGGAAAAGACATTATAAGCTCAAAGATCACTCTGAGCACAGTTTTGGGAAAGTGTGGGGGAATGGAATAGCAGAATAGGCTTAGAAAAATGGAGGAAGTTGAGATGACTGGAACGAAGAATTTGTGTTAGGGAAAAGTTACAAAATATGTCTGTTGTGTATTTTTGCAGAAAAGTGGAAATGCAGTAGCCAGATCAGCTATACCAGAAGTTTTCAACCACTGAAGATTCTTGTCTCCACTGAAGATTCTTGTCTCCAGGAAACATTTAGCAATGCCAGGACATCGAGTTTTTACAATGACCAAGGGGGTACGACTCCATCTAATACAGGTTAGAGATGCTGCTACTAAACTTCTTATAATGTACAAGATAGTCCCCACTCCTCTACCTCAATATCCTCCTCAAATTATCTGGCCCACATGTCCATAGTGCCAAGGTTGAGGGATTCTGATGTGTGTGGTAAACCAGAAAGTTGGAACTGTATCTGGAAAGCTCTGATAAATTATTGAAGGATTATAGGCCCTGCAGTAACATATGATTTTCATTTATATGCATTATCCTGGCAGTGGAGTCATGGCTGGATCAGAAAATCAGGGGAGATATCACAACAGGAAGACCTGTATTTAACTTAATGTATCAATACAGTAGAAAAATAATGGTGGGACAAAGGAGAGTAAAAAGAAAGGAACTAACAATGAGAGGTGCCTATGCATGACTATGAAAGCAAAGAATGTGGAATGATTCTCAGGCATCCAGATTGAGTAACTAGAATAAAAGTAATGCTATTCAAACAGGCAACAAAGGAAAGAGAGCAGTATTGGAGAACAAAGATGATGAGTCTGGTTTTAGGCTTCTTAAACTGAGATACCTGAAAGATGTAAGGAATTTACCAACCAAGTAGCTGCATACAGGAATTTGAGTAAAGTAAAACGCTAGGAACTGGTAAATGCAGGTAGGAAATTGCAAGAACATTCTCCGTGTAGCAGTGCTAGTGGTGATGGCCATAGTCGTGAATGCATAGATGTTGTGAAAACTGTAGGTCACTGAGGAGTAAATAGGGATAAATGAGAACTTCTTAAAATAGCATTTATAGGTGCTAGGTATAGGCGAGCAAACTGAGGCTCAGCAAGCCTTAATAAATTTCAAAGGTTGCGGGAGTAGTTTCAAACCCCCATCTGTATTCCTCAGAATATACACGTTATTTTTATTGCACAATGATATCCCTGTTCCACCAGGCTCTTTCTATGTATGTATCCCTTGGCTGGTTTCTAAGAGGAAGGAATGTGAGCTGATTGATCAGAGTTCACACCACTGATTAGCTCGTTTACTAATAGCCATAGTCAATGAAGATTTTATATATGATTTGTTTTTCTCCTCTTCTCCTTCATATAGCTATATGGACAAATTTCTTATGCTATCCTTTGGAAGCATGCTAATTATCCAGTTTTTCCAGTCATCGTCATCATCGTCGCCATCATCATTTTCTCCTCCTTTTCTCTTCCCCTCCTCCTCTGTGTCCCCCACCCGCCCTTCACATCCCTCTGTGTATAGGTATAACATATATATCTGTATACATACATGACACACATGCACACATGCACACACATTTATGTACATAGACAATTGAACACAGTGGTTTAAAACACTGGTTCTGGGATCTTAACTTTCTCTGCTGTGGGACCTTTGGAAGAATATGTCTCTACCTCAGTTTTATCATCTGTAAAACACAAAATAACAGCACTTGCTTTAATGAATTGCAATTATTAAATGAGACTATATCCATATACCTAGAACTGTGATTATCATCTAGTAAACTACACAAGAACTACCAGCTACTTTGTATTCTCTTCTCATTTTCCATTTCATCCCCTTCCTCCTGCAATATGCCACCCTTCACAGGATCACATAAGTATGTTTTTGCTTTTAGCTTCGTGTAATATGCAGAACAACCAGAATTCCATTTTAAGGGCAGTAACAGGGTCCACTTAAAACTAAAGCTTTAGGTCCTCTAATTGGCTTGTAAGAGAGCTCTACATTTGGATATCTTTCTCTAGTAAAGCTAATAGTAATGCTGTCTTCATATCTAATTTGGTTACTGTTCTGGGGAGATGCTCTCCTCATAGATCTTACAATATACAGAGAGTGAAGAGACGGGTAAGGTGTTAATCTTTTGTCCATGACTATTACATCATAAATGCTGGGGTCAGGCAAATTTTTGTGATTCAAGTAGCGATTTTTAGCATGAGGTAACCTAATTTGAAGCATGTGAGGAGGCAGGGGGTGATCATGAGTGTACTTGTTGCCAAAAACAAAACAAACAAACAAACAAACAAAAAACAGTGAGTTGACCTCTGGAAGGCCTGGATTCTTCTACTGTCTCAGTTGCCAATAAACTGGTGACCTTCAAATGATTACCTTTTTTGAGTTCTAGCCTCATTATCAGCAATAGAAAAGTCTTCTTAATAATCTCTGAAATTTCCTTCAACTCTTAGTAACTATACCTAAAGAATATACATAAACTTTACAACTGGTGGTTTTGTAGTGCTTATAAAATTTTTGTATATATTCAGCTTGAATAAGATGAGTATACCAGATGAGTATACCAGAAGGCTGATTTCCAGATAAATGAAGCATTATAAATCTAGTTTTAGAAGGATCAAATATTCAGATTTTTGATATTTGGAGAGCCCCTGCTTATGTAAAACTCTAAATATTTTATTAGAAAGGAAAACATCCAACTGAGCCAACTTCTATACTGACAAAATACGTTATATGGAAAACCAGATGAAGTTCTGTCTGAATTTTTATGTATGAATTATATGCTCAATGCATTTATTTCATGATATCATGTCAAACCTACTTATACTGAATATTTTCCCCCAGGTTGACTATTGCAGATAAGAAGTCTCAGTAAAGACACCCTATAGTTGGATAGTGAGCAAAATGAGTACTCATTAACTCCTAAATAAATTCAGGGTTTTTGTATTAGTCTCTTACCAAAACATCCACATAATATTTGAAGATTAAGTAATTATTGCACAAAAATTGCACAAACAGCATTATAAATAACCGATATGCCTTTACATTGATGCAATAAAATCAAATCTGTCAATAAAGCCCTGTGTCCCAATTTACATTTTTTAATGCAAATTAGACATAGAGCTTATATAACTTCTAGTTTGACATAAAGATCAGTCACTATAGAATAAAACAAAAAAAAAAGACAAAACAAAATAAAAGTTTGAAATGATAACCTCACATTACAAGTCTTATTCAGCAATATGAGGTTGTCAACGCATTCTATATGTGTTCCATATGAAAAATTTATACTCTTTCTCGAATATGACTTAAGGCAATTCAAAGAATTCAACATCAACTTGCAGTATAGGCACATTATGTGATAAAATTTCAAAACTGTGGAGTTGATTTATTAACACATAATAACAGGAAAGCAATAGTTTGTTCTTTTCCTAACTCTAGGAAATATATTGTTAAAACCCCCAAATTCCTTATTTAGTTTGCTTGAAAAGTAATATCATAAAACTCAAGTTTATTCAATAAGGATCAAAGAATATTATCCCCTTTCCAGGAAATTCCAAGTAATTCTATATTCTTAAACATAAAGATGATATGAAATATTCTTTTTTGCTAATAATCTTTTAAATCAAATGAGACTCCGTATCTAAATACAGCATTCTACCTAACCATATTTTTGTGTGTATAGGAGTAGACTTTGATTTGGCTTTTGTTCAAGAAGTATATTGGCATGTGATTTAACATATATCACCCTCTTCATCTAGCCTGTCCTATATCCTTCCTGACCCTTACCACTGTCAAATGGTCAAGCAGTTTCTCATTAGCATCATGATGGTAACTGCTAATTTGGCTCAATGTACTTCCATAGCTTAGGCTGCTAAGGAGACAATGAATTCAAATAAATACAGTTTATCTGTCATCGAACAGAAGGCTGCAATAGTTTTTTGTTCAACTCTCCTTTCCCCTCGAGTCTTATTGGGGTGATATGGGCACGAGTTTTGATAGATGTTGCACTCCCCAGGTCTATGTCACAAGTGAGGAAATGAGCTCAAGAAACCCCTTATCTCATAAAGAGGCTAAAACACAAAATCTAACCTTTCCTTCTGGAGAGGAATATTGTCTGTATTACCCAGGAGTGTGAGCAAATCTTCTCCAGGATGAATAGGGAGACATCTTTATCTTTATTATGTGGTCATGTCTTTGGGAGAAAGATATTTTCGGTCTTTAGTATGAAAGAATGTAGATAAATCTGAGCACATTCTCTGTTAACACCTAGATGTGAAGAAATATGTAAGGTTAATGAAGATTTATCTCCAACTCTGTACTCTCTTCTCTTTGTTAGATTTTCTTTGTTCTACCCAAAGGCCCCTACTTGAGCTCCCTAGACCCATTACATATCTCTATGCTACAGGTGATTTCATCTCTTCTTTATTGAACAAACTCTCTTCCACACTTCAGAACTCATCTCAGAGGTCATCTTTCCCTGGTGAGCATTTCCTAGAGAAGCTACTCAGTTTTACTCATTTCACTTCTTTTTGCTTTTAGCGTTCTCCCCATATATGTATCCTGGCAATGATAGAATTCTGTAACTGTTGAGTTTTTTTGTCTGTCTTCTCCTCTAGACCGTAGGATCTGTGAGGACAAATCTCATTTCACAGATTTAACTATATAAACCTATTTCCTAGTAGAGAGTTTGATAACTTGATTACTTTCTTGAATCTGTCTTTCCTCTGTGAAATGAACCTATTATCACTTAGCTTACCATGAAATACATTCTGTCAAATTTGGATATGGTATTGTACCTAGATTCCCATTTCTCTTTCCTAGATGATGTGTCAATGCTTACTCAATGACCAATTTCGCTATGAATTTTTTCAGCAATGTGCTTCAATCATGTAGGTCATTTCTCTTGTATCTAAGGGGAAGGGAAAAGCATTGGTTTGTTTTCCTATATTTGGCCTTTGACTTTTTAAAAATTAATTATTGTACTAACAATAGAACTCCCCTATGACCCAGCAATAGCACTGCTAGGAATTTACCCAAGGGATACAGAAATGCTGATGCATAGGAGCACATGTACCCCAATGTTCATAGCAGCACTCTCCACAATAGCTAAAACATGGAAAGAGCCTAAGTATCCATCAACAGATGAATGGATCAAGAAGATGTGGTTTATCTATACCATGGAATACTACATGGCAATGAGAAAGAATGAAATCTGGCCATGTGTAGCAACATGGATGGACCTTGAGGGTGTTATGCTGAGCGAAATAAGTCAGGCAGAGAAGGACAAATATCATATGTTTGCACGTATAGGAGGATTAGGAGGAACTTGATGGAGGAAAAAGGGGGAGAAGAAGGGGGAAATGGTGGGGGAAAGGGAGAGAGGCAAACCATGAGAGACTCTTGAATGCTGACAAAAACTGAGGACTGATGGATGTGGGGGTGAGGGGGGGATGGGCATGGAGGAGGACACTTATGGGGATGAGCACTGAGTGTTATGTGGAAACTAATTTGACAATAAACTATTTGTAAAAAAAAATAAAAATAAAAATAAAATTTATTCTCTGGGGAAAAAAAATTAATTATTGTAGAAAAACTCATTGCCTACTTGTCTGCCAAAGACTGTTTTCTGAAAATGAATAAGACAATACTCTTACTCTTACTGTCTGTGATCTTTCAGTTCAGACTACATCTTTTCTACTGAAAATGAAGAGGTCAAAGACACTACCAGCCCTGACCAGCATTTCTCAAACAGGTCACTGTGGCGGGTTGTTTTTTGTTGGTGTTCTGATTTTTTTTCCATTTTGCTTTTTTGAGAAATATAAAGGAGAGCATTGCAGCTACTTCCCGTTGTCCTTGAAAGACTTTTTGTATTCCGTACTTTTAACAATGAAAAAAAGATTGTTTCTCAGGGTACAGTAACCACCAAGGCATGGTAAAAATCAGAGATTTATTTGAGTCCTTTACTGCATTTCTTTTCATTTATTAGTAGGCAACTGATCTTGATTTTCATATTGTTTAGAATTGTTTAATTTTTAGCTCTTAGCATCTGTGTTCTCCCATAATCTTCACTTTACTGTCCTCTTTTTTTTTTTTTTTTTACTTTTTTAATGTTTATGTCTTCAGAGTAAACAAAAGACTGCAAATATAACACTTTACTTCTGTTTCTGGTTTATAATAGTAGAACTATAAAGACTAATTGTCAAAAGTATAAGCATTTATCCTTGAAGACAGAAACACTACCAAATATACACATTAACTCCAGTATTTTGTACAAATGTCATCTAGCTTGAGATTTATAGTAGCTATTTAGCAGGGCATAAATGCCATATCACTAAGAATTATTTCATCCTTCCAACTTTATGCATTAGGATATTTCTAATCTGATAATAAAATCATTTATTTGATCTAGGCAAATTATGATTATGATCCCATGATCTACCATATATCTGTTTTCTATTTTCTTCTTGATTTGACAGAACATAGGTGCTGCTATTGGCAGCCAATGGGTACAACTTTCATTACATCTTCTTCGGTATAGTCTTCAAATAGTCACAAACCAAAATCATAAGTATTTGAAAACCTTACTGTCTAAGTCCTACTAACAACAAAATAGTATCTCCTATTAGTAAAATTGTCTATAACTTAAAAATTATAATTGTTCTAACATGTAGGATAATAGGGTAGTTGGCCATAACTCTTTCCATTTAAAACATTTAAAAAGTGAAGCTAACAAGCCTAAGGGATTTGGAAAGGTCCAATTACTAAATACAACTGTAAGACCTAGTGATCAAGCCACATTTCCTGATTCAAAAGTTAGCACTTATTTTATCAGCTGCTTTCCTGCATATGATTTGCTTTGTGTTTTATTTTCTGTGATATAAAAAAAATAACTTTTTTGTATGTTCATCATATTTTAGCAGAACTGTCTCAGGGAACACCAGGGTGTGCATATGTGCATGTGTGTATGTATATATATATATATATATATATATGCATATGGGAGTAAAATGATGATATTCTTGATCTCCTGTTCCCCTTGGCCTTCCCCAAAACTGGGGTCCTAAGGAAGATTTTATTAGGAAATGGGTTTGTTGCTAAAAAAAGTGGAAAATTTCTAGTTAAATAATTTAATTCATTTCTATCTATGGTTTCTCTTTTAACATCCTACAAAAGGAATTAATATACATAATTACTGAACTTTCTAGATATAAGGGTATCCATATATATCCATTTTTTAAAGAAATCATTAGAAATCAAATCTACTAAGATTATTTGTTAAAGAAGTTTAACTGGATTCAAATCTACATCTTCATGAAATATTTGATACCTTTCTATTGTATCTTATCCTGTCTTCCATTACCTTATTTTGAGTAAGAGACTGAATAAGAAGACACTTTGCTACGCACTAGTGGAAAATCATTAATTTCATTATTCAAAGCTATTTATTCTATATTTTTTACATGGCAATAAAATCATTTCTGTAGCTTTACAGAGGAGTTAAAACCAGTTTTTACTATCAAAAAATCCACAATGTCATAGGGAAGACACACAAAAAGCATAAGGCATAGTGTAAGATGATATATAACTATACCAAGATGAGATAGAAGGCAGAGGAAGGAATGGTAACTTTATCTGGGAAAAGAGATTCTATCTATTTTGAACAGAAATTCAATAGGAAGGAAAGGAATACACATTCCAGAGATAGGTAACATCACAGGAAGATAAGAAACATTAAAAATCATAGAACTTTCAAGAAAATATCACTAACTTAGCAAGGTTGATGTTTATGGTTGGTAAAGAGAGCTGATATGAAAAGCATTAACAAGGTGTGGTAATTTTGGGTGAGGCTATCAAAGACATTGTCTGCTATACAAATGTATTTGGAATGTATCATTCAAGCACTAGTGAGGAACTACAGAATTTTAAGCAAGGTTAATATAAGCATAGTCTATGATATAAAAATCCCTATTCTAAGGATCTTAAAAATCATGTAGTATGTAAACACTTAAAAAGAAATTAATAATAAGAATTAGATTTTGAGTTCTTTGAGATACCTCGCCTAGACAAGACATATCATATGACCTCAGACGAAGTCAATATGGGCCAACAGAACAGTATGGAATTTCTATTATACATTCCAGAAAGGGAGGGATACAGAAATGGAAAAAGGAGAGAGAGATACATATGTCTGAGTACCTGTGTGCATCATATAATATGCATATGTATAGACCTAAAGATGGTGTTAGCCACTACATAAAGTTGTTAATTCAACTGCTACTGATTGATTTTATTAAAATAATACAAGGATACAGAACATAATATTTCCACATTTTTCTGTGGCTTCCTTAATCTGGGAGTGTGGGCTGGGCTCAATACCACCCTCAGATAGTTCAAACTCATCATGCAAATGATGAGAAGCCCCAAAAGATGTTTAAGTAACAGAGTACAATAATTGGATGTTCCAGAGCTGGAAATCATTGGTAGCCAAATAAGTCTGGATGTGTGAAGAGAGTGAAAATGGCAAAGAGGCTTGCTTCTTCCTGCTTCTTAAATGATGATGTTCCTCAAAATGTTAAACTCACAAGTCCACCTAGGCCACAGCTCTTTTTGTTCTCCTTTTATAATTTTCAATATTTCTTAAAGTTTATCTATCTATCTATCTATCTATCTATCTATCTATCTAGAGATTGGGGAGGGGCAAAGAGAGGGGGAGAGAGAATTCCAAGCAGACTCCATGCTGTCAGCGCATAGCCCAATGTGCGGCTCAAACCCATGAACCATGAGACCGTGACCTGAGCTGAAGTTGAGCCCTTAAGCAACCGGCCACCAGGTGCTCCATTTTTAATATTTGCTTGGGATGTACTATGTACACCTTAAGCTCCAAAATTGAACTTATTTCCCCAAAACATCTGTTCCTTTTTCTAATTAAAACATTACTACTGTGTGTTCAACCTAAGTCAGACTCTTGGAGGTCATCCTAAATCCCTTCTTTTCCCTACTTTCTTACTTTCATGAGCCTCATAACCATATCTCGCCAATTTTTGCCTAAAAATTTCTCAAACGTGTCACCTACTTAAACTGTTATAGTTTTAGATTGTCTTATTTTTGTTTTAAATTACCATATAAAATTATTTTTGTTGTACAGTTCTATGAATTTTAATACATATGTAGATTTATGTAACCATCACTACAATCAAGATATAGAACAGTTACATCATTCCAAAAGTTTCTTTTGTGTTATCCCTTAAAGTCATACTTTCTCACTACCCCTAGTCACTGGTAATCACTGATGTGATTTCCTTCATTATAATTTTGTGAAAATATTATAGAAAAAGGAATTGTACAATACGTAAACCTTTGATAGTTTTTATGACTCAGCAAAATGCTTTATGTTTAAATATTCTTTATTATGTGTATCAAAGTTCATTATGTTTCATTACTAAGTAGAGTTTCATTACATGGCCATGCCACAATTTCTTCATCCACTCAAAGTCATCTGATTTATTTCCAGTTTATGGCAATTATGAAAGGAGTTTTGCTATAAACATTCATATATGGGCTTTTGTGGAAACAAGCTTCCATTTTTCTAGGGAACTAGGATTTCTAGATCATATGATGTGTATGTTTATAAGAAACTGCCAAACTGTTTCTCGGAGTGACTATACCATTTTCCATTCCTAGCAGCAAAATATTAAGAGTTCTTGTTCCTCTACATCCTTGTCAACATTTGGTATTTTCATATATGCATATGTGTTTTACTTCAGTCAGTTTAATAGGTTTACAGGGGTATAACTTACTGTGTTTTATTTGCATTCTTCTAATAACTGATAATGTTCAACAGTCCCTCTTATACTATTTAGAATAGTTTGGAATTTCTATTGTACATTTCAGGAAGGTAGGGACACAGAGCGATGGAAAAAGAATCTATCTATCTACCTGTGTGTGTGTGTGTGTGTGTGTGTGTGTGTGTGTGTGTGTGTGTGTATGTGTGTGTGTGTGTGTGTGTGTTTGCCTGTGTGCATACATAAAATACATAGAAGGATATATATTTTGGAGACCAATGGTTTTAAGTTTTGAAAAGACCCAATGTATCCATTTTCAAATTTTTATGTCTTGTTCTATTCACTGGTGTCATTTCTAAGTACATTTTGCTTATCCCCAGGTTATGATTTTTTCCCTCTGTAACTCCCTTCTCTATTAAACAAAACATGTGAGTTATCAATTTGTTTTATTATTTAGCTTTTAAATTTCCATTTTTTCTTTATACATTCTATTTCTTTGCTGACTTTCTTTTCTATTGCATGCATTTGAAAAATGATCATGTTCGATTGCTAAACCCTATCTTTTAAAGCTGCCCTCAGGTCCCTCTTAGATAATGACAATGTGTGTATCAAGCCAGTAAAGACATTCCTGGTTCAGGGTGCATCCAACTCTTGATTTCAGCACAGTTCATGATCTAAAAGTTTGTAAGTTCGAGCCCTATTCAAGCTTTGCACTGACAGTGTGGAGCCTTGTTGGAATTTTCTCTTCTCCTTCCACGGTTTTGGCTTCTGTGGGATCTCTTCGCACTGCTGCCACTGCTAGTGGCCACCGTGAGACTGACAGGCTAGGAAACAAGAGAATGGAGAAAAGAAGAAACCGAAAAAGAAAAGGGGCTTTCTGCGCTTTGAGTGTTAGAAGTTCCTTTCCTGCTTCTGTACCGAGAATTGTATGGATTTTTCTAGAGCTCTTTCTGTCTGCATCAAGGTTCCACATGAGTGTCACGTGGCCTTGAGTTCAGGTCAGGAGATAGATACTACAAGGAAAAGTGGTAAACTGCAAACCAATTCAGCAGCACTTGGAATTCTGGTCTTCTTCAACACACCTGCTACTATTTAACTTTCCAGAGTCCCAATTAGCTGCTCCATGCATTCTGTCCAGATTTTAGCTGCATTCAGTGAGAGAGAGGTGAAGTGTCCTGATTCTCTCTTAGCCAGAAATAGAACAAGCCACTTTAGTTTAATCTTCATTTCTTATCTGGACTATTGCCATAGTCTTTGCTAAATTATCTGTAAGGACAATTTAGCCCTCTTGCAAATTTATTCTTGAATCTGTTGCTATAGTGAGTTAAATAAAATGGACAAAATTCAACATCCATTCATATAAAAAAACTCTCAACAAAGTAGGTATCAAAGAAATGTAGCTCAACATCATACAGGACAAATATGACAAACTCACAGCTAGCATCATAATGGTGAAAAGCTAAAAGCTTTTCATCTAAGATCAGGAATGAGACAAGGATGCCCACTCTATTTTATTCCACATAGTATTGGAAGACTCAGAAAATTTAGGCAAGAAAAATAAAAAGAATCTAAATCAGAAGGGAAGAAGTAAAATGTCTTTATTTGTAGACATTTGTAGACAAATGTAGACATTTTTATACTATATGGTAGAAAACCTTAAAGGTTCCACCAAAAAACTGTTAGAACAAATAAACAAATTCAGTAAAGTCACAGCATACAAAATCAATATATGAAAAGCAGTTGTGTTTCTATACACCAATAACAAATTAACAGAAAGAGAAATTAAGAAAACAATCCCATTTACATTAAAAATAAAATATAAAAATCTAGGAAAAAATTAATCAAGGAGGTGAAAAATTGGTACACTGAAAACTATAAGACACTGATGAAAGAAGATGAGAGAACAAATAAATGGAGACATATACTGTGCTTATGGATTAAAAAAAAATAATATCGTTGGGACACCTGAGTAGCTCAGTTGGTTTAGCATCTGACATCGGCTCAAACCATGATCCCACAGCTTGTGAGTTCGAGCCCTGCATCAGGCTTGCTGACTGTCAGAACAAATCCTACTATGGATCTTCTGCTCCCATCTCTCTCTCTGTTCCTCCTCCACTAACGTGCTCTCTCCAAAAGATACTAAGATATTTAAAAAAGTAAAAGAAAAATAGCATAGTCAAAATGTCTATACTACTTAAAAATGTCAAGAGCTCACTAAAGTTATTTATGTTGATTTTTAAAAATTTTCTTGTCTTTTTTATTTCTAGAGTATATTTTCTTAAATATTAGCTTTACAAGGTGAGATAAGTTGTTCTGAAATGGTTTTTATCCACTTCGGAAGATATTTTTGGGAGAAAATGAATAGAAATGTTATATAATTAAAAGCTTGTGACAGAGTGCCTGGGTGGCTCAGTCAGTTAAGCGTCCGACTTCAACTCAGATCATGATCTCACAGTCCATGAGTTTGAGCCCCGCATCCAGTTCTGTGCTGACATCTCAGAGTCTGGAGCCTGCTTCAGATTCTGTATCTCCCTCTCTCTCTCTGTCCCTCTCCTAATCACACTGTCTCTCTGTCTCTCAAAAATGAATAAATGTTAAAAAAAAATTAAAAGTTTATGACTTTTGGGAAGAGAAAATATAAGACCTCAAAGGGAAGTGGAAAAAATCATCAACCCAAGTGTTAAGACAAAGACATTTTGTGTAGAGGACACGAAGTCAACAAGGCAAAGATATGTATTTTTAACTTTTAAATTAACCAGATATTGATTTTGTTCTGTCATTTGCTTGCAAACATTAATAACTAAGGATGGCGAGGGATTGACTTACTATTATAGTTGCCATATATGTTTTTAACAAGAACATATAGTAAGTATACTTATTAGACAAACCTGTAAGGTATACTTATTAACTTTGCTCCCATATATCAGTTTTCTCAATGAGGTAATTGAGGTCCGTAGATCAGATGTTACAGTTCACATAGCTATACAAGTACAAACTTGGGATTTGAACAGATCAGTGTGACTCCCAGAACCACGCAATTTCCTACTATGCCATACTGCTTACATCACGTTTTTAATAGCCTTACATATGTCCTTTTCATTTGTTTTTCTTTATTTCTTGGTGCTACACTAAAAATGGGCATAGAATGGAGGAGCTCTGGATAAGAATTTTATAAATAGATTGCATCTGGTGAAAACAGTGGTTCTTGTGAGTTTAAAAAAAATAAAGAGAGACAGATATGTGCCAAGAGTATTTTAGACAATCAGAGACAGAGGTCCAAGTAGATTAGGTAGTAAGGATTATTAATTTGAACTAGGAGACCCAAGAAGTTAGGATACGGGGACTGAGAAAGCTTAGATGCAATGAAGTCAATGGTTTTGTGACTCGAAGCATGGCTCAGGGAGCAGCAGCATTAGCATTCCCTAAGAATTTGTCATAAATGAGTTAACTTCAGGCCCTCACCTGGACCTATAGAATCAGAGTCTGCATTTTAGCAACACCCCCAGATGTTCTAGGCCTTAAATTTCAAGAAGCACTAGGCTATGACTGGCTGTAGGCAACAAATTTCAAATAGACATAAAAGGCATAGTAATAAACAACCTGATCTCCACAGAAATCACAAGCAGAGAGCAACAGGATAGGGCAGTGATACAATGTAGCATTTCCTGCATAACCCACAAGGAACTGAGAACCAGTTTCAGTCTGAAATTGAGGTGATTTCCTTCCTTCCGTCCTCCTTCCTTCCTTCCTTCCTTCCTTCCTTCCTTCCTTCCTCCCTTCCTTCCTCTCCCTCCCTTCCTTCCTCTCCCTCCCTCTCTCTCTCTCTCCCTCCCTTCTTCCCTTCCTTTCTTTTGTTTACTTTTGAGAGAGAGAGAAAAAGAGTGTGAGTGAGGGAAGAACAGAGACAGAGAGATAGAGAATGCCAAGCTGACTCTGTGCTGTCAGCACAGAGCCTGACTTGGGGCTTGAAGCCACAAACCTTGAGATCTTGACCCGAGCTGAAACCAAGAGTTGGATGCTTAACTGAGCCACCTAGGTGCCCCAAAATTAAGATGCTTTCAAGTTAAAATAAAACAAAATAAAATATTTAGTTGCAAATAACTTTTCTCCTGAGTCACAATTTAACAGCATGAAGTTACTACAGTGTAAACCTTCTCAAAACGTGCACTCATTTACTCTTTGATCACTCTATCCCATTTACAGTTTTATAACTAACTTCTGTGACTTTTGTGTTGATTTGAGTGAAGAAAAATCCCCTTCAACTTTGAATAGTTTGGTATAATGCCTGTTAAAATGGAAAGAACAATTAACACTATTTTTCCTGATTACTTGCAATTTAGTTGCCAATTTTATTACAAGCCCAACATGAGAAATGCCAGGCAGGCCCGTTTGCTGATGAAATCAATTCTCTTTCAAATTGTTCAACACATTTCAAAGTTTTAGCATGCAATTCCTTGTCTTTTTTTTTTTTTCTTTTTTAACATTAAGGTGAGGAAAGGTTTCATTTATGTTTAAGAAATGAGCCCCTTAAAACAGACTAATGGTGCAGATTAAGTCCATACCTTGCCATAAAACCATCTGTGGGATTATTCACACTTTTTTTCCCCTTTTTGTCAGGTTTTTAAAATATCAAAATTATAAGATGGGGCAATCCTTCACATGGAGTCATCACCGTTTAGAGAGGAACTGCCTGAAAGGTACAGATTTAAAAAAAAACAAAAACAAAAACAAAAAAAACAAAAAAAACCCCAACTTTGACTACATAAAGATAATGGTATGCGAAGGATATTTATGATAGTAACCAGTGTTACTACCCTGAATAATAAAAATGTTAGGGCCACTGAAATGTACCTTTGCCCAGTATCTGTCACTGGCTTGTCACTGATGTCTGAATATCCTATGAATACTCACAACCTTAATCCACTGAATAAATGAAATTACATTATGGCAAAACAGTAATTCACCAAATGATTATCACCTTGTCAGTCAGTATTTGATAGAAATAACATTAACTTCAAACTATAAAGTCTGAGCTCTGTTACCAGTTCTGTCAGTTCTTTGGTGTTTGAAATCTAATAAATTTCCTCATCCTTTGAAAATTCTTAATTCACCTAGTCATTTAGCATACTCATTTGATACTTGTTGCTTTTTAATCATGCAGACATACTGCACCTTTTTATAGTGTCTCTAGGGTGGCATTCTCAAGCTCTAAGTGAATTAAATATATTCACTTCAGTAAATATGTTATAGACAAAAAACCTCAAAACCCCAAAATTAAAAACAAAACAATAACCACAACAGCAACAACAAAAAACAATGGGTTTTTAAGCCAATTGGGCTCTAGAGCTATTTATTTTGGTTACTAAGCATTGCATCGTAAGATGCTACTATCATAAACATCCTTCACATACCATTATTTTTATATAGTCAAAGTTTTTATCTGAACCTTTCATGTAGTTCCTCCCTAAATGGTGATGACTCCAGGTCGAAGATTGTATTACACTCCCATGGATGGTGGTTAGCTCCCCTTTTCCACTACAATCATGACATCAGAGCTCTGTATGCGAACCTTATTTTTTAAATTGCAACAAACTTCATTATTACTTTTCTCTATTGTACACTATTTCAGGAGATGGAGATGTTGCATGTATTTGTTCATCAGGAAAAATCTTGGTGGCATGATTGCCAAATGCTTTTGAATGTGACATTGCTGAGGGTTAGGGTTAGGAAGTAATAGTGTGGCTTTTCTGATTTTAAAGCTTCTAGTTGATGAATATGGTATACCTCTTCGTTTATCTAGGTCTTCTTTCTGTGAGCAATGTTTGGTAGTCTCCAGAGTATAGTCTTGAATATAGGTTGACAGATTTCCCAAATTATTTTATGCTATTGTACATGGTATTCAAAAATTTTCAACTTGAGTGCTTGTTGTCATTATATATAAGAAAATTATTTTGAAAAGTTAATTTGTTTATCTTGAGAGAGAGCGAGCAACTTGAGTGTGGGAAGGGCAAGAGAGAGGAAGAAAGAATGAATCCCAAGCAGCCTCTGCTGTCAGCGCACAGCCCAATGCCAGGCTCGAATTCATGAACTATGAGATCACGACCTTAACCATTTCAAGAGTAGTCAAATGCTTAACCGAATGAGCCACTGAGGTGTCCCTAGGAGAAAATGATTTTTTATATTAATATTATAGACTGCAAACTTGCTAAAATCATTTAACAATTCTAGAGGGTTTTTGTGTAAATGTGATAAAATTTTCTATATAAATTATGATATTGTTTGCAAAAAAGAAAGTTTCATTTATTTTCTAATCTGGATGTCTTTTATTTATTTTCTTCCCCTTTTGTTGGCATTGGCTGGAATGTCTAGTACAAAATAGAATAGAGGTGGTGAGAGCAGACACCTTTGCCTTTTTCATGGTCCTAGAGGGAAAGCACTGTCTTTGGCCCTTATGATATTAGCTGTAAGTTTTTCGCAAGTGCCCTATATTAAACTGAGGAAACTCCCTTCTTAGTTTCTTGAGAACTTTTATAAGGAATGGATGACAGTTCTTGTCAAATGCTTTTTTCACCAATTGAGAAGATAACACTCTGTTTCTATTTTGTGCTGTTATTATGTGGAATCACACTGACTGCTTTTTGAATATTTAACCAACCTTGACATGAAGCATTACCTTTTAAAATAGATCATTGAATTTGTTTTGGTAAAAGTTTAAGAAATTTTGCATCTATGTGCATGAATGAGTTTGCTCTTTGGTTTTCTATTTTGTAACGTGTTTGTCTAGTTTTGGTGCCACACTGAGGCTAGCCTCCTAGAATGAGTATGAAAGTGATTCTCACCTCTTTGATATTTTTAAGAGTTTGCGTATAATTGACATATTTATCTCTTAAATGTCTGTTGAAAGTCACCAGTGAAGCCACCTAAGCCTGTGGTTTCTTTAAGTGTAGATATTTAGCCACATATTGATTTTTCAAATTATCCAATTCTTTGACTGAGCTTTAGAATTGTCTTTCAAACTGTCCATTTCAGTGAAGTTCATCAAATCTATTGGTCAAATATTGTTTGTAGTATCTTTTTATCTTTTTAATATACATTGTATTCTTATTAATGCTATTTTCTCATTTCTGATTTTGGTAATTGGTATATCCTTTTTTTTTTTTTTTCATAATAGTCTCACCAGAGGTTTATAGATTCTACTGACCTTCTCAAAGAAATGGCTTCAGTTTAACTGATTTACTGTTGTTGTTTTCTTCCAATAATTTAAACCTTTTTTTTAAGCTATAATCTTTAATATTTCCTACACTGTGCCTACTTTGGGTTTTATTTGCTATTTTTCTAGTTTTGTCAGATAAATGCTATATTATCTAGTTAGATCTCTCATTTTTAATACATATATCCAGTGCTACATTTTTGTATATATATTTTGTTTAGCTCAAATACTAACTTTTCTTTTGATCTCTTCTTTGTCTCTGGGATATTTATAAGAGTGCAATTTAGTTTCCCAAATTTTGGAGATTTTCCACTTATGTGATTTCTAATTTAATGTTAATTTTTAAAACAAATACTTTGTATAACCTGAATCTTTTTTTACATTTGCTGAAACTTGTTTTATGAATGGGAAATTTTGCACTCAAAAATATGGATTCTGCTGCCATTTGGTGCAATGTTCTGTAAATATTAAGTATGTTAAGTTAGTTGATAACATTGATCAGGTATTTTTGATGTGGTTTACTTTTTGATCAGTTATTGAAAAGTGGGTTTGAAGTCTTCAACTATAATTGTGAATTTGTCTATTTTTTCTTGTGATTCATTAACATTGCTCCCTCCACCCCCATGTATTTTGGGGGTGGGGAAGCACTATTTTTAGGTATATAAATATATAAAATTATTATAGTCTCTTGATAAATTCACACTTTTATCACTAGGAAATATCCCTTTTTATTGCTGGCAATATTCTTTGTAATCTACTTTGTCTGATGTTAATGTAGCTACCTCAGCAATTTTTAATATCATGCCTTTACTCTTAACCTGTTTATGCCTTTATATTTTAATCAGATTCTTAGAAGACATATATAATTGGTTCTTGCTTTTTTATCCATTCTGCAAATATCTGCCTATTTTTGAAAATGCTTATTTATTTATTTTGAGAGAGAGAGAGCATGTGCACTTGAGAGGGGAGGAGAGGAGAGAGACAATCTCAAGAAGACTCCATGGTGTCAGTGTAAGCTCTAGTTGGGGCTCCATCTGAGGATCTTGTGAGATCAAAACCTGAGCCACAATCGAGAGTTGTACACTTAACTGACTGAGCGAACCAGGGGCCCCCATCTTTGTCTCTATTAATTAAAGCATTTAGAAGATACTTCTTGTGATTTCTGATATAGATGGACTTACATCTATTGTCTTGCTCTTCCATTTTATTTTTGCCCATCTACTTTGGCTTCTATCATTTCTCTTTTTTGCCTTCCTTTGGATTAAGTACTATTTTTATGATCCATTTTCTATTATTGATTGATTCACTATAATTTTGTGTATGTTTCTTTGGGGATTACAAATATACAACTTTAACTTATCACAATGTACTTCCATGTAATATTAGACCACATCACTCAGAGTATAAAACTTTACAAGTATACTTCCATTTTTCTCCTATCCTTTTTGCTATTAATGTTACACAATTTTTTTTACCATGTGTAATCAACCCCACCGTACAATTATTAAACAACCAATTTTATTTTTACAAATTGAATAAAAAGGCTTTTTATTACCCATGTGGTTATCATTCCTTTCCTTTCTGTGGTTTCAGATTCCTATCTTCCATCTTATTAAAGTTCTCTATCCCTTCTTGTAATTGCAGGTCTGCTAGAGATGAATTATTTCAATTTTTTGTCTGAAAATATCCTTGTCTTTTTTGTTAAAGGTTATTTTCACTTCAAAGAATTCTACATTAAGATCTGTTTGTTTGTTTTCCGACTAAAGATGTTAGGCCACTGTTTCATGGCATGTGTTGTTTGTGATGAGAAATCTGTTTTCATTCCTGATTTTTGTTCAGCTATACATGCTTTGTCTTTTTTTTTTTTAAATCTGGGTACTTTGTAGATTTTTATCAATTTCTTTACATTTGATTATAAAATGCCTCAGAATTCTCTTCATTTTCCACTCTTTGAGTTTCACTAAGTTTCTTAAATCTGTGGTTTTGTAGTTTTCACTGAATCTGGAAAAGTTTTGGCCAATAATTATTCAAATGCTCTTTATTCTGTTCCCTTCTCTCTGGAATCTCCTTCAGAGAGCAGTTACTTGCATGGTAAGGTGCTTGAATTTGTTCCTTGAGTCAGTGATATTTTATTTATATTTTTAAAGTCTTTTTTTCCTCTATTTTATTTTGTATTTCTATTGCTGTATTTTCAAATGCACTAATCCTCTATTCTGCAATGTCTAATTTCCATAATTCCCACGTACTGTATTTTTCACCTGAGCATTGTAAATTATATCACTAGAAATTCTAGATATTCTAGAAAGACTAGAGATCTTTTTAATAATGTCTATATGTTTACTTAACATATCCAATCTCTCCTTTAGTTTCTTGAACTCGTGGAATACAGTTATAGTAACTATTTTAAATGCCTTTTTTACTAATTTCTATCACCAATGTCATTTGGTTAGTTCCAACTGATGTTTATCCTAAATATGGATGTTTTCCTGCTGTTTTGAATAGCTGGTAATTTTTTTGTTGGACATAAGATATTGCGAGTTCACACTCTTTTGTGCTAGATATTTTTATATGATTATAAATAAACTTAAGTTTTGTTTTGTGAAGTGGCTACTTGGAAGTGTGTGATACTTTCTGGTCTTTATTTTAAGCTCTGTTAAAGCAGATCACAGCATGAAGGCTAGGGCTAAAGTTTCTGAACTACTAAGGCAAAATACTTCTAAGTCTACCAGATGACCTGTGAATTTTGAAGTTTTTCCCCTCTGGCTGATAGGAACAAGCTCAATTCCCAGTCTTACATAAATTCTGTAATATTTTACCTCATAGACATAGCTCTTTGGCTGGCCTTGGGTATTTTCCTCAGAGCGTGTGCTCATTAGTGTCCTCATATGAATAATAGAGCTCACTTCTCTATGGTCTCCAGATGCCCCTGTCAGCTCTGTTCTCTGTAATTCTGCTTCCCTGTGAACTCTAGCTCTCTTTGCCTCCCAGGATACCCAGCTCTCTCTCTCTTCAAGTCAACTAGAGAGGTAGCTGGAGTCTGCCTAGAGGAACACCCACACATGCTCTCACCTCATTTGTTTCATCACTATCAGGGAATATTGTCCTTTATGACTCAATGACCAATGATCTAAAATATGTTGCTTCATATATATTGTCAGTGTTGTTGTTGTTTTAGGTGAAAGGGTAAGTTGCACCCGTCACTTTACCTTGCCTTCAAGTTGCAGCCGTTTACTAAAATTTAAATGCGACTATACCACTTTGCTTCAAAAAATTCACTTCCCATTTCACTCAGTGACAGCCTAAGTCCTAACAGGCTCTAAAAGGCTCTACAGGAACTGAGAGGTTATCATCCTGAACTCATTTACAACTACTCTCTCATTCATTTATCGGCTCTGGCCACAAAGACATCCTTGCCTTTTGTTAAATAAGTTAGGTGTGCTCTTCTCTCAGGGTCCTCACCCTTGATCTTTCCTCTGTCTAGAATGGTTCCCCCCCACCCCCAGATAATGATACAGCTGGCTCTTCAAATATTACATTCTCATCAAGGAATTCTGTGGTCATCTTATCTAAATTTTCGACCTAAATATGATGATCCTCACTCCTCTTCCTTTATTTTTTTCTAAGTTCACACGTGTGTGCACATGGACATACATGCACATACACACACTTTTTATTTATTTATTTATTTATTTATTAATATTTTTATTTATTTCTAGGAGAGAGAGAGAGAGAGTGAGCAGGCGAGGGTCAAGAGGGAGATACAGACTCTGAAATAGGCTCCAGGCTCTGAGCTGGCAGTCAGCACAGAACCCGACGCAGGGCTCGAACCCACGAACGGTGAGATCATGACCTAAGCGAAAGTCGGACGCTTAACCGACTAAGCCACCCAGGCGCCCCCATACACACACTTTTTAAACCATCTTATTATATCACATATAATTCTGGCTTGCCTTTTATACATGCCAGATTCTTAGCAAGGTACAATTTTTTGCACTTTATTTGTATTCTAATAATGTGGTAAGAATTTAAACGCTAATTGTAATCACTAAAAAAAATTTAGTAGAAATCAAACTTTAACACAATGCAATCTCAATTCTTTCAAAAAAAAAAAAAAAAATAGAACAGGTACTTCACCCAGTAGGTTAAAGAGTTCTGATTACTTTACCAATGGGATGTGTAGGTATGTGTTAAGTTAACCATATGGTAACCTTTACCATTATCTGAATACAAAAACAACAGGGAATTACAAGAAATAATAATTTAAAGAAATATAAGAGCTGTTGAGTATACAAAACACATTCCTTTATTTAAATAAATATATACTTGCTTTCAGATGTCCATGTAAATCAGATTTAATATAATGGCGTTTTTAAGTTTTAGTAAAATCAATTCAATTCAAACAACTACTATAAAATATTTAATTTACTTTTCAGATAGGGCAAGAAAGTAGCAGGACCCTAGAATACTAGTCTATGGTTTACTTCTGATGAAGAATAATCATTCAGCTACTAATATTTTCATCAAGTTTATTTACACTCTTGGTTACAATCAGGATCTAGAAACATTTTTCACAGTGTAATAAACTAAGAATGGGATATTAAAAATAAAAGTCATGAGCTGAAAGATTTTAAATTGTTACTCTGAATGCTTAACTTCCAAAAGTTGAATGGAAATAAGTAGTTAAAATAACATGTCTAAAACATTTCTTAAGATAATGACATGGCACTTCAAAAAACAGAATGGGCCTATCAAATCAGAGCAGGCACTCAACACCAATCTAGTAAAATGTAGTCTATTATGCCCACATCATAATGGATTATAGAAACCTAGAAATGGTCACACACATCTCAGAGTGCTCTTCATACCCAGGGTGGTTTTAAGCACAAAATGTTTCAGTCTATTATTCTTGCTAACAGCCATGTCTATGCGTTAGCTTTTCCCACTGTCCAGGTAAAATTGAAAAATATGAGCCCATAATACAAAGAAAAGGCAAGAAATCTTAAGTAAAGTGGGAAAAGCATGGAGGGAAACAAATTTAGTAGACAGTACAAACAGATTTTAAAATTAGTACTGGAAACCTGAAAGCATCCTATTTCCTAAGTATGGAATTATTCTGTTTTTCATTTAATTAATCATATTTCAAAGCAGAGACATACCAAATAACAGAATAGTCAAAGAATAAACAAATAAATAAGAATATAAAATGTAAAATCAAAAACATCATTATATACAGGAAAAAATAAATTCCTCAAAGGAGGTAGAATTAGAATTTACTGTCTTGTTTTGTAGTAATGATTTAGACAATTCATCAGAATGTTTTTGTTTGTTTGCATGCTTGTTTTGAAGGTTTAACAATATGAATTGTAGACACAATTATATACAAGAGGTCTCTGGCTTAGTGGTCATTCGTAAGAGATCTGCTACTGAATGTGACAAATGATCTTGTTATAAGGAAATCAAACTATAGAATACTCCCAAGTATCTAGACTTGTTTGTAAGAAACTCTCAAGTTTCAAGAACTTCCTCACCAATATTGATCATAAAAATCTAATAAATACAAATGGCCACACAATCTCCCATTCTTCCTTCAGTGTAATATCCGCTATTCCCATGCATAACACACACACACACACACACACACACACACACACACACACACACACACACACACACACCAGAGGCTGGTGTACCACTATTTCAAAGGTCTCTATTTAAAAATCATTTTTGTCAGGGGTGCCTGGGTGGCTCAGTCACTTATGGGTCTGACTCATGGTTTTGGCTGAGGTCATGACTGCACGTTTCGGTGAGTTCAAGCCAGGTGTCAGGCTCTGCTCCCTCCCCCAGCTCATTCTGTATCTGTTTTTCTCAAAATAAATACATAAACATTAAAAAAGAGTCATCTTTGTCAATTAAGGACCAGTGGTTTCTGAAGTAGATGGAGAGAAAAATCTACTATGAAGAATTACCTTCAAAAAGTGATTTTTAACAGAGGGAAGTTCTTAACCTTGAGACACTGAAGAAGCTCAACCTCAAACCTCTGTAAGTTTTCATCTGGTATCCTAGTATACTAGTACATATCAATACTTTTGATACGAACCCTGTCCTTTCCCTCAGATCATAGCAACTACCTTAGGAGAAATTACCCTACAGGTAAATTCCCATGCAAGAGAGGTCTATACATATGAGCGCACTGTTACCCCCAATTTTTTTCTAATACTGTATTTCTTGTTTAGAAATTTAACTAGTTAGAGATTCCCTGAAGTATAAGTTATATGCATACTCTATTTAAAATATGACTTTCTGGGGCAGGAGATACCATGGAGGTTAGGATAAAGATATACAAATCAATTAAAACCTGCTTTAAGTCCTTTCCTCAATTTCTTCCTAATAGCTATTTAAGAGTATAATAGTGAAGATGTGGGAAATGTGATGGCTGTGTAAAGAAAGGAATTTTGAATTATGAAGTACACTGCAAAGGGGTTAATGTGAGGGCAGAGAAGGTCAGGGTGACTCCAGTGTGAAAAGGTATGGTGTTGAGTATTGTTTGAGAATAGTAAAGAGATGGAAGGGGAAAGTGAGAAGAACTTTACAAGGAACAAGAAAAATTACTCAGAGTAAAGAGATGAAAGGCACATTTGCCTATTTCAAAAGTTTTCAAGTGTTCACCTTTGTCTGGACTGGACTCTTTTTCTCTGAATTCTGGATGGTCACTTATAGATATTAAGAGTCTTGAGGCATGTTGGTCTTTTGAACTGACTTGGAATCAGAAATCAGAGATGAAGTCTATTTGGTAGAATTCTCAATAGTTCTTATTTAAACATTGAATTTGGAATGAATTCTATCCATCATATTTCACACTTTGCAAGGAAATGGGCTTTCATCACATCTTCAAAGATTTTTCAGGTTGAAAAATGTTTCATATTACAAAACAGGTAATCTTGGAAAAATTAAGTCTCACTTTATTTATTTATTTAATTTTTTTACAAATAGTTTATTGTCAAATTAGTTTCCACATAACACTCAGTGCCCATTCCCACAAGTGTCCTTCTCCATGCCCCTCCCCTCCTCCCCCCAAGTCTCACTTTAACATATTATTTTACTTGCCTGATAAGGTCATTTTTATGTATTTATGTATTTCCTCAAAATATCCGTGGGATGAGCCATAAAGTGAACTTGTGTCAATTTGATGTAATAAAAATGAGTACTGGACTGAGAATCAAAAACTCAAGTGAATCGAGAACCAATATCGTTCTCTCATTCTACCGCTAGTGGAGAATACAGATAGAGACAGAGATAGATATAGAGATAGATATCATATAAATATATCTCATATATATCTATATATATGATGTCACTGAATATTTCTGAATCAAAATGTTCTTATATATAAATTTATGGTTTCTAAGGTTTCTTTCCAATCAAAAATATATTCTTTTATTAAACTCATATTCCATTTCTTCTATTATACCTCAAAATCACTTTCTTTTATTCCTTTTACTTTTATTATTTTCCTTAACTTACCAAATATTGATTTATCACCATTACTTGCTTTGGAGCTTTTGATCAAGATGTCCTAGATACAAACAGAGGATACAAACACATCGTCTCTAAACCTTAATTCAGAACAACGTGTATGCCTTTCAGGACATTATCCTTCAAGATCAAGATCCACTGCATATTCTGTAATTTTTCATTCATTCATTTAGTAATAAAATCATTGACTAATCTCCCACTATGTAACAGAGACTATGCTACCCAATGGGAACACAATAATGTAGACTCCTTTTACATAAAGTTCCTAGTCTAGTGAGAAAGTAAAATATAATCGATACTTACTTTAATAATATGATAAAACATGCTTGAAAGAGACTGAGGAAGAACATAAATAATCTCATCTTGAAATAAGTCAACAGAGGATTGTGTTGATTAGAAATGTAATGTGAAACTCAGGTCCAAATAATGTACAGAATGCAGCCAAAGTCCCGTGAAAATGGATATGAGGCAGGCTATATAGTGAGAGCAGGAAGAAAATCATGGAGTCACAGATGGAAAACTAAGTGATCATCTACAGGCATGAGGAAGCAAGGAAGCATATTTGGGGATATGAGCATATTCATTGCCACAGAGAAGGGCGTTTAAGGAAAAAGTAGGGGAGATCATAACTGGAGAGGTAAGCAGGAAGAAGATTATAATCTAATAATGTACTTTAGATTCTTTTGGATGCTGTGTGAATGATACATTAAAATTAGAAAAATCAAGTTAGAAAGATCACTTATGAGATCCTTGATCCACTTTTGTATTAGTTTTCTTTTCCAGCTTACAAAACATGTTACTGAAAAACTAAAGAAATGCCTGCAGATATTTTTAACTGGTATTGTGGTATGCTGTATAATTAGTCAATAAATACTTATGAATAGAAATGTGCTTTAAAATGTATTTAAGATTGTGGTATTATTTTAGCACCATATCTTCTTTAATAAATCTTATGTTTTGGAATAATTTTAGATTTACAGAGAAGTTACAATGATAGCACATAGAATTTCCATTTATTACTTACTCAGTTTCCCCTAATGTTAATATCTTATATAAGCATGGCTTAAGCACTGCTTTGATTCCAGAAAATATGTAATTCTACT
Organism: Proteles cristata cristata; assembly: GCA_017311185.1. Classification (NCBI taxonomy): domain Eukaryota; kingdom Metazoa; phylum Chordata; class Mammalia; order Carnivora; family Hyaenidae; genus Proteles; species Proteles cristata. The sequence goes on from JAESUZ010000815.1 coordinate 2,156,511, forward strand.
GAATTTCTTTTCTACTTTCTTAGTCTACTGAATAGCTTTTATTTCCTTATGATGAGGTGCAAATGATACTTGGTTAATTGATTTAAAACTAAGAAAATACTTAAACAGATATTTGCCACAAAGTGATACAAATTTATATGTTATTACTGAGTGAAAAGATATTATTACATAAAATCATGGTTTTCACATTTTACACTAAAGCAATATCAACAGATATTTATTAAAATAGCAGTCTTACAGTCTCAATCATACAGGAAATGCCATCTAGTAAATCCAGGTCTTTAATTTTTACTAGGAAATTTGGTCACCCAATAACCATAATGTCTAATGCAGAGTCTCATTAACAGTAGTAGAAGCAGCAGAATGGCAGTAGACTTAGGAAATACTTTATTATTTTTACATTAAACGTGATTAACATTTTATGAAACATTTCATAGAGGTAATGCCATATATTTCTAAATCTATATATATTCCATTTACTAATATAAACAAATTGACCAGTTACAGATCCTACAGAGATAATTCTTATTTTTTAGGTCACCTTGTTAGCCATATATGCTGGACAAAAATAGTACATCAGTCTTTTTCTCTTTGGCACATAGGAAGACCATATTTCTCAACATTCTTTGTAATTAGATTGGGGCCAGATGACTGGGTTCTGGCCAATAAGATGTGGGGAGATGCTATATACACTGCTTCCAGAGATGGGTCATTAACCTCACTGCATTATAATATTTACAATTGCCATTCCATTATAACCTAAAAGACCAAGTATTTATAATGGAAGACCAAGTATTTATAATTAGATCATCATTAAGTAAGGATTTGAGGGGGAGCTAGCAGCCATCCAATCTACATAGGACTAAAGAAGGAGAGAGAATTAAACTTTCCTGCCAAAACTTGAAATTCTAGGGGTATTACTTGATCCAATTTCATATTCTAATACTCCATATTTCATTAAGAAAAAGATAGTTGCTTGGTTTTTGTGTGTGTGTGTGTGTGTGTGTGGTTGTGTGGTTGTTTTTCTTACATTAGATCCAATCATCATTCAATTTAGGAAGCATTCTGATCATCTTTTATTTTGAGCAAAGTGAACTATTAAATGAACAAGATATGTCTACAGACTTGCTAAGAATAGAAGTTCATGTGTAAGTTACTATAAAATGGCACAGAAGAAAAAGCTCTAAATATTGATGTTTGTGTGTTTCAGTTTAACTCCCAGAAGCACCAGTTATTAATTGTGACCTTAAAGTAAATCATATAATCTTTCTTACACTAAATGTTCAAAATACGTTCTTTTCTATCAGCTTTTTACTTTCCTAAATCTGAATATTAAGAAAAATCTTAGTATAGCTATTTCCATATATTGACTCTCAATAAAAGTTGTTATCTCACTGATTACTGAAGAGATCACAATTACAAAAGGGAAAAATAATGAACTTCAGGAAGTAATTGATAATTGAAGGTATAGTTAAGCAGTATTACTTTCATCTCTTTCTCAACTAAGCACATCAAAATAGTCTGTAGAGAGTGTGCCCAGGAAACTTTCAGAGATGGCATAATATGAGAACAGGGATGAAGTTATCTTGGAAAAGTAAAGCAGAACTCATCACTGAGGGAGGTCACTGAGACAATGCATAAATAGGTATACTGACCAAACCAAAACCTTTTACACAGAAAAGTTTTAGTAAGTATCAACTCACACAAAAAAAGTATTATTAATGCCAAACATGAATAGCAAAAGTATCTCTTTAGGGCACTAAAGTAAATTAAAATGAAGTAGCACACCAAAACATTGACTCACTTTTTGCTGTATTAAAATATAGATATCACAAAACTAGGAATGCACTTACACATGGTTGCTTTGTTAGCATTGTTTCCTAATAGTCACTAGAGGAAAAATATGTGATGTGAGGACATGGAGAAGTGAAAATATGGACTTCAGAATGTGAAAAATAGTGTTGAACATAGTGACAATATTCACCACCTCAGTACAAACAGCTTCAGCTCACTAATGTGAAATCAACCCTGCTACTATGAATTAAAAAAAAAAATTGAAAAAAGTTAACATGTAAAGCTGAAAACCTAGAACAACAATCTTAGAAAATATATTACTTAAACATCAACTCTATAGCAGAAACATTTAATAAGATCTCTAGATAGAAAGCATGTTAGCAGAGTTGAGCCAAATTCTATATTTAATGAATCACTGGTAGCAAATTGGAAAAATAGAAATTTTTTTTTTTTACAGCTCACTTTACTTTTATTATTGAAATGCATCCTGGGGGTATTACATACCTTTCACAAGTCTTATTGGAAAATTATTTATTGGCAAGTAAGATTAATGATGGGTAGTAAACATTTTTATTTCACATTTGTGTATTATTAGAGTATGGATATAATTTAGACAGGTACCATCATGCACTAAGTGAACAGCCCAGATAAATATAACTGGTTTTGTGACCATTTGTCTACCAATTTGCTGTCTATAAAAGTTACTGATTTTACTTTATATTGACATATTCCTTTCCAAATGAAACATTCTTTTTTTTAATTGTATTTATTATTCAAAAAACATACTTCATCAGTCATCAATATACCTACTTTTTAACATAAGAATCTTACAATTTGTATTGATTATTGTAATCCTAGGTTATATTACTTTTTAATTTTTAAAATTTTAATTAACACTGCACGTCTATATACTGTTTCAGGTGTATAATATAATAATTCAACAATTCTAGGGGCACCTGGATGGCTCAGTCAATTAAGCATCTGATTTTGACTCAGGTCATGTTCTCACAGTTTGTGAGTTGAGCCCCATGTCAGGCACTATGTTGACAGCTCAGAGTCTGGATCCTGATTTGGATTCTGTGTCTCCCTCTCTCTCTGCCCCTCCCATACTCAAGTGCTGTTTCCTTTCCAAAAATAAACATTATAAAATTTTAAAGATTATAATTCAACAATTCTATACCTTACTCAGTGTTCATCATGATTAGTGTATTCTTAATCCCCTTCACCTATATCATCTAACCCCCCCAATTGACCTTAAATGTAGCATTCTTAAGAACTGTCAATTATTAAATTGTCTAATGGATGGATTCAACCAACTACAGATTCATATATAGTCTTATTTTTGCATATGAAGTACATTAATAATTAAAACCCTGAGTACCACATCAGTCTCTAAATTAATGAAAATAGGAAAATATAATTCCTAGTAGGTAGTATTATAAACATATCACTCCTACCTCCTGCAATTCTACCTGAATTAGTCATTAAAATGGATTTTAAAGAGATTGTCATACCATTGATGTTGAATACTACTACCCTTTCTTAGATATTATTCATATCTTTCATTCAGATTGCTTTTCAATCACACTGCAGTAGATACTTGCCATATTATTTGATTGCCCATATGTTAAGTAAGCCCTCATTATCAAGAATACTCCTCATATATATAGTCTGAAAATTCCAACTACATGTTTTCCCAACCTCTTATAGCACAGACTAAGCACACTTCTTTGGTAGTACATTTAGGTATGAACACCTGAGGCTTTGGATCAGAAGCTAGTTCTGTGAAATAGCAGAAAAAGCATGCACTCCATACATACTGTGGTGAGAATGCTGCTATGAGAGGCAGATACACACATATGGCTTCCAAAGAAAACAATGGTAGCTGTCTCAATGGTAGATAGCAGTATCTAATAATTGTAGCTGTATAATTGTAGCTGTATGTTCGTCCCAGTGAAAACAGTGATAAGTCTTCACTGGACCAGTCTGTGATATGATTGGAGGCACTGTTCTAGCCTGCATGATTTTCAACCATGATTCTAGTCTTAGAAACACTCTGAGGTACCACATATACTTTTAATACTTTTTTTTGTTTTGCTGAAATTATCCAGAATTGTTTTAGTTGGCTTTCAAATAAAAACTTTGATACTAAAGCTAAATATAGCAATTAAAGAGCATTTTAGTTTGTCTAATTTTGCTAAGAAAAATGTTCTTTGCAAGTACAAACAGTGTTGTACATGTACAGGGAATAGTCTGTGCAGGGCCAAAGGAAAAACAGTAGCAGGTACTCTTGATTGTGAACCAAATAGCTGTGGCCTTGTTCTGTACTCTGCCCAAAACTTCCTTTTTATTATCACAACCTATCTCCAGATACAGAGGTTAAAAAGCCAAATATTTGCTTTACCAACCCCCTTTTTCAGCACTGGCATAAAAGGAAATGATCATCTGGCCCACCTTAGAAGAATTAGACATGATGGGGAATATATATGGATCTTTTGTTAAAGCTTTTCCTCCTAAGTAAAATGAGACTTTCAAGAAGAAATATCTGTGGTCTTTGGCTGGTCATTTCCTGAAACCATATTCACCACTTTGTAACTATAAGGAGTAAAACTTAAGGAACAAGCCATTGCATTAAGGAAGTCAAGAGTTAAACCGTGACTAAATCCCCAAACACCTTGCATCATGATACTGAGAAATGCCAAGTAACCTACAAGCAACCAAGTTATAACTTGCAGCTGAAAACAACGTTAAATCAGACCTTCAGGCAATAAATAGATTCACCTAGCAATAGGGTAAAGTAAATGGGAATTTATAAAAAATTTGTGTCAGTGAAATATAACCACTACATGAGTAGCCTATGAACATTTTTTTTTTTAGTGCTACAAATAAAATTAATGGGTAAAAAATATTTTCCCAAGTGATAATCGAATAAACTTTCTCTAATAGTACACATTATGATTCTGGGCCCATATGGAAAACTCAAAATCTCAATAACATGCTAATAACAACATGTATGCTTGCTGAAGAAAAACAATCCTCTTCCAGAAATCTCTGAAGCCACAATTAAATAGAGAGTAGTCATTTGTGCTTTCGGAATGTCTTGTTTTATACTTCTGAATGCGTATCAACTCATTTTCAGAAAACAAACTTATGTTACCTAAAATGAATATAAAGATGAAGTCTCTGGAACTAAATTTATCTTATTCTAAATATTCAGAGTCAGAATCTTGAGTATTTATTTAGTAAAGATAATTTTCAAAGACATTAAGAGAAGCTGAAAGTACAATCGGACAATGTAAAAAAGTTCAATATTTGTAACTACAGGAAGATACTATCGTTCTAAAGATTAGAAACATAAATTTAAAAAGCATTACTGATGGAACCAGGAAAATACAGCCTTCTGGCAAAAGCTAGAAGTCTTCTGGCATTTCTGGTCATGTTGGGCTATAAAGGTACAGTTATTTTCTGCTTAGAGCCATGAAGAAAATGGCTGATAAAAGAGAGAAAGAGAAATATCCTGGCTTCTCTCTTCCTTTTGCCCTCCATCTTCCTTCTGTCATCTCATTTGCCTCTCCATTAGCCAATTCTACCCAGAAGGTAGCTGGGAAGTTAAATGTCTATTTTTTGCACTAGATTGTTTGCTCTATGGAATTGATTTTGCTCACTATTTTGTCCTTTAAAATTAGGAAAAACTGACAAATAGCACTCAAAAAGTATTTCTTGAAAGAACAGAAGCATAATTTTCTGTAGAATTTCATAATTTCTCTTATTCTTTGATAGAGAAGACAGACCAAAATAATCAGGACAGTCAGAAGGTTTGCAAAAACAGACATGTATCTAATACTGCAATTTATAAATACATAATATGCTATGTTTTTGAATATTATAAACCAGATGATCAAATTACTCACAAAAAATGTTTACATTCCAAAATATAGAATCATATAAACCATAATTTCTAAATTAAATAATCAGAACATTTTTAAAATATGATATTCTAGAAAGCACATCTATGACCATAGACAATTCAGATATAATGAAAATAAGAATAGCTTATGGCATATGGTCAAAATGGTAGACAGAAGCAAATGTGTAGCCTAAATAATTTCATAATAAAAAAAAACTAGAAATGAACTCAGTTTAGTTAATTTAAGAAAATATAATCGACATAATCAAATCTAGAAAAAGCAAGAATAATAAAATCATAAAGAGAATACCAATGAAAATTATGGGGCACCTGGGTGGCTTAGTTGGTTAAGCATTCAATTTCAGCCCACATAATGATCTCACTGTGAATTACAGCCCCACATTGGGCTCTGTGCTAACACCTCAAGGCCTGGAGCCTGGTTCAGATTCTGTGTCTCCTCTCCCCCTCCACTCTCTTGCTCTGTTTCTGACTCTCAAAAATGAATACATGTTAAATATTTTTTTTTAATACACACAGGAATTGTATTTCAAAGAAAAATACCACAAATGATGGAATGATAAAATACATATGCTTATATATGGGAAAAACCAGAAAATCTTATTTTTATAAATAAATTATTTTATAGAACAGATGTCAACATGAATCTAAAAATGTATATAATTTATCAATATCCACAAGAAAATTATAAAGATTTAGCTAAATACTTCCAAATTGGCCACAGGCCTTTAGCAGAGGCCTGAAGCAGTAAGTGCTAATAGCCAAACATGAAGAGAAGTAACTTAATTTTCAAGCTGGAAGTATAGGAAGACATAAATACACAATACTATAAGAAATATAGGAAGACAGGTACACATAACTAAATCAGTAATAAGTATATAGAATAGTAATAAGTATATTATATAAAATCATTAAAATTAATATTGTTCTATTGATATGTAAACAATCAGAATATATACTATATATGCAATAAAATATATAATATAAAGTATTATAGAATATATATATTATTTGGTACAACCTATCTAAACTAAAGCAGGAAGAAGGAAAATTTGAACAGATTGATTACCAGCAATGAAACTGAAACAGTAACAAATAAACTCCCAATAAACAGAAGTATTGGACCAAATGGGCTCGTAGATGAATTTTACCAAACATTTAAAGAAGAGTGAATACCTAATCTTCTCAAACTATTCCAAAAAATAAAAAAGGAAGGAAAACTTTCAAATTCATTATTTAAGGCCTATACTACTCTGACACTGGAACCAGATAAAGACACCACACGCAAAAAAGAGAACTACAGGCTATTATCTCTGATGAACATAGATGAAAAAATCCTTGATTCAATTTTGGCTAACTGAATCCAACAATGCATTTTTAAAAAATCATTCACCACAATCAAGTTGGATTTATTCTTGAGATGCAAGTGTGGTTCAATATTCACACATCAATCAATAGTATATATCACATCAAAGGAAAAAGGATAAAAGCCATATGATTATTTCAATAGATGCAGGGAATATTGTCTTTTGCTACATGTAAAAGAATGAAACTGGACCACTTTCTTACATCATACACAAAAATAAAGTCAAAATCTATTGAGGACCTGAATTTGTGACCCGAAACCATAAAAGCCTAGAAAAGAGCAGAGTTAGTAATTTCTCTGACATTGGCCATACCGACATCTTTCTGGATATGTCTCCTGAGGCAAGGGAAACAAAAACAAAAGTCAACTATCAGGACTATATCAAAACAAAAACCTTCTGCATAGCAAGGGAAACCACCAACAAAACTAAAAGGCAGCCTACTAAACAGGATAAGATATTTGCAATGATAAATCCAATAAGGGTTAATATCCAAATACATACAGAAATATATAAGGACTTCATACAAGTGTACACCAAAAAAATCAATAATCCAGTTACAAAATGGGTAGAAGACATGAGTAGACATTTCTTCAAAGAAGACACACATGGCAAACAGACACATGAAAAGATTTTCAACATCACTCACCATAAGAGAAATGCAAATCAAAATCACAAGGAGCTATCACCTCACAATGGGTAAAATCAAAAGCTCAAGAAAGAACAACTGTTTACAAGGTTGTGGAGAAAAACAAACCCTTGTGTACTATTGGTGGGAATGCAAACTGGAGCAGCCACTTTGGAAAACAGTATGGAAACACCTCAAAAAGTTAAAAACAGAATTACCCGACAAGTCATTAATCACAATACTGGGTATTTACAAATACAAAAACACTATTTTGATTAAAAAAAAAAACACATTTATTACAGCACTATTTACAACAGCCTTTTTATGGAAGTAGCCCAGGTGATGTTCGTCAATAGATGAAGAGGATGTAGTGTGTATACACACATACACACCCCACAACAGAATATTATTCATCCATAAAAAATGAAATATTGCCATTTCCAACCACACGGGTAGATCTAGAGAGTATAATGCTAAGTGAAATAAGCCAGTGAGAGAAAGACAAATAGCATATAATTTCACTCATATGTGAAACTTAAGAAAAAAACAGTAAACAAAGGGAAAACAGAGACAGACAGACAAGAAAAAACTATTAACTGAACAGAACAAACAGCTGGTTATTGGAGGGGGTGGGGGGATGAGTGAAATAAGTAAAGCAGAGTAAGAGAACACTTATGATGACCAGTGAGTAATACAAGGAACTGTTATATCACTACACCGTATACCTGAAACCAACATAATACTGTAGGTTAAATACACTGGAATTAGATTTTTAAAAAAGACTGACATATACTATAAATAGAAAAATATATGATATATATATATAAATATATATAAAATAGAAAAAAATATATATAAATATATCAAACTCAAACTGTGACAATTTTAATTGTCTCAGACTATTGCTTGCAGAGGTTTACATAAGACCTTTTATACTTAGCCCACTTCATTAAAACATATATCTATAGTATCCTCTGATTCTAAGACCTAAAATACCTCTGATACTTCACTCACCAAACACAGAATACAATATTGCTTAGGAGCAAATATAAAACATTAGTATTAATTTCTTTCTTTCTTAAAACAAAGGCAATACACTAGTTTATCTTTTAAGGCATGATTAAAAACTATAATTTAGTTGTGTTTGTGCTTAGCTCATTTAGTTTTTGAATGGATAAAGACAATACTTAATATTCTTACAATACTCATGGATGAATTAGGATTTTAGGAGCTACTTAACCTCAAAGAGAATCTCTATTGAAAAATAAAGGAGAAAGAGTAAACTGAGACATTTTAGATTGCTAGAATACAAAGTGTGCGCATTTCAATTCATTCATTTTCCCCCTATTTTTTAAAAAGGTGTGTAAGGCTACAACTTCATTATTATGAGGTATCCAGGTTTACTTAAATAAAACACATAGGACAGGGTATGAAATGTATGTAAAATATATACATATATTTTTAGAGGTACAGGTGTGAGTGTGTGTGTGTGTGTGTATGCGCACGTGTGCGCAGGCACATACATGTTTCTAGTAGGTATATATCTGCTTATTTTTCTCCTTAGCTCCGTAAGTAGGAAAATATAGACTGGCAATTGAAGAAGGCTCGATTGCTCTATAAAAAGTACAGCACATAGCAAACATGATCACAACTGATTGATGTTTCTGGTCTTTCAAATTTGTCCAGGTTGCAAAATGATAGATTAATGAAGTCCTCTAAGGAAAAGTGACTCTTATCTCTTATTTTGTAGGAAATGAAGCCTTTGATTATATTTACATATAATAATGAGATGGCAGTGAGGCATGATGTGAAGTAGATAGTACATTTATTCATCAGGATGTGATGTAAGTAGAAGCAGCAGGAAAGAACTTAGAGCCAAATGGGAGGCAGGGAAAAGGGTAGGAATAAGTAGGGTGGTATATTTAAATGCAACTTCATCTTCTGTCAAAGTTAAAATCATTTAGAAAGCTTTGAAAAAATGCAACTATCCTCAAAATTAAATAATGATCAAAAATCACATACTGTCGTAGCTGTAGAAAGAACAACTAATAAACTGTTTTTATGCCACTGACACAAAGCAGTTACACTTCCAGTTTCTGTAATTCTTTTTAGTCTCAATTGGTTTCCAGTTAAGCAATATTAGAAGTATAGGCATATAGTTTTCATTTTTTTTATGGTGTCTTTGTCTGGTTTTGGTATCAGGGTAGTGTGAGCCTGTTGGAATACTACAAAGCTCTAGTAATCAAAACAATATTGTACTGGCACAAAAATAGACACGTAGATCAATAGAACAGAACAGATAACCCATAAATAAATCCACACTTAGATGGTCAATTCATCTACAACAAAGGAGGAAAGAACATACAATAGGGAAAGACAGTGTTTTCAACAAATTGTCTTGGGAAAACTGGACAGCTAGGTAAAAAGAATGAAACCAGACCACTTTCTCACATTATACACAAAAATAAACTAAAAATGGATTAAAGAATTAAATGTGATATCTGACACCATAAAAACCCTAGAAGAGAGTAAAGGCAGTAACTCCTCTCACATTGGCTGTAGCAACATTTTTCTACATGTGTTTTACAGCAAGGGAAACAAAAGCAAAAATAAACTACAGAGACTACATCAAAATAAAAAACTTTTATACAACAAAGGAAACCAACAACAAAACAAAAAAGACAACCTGATTAATGGGAGAACATAGTTGCAAATGATATATACAATAAGAATTTACACACACACACACACACCACAAACCATCTGATTAAAACTTGAGCAGAGGACCCCAATTGACACTTCTCCACAGACATACAGATGGTCAAAAGACACATGAAGAGATGCTCGACATGACTAATCATCAGGGAAATGGAAATCAAAATCATAATGAAATATTATCTTACACCTGCCAGAATGGCTAAAATCAAAAAGACAAGGAATAACAAGTGTTGGCGAGAATGTGGATAAAAAGGAACCCTTGTGTATTCTTGCTGCGAATATAAACTGACACAGCCATTGCGGAAAACAGTATGGAGTGTTTTTTTTTTTTAAGTAAAAATAGAAATACCATATGATCTGTAATTACACTATTCAGTATTGACCAAAGAAAACAAACAGACTAATTAGAAAGTATATATGCAACCCAATGTTTATTGTAGCATTATTACAATAGTTGAGATATGGGAGCAACCTACATGTCTACTGATAGATGATTGGATGAAGAAGGTGTGGTATATACATATCGTGGGATATCGCATAACCATAAAAAAGTATGAGATCTTGTTATTTGCAACACTGATGGACCTAAGAGGATATTATGCTAAGTGTAGTCATTCAGACTAACAAAGACAAATATCATGTATTTCATTCATGTGGAATCTAAAAACAAAATCGACCAACCAACAAAACAAAAAATAAAAACAAATGAATGCATAAACAATAAGTGGAAGCAGACCAATCAATAAAGAGAACCGATGGTTGCCAGAGGGAAGGGAAACAGAAGGATGGGCAAATTGGGTGACAGGGTGTGGGAAATACAGGCTTCTAGTAATGGAAGAAGCCACAAGAATAAAAGGTACAGTATAGAGAATATAGTCAATGGTATTGTAATAGTTTTTTTATGGTGACAGATAGTAGGTAGACTCGTGGTGAGCACCGCATAAACTATAGGGAAGTTGGAATGTTATGTGACACACCTAAAACTAACGCAACATTGTGTTGTCAACTATACTCAAATACAAAAAATAAATACATTAATTTTGAAAGGGACAAGCTTTTGAAATTAAAGGAGTAAGAGTCCCTGCCATTCATCTCTGATTCTTTATGAGGTAAATCTGTTAATCATATACATTGGGAAACTGTCTTTCATTCAGATTCAATTTGATGTGAATAATTTAGCGATTTTTTTAGTAGCACCCACTTAGCTCAAGATTATAGGTCATGGTTTAAATTGAAGGGGTAATAACACACACACATACACACACATGTAACATGTAAAAATGGGAACAAATCAATGGTGTCACTAATGCATATATATATTATTCTATATAATAAATTTAAAATTTTTTCAAAGTGTATATGCATTCTGTTTATTTTTAAAAGTATCTTTATATCTATCACTATATGTCTAGAAATCACTATTTTTCTAGATTTTGTATGTAAAACGTAGATAGAAAGGTTTAGAAGTATGACAAATTTCAAAACTATAAAATAAAAGTAAATCCAATAATTTATTTTTGATCTAATAGCTAAAAGCATATCCATTCTTTGCCTGACTTTCTATACTATCATCTTAATGGATATTTTATTGTTATTGTTGTTGTCACTAATAGTTATTTTCTTTATATTTTGGTTACATATACAATATACCCAAATAAAAATTCCTTCACACACTAACTTAAGTTCCTCATTCACAAACATAAGTGACTGAATTTAATAATTTGGACATGATTTTTCTTATGAAAATGTTTTATGTAAAATTAGAGTGCTAACTTTATTCTCCCAATTACTTATTCCCTTATTACCACTTTTTGACACAGTGTCCACATGGGACATATGGTGACATTTAAAAACAAAACCCTACACTATGAAAATTATTTTATAGTTTTTCTAATTTATAATTCACAGAATAGATTAAATATTGATATTATACTTGTTATAGTATTAAGAATATCATTTTATATTTATTAAACATTTACCAGTAACAATCATTTCTTAGTGCTTTATCTAATTTAATTCACTAAATAGAGTCTAAAAAGTTACCATTTGTCCCAGGTACATATGGGACATATGTTCTTTAATCTTTCACCAAATCCAGGAATGACTGATCAATATTTGATTTGGGGAAGCCTTTTGTAAAACCCATATATATATATATATATATTTTGATATATATACACATATATATCAAAATCCAGGAGTTCCAAGCTGATAATTTTTATTTCTATAGAGTGAATCCAAGCAGATCTTCAAAAGTTCAAAAGTGGAATATAGAAAGCCATTGAAAGAGATGAAAAGTAACCGGAGACAAGACAGTCTTCAATGTAGCACTCTACCTAAGATAACTCATTTCATGCATTAGCCAGAATTGTTCATAACAATGCTTTCTGCGAGAACTGCCAAAGGTGTTTTATAAATATCAGAGGTCTTTTATGAAAGGTATGGCATGGAAACTTTACAGAAAATAGAAGCAAAATGCATTCACATTAGGAATAGAAACAAACTACTTTTCCTGTTGTGGAAGAATTTATGCACATAGCAAAGAGGAACAGAAAAATATCTAGCAATAAAAATGAATGCCTTTGCCAAAGTTTGTATAGTCAATGTTTAAAGTCACTTAGGTATAGGAACTGAATTTTGAGCAAATGTAGTAGGCAAGGCTTTAGTTATGATTAGTATTTCAGCTCTGACCTGAATAAATGACCCTTTTAAGCTTGAATGATGTGGATCAATATGGGATAAAGAACAGCTTATGATTATTAGAATAATGGTAGAAGACAAATATCCAAATCCACAAGTGAAATACTTAGTCTCTAAGCTAAGACATTTATTCTACTCAGAATTACTGAAGGCACACTGTATATTATTTGTAAATTGATACTTGTATATAAATACATATGAATATATATATATGTATGAAAGTATATGGTATGGAAATAAACATTGCCAACTAATATGTAATTTATTCCTCAGTATTGGTTTACTACTTCTCCACTTTTGCTTTTTTATTCTTTTAAAAAAATTCCTCAAGTCAAAAAGGAAAAAAAAATATATATTATATGATATATATTATCATATATATATATATACTCCAGGTAATGTAAAAGTGGTAATATAACTGAACCTTTCCACCCCAGTGTCAAAGTGCTTAGTTAATATATCAAAGTTTAGGCTGGAATCAAATGAAAAACATATCGTGATGGTGTTCAGAAAGGGACATCCTGGCAGGATATTCTGTAGCTATCTATATAGTGTCTACACATACTGTACTAAATATATTTCAATATCCTTTTAATTCAGTGTTTATGAAGAAAAGTCTCAGGTGATGAAAGAAGATAAAACTTCAGACAGACTCAAATATACAAGCATATAGATACTTTGGATGTGTTCATTTAGCAAATGGAGTAATGTAAAGCATTAAACTGAAATATCTAGTCTTTTACCCCCTGTCTTTTTAGAATTAAGCACCTTCAAAAACAGACAATTTGAGTAATAAAGCACACAATTTGATATTACGATGCTTATTTCTAAAGTTGTTATATTAGATAATGGATGCTAAAAAGTAGACTACTCATAACTTAATCTCACTTTTATTTTTAATTATAAATGAACATACCAAAGTATATAACAATTTCATTTCTAGAATGTATTATAAATATGGTATCAAAACAGATGACAACTTCAGCTACAAGAAAGAAATTCTGGACATTTGTGATATATAAGGAAGCACATAGTAGAGACCATTCTCACATACATGAAACTTTTCATTCATGTTTTAAAGCAATGTTTAAATACAGGGTTTCTTAGTCCATTTAAGAAATAACTATTCCTATTTTTCTGTCAGAGTGGGTGTATTTCTTGTCTAAAATTTTAAAATCACATTAACATATTTAAGAAGATATATTGCTATACACAGATATAAATTCTATTCATGCAAATTATTTTCAAGAGTGATTCACTTAGTGGAAAAAGGTCGACAAAAATGTTTAAGAGCAATAAAGATTTAAAGTATTCAAAAATAAATGTGTTGCCATATTGGAAATCACTCTTTTCTTTAGCATTTTTTATCATTTCTTTTAACTAATTATTTCAGGGCAAAGGTGCTTCCTAGCCATGGGAAGGTAGATTTTCCTCTTTCAAGCTTCCAAGATACCTTTTAATATCTTGCAAAATAAATAATTTGGAGTTACCTAAAGAACAATGTCTAAGTCTCTTAGAAAGATCTATTTGAGCAGGATCTTTATATACCCTTTTTAGGTGATAGTTACATTTAAAAAGTCTATATTCATTCCATTCTATTGTATCATTCAGCTGTCACTCTTAGTTCAGTTAGAGCAAATCCAGAACCCAAACACATTATCTATTCACTTATTCAGCACCTTCATACCCCTACACAAGTGTCTGACTTGGTGAGAGAGAATTTTCAGATACATATAACCATCCTACTAAACTAGAAAATATTAAGAGATGAAGAATTAATAGGTTTTAGAAGCCAAATCAGTTTTCCCTATTACTTGTATAGAGAAACTAGAGTAGCTTGAATATAAGGGGAAAAAAATAGGTAACTTTTTTAGTGTGATATACAACTCTGTGTCTTCATGAGGTCTTTGCTGAGCATTTTATAGTCACACTGTGATCAACTGCCTTTTTAACAGAATTGTTTGCATCATCTTGACCAATATATAAACTTGTTTTAGCCCTTAATGGGAAAAATACATCTATCCTTTCCCAGTAATATGAACACATATATTTAACTTACAGTTTGGGTGGTAATTATGAGATGTGTTGCATTTTGGGAAGGATGTCTTAGCAGGTGCATGGGGCAATAGGAGGGCATCTGCAAGTAGCCAACAGATGGACGTGGCAGTGGGAGAGAGCCACCAGGAAGTCAGCAGATGGACATAGCAGAAGAAAGGCAATTCCATGTGAGCAGCGAGTGGCTAGACCAGCAGTAAAACTTTGCCACTTGGCATATGGTAGCATGCTCATTGTATCAGCTAGAATTTGTTCTATGACATTTTTGGCCAAGTTCAGAGGAGGGATTTTTAAAATCTGCCTATGATATTTGGTTCAAAATTCAGCAATATTTTCACAGACAGTATTACAAATTCTGCCTTAACAAGTCGTGTTACTCTTCTTTTAGGTTCACAAAACAAAGGCACTTCGAAGTCATAATAATTTTGAAACTGGGGTCAAGATACATCCAATTCACAATTAGACAAAAAAACAAAGTGAATCCTTTAAAGCATTCATTGGCATTAACTAGGAAAAATTAATGTAGTTATGTGATTCATTTTAACATAGAACATGTCTCTCATGGAAGAGTTGACTTATTCATTCATTGTAAAAGTTTGGTGAAAATGTCACTACTTTATTAGATATACCACCAGTAGCTGAATCTTCCTGTAAATAACTCTATTGTTTTGTTTTCCAGCTTAAAAGCCTTTTTTTTTGTTTTTTGTTTTTTGTTTTTTGTTATCCCAGTCAATGAAATTCAAATCATGTAGCCCACATTACGTGTCCTTCACAATCTGGCCCAGAGCATCTTAAAGACATATCCTGTAACTGTTTTGTCGAAGCTCTGTACTTATTGCTTTTTCCCAAATACCACAGACACCAGACATGTTTGTCTCTAGCCAGTTAGGACTCGCCATTCATTTCTGTCCAAATTAATGATTTTCCAAAACCCAGTTGAAATATTTTAAATGTATATATTCCGATTCTCCTAATTCTCACGGCAATATCTTTAAATTTTCTTAATGACACACAACATTCTTTCTGTTTTGCTTTTAAAAAAATGTCCCTTATTACTGTTATTGAATTGAATTCCTCCAGGAATTTCTAGTCCAGGCCTTGCACAACATTTTAAGCAAAGTATGTATTTAACAGATATTTGATAACTTTCAGAGTCTATGAGTGTACATTCAGAGTAACTGAGAAGTTCTTAAAAAAGAAATGACATTTAGTATTTTTATAGCTAATCAATAACTCAAACTAATCTAACGTAAATCTAATGAAATCTTCTAGCTACTTCCTTAAGATTTCACATAAGTTTTAAATATTTTTGTCGATAATGTCTATAAAATGTTAGAGAGTACTTAAAACACTTCTTCCTTAAATGTTGAAAAAATACATTCAGTAAAATATATAGTTAAGAAATAAATGTTTCTAAGGAAAAAAATCAGCATATATTATTTTCAAATTATGAGAAGCTCCAAGGAAGCAGAATCAAACGTTTTTGGACTTACTTTGATTCACTCTCCATGCCATACTTCTACCTCATCCAGCATTCAGTCCTTATCTTAAGACAAGCTCAAGGGAGAGTATTCTTCTGTGTATAGTAATCAGCATACATGCAAAAATTGTGTATTTCAATAAGTAACATGTGGAATACATAAATTATATGTAGGAAAACCTACATAGTCTATAGCTATTAAAAATATGGTAGTTTTTCATTAGTCTTAAATTTAAATAATCATTATAATTTTGAGTTAAATTAACATAAAACTAATAATTCTTATAATTTCTTTCCTGTAGTTTTCATACTGTTGCAATGAATCTATCTGTAGATACATCTCAAATGAGATCATTTAGTCTTTTTGATGATTCTAGATTTTCTAATACATGTATGCATAAAGATATAATTTTAATTAAAAGTGCAAGAAGTTACTTTTGTGTGTCAATATTAGGGTCTTCCCTTTCAGGAAACTCAAGCAAAATATACATGAGGTGCCTGGGTAACTTAGTTTTTGAGCAACCCACTCTTGATTGCATCACAGGTCATGATCCTAGGGTCTTGAGATCAAGCATTGAGCCCCACGTTAGGCTCCATGCTGAGTGTGGGACCTCTCTGGGAATCTCTCTTTTCCTCTACCCCTCCAACATAGATGTATCCATGCTCACTATAAATAAATAAATAAATAAATAAATAAATAAATAAATGTAACATACAAATCACATAATAGTATAATTTATACCTATGACCTGAAATATCTTATTTAACATAAATTACACTGTTGAAATAAGCAAAATTAAGCTTTTATACATAAATGTTCACTAATTTCTTCTGGAGAATCTTTCAATATATAAGTTATTATAAACCTAATTTGTTTTACATATTTCTTAAAACACTTTTGAATGTTCATTCTTTTCTTTCTCTTTCATAGTTTATTGTCAAGTTGGTTTCCAAATAACATCCAGTGTTCATCCCAACAAGTACCCTCCTCCATGCCTATCACCCTCCTTCCGCTCTCCCTTACCCCCATCAGCCCTCAGTTTCTCAGTATTCAAGAGTCTCTCATGGTTTGCCTCCCTCTTTCGCCCCAACTATTTTTTCCCCTTCTCCTCCCCCATAGCCCTCTGTTAAGTTTCCCCTATTCCACTTATAAGTGAAAACATATGTTATCTGTCTTTCTCTGCATGACTTATTTCGCTCAGCATAACACCCTTGAGTTACATCCACATTGCTACAAATGGCCAGATTTCATTCTTTCTCTTTGCCATGAATCATCCCATTGTATAGATAAAGCACATCCATTCGTCCATCGATGGACATTTAGGCTCTTTCCATGATTTGGCTATTGTCGAAAATGCTGCTATGAACAGTGGAGTACATGTGCCCCTAGGCATCAGCACTCCTGTATCCCTTCGTTAAATTCCTAGCAGTATTATTGCTGGATCATAGGGCAGTTCTACTGTTAATTGTTTTTGAGGAATCTCCACACTGTTTTCTACAGCTAAAATGAATGTTCAATCATTCTTACGGAAACTAGCAAATTGGAAAGTAGCCATTCATTTCAGATAGTGAATTTATTATTTCCATTATCAGATATTTACTAGAGACAACAAATATTAGAACTCTACTATTTAACTTAACCTTTTTTCCTGTTGTTTTTTTTTTTTAATCTCAGAATCAATTATATTAGTGTTTCTTTAAGGAAACCATGACAAATTTGGACATTCTTAAGTAAGGGTCTTGCTTAAGGAAGATCTTCATGATGAAGAATAAAACTGTCTTTGTTCTCAAATCCTTTATTTCCATTAACATGGGAAAAAGTGGTTCCTCACTATGACTGAAAGATACAATTCATTTATTGAAAATATAGGGTAATTTCTCTCATCTGTCAAACATTTAGGTAAACTCAATCTTTGGTATTCCATTTCAACATACCTTTGGTGGATTCACCTTTCAACTCAATTGAAAATACTGCATGATAAAGATGACAGAGGAAGGTAAGAACTAGTATGTTCTTTTTCAAAAAATATTAAAACCTGTATTAATGTCAAGAGAGAGAGAGAAACAAAGTGCGAGTTGGGAGAAACAGAGAGAGAGAGGGTCAGAATCTAGGCAGGCTCCAGGCTCTGAGCTGCCAGCACAGAGACTGACACAGGGCTGGAACTCACGAACCATGAGATCATGACCTGAGCCAAATGCTTAATCACCTGAGCCACCCAGGCACCCCAAGAACTAGTAAGCTCTTAATGTCACAGGAGACCTGGTTGGCTGTCCTGTTGATGTGTGATAGGGGACTTGCCTGAACCATCATAAAATGCCCACTTGTTAAAAATAGTGTGCAAGAGAGCTATAAATGCTGTTGTTTCTATTAGGCACTGATGAAACATACAATAGAATGCTAGAATTGGAGGAAATTTTGTGTTTCTTGTACTCCAACTTCTTTATTTAAAATTAACATTAGGTGAGTTTCACAAAATCACAGAGCTAGTTAGCAGCAAAGATGAAAAAGATAACATAAACATATGTAATTTATACATGCAATTAACATTAAGATTTAAATTAGATTCAGAAAATTCTCATAAGAAGCCTCACTAAAATGGTTACATTTCTCAGTTTTAATGGATAACAACTTTTTCTAATTTTTAAAAGTATATTGGTGTTGCTTAGACATTAAAATGAATTTTTCTAACGATCAAAGCCTACTTATAAACTTCATTTAATATAAGTATGAAATTGTTGAAAAATGCAGGACCATATTTAGCAAAGAAAAATACTCTTTTGTCAAAATATAACATCA
Organism: Proteles cristata cristata; assembly: GCA_017311185.1. Classification (NCBI taxonomy): domain Eukaryota; kingdom Metazoa; phylum Chordata; class Mammalia; order Carnivora; family Hyaenidae; genus Proteles; species Proteles cristata. The sequence goes on from JAESUZ010000815.1 coordinate 2,175,972, forward strand.
TACAATAAGAACAACAATGTAATTTTAATACAAACCTAGAAATGTTTAATGCCAACACTGGTATTAAAGTTTTACTACAATGCAGCTAATCTAAATGTTTATACTTCGCCATGTCATTAAATATGAATTTCTGTCTCTTTATAGATTCTTTAGTTTGCTACTAAATCATTAGCACTTCATTTTTTTTTTAAATCAGGTTTTTACAGCTGGCAAAATTTAAGATTAAAATGATTACTTTAGGATATTTAATGTAGTCTAAAATTAAGTGGGAAAGTCAGTTAATCAAAGCACAAATTATAGAACATCTCAAGCTACTCATCAAGGTCTCTTGTTTATAGTGTGTGTATCTGTGATTAATTTGTGAAAGTCTGAGAAGTGGGAATTTACACATGGTTTTGCAGACAAGGCAGGCCTGGTAATATGCTATGCTTCTTGAAAGGGAGAAAGAAAAAAGAATACAAAGCACTAAAAAAAACACTGCAGAAAGAAAAAGAGGATGCACAAAGAAGATAAGCATTTATCAAACATGCTATATTAGGGAAGGGAAATTCTCCTTGTTGGTAGAGAAGCTCCTTGGCTCTTTTTTTGTACTGTGCATCCATCATGTCAGGTTTGAAAATATCACAGATAAATATTGCATTGTATAATATAGTATTCTGAATATAAATAAGAGGGAGGTTTTAAATGTCAATGCATAATGGATATCTCACATGTGACTTTTATTCTAATTTGTTTTGCTGATTTTATGCTTGAGAAGGATACCCAGGCTGATAGTGAAATGGTGATACTCTATGGCGGTTGGAATTTCTTATAAAACAATCAATGCAGACCTTCAAGTCCTAAACTAGAAAATCACACATATCAATTCAGAATGTTATATAAAAATAGATGAATTTTAGTGACAACTTCTTCTGAAATATATTTAGTTATTTAACATACAGTTAAAACAGTAGTTAAGATGTTGCTATGCAGATATCTTTTTCATCTCAGTAAAATTACATATTTCAGCCCAAACAAATTTATCTTCATTTGTTGAAAACGAGGGTTTTTTTCAATAAAGAGAAATATGATGTTGATCTGACACAAAATCATATACAAAGTCATTGGTAATGTAATTATCCTAATGTTAGGTGTTCTGCTTTTCCAGACTTAATAATATCAAATAGTCTTATTTAGGAACTACAAACCAAAATAAATATCAAAACCAAACACGACACTCCTAAAAATAAACAACAAACAAAAATATACAAGAAAACCAAAACCAAACCAAACAAAAACCCTCTCGGAATAGGAGCAAAAGTTATTTAAAATATATTTAAGATCTAAATTAAAATATATGTAATTTCATATAGGTCATTTCCTTTACGTGAATGCTACCTCTAATGAAGATAGAAAGTTTTCTCCAAAAGACTACTACCTACTTTCAGATATTGAATTTGAAATAAAAAAGATAACATAAGTCAAATACTAACTTTCTTTAAGTTTTTACTTATAGGTGAAATACTGTTTTAAGAATAAGAGTAAAATTCAAGATTTATGTTGTCTTCAAGTGGTTAAAAACACATTTTGCCACAGTTTCAGAAACAGTGAATTCATATATGTAGGAGTCAATGTATAATTTTTAAAAAGCTAAACTTAATTTTAACTCAAATTTTGTGTTCTCTTTTTTCATACAAAGTTTCATTCTTCATTATCATTCTATATACTTTTAGATTTCTATTACATTATCATCATGATCAGTTTTTAAAACTCTTCCAAGATAGAGTCCAAACGGTTTGCAATCTGTCCTTTAGATGCAAAAATTTTATAAACATGCAAGATAAATATCTAAGGATTACATTTCTAGATACTGGAGTCTGATATAGAAAATTATAAATAAATGGAATACTGAATATATAACTTTAAATGTAGAAAAATAAGAATCTGTACATTATTTCAAAATAAGTCAAAAATCTTGACATTCATATGAGTAAAACTAAATGGTATAAATCATAGAAATGGAAGAAGATTTAAAAGTTTACCAATAGAACCTTATCACTTTCCACTTTAATAAACCTAGATATCAAAAATCTATCTATTCTTAAATACTGATATGTATTCTCAATAAAAAGTATTGAAAATGAAAGACTATCTCAACCATTTTATTTGCATCACATTTTCTAAAGAGATGTTTTCATACTGTCTTGTCCAATTGGGCTCATATTAGGTTTTTAACTCTTGAAAAAAAGAAGCTATGTCTTTCATTCAACACATCATTTTAAATTTCCTTTTAAATTCAAAATACTTTAAAATTATGAACCGTGTATAAGAAAGTTAATGTATTCCCTCTTATGGAGTTTACATCTGTCTTCTCCTTCTTCTTTTTTCTTTTAATGTTTCTTTCTTTATTTATTTAGGGAGAGAATGAGCCAGTAAGGGCGGTGCAGAGAGAAAGGGAGAGACAGAATCCCAAGCAGGCTCTTTACTCTCAGTGCAGGGCTCCACACAGGGCTCAGTCCCACAAATCCTGAGATAATAATTTGAGCCGAAATCCAGAGATGGAGACCTAGCTGGCTAAACCCCCCAGGTGCCTCATATCTTCATCTTTCATTTAAACATTTTTAGATAGATTAAATATATATGTATAATGTATATGTGTATATATTATATATGCATTATATAAATTATATATATATAAGTTATACATTATAAGTAACATTTTATAATGCTAAATATGGATATATCTATATATTACATACGTATCTCTAAAGAAACATCTCCTTTTTAAAAGAAATTTCATACACACATGCATATATTCTAATTTTTATTTGAGAGAGTGTGCGCATGTGAGTGAGAGGGGGAGAGAGAGACAGAGACAGAAACAGAGGTGGAGAGAATTGTAAGCAGGTTCTATGCTTAGTAGCATGGAGCCTAATGTGAGGTTCCATCCCTCTACCCTGGGATAATGACTTGAGCAAAGTCAAGAGTCAGCTGCTCAACTGACTGAGCTACCCAGGCATCCCAGGATGTATATATATTTTACAAAATGTAACATACCAATCTTTTCTGAGCAGTACTTGTGAAAATATACACTGGTGCTATGAAAGTGGAAAAAGAAATGCAGAATAAATAAAATGGATCACTTTCTGATGCTTCACACAAAAATTAATTCAAAATGGATGAAAGGCATAACTGTGAGACAGGAAACCATAAAAATCCTAGAGAGAAAAAAAGCAAAAACTCTTTGACTTTGGCCACAGCAACTTCCACTAGACATGTTTCTGGAAGCAAGGGAAATAAAAGCAAAATGAGCTAATGGGACCTCAACAAGGTAAAAAGCTTCTATACAGCAATAGAACAACCAACAAAACTAAAAGCCAGCCAACAGAATGGGAAAAAATAATTGCAAATGACATATCAGATAAAGGGTTGGTATCCAAAATCTGTAAAGAATTTATCAAACTTAACAACAAAAAACAAATAACCCAGTGAAGACATGGGTTGAAGATATGAAGACACACTTTCCCAAAGTAGACATCCAGATGGCTAACAGTGGCTAATATCATTCATCATCAGAGAAATAGAAACCAAAACCACAAGGAGATACTACCTCACACCTGTCAGAATGACTACCATTAACAAATCAGAAAACAACAGATGTTGGTGAGGCTGCGGAAAAAGGGAAACTCTTTTGCACTGTTGTTGGGAATGCAAATTGGTGCAGCCACTCTGGAAAACAGTATGGAGGTTCCCCAAAAAATTAAACACAGAATTACCCTAAAACCCAGCAATTGCACTATGAGGTATTTATCCCAAGGTTGGAAAAATGATGATTTAAAGGGGTGCATACACTATAATGTTTATAGTAGCACTATCAAAATAGCCAAATTATGGAAAGAGTCCAAATGTCCATCAACTGATGAATGGAAAAGAAGTTGTGGTATGTATGTGTATATGAACACACACACACACACACACACACACACACACACACACACACCACACATCGGGACACTACTCAGCAATCAAAAAGAATAAAATCTTGCCATTTGCAGCAACATTCAGAACTAGACTATGCTATACTAAGGAAAATAAATCAGTCAGAGAAAGACAAATATCATATGATTTCACTCATATGTGGAATTTAAGAAACAAAGCAAATAAACATAGGGGAAGGGAAGGAAAAATAAGATAAAAATAGAGAAGGCGGCAATGCATAAGAGACACTTAAATACAGAGAACAAACTGAGGTTTGCTGGAGGGGAGGCGGGTGGAGGGATGACCTAAATGGGTGATGGGCATTAAGGAGGGCACTTGTTGGAATGGGCACTGGGTGTTATATATGAGTGATGAATCACTGGTTTCTGCTCCTGAAACCAATATTACACTGTATGTTAACTATTTAATTTAAATAAATTAAAAATAAAATATAGAGTAGCTTCAATGACCTGATTTCTTTTATATGTATGAAATATTTCATTTTTATTTGGAATATGGACTTCATCTTTTTACCGATGGATTGTCTTATTATACAGTGTTTTTCTTTCTTTCATAGTTTGGTTTCCATATAACATCCAGTTCTCATCCCAACAAGTGCCCTCCTCCATGTCCATCACCCCTTCTTCCTCCTCCCCCACCTCCATCAGCTCTCAGTTTGTTGACAGGATATAATGTATTTTGCTAAACTAAGATTTGAAAAGTGTAATTTCCTCCCCACCTCTTTAGTTATCCTCACATCTATTTTTTTAAAAAAATAATTAGAAACATATAATCTTATCCAGGTGGAAAATTCAGTGTTGGATATGCTGTATTTAGGCAAATGCATCAAATCACATTTTAAAATTTGAAAAGATTAGCTTGTTATCTACTATAAACATTTTAAGGCATAAGAATCTAATTACCATATATAGGAAAATCTATTTCATATGTTTGAATTCCCTTTCACAGAATACTGCATTCCCTATGTTTATAGCAAAATACATTTTAGTATTAACAATAAGCTTATACTGTGGGGATCTTAAGAATATTTTTATAGTAATTCTAAGAAGGACTCTGTATACCAGATCACTAAATGTCTTCTATATATAAAGATAACATCTAACCAGAAATTAGGGCAATTCATGTTTTCACTGAATGGCTGCTTTGTTTATCTGTTCCTCTACCTTTCATTCAAACAATAAAAATTATATACCTGGCCATGCCTTCTTTGGGTTTGCACTCTCATGAAGTTCCTAAATCTAAAGCTGCATAATAGGAACTTATATTCTAGTCTTATATTGGTCCCAATTCTGGATGCTTTATTGAAAAAAATATCAAAATAAACATCCAACTAATAGAAAACTAGTTTGTCTATACTAAACTTATTGACTTCCCAGCAATTTACTGAATTTACTATGAGTCATTCTTCAAATGTATGAACTTAAATTTTCTTGATTTCACTCAAAAGAGCACTTTTCTATGTATTACCAACTTTAATCCTTCTAATGCATTTGAATATTTTTAAAATTGCTCTTTATGTTGTATTTAAAGTCATGAATGTAAAAGAAATCAAGTTTCAAAACAAAATATATTACATTAATACTTTATATAATAATGGCTTTGATTTTTAAATTAACATCTATGTATATGTTTTTCTGGAGTTATAAGACCATGAAAGATAAGTGTGTCTGCAAGTGCTAGTCATTAAAAGTTTCAGACATGGGGGCGCCTGGGTGGCTTAGTCGGTTAAGCGTCCAACTTTCGCTTAGGTCATGATCTCGAGGTTCGTGGGTTTGAGCCCCGCGTCGGGCTCTGTGCTGACTGCCAGCTCAGAGCCTGGAGCCTGTTTCAGTCTGTGACTCCCTCTCTCTCTGACCTTCCCCTGTTCACGCTGTCTCTCTCTCTCTCCTAGAAATAAATAAAACATTAAAAAAAAAAAAGTTTCAGACATGAAAAAAGTGTCCTATATCTATGCTGTACAATATAACATGGTAGCCACTACTACATACAACTAATGAGCATTTCAAGTATAGCTAGCATGACTGAAGAAATATTTTTATTTTAATTTTAGTTGATTTAACTATATATAAATAGTCACATATGGCTAGTGACTATATTGGACAGCATAGGGCTTGACTAAAGGTTTTACCCTTCTGATTATGATCCTCTATTAGTATATAAGTATACTGATTTATAAAGAAATTAAATATAAACTATATTTACTTATTAGTTATATAATATAAACAAAAATATGTTACAATTCTGCAATAAAATGGAGCAAACATTATTTTTAAAAGTATTACAAATCATTATTGTTACAGGTTCTCATTAGCTAGTTTTTTTTCATTAGTTAGTATTTTTAAGATATAAATAGAACATAAAGTATATCTTTAATAATGGATATAAAGATGTACCTTATATAGTGTTCTTAATTAAAAGTTTTTAATTTCTTGAATTTTCTGTCAGATCTTAATAAACTGTCACTGTCTTAACTCTACAAAAGTATTTCTACTACAAGTAGGAAATATGTCAGCTTTGTAATTTTAGTATTACCAGTGGGAATATTTATTACACTGAACCAGTTGTTTAAACACTAGTGTCTTTAAAATAGCTTAAAGAACACATACGATTTACAATGCTTTATAATATCCTAAAAGAGAATAAAAAGATCCCTACTCTCAACACCTCTAAGTAGTAAGCAATTTATGTAACATACATGAACTCTGTCAAAAATGTATGGTCTTGGTGGAGAAGCTCATGAAATCAATAGGTTAAATATTGGTAAAACATAATTTCTTTTCAAGAACTCTATCAAAATAGATGTCTTAATATTTTCTTTCACATTTGATAGTTTGATTAGCACACTTTGTTTTTAACATTCCATTTTGGATATCAGTGTAGGCAACTTTTTTTTTTATCTTAATAAAAATATCAGATCAGAATCAATTTTTTGGTAGAATAACAAGTTAAAAAAAGAAGAAAAGAAATATATAATGGAAATCTTAGTTATATCTGATCAGTACCCATTCTTCCTTCTGACTACTGTCTCATAGTTTTTCCTTTGGGGAGCCACTTCCCCTCCACTTTTAGTCCATTTGATGTAAGTGGAACTAATAAATTGCTATATCAAAAAGTGCCCCTTCCAATCTTCACCCTATGTTTCAAACTGACCTAACGTGACATTGAGTGGAATGGCTGAGAAACCAAAATACATTTTGTTGGATTCTGTAATGATAAATACTTACCATAATACGAAACCAACAAAGAAGACAGTAGGAAAGAAAGAGCATCATGATATCTTTATTTAGGCATACCTGAAATCTAGGCTTCACTTCTCTGGTATATAAATCAATACATTACCATTATTACTTAAACTAGTTAAATTTCTGTCATCTCCAACTGAAAATATTCTGAATAAAAAATACACTCTATTAGATGTATTACCACCTGAGAGAAATAATTGCCAAAAACTTTCCAAATTTGAAAAATCTTTATCTCTATAGAGATACACACACACACACACACACACACACACACACACACACACACACACATATATCTTCTTCATTCAAGAAGCTCAACAAATCCAAAAAGAATAAACACAAAGAGATCCACCACCAGGCATATTCTAATCAAGTTATTGAGAGCTGAAAACAAAGAGAGAACCCTAAAAAGAGCAAGAGAGAAGTTATTCATGTCCTGTAGGAGATTCATAAAATTAACAGATTTTTCATCAGAAACTATGGAGGCCAAAAGGGACTAGGATGATAACTTGAAGTGCTAGATTTTTTAAGTCAACCAAAATTTCAGTATCTGGCAAAATGAAATTAAGACATTCCCAGGAAAACAAAAGTGGAGGATGTTCGTTGATGCAGGCTTGTCATAGTAGAAATACTTCTAATATTAAAGGGTCCCGTAAACTGACATGAAAGGACACTAGAAAATAACTTGAAGCCATATGAAGAAAGAAAATAAAAGAAAGCCCTGGTAAGGGTAAATATACAACGTAATCTAAAATCAAGTATTACTGTATTATTAGTTTATAAGTCTTAATGTTCTGTATCATTTGAAAAAATACACAAAAAATGTAAATCTATGTTGACGGTCAAATAATGTAAAAGCTCATATGTTTTATTAAAACACAAGAAGCAAGCTGTATAGGGACAAAATTTTTGTATGTTATTAGGGCTAAGTTGATGTGAATTCGCATTAGATTACTATAAACTTAAGATACTAATTGTAATCTCCTGGGTGATCACAACATATCTAAATAAATACATGAAAGCAAATATTACAGGAATATAAAGAATACACTAAGAAAGAATATCAAACAGAAAAGAAGCCAGTAACAAGAAAAATGAAAAACAAAATTGGTAGAAGGCATTCAGAAAATTATGAAATGGGTAGTCCTTATCAGTAATTACTTTAAATGAAAATGGTTACACTCTCCAATCAAAACACAGAGGTTCTCAAATGGATTTTTAAAAATGCATGATCTAACTAAATGCTGTCTATAAGAGGTTTACTTTAGATGGGAAGACACAAATCAGTTGAAAGAAAAAGAATGGGTAATATATTCCATGCAAATAGTAACCAGAGAAAAGTTGCTAGCCATATTATATCATGCAACACAGATTTTCAGACAAAAACTCTTTCCAAAGGCAAAGATAGATCTAATATACTGATTAAATGGTCAATTAATCAAGAATATATAAAATTATAAATATGCATGCACTTATAACAGAACCCATATATGGCACATATATCCCAAGATAAATAAAACAAGCACAGACAGAACTGGAGGTAGAAATAGATGTTTTCAAAGATTTCATTACACCACTTTGGATAATAAATAAGTGCATCCAGACAGGAGATCAACATGGAAATGCAGAACTTGAACAATACTATAAACCAACTAGACCTAAGACACATATAAAACACTCTACCACCAATAGAGTACACATTCTTTTCAAGTGTACATAGAACGTTCTCCAAGATTTATCATCTAATAGGCTAGAAAACAAATTTAGATAAATTTTAAAAGATTAATATCATTAAATCTTCTCAATCCCAATGGAATGAAACTAGAAATCAATAACAGAGAAACTAGAAACTTCACAAATATGTGGAAATTAAACCATAAAATCTTACCCAATGGATCAAAGCTAAAATCACAAGGGAAACTAGAAAGCACTTAAAAATGTATAACAAAACAATAAGATACAAAAATTAGGGGATGCTGCTAAAGCAATATTTATAGGAAAAATTAAAGTAGTAAAACATATACATTAATAAAAACCCTCAAATCAATACCCAAACTGCACACCTTAAAAAACTATAAAAATAAAGACAGGGAGATACTGAGAAAACTAACCCCAAAACAAGCCGAAGAAAGGAAATAATAAAGATTAGAGTAAGGATAAATGACATAAAAAATCGAAAAGTAAAATGAATTGATGAAGTCAAAACTTGGTTCCTGAAAAGATAAAAAAGAAGAAAAAAGTCAGTAACTTTCTAGCAGACCTAGAATGAAAAGTAAAGAAGATATAAAGTCAGAAATGAACATCAACCTTGTTATTGACATTTAATTTTTTTATGTTTATTTATTTTTGAGAAAGAGAGATAGAAAATGAGTGAGGGAGGGGCAGGGTGAGAGAGGGAGACACAGAATCCAAAGCAGGCTTCAGGCTATGCCAAGCTGTCAGCACAGAGGTTGACATAGAACTCAAACTCACTAACTAGGAGATCATGATGGGTGAAGTTGGACACTTAACTGACTGAGCAACCCAGGTACCGCATTACTGATATTTTAGAAATGAGATAATTATAAAGGAATATCATGAATAACTACACATCAACAAATTAGATAACCTAGATATAATAAATTCCTACAAACACCTCAACTACCACAACTGACCTAAGAATATAGAAAAAAAAAATCTCAACAGACCTATAACAAATAGACTGAATCAATGTAAAAACTTCCTAACAAAAATAGTCCAGCAACAGATGGCATCACTGATGAATTCTACTGAACATTTAAGAATTAACACCTCTACCTCTCAAACAGTAGTCTTCCATATAATAGAAGAGGAAGCAGTACTATCTAACTTATTCAATGAGGCAAGTATTATCCTGAAACAAAATCCAAAGATAGCACATAAAAAGAAAACCCTAGACCAATATTCGTTATGAATATAAACACAAAAATCCTCAATAAAGTACTAGTAAACCAAATCCAACATCATATTTAAAAGATTATATATCACTGTCACATGACACTTATCCTAAACATTCAAATTTGGGTTAATGTAAAGAAATCAATCAGTAAAACACACTTTATTAATTATATTAATAAAATCAAAGTTATCATTTCAATAGACTGAGAAAAAGCATCTGGCATATGCCAAGACTCTTTCATGAGAAAAACACTCAGAAAACAAGGACTAGAAGAAAACTAGCTGAATATGATAATGGAAATTTATGGGTGAAAAATTCCACAGCTAACATAACACGATGCTCAAAGACTACAGGCTTTTACCTTAACATCTGGAACAAAACAAGTATGCTCACTCCTATTCAACACTGCACTCAAAATTTTAGTCAGAACAATTAGGAAATAAAAACAAATAAAAGTCTTCCAAATTGGAAGGGAAGTAGTAAAACTATTTCTATTAATAGATGAGATGATCCAATAGATAGTAGATTCCAATTAATCCAAGAAAACACTATGGTCATAAAGTATATCAAGCAAATTATCAGAGTACATGATCAACATACAGATATTGATTGGATTCTAAATACCAATGTTAAATAACAACATTAAACATGAGAAAACAATTATATTTACAATAACATGCAAAAAATAAAATAAATAGGGATACTTTTAACTAAGGAGGTGAAATATTTGTATACAAAAAAGTATAAAACATTTGTTGAATGAAATTAAATATCTAAATAAATGCAAAGTTATCCATGTTTGTTGTTAAGACAGCAATAATGAAGAGATCTATAGATTCAATGCAATCCCTTTCAAAACCTAACACTATTTTGGGGGTGGTGGGCAGAAATGGAAAAGCTTATTCTCAATTTCATATAGAATTAAAAGAGTTCTAAGAAGTCAAAACAAACTTGAAAAAGAACAAATTTGGAGAATTCACATTTCCTGATTTTACTACCTACTACAAAGCTACAGTAAACAAACCCATTTGGGGCTAGCACAGGAGAAGTACATAGTCAAATGGAAAATAATTGAGAATCTAGGAAAAAGAAAACATGCATCTATGGGTAGTTTTTGACAAAGGGTCCTGAGATGATTCAGTGGGGGAAAATACTCTTCAATAAATGGTCTGAGACAACTGGATATCTATAAACAAACAAACAAACAAAAAAGATGTACCTCTACCTCATACCACTTACAGAAATTTAAAAAAAAAAAAGATGAAAGACCTAAGTATAAAAAAGATGAAAGAGTTAAAACCATAGAACTCTTTAGAGAAATCATAGGAATAAGTCTTAATTTGGCTTTGGCATTGGATTCTTAGATATGTCACCAAAAGTATGAGCAGCAAAACAAAGAATAGGTAAGCTAGATTTCAACAAAATTTAAAACAAAGATGTATAAAAGGACATTACCAAAAAAATAAAACACAGCTATAGAGTGCATTTTTGTAAATCACATGTCTGATAAGGATCTGGCATCCAGACGATATGACTAGATCTGAAAATTCAACAAGACAAACACCCCAACCAAAAAATGAACAAATGACTTTAGTAGTCTACTTCAAAGTAGATACACAAATGGCCAAGAAGCAATTAAAATATGTTTAATGCCATTAGTCATTAGGAAACTGTAAGTCCAAAACGATAATAAGGTTCTACTTCACATCCTCAATAATACATATAACAAATCAAAAATCAAAATATTGGTGAGAATTTAGAGGTATTGACTTTCCTCTTGGAAACTGTGCACATTGCTGCTAAGGATGTAAAATGTTTCATCTCCCATGGAATGGAAAAGTTTGGCAGTTACTTAAAAACTTAAACCTAGAATTACCATGTGTGCTCAATTATCTCTAATCATCAAGTAAATATAAATCACAACTACAATGAAATACCATCTCACACCATTAGGATGACTATTATTAGAAAGGAGATAAGAAATGTTGAGGATGTGGTGATGGGATATAAACTGGTGTGGCCACTATGGAAAAGATAAAAAAAGAAAGGCATCATTTACATGTGTCAGAATGGAGGAAATAGGGAGAGAATGATAAAAGGGTAAAAATATTCATATTTTTTCATATTTTTCATATTTTTCATAATATACACTATGATGACTGTAGTTGATAACAATGTATCACCAAATTACAAAAACAAAACAAAAAACAAAGAAATGTATCTGATAATGGATATGGTAATTAACCAAATGGTAGAAATCCTTTCACAGTGTGTGTATATGTGTGTGTGTGTATCAAATCACAGCAATATACACTAAATATCTTACAAGTTTACTTGTAAATTATACCCCAATAAAGCTGGAAAGAAAGCAAAATAATTATAAAGAAAAGATTGGAAGAAAGGAAAACTAGGTACAACAAGAAATGTTGCCAGGCTATTGCAGTCACCCAGGAAGGAGATAAAGGTAGTCTGGGCTCAAACAAGGCAACAGATGTAGAAAAGAACAGATGCTTTAGATTTTAAAAGACAAGATTAACTGTATCAAATTCTAGAACATTTAAAAAAAATTCTCCAGGTATTCTAGAAGTTGCTATGAACATGCTTCTATTAGCCCCTTAGGTCTGTATGGTTTTTCCCCCTACCATGTACCCTATTATATTTATGCATAGCTAAAAAAAAAAAAAAATGCCCTCCCATGTTTATGCCTGTGGTAAATGCACTTCAATTTGAAGTATCAGAAAGAGACTGATTCTGCAGCTAGTTACTCAGCTGGCCATAGTGTCTGGATACCTAATAGGTATCTGAAAGTTACTTTGACCCCTGAATAAAAGGTTAAGCTGCTTTCTTACACAAACTCTGGAACATGGGTTACTAATGGCAGCCAAGTTTATCAAATAGGTTATAAATAGAGACTATTTAAAAGTCTCCATTACCTAGGTTATTACACAGAAAGTATTTTACATACATGTATAAATCATTTATCAAAAATGTTCCAACTGTAATTTTAGATAAAATATTATTTGTCCTTTAAAAAGTGGGGCTCCTTTTTAATAAGCAGAAATCCTGAAGAGCAAACTTTTATTCTAAATGAGTTGGAACCTAAGGGATGAGTGAACAGATGCAGGTGGTGTAACAAGTCATCTTGCTTGAATAGAAGTCCTATAAGTCCGTTGCCATCATCAGCACTGTCCTCTCCTATAATGAAGGGCATTACTCATAAAAAACCAAGTGGGAGGTCCATTGACACAGTAAGTCTGGCCGCATGTAACTTCTGTGATTCTTCCTAAATGTACAACGAACACAATATCTGCCGGAAGCCAAGTGAAGCAAGGCACAGACATGAGAAGGCCCAAAGTGGGGCTTAATTTTGAGACTGTCTTTAATCTTACTAGTGGTTTTTTTTTTTTTTTTTTGAGTTATAATGTCAACATGAAAAAAAAAACGATCAATTCTGCCTGTTTTATAAAAGGACTTATTGAGATCATCTACACTGCTGAGAAGATGAGGATCTCTTAACCTGTCAAGTCATATGATCTAAGTGAATGATGAGAACATAGAATTGGGCTGGAGAACACAGTGCCAGCTGCAGAGAAATTCCAAATCTTCTCCACAAAAAAAAATGAACATCAAACAATTTCTCAGTTTTATACCATTTTCCACAGTCCCATTGCATAGATCTAGGTTAAAGCCTTTGGGGACAACATGAGCCTTTCCTTTCTAGACTAGAAAATCTATTTATCTGGCTGACTCAAAAGCTTCAGGATGTATTAGACAAGATATTTACAGTACCCATTCTTCAAGAAAGGTTATACTGAGCAAAAGATGAAAAGTCATGATCCTAAAATAACCACATATAGTTAAATTCTATATTAAATTTATCTCTATGTGAAACCCAAAATGCCTTCCTGTCAACACACACACACATGCCTCTCTGGACAGAGATTATTAGAAAAAGATTAAGGTAGAGCCTATACAACTCTTAACAATATGAAATGTGAATTGATCATGCCAGCAAAAGATACAAAGGAATATGTCAGCAATAACTTGTTTACTATTATCAGATAAATACAGCACTTTGTTTTAGGTTTTCCTACCTAAACTTATTTATTCAAAGTCAATTTCCACACCCCATTTGTAATTTTGCATCATGAAAGTTTTCCATATACTATGTTTCCTCACTGTGAATTACATGAAATAAATATATATCTGCCTTTCTCATTTTTTAAAAAATAATTATGTATTTTCTCATCAAGCACTCATCTTCATTGCGTTCCTGCTATGAGTACATTTATTCATTCACTCAAAATATAATGAAAACTATAACAAAAATTCACTGAGTTCAGACTTGGCTTGGTTGGGCAGAGAAATAAAAACAAACTTAACATTTTAAACTATACTTTGGAAAATAGATATGCAGGAAAAAGCTCAATATATATATTCATTCCAGATAAACATTCCATAGCCTTGATTTTCCAAAAATATAAAAATAGTATTAGATTGTATTTATTTTTTACATATATGAACTACTAATTCTACCTCACTTAAAGTACCTAATCTCTATATAAAATGTTCATCTTTTGTTTTCATTATTCAATTTGGGAAAGATAACTTAATATCCATTACTCTGGGTATATTATGTCCCTCACTTGATTTTTTTAGTTTAATTATTTTTAATTTTTATTCAAATTCTAGTTATCATAAAGTGTACCCCACTTTACTTGTAAATTAAGATCACTACCTTTAAATACTGAATAATTAAAACTTAGATCTCAACTAACGGTATTCTTTACTTTTTAATTGCATAGGAAGAAACTAAATATTACTTTAATCTAAATATTACTTTAATCTAAATCTAAATATTACTTTAAAACTGCATCCCGGGGCATCAGGGTGGCTCAGCGGGGTGCCTAGGTGGCTCATTCGGTTAAGCGTCCAACTTCAGCTCAGGTCACGATTTCACAGTCTGGGTTTGAGCACCTCATTGGGCTCTGTGCTGACAGTTCAGAGCCTGGAGCCTGTTACAGAATTCTGTGTCTCCCTCTCCCTGTGCCCCACCCTCTCTCACACTCTGCCTCTCTCCATCTCTCAAAAATAAATAAAACGTTAAAAATTTTTTTAAAAATAAATAAATAAAACTGCATCCACTGATACTTTATAAAAGATATGTGTTCAATAACAGTGTCAACTTTCAGGACTTTGCAAGTGAAATAAGACATGTTCAGTCTTTAAAGATCATGAAAATGAGTGAGCATTTCTTTAAATTCAGAATACAGAATACAGAAATTCTGAAAATCTGTAATTCAGAATACAGAAATTCTTAAAATCTTCTTACCATAACAATTGGTAACAAAAACAACAACAGCAACAACATCAAACAAACAAAACAAAAAAGCAAAGCTTTGGTATCTTGAAAATTCTCCTGATTTGTTTATATCCCAGAGCATCTGTTATCCTTAGCCATGCCATGCAGGGTTGAATCCCCCCAGACTTCAATAGTTGTGGTCACTGCAATGCCTAGAATTTGAATACTAAGCAATGTATCAATGTCAGCACGTGTTAAAGGGAATTTGGGATCTGGGTGATTGGTCCTAAAGGAACAAAATACCCTCTTTTCCAATTATCTGAGTTTTAAAGTTTGATCTTTAGATCTCAGAAGACTGATAAAGAACATAGATTGTCCCTGCTGTTCTAGGATAACTGTATTTACATGTGAGGTGTCCATCTTTAATACTAGTCATCTGACTCTAAAACTCTGTTTATGAAAAAGTAAATTAATTTAAGACAAGACACAATCTCTACAGTCAAGGAACTTACAAGCTACCTAGAGACATGAACATATAAATAAGCTATTAGTTGTAATGCATTTAAAGAAGTATTTATATACATTTCTAAGATACTATAAGAACCTCAAAAAGGAAAAAAAAAAAAAAAAAGAAGAGCCATTAACTGTATCATCTGGTTTGAGCTCAAATACCCCTACACAGGAAAAGCAGATTGTTAAAAGACAGCTACAAAATTTCTATTCAGGTAAGGTAAGAGAAGAAAAAACAAAAACAGAACAAAACAAAAGAAAAAAAACAAACCTGGTTTTAAGGCAGTGGGAAAGGCAAAGAGACAAAAATAACACGTCTTGCACTAAAGAAGGATAACTATTTCAGAATGCTGATGCATAACCATGAAGGAAGAGGAGAGGGGTGAGAGAACTAAACCAGATAATTTCTTTTATATATATATATATATATATATATATATATATGTTTTATTTAAAACATTTTTTTAAATGTTTCTAGGAGAGAGAGAGACAGCGTGAGCAGGGGAGGGTCAGAGAGAGAGGGAGTCACAGACTGAAACAGGCTCCAGGCTCTGAGCTGGCAGTCAGCACAGAGCCCGACGCGGGGCTCGAACCCACGAACCGCGAGATCATGACCTAAGCGAAAGTCGACGCTTAACCGACTAAGCCACCCAGGCGCCCCTAAACCAGATAATTTCTAAAACATTTTTAATATTATACTTGTTTGTACAGATAAAATAGTTTCATTTGCCTTTTTCATTTACTTTTTGTTTGATATGCCTTTATTCTCCCTATAGTGATGTTATGTTGCAGAAAAATTTAGGATGCAGTTGCTACAAAAAGTTGTATCCTTGGGCAAATCATTTAA
The DNA here is from genome assembly GCA_017311185.1 of Proteles cristata cristata. NCBI lineage: Eukaryota > Metazoa > Chordata > Mammalia > Carnivora > Hyaenidae > Proteles > Proteles cristata. The sequence goes on from JAESUZ010000815.1 coordinate 2,192,768, forward strand.
CTGTTGTGTACCTTGGTTTCCTTATCTTTTAATTGGAAGAATAATGCAGACAACCTCTGTGGTACTCATTAATGATATGATTATACTGGAGGCTGGAAAGCTTAGGGTTATTATTTTTACTATCATGGTCCAATTTAAGGATTCCCAAATGAATATATGCATCTGTGTGCATTATTAAATTCCTATATTAAGAAATAATACAATTCAGTATGAAAAGTTAGAGTCACTGAAAACAGAATACAGGAGGGCTAACGTTTCTATAGCAGATCTTCCTTTTATCTAGGCAAAGAAGGACACATTATCAATTATTTTTCATTAATGAAAAAAAAAAGAACACTTGGGTCTAAGTAGGACTTCCTTTAGAACTGAAGCTTAAATTTCTCACATTATTTAAAATATTTTTAATGTTTATTTTTGAGAGATAGAGAGAGACAGAACACAAGTAGGGAAGGGGCAGAGAGAGAAGCAGCCATAGAATCTGAAGCAGGCTCCAGGGTCTGAGCTGTCAGCACAGAGCCTGACACAGGACTCAAACTCAGAAACCAGGCAATTATGATCTGAGCCAAAGTTGGACGCTCAACTGACGGAGCCACATCTAAATTTCTCACATCAATAATGGGATTACCAAGTGATAAAGTAGGTAGTTTTCTCATGTAATTGTTATAATTAATGAAACATTACTTTTGGTGCCTACCAACAAAGCCAATGATACAACTTTTAATCATAAGATGATAGCATTTCATTGAAATGGATTGCCATTATTAGTCTCTGATACTCTGACTTCATTTAAGAATAAAATTTGGACATCCTTTTGATGTATATTTGTTCTTCTAGGTATTTGTTTAACTGGCATTTTGATGAACGTTGAACAGAGGAGAAAACTAGATACATCATATTCATATTAAAATTAACACAAATAAACATGATCTTAATGAATACATTGACAGTAGACAGAAAACCATCAAATAAAAATGCGGATGTCCATGTCAGACGTACAAGTAAAAGACAATGTGGTTTCTACTCTCTGGAACATTACTTGTGTAGAAAAATACTGGGAGAAAAATCCAATAAAATTGAATATATCTTCCTTTTGTTTTTCCTCAGTTGAAATTAATGATGATATATTACTGTGCATAATATATGACCACCTATTATGTACCCATTGCATTTGGATCCATTTTACTAACATGTCTATTTTTCTTTCTTAATACCACAACTTATAAAATATAACTCATGGTATCCCTGATAGAATAAGGGGTGATATTAGACATTTGGAAAAAAATAATTTGAGAATAATGAATTAAAAGAAACTAAGTAGAAAAACTAGAAATAAAAGTCAACTGCTGTACAAGGTCAAGGGAATGCTGGATTTTTAATTTTGTTTTATCATAAAATGATGCTAAAAATGAATTTCCATGTGTAAGGTTTCTGAAATAACATAGCTCATTCTCACATGCTATTAATAAAATAATCGTTCAAAGATTTATGTATGCAAAGTCACAGACATTGCACTGCAGGCTAGTGGTTATATATATAAATGTTACAGGCTTAAAGCTTAGTTGGGAAAATATACACCTAGACAAATACTTTCACTTGAGAGTAAAACTGCGTACGTGCTGAAGAGTGAAAACATATCTAATTTGTTTTCCCTGTATCTCCTTTTCTTATGTAGAACTCTAGTGATAAAAGCTACTCTATAAATTTATGTTAAATAAGTGAACAAATGAATATAAGGACCAGGGAGAACCCTGAGGATGAGCACTAAATTAAAAGAGGAGGTTCAAGAATGACTTCTTATAGAGATAAAGAGAATAGAAGTAAATCCAGTGAATAACATTTATCCATTCAAAAGTTTAAACATTGTAATGTCAACTGTCATAGAATCTTATCAAGTGTTTTTAAAAATTGGCTCACAGTGCTGCTCACCATGAATAAGACAAAAGAAAATTTAAAGCACAAAGAGATGCCTAAAGGATTATATGGACTATAATCCTGAAACTTAGAGAAATACATCTTTTGGAAGCAGGTAAGCAAGTGTATCAGAACTAGAGAAAACAATGTTAGTCATCATTTAATTCTCCGCTCATGTCTGTGAAAAAGGCATTAGCATTGTCCTCATTTTGCAGATTAAAAAAAAAAAGGATGCCTGGAGGACTATTCAAAAGTGCACAATCAGTATGTTGCAGAGCAAGGAAAAACAAAACAAAACACCACACAACAACTCAGGTCTGACATCAGAATGTCGAGTCCTCTAGTGCCTGCAGATGATATACCAAGAACAAGAATAAATCCTACAAGGTCGTAGTAATAATACAGTAATAAGCAAGCTACCATCTATTGACTGCTTGGGATGTGTGAGAAAATGCCAGGCACTCTACACATATTATCTTTTTTGAATCCTCACATCAAGTTATAGTATAAACATCTTCATGAATTAAATGATTAGAAAACTGAGCCTCAGAGTTAAGCTATATGACTTATTAAGACAATAAAGTTAGAAATAGCAGAGCTTAAATTCAAGTATAGATATTTCTGAAATACAAATATTGTTCTCTCTCAGATTGTTGAACTGCCAAGGAACCTAAGTAGTGTCTACTCAAACTGGAAGAATTTTGTCTATAATCAGTGACGTTTGAAACAAAAGATGACAGTATCCTAGACAGACATAACACTTGAGGCAAACTTGGCTTTAAATATTACAGTTAAATCATCAAAGCCATCTATGAGAAGCCTTCAGCTAACATCATCCTCAACAGGGAAAAACTCAGAGCTTTCCCCCTGAGATCAGGAACACGAAAGGGATGCCCACTCTCATCACTGCTGTTTAACATAGTGCTGGAAGTCCTAGCATCAGCCATCAGACACCAAAAGAAAATCAAAGGCATCAGAATTGGCAAAGAGGAAGTCAAACTTTCACTCTTCGCAGATGACATGATAGTCTACATAGAAAACCCGACAGACTCCACCAGAAGCCTACTAGAACTGATCCAAGAATTCAGCCAAGTTGCAGGGTACAAAATCAATGTACAGAAATAGGTTGCATTTTTATACACCAATAATGAAGCAACAGAAAGAGAAATCAAGAAACTGATCCCATTCACAATTGCACAAAAAACCATAAAATACCTCGGAATAAACCTAACCAAGGATACAAGAGATCTGTGATGAAAACTACAGAAAACTTATGAAGGAAATTGAAGAAGACACAAAGAAATGGAAAAACATTCCATGCTCATGGATGGGAAGAATAAATATAGTTAAGATGTCATTACTACCTAAGGCACTCTACACATTCAATGCAATTCCAATCAAAATTGCACCAGCATACTTCTCAAAACTAGAACAAACTATCCTAAAATTTGTATGGAATCACAAAAGACCCAGAATAGCCAAAGTAATCCTGAAAAATAAAACCAAAACGGGAGGGATCACCATCCCAGACTTTAGCCTCTACTACAAAGCTATCATCATCAAGACAGTATGGTATTGGCACCAAAAGAGACACATAGACCAATGGAACAGAATTGAGAACTCAGAAGTGGACCCAAAAGTATACAGCCAACTAATCTTTGACAAAGCAGGAAAGAATATCCGATGGAAAAAAGGCAGCCTTTTTAACAGATGGTGTTGGGAGAACTGGACAGCAACATGCAGAAAAATGAAACTAGATCATTTTCTCACACCATGCACAAAAATAAACTCAAAATGGATAAAGGACCTGAACGTGAGACAGGAAACTATCAACACCCTAGAGGAGAAAGCAGGAAACAACCTTCTTGACCTCCACCATAGCAACTTCTTACTTGACACATCCCCAAAAGCAAGGGAATCAAGAGCAAAAATAAACTGTTGGGACCTCATCAAGATTAAAAGCTTCTGCACAGCCAAGGAAACAACCCAGAAAATTAATAGGCAACCAACGGAATGGGGAAAGATAGTTGCAAATGACATATCAGATAAAGGGTTGATATCCAGAATCTACAAGGAACTCACCAAACTACACGCCCGAAAAACAACCCAGTGAAGAAATGGGCAGAAGATATGAACAGACACTTCTCCAAAGAGGACATCCAGATGGCCAACAGACCCATGAAATGATGCTCAGCATCCCTCCTCATCAGAGAAATACAAATCCAAACCACACTGAGATACCACTTCACGCCAGTCAGAGTGGCTAAAATGAGCAAATCAGAGAACTCTAGATGCTGGCGAGGATGTGGAGAAATGGGCACCTTCCTACACTGTTGGTGGGAATGTAAACTGGTACAACCTCTCTGGAAAACAGTGTGGAGGTTCCTCAGGAAACTAACAATAGAACTCCCCTATGACCCAGCAATAGCACTGCTAGGAATTTACCCAAGGGATACAGAAATGCTGAGGCACAGGAGCACGTGTACCCCAATGTTCATAGCAGCACTCTCCACAATAGCTAAAACATGGAAAGAGCCTAAGTGTCCATCAACAGATGAATGGATCAAGAAGATGTGGTTTATCTATACCATGGAATACTACATAGCAATGAGAAAGAATGAAATCTGGCCATGTGTAGCAACATGGATGGACCTTGAGGGTGTTATGCTGAGCGAAATAAGTCAGGCAGAGAAGGACAAATATCATATGTTTGCACGTATAGGAGGATTAGGAGGAACTTGACGGAGGACCAAGGGGGAGAAGAAGGGCGGAAATGGTGGGGGAAAGGGAGAGAGACAAACCATGAGAGACTCTTGAATGCTGACAAAAACTGAGAACTGGTGGATGTGGGGGGGAGGAGGGGTGAGCATGGAGGAGAATACTTGTGGGGATGAGCACTGGATGTTATGTGGAAACTAATTTCACAATAAACTATTTGTAAAAAAATAAAAAATAAAAAAAATAAATATCGCAGTTAATCAATATAAGTGATGCCAAAGAGCCCTACTTTGTTTTTTTCCCAGAAAAAAAAAACCGTGAATTTGGTTAATATGGTCCTTTTAGTTAAAAAATCACTATCATTTTTGTTTGGATATAATGGTTTCAATTTCTCTATGATTTAAATGAAACTTCTTACAGTCTTCAAAGTATTGAAATGCATCACTCTTTGCATATTAATATTTTAATGGCCCTCTTTGGTTCCTTAGTATCAAGGCCAAATTCTACTGACTAGCATCTATGCCTTCTGCAATACATTCCATGTTTAATTATTAGTCAAGGCTTAAATGCCACTATTCCAGCATAAATTGGAAACCAACATGAACCTTCCAACTACTCCAGACAGACTTGTATCCTTTTACAACACTCTTTGTCGTATCTCTGAACTTTTGTTCATCTAAGTTCAATTCGGGGAAAATGCTTTACTGGAATCACCTTTTTGAAAATTAGCAGTTGGATTTACAAATGCACAGTGTTTTGCAGCATCTTGTCACCTATCTGGAAAGCCTATAATTTACATGCACCCTCTTAATTTCTACTGAGATGCTTTCAGATAATACATCTGACAGTAGTGGCAATTAGTTGCTTACAATTATGATATAACTGTATATTGTATAACACACCTGGCAAAAAGAAAAATAAAAGCTAACACAATCACTGGTCATTGCTAATGTTATCACTCTTCTACAAACACGGTAATGGAATGGAACAAATTCTCTATGCAGAATATTCTGTGAGGTAGTACTAAAGCATCTAGACTTCTCATTATTTTTATTGACCACTAACTACTTTGGTTTACTAGGTTTGTCAGAATCCTGAAAATATCATGTCTATCAATCACAAGACATGCTGATTTTCTGGAGGTCTGTGTTGAGCAGATGGTCAATGTCTGTAGCCAGCAAGCCTGCCAGTGTTACGCTGCATTTGCTTCTGCTAGCAGTGCATGCATCATCAGATCATATTCCACATCTCAGAGACTGGAAATCATTTTCACATTGTCATCATTATTTTCTGACAAGAAAGACAACCATGGATTTCTAAAAATATACATGTATTCAGTTAAGTATCAACTTGGCAACACCCTTAGCTTTGGAGATATTTTTTGTAACTCATAATAGATTTCTTTGTCATATTTTCAGACAGTGGGGAAAATACCTGGTACTAGCATATGTTACAAGCACTGTAGATTTACTTTTTTTTCAATTACCTCTGCTTTTCATGGGGACTTCCAACTGTATTTTCACTCAATTGTCCATTCTCTGCTATTCTAGATCACACAGTGAGCTATCAAATGACTTAGAATAGATTTATCTGGACTAAGCAATATTTCAGATTTTAAACAATGTAATCTATATCATATGTACACATCATATGTACCATAAGTATACACATTCATCATATGCATATATATCATGTGTGAATAGATGTGGCATATATATATTCTCATATATATATATATATGTGTATATATATATATATATATATATATACATATGGATGTATCTTTCCTTTTGTACTTTTAACTTTTAGAAAAGCTATAGGAAATCAATTGTCTTGCCAATAAATGGTGAGCAGCTGTGGATAATAAATGATCAATATGAAATGTTGCACCCTGTGTAACATTTTCTTTCTTTCTTTTTTTTTTTTTTTTGAAGCTGGGACTATATGTCAGATTGAATCAGAATCAGAGAGTCTAATTTTTTTTCTGGCTTTCAACCAGATTAAGTTTACACCCATATGTTTTAGCTTAGAGTATGATGTCTTGGTTCTGTTTTGAACAAGGAGCTATTTTCCCCTTCTTATGTTCAGACTAGCCAATTAATATTAGAATTGTCCTTCATGCATATGTTAGTCTGACCAAATCAAATCTATATAATGAACTTCAAACTATATATAATAATGTGCTAGACTCAAAATGTTTCTCAAAAGAATGTAAATAATTAAATATAAAATAGGTCCATCAAGAAATAATAGTGTCCAAAGCTCCCAAATAAATATTAAGTGCATTATTAAAATAATATCTCAGGGTAAATACAGAAATATTTTACAATGAAGTTGAAACTTACAATAAATTAAAGGTGTATCTGTGTACTTTGTTATTTTCTACATGATAGTATGTCTGTTACAGGATTATAGGTAAATCAAGAAATCTGAAAATTCTAAAACTTTGTAAAGATGTTAATATTATTGTAATTTTTAAGAGATATCATTCAGACCTTTATGAGAATTAGCTAAATGTGGAGGATTTACTGAGGCATTTCAAAATGATCTACATCATTACATAAAAACTAAATCTTTAAAATAATTTTTCATTCATATTAAGAAACTGATAATACTGAGTTTTTATGAGGTTTGGATGAGAACTCCTCCTTTCTCTTTTACTCAAAACCAACCATTTCTTTCCCACTTGACATCCTATTAGTCATGAAATGGAGAGGAAAGGGAGATATTGCTAGCTATTTCTTGGAATAAAGGCATTGAGAAAGAGATGAGCACCTTCATTTCCTGAGATTCCAGACTACTACAATATAAACTAAATACTATCTGAACCCTACAGAACTGAATGCAAAGGAAAATGCGTTGAGGCCTAGTGTCGAGACCCTGTGTTAAAACTCTCCAGTCTAGGGGCGCATCAGTGACTTCGGCTCAGGTCATGATCTGGTGGTTTGTGAGTATGAGCCCTGCATCAGGCTGACATCTGAGCTGACAGCTCTGTGCTGACAGCTCAGAGCCTGGAACCTGCTTCAGATTCTTTGTCTCCGCCTCTCTTAGCCCCTCCTCTGCTCATGCTCTGTCTCTCAATAATAAACAAACATTAAGAAATTTAAAAACAAAAAGAAAAAAACACTCTTCTGTCTAGTTGGGAAACAAGCTGATCCAGTAAGCTAAAATGATCCCAATAGTATTCACTTCTCATATGCTTTACAAGACTTCGTTGCTTATAATATTTTAGGATAAATTATCAATTTTTATTTTGTACTTTTTTAAAAAGGACACCTAAAAATTGAAAAACTAAAAAAAAAAACCTAAATTATTTTTCCCTGTTTAATGCTTTAAGTTTTATGGAAGATTCTCTTAGTAAGGAAGTATAACTTTAATTATTTTAGGAATGTGAAATTTTGGTCATTTAAATATGTGAAGTTGAATTTTACTTGAGGACTAAAATCAGCGTGAGATTTTAGCTAGAGTTAAAACAATTGCTTAGTGATTCATGAAACATTGGAATTGATACTTCAGTGAGACAGTGACTTACATTTTGTCTTTAAAATTTTTCAAGAGCTTATAATCTATTATGATACTAAACTACAGATTCTTTCAAAATCCCTGATTCCACAATTTGCTATAAATATCTATCTTAAATTTAGAGTGCTTAAGTAAAGAGCATTTATGATATGGCTAATTCAGGACTCTCAAAGAGTTTTTTTGTGTGGCTTTTTTTCATCCCACATTTCTGTACACAGACTCTAAGTATCTCTGCAAATCGCTCTGATGGGGTAATCACAGTTATGCTGCCCTACCTCAGAATAAATCCTAAAAATCATTCCCATCATCTTGAGAATATAATCTCTTTAATAATCCTTCCAAGGAAAGAGAAGACATTCTTGCTCTTTTACATTCTTTTCCTGGATCTCCAAATCCATCGAACATTCTATATAATGCAGATATTGTATAAAAAGGAGACTCAGAAATGTGTCTAAATCATTAAGTCATAAGAAGTTAAAAGTACAGTAAATTACTCGTCAATAGAATTATCCAATCGCTTTTCATCTCAAACACATACGTGATTATTAAAAGCTACAATCAATAGCACACAACATGTAGGCCTGAGGCTAGATTTTAGAACAAACTGATTAGAAATTTTAATAATCATTCATAAGATTTCTTTGATGTGATGAGGATGGTAGCAGTTACACTAAGGAAATCAGTTTTACTTTTTTTTTTGCTTTTTAATTAACATGTGCACTTCAAGTTATTTTACAAAATTACAGTTAATTCTCAGAATAATGATACCAAAAATAAAGTAGGAAGAGAAGTAGAATGTGTAAGAGGAAAGAAAGACTAACAACAAGTTCTAAGAATCTAACATATGCATTTGTCATGCATTTTAGCTTTGGAATGATGTTTTGTGTCATAGAGCTAAATTTTCTTTTTTGAAAAATGTAGGTTTGAGACTACAGAGGAAATAATAAGTTAATTCTGATATTCTACTGAAAAAAAGGATGTTGAGTTGAATATACAAAAACCTAACTTGAAACAGAAAGGAATAAATTATCAGTCCTTATAGTTATATTGTTATTGCCACAACAGGTTTACTAGGGTGATACTCATAGGTATCTTATTTAGGGGCAGCATATTTGAGTATTTTTAAGAAGAATGAAACATTAATAATTAGGTTACCATGAAACCTGTTAAAAGATGGAAACTATTCTCATCTTCACTTTGGGCAGAGCCTTGATTAAAACAGAGAAGTTTTCCTCCCATAGCTACTTTTGTTGACCTCTCAAAAAATCTGAAGGAATGACTTTATTTTGAAATTTTCAGGTCCTAAAAGAAAATGAACATAATTAAATCTAGCAGTAGAATTACCCAGTAGATTCCTAATTTTTATCTCTGCCGACCCCCCAGCAAATAATGCTTTGGAAAACACTGCATTATAGAACCATTAGAATGCTCTAAGAAATATCAGTTGGTTGACAATATGTAAAACCCAACTATTATTGCTTGGAAGGATGGGCATCATTTTAAAATAATATTTAGTAACAATTGCATAATTTATAACATATTGGGTGCAAAAAATACAAAAGAAAAGTAGTTGAATGGTTGGTATAATATCTTCAGTAGTCAAATTGATATAGCTATGAATTTTGTAGTCTGGGTACCAATAAAAGAAGAATTTTGTTTGACAAGCCAAAATAATAAGGAAAACATGACTACCCTTGGTCATTCATATAAGAAAAGAAACTAACAGATATTAGCATAATGAATTATAGGGAAAAAATGATTTCCTTGTCATTTTACTGGAACAATACTACAAATGAGTAGGGGAAATGCAGAAGAATATAATGTCTAAAAGTCCAGAACATGGTAAGAATCTAGTCTTGTTAATTTTGGTGTAACAAGAAAATAGAATTCTAGATAAAGCCAGTACTTAATTTTCCTATTGTAAATTAATATAACATTTGAGTAAATCATGATCATTTCAAAGTATTAGGAATGGATAGTTTAATATTAACTTTTTCCAATCTTCATAATCTTTATTCTGATTAGCTTTTCCCATCGGTATAGTACAATTATGTATATATTTATTTCTTATAAAATAAGCATTTATAAATTACATCTTATGGTTTATGGGTAACAGAATGGATAGAGAAAAAACGGACTTAATTCTTTTATAAGACTTCTTCTAGGTAGATACTTATAACTAATTTGATCCCTGTGAGAAAAAAATTGATGTAGATATGGAGATTTTCATTTTACAAATAAGAAAAGTGAGGTACAAAGTATTTACTCCTAATCACTATGTAGAAGGTCTTACATCAAAGTAAATCAGTTGGCTTTATTATTTCACTATAAGAGATGTTATTATTATAAATATTCCAGTGTAGGAATATATAAAATAATAGTATGCATTATAAATATGATTATAAAATGTACTATCTAAATCAAGATATTGCTGAGAAAGAAGTTTCTTAAAGTCACTCTGGGACAATAGGAACAAACTGGACTTCATCTAGGCAAATGGGAAAATAGATCACCCTAGGTATAGTGAAGTAAGGTATAATTAGCTCTTACAGGCAAAATATAAGAACTATTGTATTTCCATGTAAGAAATAGTTCCAAGTAGTTAATTCAATGAAAGTTAATTTCTTCAATACAAAATTCAGATATTATACACCCAAATGCACATACCCACATGCATTATATATTAGAAATACTCGTTAAAGGCAAATACATAGTTTCTGAAGCATTACAGCAAAAACTAGTTGTCATGTTAAGGATGCCATATTAAATTACTTATTTGAAGTCAACTCACACTTTCACAATGGGTAGGTAATGATCATGTGTATATCTTAGGTGTAGCTCATAAGCGACTCTGGTGAATGGATGTAATAACTTGTATTAAATGTGTTCGCATATTTAAATTTGTTGGGTTTTTTCAATTTTTTAATCTTTATTTATTTTTGAGAGAGTGAGAGAGAAAGAGAGTGAGCAGGAGAGGGGCAGAGAGAGAGGGAGATACAGAATCCAAAGCAGGCTCCAGGCCATGAGTTGTCAGCATACAGCCTCGCATGGAACTTGAACTCACCAACCCCTATGTTTTGTTTTCTTTTACACAATTTTTAATGTGTTCTATTATTTTACTTTGAGAGACAGAGAGTGAGCGGGGGAGGGGCAGAGAGAGAGGGAGATACAGAATATGAAGCAGGCTCCAGGGTCCGAGCTGTCAGCCCAGAGCCCAACGCAGGGCTCGAATGCACTAATCGTGAGATCATGACCTGAGCCGAAGTTGGACACTTAACCAACTGAGCCACCCAGGCGCCCCAAGAAAAATTTTTAAATGCTTATTTATTTCAAGAGAGAGTGAGTTGGGGAAGGGGAGAGACAGACAGAGAGAGACAGAGACAGAGAGAGAGAGAAAGAATATGAATGAATTAATAGATGCATGAATGCATCCCAAGCAGGCTTCATACTGTCAGTGCAAAATAGGATCCTGGGGAGCTTGATCTCACAAGCTGTGAGATCATGACATGAACCGAAATCAAGAGTTGGACACTTAACTGACTGAGCTATCCAAACACCTCTCTTAAGAGCTTTTTGAAGGTAGGGTGCCTGGATGGCTCAGTAAGTTAAATGTCCAACTTTAGCTCAAGTCATGTGGTCACAGTCCATGGATTCGAGGCTGGCATTGGGCTCTTTCTTGACAGCTCAGAGCCTGGATCCTGTTTCAGATTCTGTGTCTCCCTCTCTCTCTGCCCCACCCCTAACTCATGCTCTGTCTCTCTCCATCTCTCAAAAATAAATAAATGTTAAATTTTGCTTTTTTTTAAAGAGAGATTTTTGAAGATAAGTTCAGGGTAATGGCAAAACATAACTTTCATCAACCAGTCACACATTCTAGTATCCAGAAAGAAGATAAACCTGGGATTCAAGTGAAATATTCATACCCAGTTTTATTTCTTCAACATCTGCATAAGTTTAGTCAGTTCCATTTAAACTGCCTGGGCCATATGTTTCTAAACTGAAATGCAACCAGTTGGGACCAATGACATTTTAGCATTTTTTAGACCTCTATGGCTCTAGGAATATCTTCCTAAAAAGTAGTCATGAGTCAAGCAAGCTAAGCCCATATTCATTATTTCCGCTAGAGAATCCTCTCTAGAAATGGTCAATAAGGTAACAAAATATGATATAAAAAATGAATCAATGCTTTTTCATATCTGTCACAACTTCTCTTTACAGATAAATGGATTCTCAAAATAAACTTAGTCATTTTGTTCTATTCCTTTCTAATGGTTTACTCTTTTGAAAATTGGTTTATTCCACTTTCAATGTCCTTTGCTATAATCCTCATGTCATTTGCTCCCTTTTCCTGTTTCATTTTTTCATTTTGCATATAAAAGGCATATCAAAATGTATTTAATTCTTCCCCAGAACATTAATGTGTTAAAATTCTGTATATTTCCATGGGATTTATGTTTGCATTAGACAAGCTATTCAATCAGAGACACTGATATTTTTCTTCTTAAATGTATAGCAATATAAATGAAGCTACATTATAGCAGGCACTATTACAACTCATTTATGTACATGGGACATAGTGAAACACAGTGTTTTAAGGTTGGACTGATCTAAATCAGACTTCCATTTATAGCTTCATGGTCTTGAAAGAGTTACTAATCTTCCAAAGATTTAGTTTCCTTAATACTAAATATGGTATAGTGATCTCTAGCAGTCAAGTGATTCACAATACTAAATAAAGAAATGCAATAGCCCTAACATATAAGAAGTTATATTAATCTATTAAAAAATATGTTAGCCAGTTAATTAGGTAGCTACATACATAGTGGAAAGGATGAAGGATTTTTCCATACAAGCATATTTGGGTTGGAATCTTGGCTCTGTTACTTATCAGAGCTGTGTGGCCAATTACATAATGTTTTGCATTCATCCACTTTTTTATTAGAATAATGGAGAATATAAAACCAGTATGAGAAAGTTATTATGAGATTTACATGAGACAAGTTGTGAAAAGCTCTAGCACATAAAAGATGTTCAATAAAGGTCAATTCCTGTCCCTTCTTCTACAGAGTATAAACCCTGGCCCATCATACACTCCTTCAAATTATATATTCATTCATTCAAGTAAACTATGGCACATCTACTATGTACAAAATATACAGATGTTTATCTGTATATATTTATGAATATAGTAGTACAAAAGACAGACAATACCCTACTCTTATGAAACTTATATAAGTCAACAATGGAAATAAATGAATAAAATACTTTTATATAATAATAAGGATCATAAAGAAAAAGATGATGTGGCAAAATAATTATGTGAGAGATAAATGTAATTACTAAATTGGGTAGTAAGGAATGGTGTGTCCCTGTAGAGGTGGTATTTTAGCAAAATAAAAGAAGGAGTCAACCACATGGTAACTTCGATAAACAGAGCATCTGATAGGAAAAATCAAGGGAGCATGGTTGTAGTCTATGATTAGAGATTACATATCTGTACTAAGTCTGTTGTAGAAGAATTTTAGTTTAGAGAAAAGCAAAAAGTAGCAAGACTGGAAAAAAAAAGAGTCGAGAGCCAGGGTAAGTGAAATGCATATCCCCTAACAACAACAACAAAAATGCATTAGCAAGACTTATATATCATTTAATACCAATCTGTGATAATATGGATACTTTATTTCAGATTCAAAATAAGACTACATGGCTTCCAAAATCAAAGAAAATTCCTTACATAGTTTAACCCAAGATAAGCTAAGTTTATTTCTTGGGTCTGTATTTCTTTTTAATATTGTCTCCATTTTGGAACATAATGCTATAAAAAAAACCCATTGGATTAAAAATAATATAATAATATATTTATAAGGATTTTCCTCATAACAAAAGATTATAACAACCTATATACTTAACAATAAGGAATAGGTTGAGTGAACTGTAAATTTATCAGGAAAGGGAATATTATATATCTATTTAAAAAGATGATAGAGATCTATATTAACTTGAAAAATCATCAACTGATAAAATAAGAGGTTAAATATCATACATAGTTTAATGCAACTTATGCAAAGTTTTACAACTCTCTTTAGATACCAATATATGTGTAAAATCATAGATTTAGATAGATATATATCTATTTCTGAAAGAATATTCAATGGTTAACTTAAGGCAATGCATTTTTACTGAATCTTACTTTAAAAAGTGTGCTTTAAAAATGCTATGATTTTGTTTACAACACTCTTGTATGTGGCCAAAACAGCTTATTGTCCCTGAATTTTAACATAAAAGACCCTAATAATAAGTAATTTGGCTCTTATTTCTCAAATTAAATCATTGTGACTTAGCAAAACTTTTCAGAATTTCATCTCCTATGACAGCTATCCATCATGTTAAGGTATATTACAGTGATAACATTTCTTGAATTATTGTTCTACAAGTACTATAAAATGTCCTTTCATCATACATTTTAAAACTCTCTTAGCTATGCATATTTGCTCTTTTAAATAATACAGTAATGATTTTTTTAATTTCCTACTGAAATTTTGACTTTATTTGAATTCTGCAGATCTGTATTTTTAGCTTTCATTATTTAAGAGGACTTATGTTAATGCTCTTATAAATCACTGAGTCTTGAACAAGAAAACAGAAGATAAAACATAGTACAGGCAGCCAAGAGATTAATACTTAATGCTCATACTGTAAATGAGGCATTAGACATTTTCACTAAGGGTTAGTTAGGTCTTGGTTATCTCTAGCCTATGATATAATTAAGAAATATTAAAGCCACAGAACAGTTAAAGGTAAACTAAAAATTCAAAAAGTAAATGTAACATCTGTTCTGACTTTGGGAATAGAATGTCAGGTGTAAATATCTTCAATGTTTGTTCTGTATATTTCATATGAACTTGAGAAGGGTGAAGAGACACTTCTCAGGGAGAAAAAAAGAAAATGTCAAGATCCTTAAACTTAAAATAATTGTTTACCTATTCATCCCCTTGAAACAGGTATGGCATTGAGTCATAATATATGAGAATTAGTGTGAAAACAGAATTTAAATTGATACATTTGCAGGTTTCAAACTTGTTTGAATAGATGGAATATGAAACTTCAGCCACTTCTGAACACTGACAGCTGTTCTGATAGTGCATGTGCATGAGGATGTGTGCCCATGAAAGTGTATATACATATTCTGCGCTGCTAATGCAGTTGATCCAACAAATTCAGTTGGCTTTCATCTGACTTCCTCTGACTTCCAGTGTCAAAAATTGATTATTATCAGAGACAAGAAAAATAATGGAATATAAAGCATAGCTGATCAAAACATTACTCTAAATATGTCAAGAGAAAAAATGTAAGCTGAACAAAAGAGTGTTAGAATGTATTGATTTGTTAAAAGCATAAACACAACACTGTGATAAGAATTTTAAAATATTTTTTCATGCAGAGAATTTGATTTTCTACTAGAATATAAATAGAGCAAGGTCTTCAATGTGTTTTCTATAAACTACTGTACAACATACCAGATTGCCTCGAAATATGAAAAGAACCATTACACTGTTTTTACATTTATTTTTTGTTGTGCAAAATTCACAATACCAAATCACCTACTGCTAATCAGCAAACACCAGGCAGTATTACCACAACAGGCAACTTTTTGGAAAGGGTAAAAACTATCAGCTTTGGCTGTTAGAGTAAAATACTTAGAGTCTTTACCCAAACCAAGATTATGACTTTTAATTCCAGGGCAGACTGACCTCTTCATCTGAAAGAACCTTTATAGCTTAAAGCCCTGCTGAAGTCATTTTCTTAAGTTAATCAGATTTCCTCACTGGGGTTCCACAGCAGGAAAGAGAATTCATACAAATGAGCTCTTTTCCCACATGCCGTCTCTCTTTGGTTCCGAACAGACTTATGTAATAATTTATTTTATGCAAAGAATCATTTCTGATAAATACAAAAGTAACTTTTCTAAGCAGAAGCCCTTGGTCATGAAGCGCCTTTAGTTACAATTAACTCATAGAGGGGAGTTAAATATTTTCTCTTAACTATGTCACTGTCACAATCAAGCATTGTGTTTTACCAACCTTGTACATGTACTGTACTCAACACAGCTTGAAGATTAATGAAGAAAAGTTATTTACTAAACATTTGTATATTTTTTAAAGTATACTTTTCTTATATACAACCTATTTCCACAAAGATTTTATTCTTTTCACTCTCTTAGAGTTTCCTAAGAAATTAGGGGAAAAGATAAAAATTATAAAAAAGGGAGTGATCAAAGAGGGAAAAAAAATCAATGTAGGTATTGATTATAAATCTTGAATCCCCCAACTGTGTACCTTTCCAGTCACAAGATAGGATGTGTGGTAGATAGAAAAACAGCTCCCAAAAGATGTACATGCCCTAATCCTAGGAACCTATGAAATTTACCTTATAAGGCAAAAGTGGTCTTGAAAATGTTATTAAAGTTAAAGACTGTGGGATGATGGGGAGATAATCTATGCAGGCTCAGTCTGATCATGAATCCTCAAAAGTGGAAAGCCTTACATAACTGTAGTCAGAGGGAGATGTGACTATGGAATAATGGTTAGAAAGATGAACCTTAATGGTTTTGAAGATGGAAGAGTGAGACCATCAGCCAAGCAATGTGGGGAACCTATAGAAGCTGGGAAAAACAAGAAAGTGGATTCTACCCTAGAGCCTCACAGAGGCAATACAGCCATACCAACACCTTCAACAGGTGGGTGTGTTGGATTTCTGACCTATAGAACTGTGAGGTGATAAGTTTGAAATTTTCAAAACTACAAAGTTTGTCATAATTTGTTGCAGAGCAATAGAAAACTAATACAAGAGCAAAACTAAAACCTCTTCCTCTATATTGTTTTCCTTATGGAGATCTTAACAAAGGATGAGGAGGATAGTGATGTACTCACTTCACTTCAGTTGTGAAAAACTGTAAAGTGAACATTTAATTTTTGGTCTCCCCAGCATCCCTTCTCCACTCCTAATAAAATCCAACTTTGGGAGCTGCTTCTTCATTGTGCATCTTTTTAGTGGAAGTATAAATCAAGTACCCCCTCCCCCTAAAGAGCACTTTCCATGTTATCCAAGCCAAGTAATTAAACATCCCTCTTCAGGAGCTTTAAATTCTTGAACAGCAACTAAAGAAAAAGAGATGAGGAAGTAATTCTGCATTCCAGATGCTCATAAATACATGGTTTTTATTTTCTTTGTGTTAAAACCCTTAATATCCAACTTTCCTGAATATTCATCTGCTACTCCTCCAAATATTATTGTTTATAACCAAAATTTGTTTCCATGCTTTGCAACTGAAGAATCCTAAATGGTTTACACAGCACTCGGATCATGAAGTATCCACACAGCTGGGCCTTTAAGTAATTTATTTTGACAAATCTGACATAAGTGAAGTGTATCCCCTTATGATATTCTTTCTTACAACTTTTCTTGGCTGTATATCTCCCTACCCCGTCTAGACTTATTTCTAACATCCACCATTCATTTCATTTTCCCCACACTGCATTTCATTTATCATAAAAATAGACTGTTCTGGGACACCTGGTTGGCTCAGTCGGTTAAGTGTCCGACTTTGGCTCAGGTCATGATCTGACAGTTCAGATCTGAGAGTCAGAGAGAGGGAGTCACAGACTGAAACAGGCTCCAGGCTCTGAGCTGGCAGTCAGCACAGAGCCCCACGCGGGGCTCGAACTCACGAACCGCAAGATCATGACCTGAGCAAAAGTCGGACGCTTAACCGACTAAGCCACCCGGGCGCCCCCCCATGGGATTAATGATTTTAGAAGAACAATTACAGGACAGTTTGCTTCCCCTGTCTCTCTCTCTCTACTCTGTGAGCACACAGCAAGATGACCGTCATATATAAACCAGGAAAAGAGTCCTTAACCAGAATCCAGATAATCTGCTTTCTGACTTCCGGGCTCCAAAACTGTAAGAAATAAATATTTGCTGTTTAAGCCCCCCATCCATGGTAATTTGTTATAGCAGCCTGAGCTAAAACAAGAGCGTATGCAATTGCAAAGAAAGAGGGCATGCACTAAAGAGAGTTCTCAGGGTACTACTAAAGCTATCCATATCTTAATACTTAATACTAAGAAAACTTAAATCAGAGATTGGTGACTTTAACAAATAAAAAAGCTCCAGAGAGAGTTGAAAATCCCTTAAAAAAATATATAGTAATTACAGTTTAAATTAATCTGCACACTACTATCTGTCTTTTGAATATGACCTAATACTGAAGTGATAATTATAATCTACCACTGCTTTTCAAGTGAAATGTCTATGGGCTAGAGAACAAAGTGAAAATTTGGCAATTTTCCAATCCATCTGATCAATATACACAATGAAAACATCATTCAGTACAGAAAATTCAGCTGTGGATCTTTACTTACTAGATGAGGCTTTCTGCCAGGCAATAGAACGGCAAAGTATTACAGGCTCTAGACTACATGAAACCGCCTAAGGTCAAATTTTGGTTCTGCCACTCATGAGGTAAGAGATCTCTGGCCATTGACTTAATGATTCTGTCATCTATAACATGACAAAAATAATAGTCTCTCACTTATAAGATTACTGTGACAATCTTTAGGCAAGACATAAACTGCTTAGCCCATAGCAAATTCTCAATAGTTGATAATTACTTTTCTCATTATTATCTTTACATGTCCATCAGCAAATTTTAAACAGTGCTCTGAGGAATCTTTGAGGCAAGTAAAGAAGAAAAGAATTTTTCCTTATAGCCTTGACCCTTTCCCCAGCCTGTCCTTCAAGGACAGGAACACTAAAACTCGTTTTCTGAAATGGAATTCTCAGCAAAGTGTGAATATCAAAAGTTTCCACTGGGAAAGAAGTGAGAAAGCCATGATGTAATAACTACCAGAGTTCTATCTAAGACTAATTCCCTTTATAAAGAGTAACACTAATATCTTGGTCAAAAATAAATTAGCCTACTCTTTATTTTTATTCACAACTAAATCTTGTATATTTCTTTTTTTGTTTTGTTTTGTTTTACTTACACTTATAGTCTTTCTTTTTCTATTTGTGAGGATATAGATATTTAAACATTTAAAGATTGACTAAATGAGAGAAATACATATTCAAGTAGAAAAATGACTGATATTACTTTGCCAAATTGAAGACCATGAAACGTATTATATATTATCTTTACAGTCTAACACACTGAAATATTGCAGTGAATTGTAATTGGAACATAAAAACTGTGGGGAGAAGGAAGATAATGACAAGGAGTAAAGATACAGTGAAGGCCGATTTTAGGAGTTATATATGCCATGATGACCCCTAAGGAAGACTTAGTTAAAAAGAAAACTGCTATTTTTTTCAATATTTTATGTATATTCTAGTTAGTTAACACATAGTGTAATATTGGTTTCAGGAGTAGAATTTAGTGATTCACACTCAACATACAGCACCCGGAGTTCAATATCGCAGTCACCTATTTAGCCTACCCTCTTCCCTCCTCCTATCCAGCAACCCTCAATTTTTTTCTCTATAGTTAAGAGTCATGGTTTGTGTCCCTCTCTTTTTTTATTTCCCTTCTACTATAGTTCATCTGTTTTGTTTCTTAAATTTTACATACAAATGAAATCATATGGTATTTATCTTTGTATGACTTATTTCACTTAGCATGAGAAATCCTACGTCTATCCACAACACTGCAAATGGCAACATTTCATTCTTTTTGATGAAAGAGTAATATTCCACTGCATATATACAACTTCTTTATCCTTTCGTGTGTTGATGGACATTTGGTCTCTTTCCATAATTTGGCTATTTTTGATAATGTGGCTATAAATGTCAGGGTGCATGCGCCCCTTCAAATCAGTACTCTTGTATCCTTTGGATACTTAGTTCAATTGCTGGGGCATAGGGTAATTATATTTTTAATTTCTCAAGCAGCCTACCCACTGTTTTTCAGAGTGGCTGAACCGATTTTCATTTCCACCAAGAGTGTAAGAGGGTTCCCCTTTCTCCATAGCCTCACCAACATCTGTTGTTTTCTGTGTTAATTTTAGCCATTATGACACTGTGAAGGTGGTATCTCATTGTGGTTTTGATTTGCATTTCACTGACATTAAGTGATGGTGAGTATTTTTTTCATGTATCTGTTCTCATTGAACAAATGTCTATTCATGTCTTCTGCTCATATCTTAACTGGATTATCTGTCAAGTTCGTTAAGTTCTTTAAAGACTTTGGATATGAATCATTTGTCAGATATGTCATTTTCAAATATTATCTCCTATTCCACCAGTTGTCCTTTAGTTTTGTTAATTGTTTCCTTCACTGTGCAGAGGTTTTTAAATTTGATGAAGCCTCAGTAGTTCATTTTTGCTTTTGTTTCCCTTGTCTCTGGACACTGTGTCTACTAAGAAATTGGTACAACAGAAGTCAAGGAAGTCGCTGCCTGTGTTCTCCTCTAAGATTTTGACAGTTTCCTGTCTTATATTTAGGTCTTTATTCCATTTTGAAATTATTTTTGTTGTATAAGAAAGTGGTCCAGTTTCATTCTTCTGTATGTTGCTGTCCAGTTTTCCCAACATCATTTGTTGAAGATTATGTTGTCACTGGATTTTTTTTTTCCCCACTTGGGTGAAGATTAGTTGACCATATATTAATGGGTCCATTTCTGGGTTTTCTATTCCATTCCACTGATCTACGTGTCTGTTTTTGTGCCAGTACCATACTGTCCTGATGACTACAACTTTGTAACTGCGGCACCTCCAGCTTTGCTTTTCATTTTCAAGATTGCTTTGGCTATTTAGGGTCTGTTGTTGTTCCACACAAATTTTAGGATTATTTGTTCTACCTCTGTGAAGAATGCTGGTGATTTTTGTTAGGGAATGCATTAACAGTGTAGACTATTTTGGGTAATACGGATATTTTAACAATGTTTGTTCTTCCAGTTCATGATCATGGAATGTTTTTCCATTTGTGTCCTCTTCCATTTCTTTCATAAGTGTTCTATAGTTTCAGAGTACACGTCATTTACCTCTTTGGTTGCATTTATTCCTAGGCATTTTATGGTTATGGGTGCAATTATTGTAAATGGGATCAATTCCTTGATTTCTTTTTGTGCTTCTTTATTATTGGTATATAGAAATGCAATAAATTTCTGTACATTGATTTTATATCCTGCAACTTTGCTGAATTTATGTATCAGTTCTAGCAGGGTTTTTTTGTGGAGTCTTTTAGATAGAGTATCATTTTGTCTGTGAACAGTGAAAATTTGATTTCTTTCTAGAGGACCTGGATGCCTTTTATTACTTTGTATTGTCTGATAGCTGAGGCTGGAATTTATAGTACTATGTTAAATAACAATGGTCAGAGTGGACATCACTATCTTGTTCTTCACTGTATGTAAGACCCACAGAGAACAATATTAGCTGTGGGTCTTTTATACATACCCTTTATTATTATAAGGTATGTTCCCTTTATCCCTACTTTGTTGATGTTTTTCATCAAGAATGGATGCTATATTTTGCCAGTTGCTTTTTCTGCATCTATTGAGAGGATCATATGTTTCTTATCCTTTCTTTTTAATGTGGTCTATCACATTGATTGATTTGCAAATATTGAACCATGCCTGCATCCTAGGGAAAAAAAAATATCACCCTTGATCATGGGAGATAATTCTTTTAATGTAATATTGGATTCAATTTGCTAGTATTTTGTTGAGAATTTTTGCATCCACTTTCATCAAGATATTGGCCTTTTTATAAGGTCTTTGTTTTTGAGAACTGGGGTAATATTGGCCTTGTAGAATCAGTTTGGAAGTTTTTCTTTCACTTTTAGTTTTTGGTACAGTATGAGAATAAGAAGTCTTAAATTTTCTTTAATGCCTGGTAGAATTTCCCTGGGAAGGCATCCAGCACTGGATTTTATTTTTGCCTTGGGGATTTTTAATAATTGATTCAATTCCTTTGTGGGTTATGGGTCTGTTCAAGTTTTCTATTTCTTGCTGTTTCAATTTTGGTAGCTTGTATGTTTCTAGGAATTTACCCATTTCTTCCAGATTTCCCAATTTGTTGGCATATGACTTTTATAATATTCTTATAATTGTCTTCCTGTGATGTTGGTTGTGATATATCCTCTTTCATTCATGATTTTATTTATTTGGTCCCTTTATATTTTCTTTTTGATAGGTCTGGGTAGGGGGTTATCAATTTTGCTAATTCTTCCAAAGAACTAACTCTTTGCTTTGTTGATCAGCTGGTGTTTCTATATAATGCATTTTGTTTCTATATAATGCATTTCTCCTCTAATCTTTATTATTTCCTGCTAGCCTGAGGTTTTATTTGCTATTCCTTGTCTAACACCTTTAGGTGTAAGGTTGGTTATGTATTTGAGACTTTTCTTGCTTCTTGAGCTAGGCCTTTATTGCTATATACTTCCCTCTTATGATTGCCTTTGCTGAATTCCAAAGGTTTTGGACCATCGTGTTTTCATGTTATTTCCTTCTTTCCTTTTAAAGTTTATTTATTTAGAGAGAGAAAGAAAGAGTGTGTGAGCAGAGGAGAGGCAAAGAGACAGAGGGAAACTCACAAGGACTCACACTGTCAAAGTGAAGCCTGAAAAAGGGCTCAAACCCAGGAACCACAAGATCGTGACCTGAGCCAAAACCAAGAGTTGGATGCTTAACTGAGCCACCTAGATGCCAATGTCATAATTTCATTTTCATTAGCTTCCATGTATTTTCTTTTCTTTTTTTTTCACTTTGTCTTTAACTTTCCCTTTAACCCAGTAATTCTTTAGTAGGATGTTCTTTAACCTCTATGTACTAAAAGTGTTTCAATTTTTTTTTCTTGTGGTTGACTTCAAGTTTCACATTGTGTTCTGAAAATATCCATGGTATAATGTCAATCTTTCTGTATGGCTGAGGCCGGATTTGTGACCCAATATATGATTTTTTTGGGAGAATGTTCCATGTGCATTTGTATAGAATGTGTATTCTGCTGCTTTAGGTTGAAATGCTCTGAATATTTCTGTTAAGTCCATCTGGTCCAGTGTATCATTCAAAGCCATCGTTTCCTTGTTAATCTTTTGCTTTGATGATTTGCCCATTGCTGTAAGTGGGGTGTTAAAATCTCCTACTATTGCTGTATTATTATCAGTGAGTTCCTTTATGTTTGATTGTATTGATTTATATATTTGGGATCCTCCAAGTTGGGTAATAAATATTTACAACTGTTAGATCTTCTTGTTGGATAGACCCCTTAATTATGATATTTCGCCCTTCATTTCTTGTTATAGTCTTTGGTTTAAAAACTATTTTGTCTGATATAAGTATGGCTACTCCAGCTTTCTTTTAATGTCCATTAGCATGATTGATAGATCTTTAGGTCTAAAATGAGTCTCTTGTATGCAACATATAGATGGGTCTTTTTGAAAATCCATTTTGATAA
The DNA here is from genome assembly GCA_017311185.1 of Proteles cristata cristata. NCBI lineage: Eukaryota > Metazoa > Chordata > Mammalia > Carnivora > Hyaenidae > Proteles > Proteles cristata. The sequence goes on from JAESUZ010000815.1 coordinate 2,216,369, forward strand.
CCTATGTCTTTTGGTTGGAGCCTTTTTTTCCATTTACATTTAGTGTGATTATGGATAGATACTTATTTATATATTTGCATTGTATTGTATAACCTGTAAATTCATTGTGTCTGGAGATTTTTTCTGTTCCTTTCTAGTCTTTGTTGCTTTCGGTGTTTCTTTCCCAAAGAGTACCCTTTAATATTTCTTGCAGCCTGGGTTAGTGTTCATTAATCCTTCAGTTCTTGTTTGGAAAAATCTTTATGCCTCTCTCTATTCTGAATGACAGACTTGCTGGATAAACTATGTTGGCTGCATACTTTTCCATTCAGCATGTTGAATGTATCTTTTCACTCCCTTCTGGTCTGCCAGGTTTCTGTGGAGAAATCTGCTGCTAATCTGATTTGTCTTCCATTGTAGGTTAGGAATTTCTTTTCCCTTGCTGCTTTCAGGATTCCTTCCTTTCTCTGTTTTTTTTTTTCCCCCAAACTTAATTTCAATATGTATTGGTGTTGGCTGGCTTTTGTTGATTTTCATGGCAGTTCTCTGTGCCTCCTGGATTTGGATGTTTGTTTCTTTCCCCAGAGTACGGGAGTCACTTTATGTAGTGACTTCTTGGAGTCACTGAATTCTCTAAGTCCACTTTCCTGATCCAATTGTTTTCTTTCCCTCTTCTGTTTGGCTTCATTATTTAACATAATTTTACCTTCTATATCATTTATTTACTCCTCTAATTCTTCCATCCTTGTGATCATTACATACAGTCAGTTTTGAATTTCAGATACAGCATTTTTTATTTCGGCGTGACTAGTTTCTAGGCCTTTTATGTCTGTAGTAAAAGTCTCTTTGGTTTTCTCTATGCTTTTCTCAAGCCCAGTTAGTATCCTGATGATTGTTGTTTTAAATTCTGGTTCAAGCATATTACTTATATCTATTTCGATTAGCTCCTTGGCTGTCACCTCTTGTTCTTTCCCTTGGGATAAACTCCTCCATCTTGGCATATTGTCTGGATCTCTGTCTTTTGTGTGTTAGGAAAGCCTGTGCATGGTCCTATTTCCACCAGAACTGAAGCTCTGCAGCACTCTATGATCATTAGACCTGGTACATATGGGGACAGGGGCATTGTACTGATCTTCTGGGGAAGGAACCTACTGCTGTTCTGGGACTCAATCACACTTGCCCTATTAAAAAGGCAACTGCAGAGCACAGGAGAGTGGGGCTTGGTGTAAAATCTCAGTCCTATACTGTGAAACATCCTGGATGCTAAAGTTTGCTATGCTGATGGGAGGGGTGAAACATGGCACTGGCCTGCTCTTTTCTTCAGAGAGAGGAATTTGAGCCCACTGCTGTTCAGGAAGCACCCACAGAAGAGCAAATAATCTCCCCTCTGTGTCCGAGGCTTCTGTCAGATTCCTGTCTTCATGCTGTCTGTGTCCAAGCCATCTGCTCATCTGGCTATACAGTGCTCCTGTGTTTTATCTCAGGCACACAGCTGGTTTCAAAATTCTAAATTGTAGGGACCTGGAACAGTGTGGAACCACACTGATCCTCTGGCGGAAGGTCTTGCTGGGCTGTGGCTGGTAATGATTAGTCCCAGAAAAGCAGTCATATGGCTGCAGACGGAATTTTATGGTAAAGTGTAGCAAAAGGCCAAAAAGTTGGCATTCAAGTTAGCTGCCCTCAGCTGGTGTCTCTGCCCATATGCTAATGAATGAGGCAGATCAATGGTACTCACTAGCTCTTTTATTCCCTTACAGGGCTACCTCTCCCAAATGCACTCCAAGAAGGGGACTGGTCTCTCACAGTGTGATTCAAGGGATATTCAGAACATGCTGTCCACTCCAGGCCTCACGCCTCCTTCTCCACAGGTTCACTGCTATGCCCACCAGGCTTGACCCTGGAGATGGCAGGGACTTCTAAAACAAACAAAAAATTCTAATGCAAGTGTTTTTACCAATGCCTGAAAAATTCTGAAGTTGATTTACTTTTTATTATGTTGAAAATCACATTATATGAGATCAACCATATTAACAACTTTTAAGAATATAGTACAGTAGTGTTAACTATAAGCACACCGTTGTATAGCAAATCTCTAAAACTTTTTCAGCTTGCATAAATGAAAGTCTATACACATTGCATAACAACTTTCCACAGTCCCTTCCTCTTTACTCCCAGGCAATCACATTGCTACTGTCTCTAGGAATTTGAGAGCTTTAGACAGAACTCATATGTGTGAAATTATGCAGTATTTGTCCTTCTGCAATTACCTTAATTCATTTGGCAGAATGTCTTTAAGGTTTACCTACGTTGTAGCATATGACTTACTAGTTATAAGTCTATTCTGATTTGTTATTTTCTCATGTTTCAGTCTTGGTAGATTTCTATTTCTATGAATTTATCAATTTCTTCCAAATTGTGCAATTTGCTAATATAATATTTTTATAGTAGTCTCTTATAATCCTTTTAATTTCTGTGATATCATTTGTGATGTTTTGAGTTTTTCCCCCTTAATCTAAAGAATTATCAATTTTGTTTATCTCAAAGTATAAACACTTCATTTTGCTATTTTTATACTGTTATTCTAGTACCTATTTTATTCTTGTCTGTTCTGCTCTGATGTCATTCCTTCTGCTGGTTTAGGATTAGTTTATTCTGCTATTTCTAGTTACTTGAAGTATGAGTTTTGGTTAAAAGGAGATCTTTTTTTTAATGTAGATACTTATCACCTTAAACTTTTCTCATCATACAGCTTTCCCTGCATCCCATACATTTTGGTATGTTTTGCTTTTATATATATTTTTATCTCAAGATGTCTTCTGGTTTTACTTGAGATTTCTTCTTTGGTCCATTTGTTATTCAACAATATGTTTTTTTTTTTTTTTAATTTCAACATATATGTGTATTTCCAGTTTTCCTTCCACCATTAATTTATAGTTTAGTTCCATGTGATCAGAGAATATTTTTGGTATGATTTCAATCTTAAATTTGTTAAGACATGCTTTATTATTTAATGTGATCTATCCTGGAGAATGTTGCATTATTTAAGAAGAATGTGTTTTTTGAGCTGTTGGGTAGAATACTCTATATATGTCTGTTAAGTCCCTTTGTCTACAGGTTTTTCAAGTTCTCTGTTTTCTTGCTGATCTTCTGTCTAAATGATCTATTGACTATTGAAAGGACATTGAAATCTATTATATTGTGTTCTGTCCCTCCCTTCAGTTCTGCCAATATTTATTTTACACATTTGTGTGCTTTAATCAGTAAACTTTATACTTTCATATGCTTTCATGTAGCTATTTATTACTCCTTTACTTCAACTTTAAGGACCCCTTTTGGCATTTCTCATAAGGTAGGTCCAATTGTAATGAACTCCATCAGCTTTTGTTTTATCAGAAAAAGTCTTTATTTTTCTTCTTCATTTTTAAAAGAGTTTTGTTGGATATATTCCCTTCATCCTCATCCTCTTCCTCTTCTTCCTCGTCTTCCTCCCTCTGTCATAATATCATCTTACTCTCTGCAGCCTGCTAAGTTTCTGCTGATCAATCCATGATAATCTTATGGGAGTTCCCTTGTACATCAAACATTGCTCCTCTCACACTACTTTAAAATTCTCTCATTGTTTTCACTTGCCAACTATTACAGTGTGTCTTGGTGTGTGTGGATCCCTTCAGGTTCAACTTATGTGACTATGGTTGACTTTCTGGACCTAGATGTCCTTTTCCATTTCCAAATTTTGGAAAGTTTTAGACATTTTATTTCAAATAAACTTCCTACCACTCTCTTTCATTTATTCATTCTTTCTTGTTTTTCCTCCTGCTGGAAAATCTTTAATGTGTTTATCAGTCTACTTGATAGCATCATGTAAAGTCCGTTGGTCTTTCTTCAGTCTTTATTGTTGTTGTTCCACTTATTGGATGATTTCAAGTCTTATCTTCAAGTTCACAGATTCTTTTTCCTACTTGAACAATTCTGCCAATGAACATTTCTAATAATATCTTTAGTGCAATTACTGTAATCTGTTTCAAAATTTCTTTGGTTCTTTTAAAATTTTCTATGTTGATATTCTCATTTGCATTGTTAATGCATCAAATTCTTTCTTTAAAATGTTTTCTAGTTTATTTATTTTTGAGGCAGAGAGAAACAGAGCATGAGTGGGGGAAGGGCATCGAGAGAGGGAGACAGAATCTGAAACAGGCTCCAGGCTCTGAGCTGTCAGCACAGAACCTGATGTGGGGCTCGAACCCATGAACCATGAGATCATGACCTGAGCTAAGTCAGATGCTTAACCGACTGAGCCACCCAGGCACCCCAATGCATCAAGTTCTTGAGCTCATTGTACATCTCTGATGATTACTGTGAACTTTCAAGTAATTTATTCATTTCTGTTTCATAAGGGTAGATTTATGGAGACTTTTATTTTCCTCCTTTAATTGGGCCATGTTTCTCTGAGTGTTTTATAACTTTCTGTTGAGATCTGCATATTTGAAAAACAGTACCACTCCTATTCTTTGCAGACTGTTTCATACAGGAAAATAAGTCACTCATCAGCATAGCTTGAGATACTGGGCGCCTCTGAAACATTTCTTGGGGAGAGGGAGCTTATGACTTCACCTAGGACTTCAATTTCTCTATTGAAGGGGATTACTAGTTTCTTTTTAAGGATCTCATTATCTCTTATTTCTGCTTATGTCTATGTGTGGAACTGCAAGTTCTCTGGTTCTCTAGCAGCAAGCCACACTACCCTCCCTTGTCCACCAGGCATTCATCACCATCCCAAGTCAGGCAATTCAGATATCAGTCTTTTGGGTAGTCTTCTCAGAAGTAATAAAACTGGATTATGCTCCCTTTGTCTCCCTCCAGAAGTCTCTCGTTATGCTCTTTCTCCTAATTGTGCCCAGTAGTGCTGCATATAGCAAGCCAACCCCCACTCTTCTTTGTTCTCAGCACCTCCAGGCATCCAAATTATTCCAGTTTTATCAGCACTCTGAATGAGGCAAGACAAAAACCACTCCCTTGGGAAATCCTTTAAGAAGCTGGACTGCTGGATGCATACTCTCTCCCTAAGGAAGAAATTATAAGATGGTTGTTTGCTCTCAGAAAAAGCTGTGCTGACTTGGGAAAGGGGCTGATGCAGGTAAAGCAAAATTGTTCTTACCTATTTCCATGCAGCTCTTTGTGCCCAACTTGGGTATTGCAATTTCTTATCTGAATTCTGAAATTCTCATAAAGATATTTTGGTCCAAATATCATTGTTAAATCAATATTTCTCTAGAGAGGTAAGAACTAGAACTTCCTATTCTACCATTTTGCTGACACCACTATTGGGAATTTATTTTAAAATGCTTAAAGGGATTGGCTTTATCTCCTTAGTATTTATTTATTAAAAATGACGTGTTTTTGCTGTTGTGGTGGTGGTGGTTTTGTTTACTTTTAGCTCATCCAGATAGATCTTTTGGGAATAATAATCAGTATACTTTGAAGGGCTGATTATAATATGCAACAAATATATCTTACTATTAGAATCTTTCAAACTTCATCTTGTATCACTTCCTGTCACTGATTCTATGTTGAGGATTAAGTGATCTTTGCCTATAAAAGACCTTATGAACTGTTATACCTTGTAAACTATTTTTTTATATTCTCCCTCCCAATTAGTCTCTTTCCTTATCTCTGCATATATAAATAATATTCATTTTTGAAGTTTCACATAAAATATCATTTCTTTTTCTTAAGGCTTTTCTGAGTTTTCATCAGTTGAAAGTAATCTCTTTAATCTTTAAGTTTCTATCTTGGTTGTTAATGATGTACCTCATATCACCAGAACATAAAATTTGAAAAGACAGGGATTTTGTTTTGTTTACTACTATGAACAAAAGTGTTTTAAAAAAACCTACCATATAGTAGGATGGTTGGTGATTATACTTGAATGAATAAATGCATGATTCTGGAAATTGACATAATCATGCTATGATTCTCATGTTTTCCATCTATGAAATGGAGATAATTATGGTATGTATCATTTATGATTATGACAAGAGGTAAATGGACATGAATCACTAATTTAATGTTAGTCCTGGGAGCCTGGGGTGGCTTAGTCAGTTAAGCATCTAACTTTGGCTCAGGTCATGAACTCATGGTTCATGAGTTAGAACCCTGCATTGGGCTCTGTGCTGACAGCTCAGAGCCTGGAGCCTGCTTTGGATTCAGAGTTGAATTTCAGAAAAAAAAATATTGAACTAATAGGAGGGAATGCGAAGGGAAATATAACACAACTGCACACCAAAATCATCAGTAAATGGAAATGCGTCTTAATTTTACTTTCTTATTTCTGATAATGTTTTCTACCTTCTGGTAGAATGTAGAGCTGTCTTCCTGTCTTCACATCTACTGTGGATTTCAGCATAAGCCATTAACATATTTTAGGAAACCTAGAAATGATAAGCTTTTGGGTGCTGACATTTTTTGTTTAATGAAAAATTATAAGAATATTGTAAAATGGAGTGTCACAAAATATACACACTCAATTTCATTTCCTCGTTTGGGTCATCTTTTATCCGCAACTTTTAAATTCACACACATGTATCCTTTCTCATCAAATCAAACATAGCAGTCATGCTTATATACTTGTTAACAATGATATCATCTTCCCTCACTTGCTCTCCTTTCCTTTCTCTTTCTGTGTTTCAGGTTTCAAAAATTTCCTACCTCTCAATATACCAAACTAGTTTCTGTCATTCACAGGATTCCTGAAAGCATAAAATGTCTGTGAAGAATTAAGTTGGAAGCATTTCACTGACTCCATACCTACAATACTTGATGTTAAAGATATTAAAAAAAGGAGGACTTATTCTAATTGATAATTGAATTACATTTGTTATAGTAAAAAATAAAGATCTGTAGATGAAAATGATACTATCCATCACATTCTAGACTATTTTCTTTTTATAAAAGGGGGAAAAAGGGAAATTGGAAGAAGACAACACAGGGTGGGTAACAGGTTAAGAGAAGAGGGATGTTTTAATTTTACTGTCTTATTCTTTTTTTTTTCCATAATGACTCCTCTCCCTAATCCTTACCTCCTCCTGCCAGACACTCATCCCTGTGGTATTGCACTATGCACATGTATTGGCACTGGCTGATGCACAGACTAACTATACTATACCTGTCCATAAAGCAGCTGTTTATAATTGCCCTCTCACCAGGTAACAGCCAGGGATTTTTGTTAGGGGCAGATAACTTCTACAGTTGATGCACGGATGGATAGTGCAGTTAACTAGCAACAATAATAATCATCTTCCACAGCAGGACCAGGGCTGAAATAATAGCCATTGGGAGAATTGATGTGAATATAAAGACTGCTGAGTCAAGACTGTCATGAGTATCTAACTTCATAAAATGCAAAATAGTCATCATCATCACCACCACCACCACCCAAAATATCTCAGCCTATCCTTTCCAGTGAGAGGTTACTCATTCTTGTTTCTATTGTCAATTTTTTCTTAGATACCTAAACATCTATTTACATAAAATAACAGGCTTATAACTTGATAACATCAGAGGTAACAACAAAACCTCACAACAACTGCTATCTTTGTAGAGGCACTTAAAATTCATCATGTTTATACTAATTTTAAAATAAAAATGCTTATAGTAGATTTAATTTTTAAAAATATGTACATTGTTATTTCATGAAACAGTATACATTTTGAAATTAACACTGATGATCTATTTGTAAATTATATTTAATATGTTACTGTCCTCATTATTTTGGATATCCTTTTCACAGCCTATAAAATACTACCTATGTTAATATACACACATATTTAAATTATAAACGTAGAAGGGCTTTTCAATCTTTGAGGAATGAGCACAAAATAAAAGGTATTTACAATGACTTTTCATGTGTCTCAGGATCAGTGACTTATATTACCTGTATTTTAAAACAAAGAAAAAAACATGCAATTCAATCAAAAGACATAATTTCTACAGACACTAGCTGCACGACTGCGGTCAGGTGGGTTGATGATACACTAGAATGAAAGCAGCAGAATCTAAGTTTGATGAGCTATCCATCACAGGCCTTCATCTTATTAAATACTTCCATGGCACCTAACTTTGGGGCAGTTTTAGTCTTTAAGATCCATGACTCTAATAGACTGGGCTTTCTGAATTTCCATTACTATATCCATTCAATTCAGAAAGAAAATCTGAGTAGGTGAAATTAAAACTAATTGGAATGCATGTTTTATATATTGTATTCCTTTCTGATTTTTAGTGAAGTACTTAGCAGTTCCCATCATTTTCATTCCTTCAGTTATAGAAGAGCATTAATCATTAATATTATGCTTGACTATAAGTCTCGCTATAACAGTGTTCTACAGGCCAGGAGTCAGTATAAAGCCAGAACTGTCATGAACATAGTGAATCATTATATGAATTTGTCAATATTTTATTCAGTATAAATTTTTATGACATTAGCCCTTGGACAACCTTGTAGTAGGTTTCAGTGAATCTGATTTGCTTGGAAAATTACAGAAATAAGAAATTGCAGTGCTGTTTTTTCAAATAAGCATGAAAATTTCTTACATGTGAAAAATAGATTTTAGAAAAATGACATTCATTTTGAGTATTCTGAAGTATATGAAATAACCAAGCACCCGTTTGGGCCCATATCCTTATTCTAGTCTCATAAAAATATACCAGCAAAGCTTTTTTTGCAATGACAAAGAAAGAATAATATACCTCAATGATTGATAAAATTTCTGTTTGGAAACAATAACCTCAGGCTGGCAGGGAGAAGTTGGAAAGTGATTTTTCACCTCTTTCTTTTTCTTCCAATCATCATTTGCACATTTCATTTAGACGGGCAAGTACTTTCACATCATTTTGTTTTTGTTTTTCCATTTATATATTTATTTAGTAAATTACCTGAGGATCAGAAATAATGACAGCAGAAACAAAGATAATCTGATTTATATAGAATGTTTCCAGTATTTTATTTCCTTATTAAATGTCATGCAAAGAATATTTATTAATGCAAAAATTTTTATTCTAAAATTATTTACCTTGGTCAATGTCAGAAACTTAGGCATTATAATCTAAAAAATAATCTAATTATATTTTTAAGTTTCAGAATATAAATATTCTATGTTATATTTATGTATAAATTTGAACAAATGTCCAATAAATTAATATTTAAAGAATTTAAGAATGATAGTATGATGGAATGATTATAAGGCAAGTCACAAAAACTCATTTTAACCAACAGATCAATAAAAGGCCAAACTAAATAATAAGGCAAAATGGCCAAAATGTGTTTGACAAGAATGTAACATAATGATGCTTACAATTATTGATTTGACTGTTCTGGTAGATTTCAAAGTCCATTGTAAAACTGTGATATTGATTAAATCAATGCTCAAAAATACCCCTACTGTTTCTGTAATATTGTGAAATGTGGTAATACCCTCCAACACTTGTCCACAAATATGCTTAATAAAATATGTTTCATATTTTGTGTGCATGTATTAACATACAAAGTTTTAATTAATATGTGAATTATTCTCAACTGTTTTTTTTCTCTCTTATCTGTTTATTTGGTTATCTATGAAATTAACCAAGCCCAAAAATTGTTACCATTTGAAAAATTTTCTTTACTTTAAAATAAATGGCTGGGGGGACCTGGGTGGCTCAGCCGGTTAAGCGGCCGACTTTGGTTCAGGACATGATCTCACAGTTCGTGGGTTCGAGCCCTGCATCAGGCTCTGTGCTGACAGCTCAGAGCCTGGAGCCTGCTTTGGACTCTGAGTCTCCCCCTGTCTCTGACCCTCCCCCACTCATACTTGTCTCTCTCTCTCTCTCAAAACTAAATAAACATTGTTAAAAAATTAATAAAATAGTAAAATAAAATAAATGGCTAAAATAAACATTTTTTTTTTGCTATCATTAGTACGTCCCTCTTGATAGAAAAGCTTTAAAATATTTTATTTCAATGATGGTACACAAAAGTGAGGAAGGAAGGCATAATGTGAATGAAAATGAAATACTCAGTGTTTTTTATTTTAAACTTTTAAAATTTAAGAATCTTCACTATTAGTAACGGTATAAGATATTTCAGAAAAGTTACAGAGTACATACCCCCATCCCTGCCAGCCAAACACATGCAAACCTCAGGATGCTATCACTGTAGTAACACTATTAACATCTTCATTATTTTTAGTGCATTGCTTTTTTACATGTTAGAATCATAATGCCAACTCATTTTCTTTTCCGACTATTATCAAAATGATTTATTTCTTTACTATGTGGAAATAAATTAAGTAGCTTACTGGTTGAATCTGTTTCCTTTATAGCATTCTGATTGAATTGTGATGATTACTTCAATTGGACTTTATGTAATCCATCTGGAGTTTTGCAAAATCATGTTATTGTTCATCTCCTGAGACCAAACTTACCCTTTGATAAATCAAAACAATAAAGGTAATACAATGACTTTTAAAACTCAATGCAGAGCCCATTCTATCATAGGCTTCACAGGCTTAGCTTAGATCCCGGGAGATTTTGGTTTGCCCCAGAGTTATCTTCCATTTCCGTTCTATATAGAGAGACAAAAACATTGACATGACATTCTACCAACAAGTTATGGATCTGAGGTTTTCTCATACTTTTTTCCATTTATTATTCTGATTATTTAGATGTTTATAGCTGCCTTTGCTCAACAATTAAAACAAAAACAACAACAATGAAAACAAAAGTGTACACTACTCTCTTCCAAAAATACTCACATATTAATGAGTCTGGATTAAACTAGAGTTTGTTTCTGCTCCATGAACTAGTGATTTTATATTTGGTTTACTGATACATATTCTAAACTGTGACCTCTGGGCTGATCTGGGAATTCTCAGCAGGGCTGACAGATGATTGGTGTTATTTTGGCACACTTAATTCGCATTCACTTTTACATCTAAGAGACTGGCTTTTTTTTTTTTTTTAACTATACAAAGTAAAATTAGTATAGAGACATGTGAGAACAATTCTTGGGTGTTCCAAGTGAGTTGGGTAAAATGAGAAATAGCCAGACTGTTGAATTGGCAGCAACTTTGGCTGTTTCTGCCCAATAATTTCTGCTTCCTTAAACAATGAAAAAGAATCAGACTTTTAAAAATTCAATTTTTACTGAAAAATACTATCCCATTAGTTCTTATTTATGAACCAGGAATGTATATTTTATATATTCTACACATACTATTTTCTACTGGCAATCTTAAGTAATAAAAGCAATAAAACACAAAAAAATAGGTAATTAAATATCAAGTGATTTGGCATGATACTCCAATGATATAAACTTATTAGAAGCTAATACAAAATCTAGCTTGATCATTTTGGGAAGGAAATGATATCTTATTTTTACATAAAAAATTTAATGTTTCTTTTTGAGGCGGGGAGAGAAAGAGGGAGGGAGGGAGGCAGAGGGGGAGAGAGGGAGGAGAGAGAGACAGACAGAGAGAGAGACAGAGCATGAGGAGGGAAGGGGCAGAGTGAGAGGGAGACACAGAATCTGAAACAGCCTCCAGGCTCTGAGCTGTCAGCACAGAGCCTGATGTGGGGTGTGAACTGACAAACTGTGAGATCAGGACCAGAGCTGAAGTCAGATGCTTAACTGACTAAGCCATCAGGTGCCCCAGGAAATTATTTATTAAGCTTTAATTAGGTGAAAGGGGCAGAATCCTATAAATACTAAAGTAAGTAAAATTGTAGAATTTGGTAAAATGAAGTAAGAGTATCAAGGAAAATGGCTGAACTTGGGCAACCATTCTATCAGTCTGTGTGAGCCCCTTTGATATTTCACTTCTGCCTCTTTCTCATTTGCTTCATTCTTCTCTCTTTGCAGATTAAGTTTTTCTGTGTAGAAGCCTATTGCCTATAACCCTGCCTAAAATTCACATATCTAAGTTCAAGAGAGTAATTGCACAAAGTACACAAATGGGAAAAAGAAAAGAAAAAAAATACTATCCAGACAGTATTTACCACAGGTTTCTGAAAATAAATACCCTAGAGCTTGCTAAGTGGTGTAATGAATAAAGTCCAGTCTTTTCTGTATTTCTGTAGTAGATGCTCAAGTTTTAATTAATGTTCAAGATCTCTTGTAAAATGAAGACAATATTTATTTATCAAGAATTAAAATAGAAGCAGGTGCAATTTTGTGGTAGAGGAAGACCCTGAACTTACTTGCACCCACCCCCCTCCCCGAGACACAAAATCTACACCTAGTATAAACTAATTCTTCTTGAAGAAGAACTGAGGAATGACTGAACAGCTTTTCAACAACAAAGGATAGAAGGACTACATGGAGACTGGTAGGAGAGAAAGAAATCAATAACAATGAGAACTCTATTTCTGGTGTGATGACTCTAAGTACAAAGGGATATCACTGAGGGTATACCCCCTTGACCTGTGCCCACTCCATTGCTAGACAATCCATGAAGGCTGAGCCAATGAGCGTTCTATGGGACACCTCTGGATCATGCCGGTTCCACATCTAGTCACCTACCAAGGCAATCCCAGCATGGGATCTTCCCTGCCCATGCCCAATACAGCTTCACTGATCTGTCAAAGCATCCAGACAGACATAGTCTATATATGGGATATTCCTACACAAGAACTCTTATTTAAAATTGAAGAGGAAGTTGTTCTATAAAATTCAATCTAGTCACCTACCAAGGCAATCCCAGCATGGGATCTTCCCTGCCCATGCCCAATACAGCTTCACTGATCTGTCAAAGCATCCAGACAGACATAGTCTATATATGGGATATTCCTACACAAGAACTCTTATTTAAAATTGAAGAGGAAGTTGTTCTATAAAATTCATAAAAAAATAAAAAAGAAAGTAAAACAAAATAAGGAGACAATGGAATGTGTTTCAAATGAAAAAAAAAGATAAAACCCCAGAAAAAAAACAAAACAAAACAAGAAACACTGATAAAACAGAGATAAGAATTCAAAGTAATTGTCATAAAGATGCTCACCAAATTCAGGAGAAAAATGAAGGAATATTTTGAGAAATTTTAACAAAATGTCAAAAATATAAGAAAGAAACAATCAGAGATAAAAACAAAAATATGCTATAGGGAAATCCATAGATTAGATGATACAGAAGAATGGATCAGTGATCTGGAAGACAGAGTAGTGGAAATCACCCATTCAGAACAGTATAAAGAAAAATAAATGGACAGGGAAGAAAATAAGGAAGATACTTGTGTCAGGGACCTCTGAGACAACATCAAGCATACTAAAATCTATATTAGAGAGACCAAGAAGGAGAACAGAGAGATAAAGAGCCAGAAAACATTATTTGAAGGAATAATAGTTGACACAGTCCCTAAATTGGGGCAGGAAACAGACATCCATATCAAGGAAGCATAGAACCCCGAACAAAATGAACCTATAGAGATCCATGCCAATGCACATTATAATTAAAATGGCAAAAGGTAAAGATATTTATTATGTTAAAAGTAGCAAGAGAAAAGCAAATAGTCACATACAAAGAAAAGTCCGTAAGACTGTTAGCTGATTTTTTAATAGAAACTTTGCAGACAGGAAGTAGTGGCAAGATATATTTAAAGTGTTGGAAGGGAAAAATCTTACAACTCCAAATATCTCTAACTGGCAAAAATTATTTAGAATTGAAATAAGGATAAAGTTTCTCAGAAAAGAAAAAAAACAACTAAAAATGTTAGCCACCATTAAACTATCTTTAAAAGCAATGTTAAAGAGTATTAAGTGGAAATGTATGAAATAGAAATAAAATATAGAACAATCCTTTTTTGTGGTCAAATTGAATCTTTTATTCAATTTGTTCAAATAACCATCTTTTAGCTTCATTCATGTGCTCTATTGGATTTCTACTGTCTTATTTCATTGATTCACTCTCTAGTCTATATAATTTCCTTCTTTCTGCTAGTTTTTGGTTTGGTTTTCTATTCTTTTCCAGTGTCTACTGTCAATTTTTGCTGAGTATTAGACTGTTAGTTAATTTTTTATGCGTTTTATTTATTTCTGAGATTGAGAGAGAGAGAGAGAGAGAGAGAGAGAGCGCGAACATGAACAGGGGAGGGTCAGAGAGAGAGGGAGGTAAGAATCTAAAACAGCATTCAGGCTCTGAGCTAGCTGTCAGCACAGAGTCCGATGCAGGGCTCGAACCCATGAACAGTAAGATCATGACCTGAGCCAAAGTTGGACACTTAACCGACTAAGCCACCCAGGCACTCCCTGTTGGTTAATTTTTAATTGTCCGCATTTTGAATGGGTCATTCTACTGCATTCTGTCCTTGATTGTTTCTGATAAGTCAGCTATTATTTTTGGGGGGTTCTCTCTTATATGATGAGAGGCTTTCCTGTTACTGCTTTCAATGTTTTCTCTATATATCTGGCTTCCAATATTTTGACTATTATGTGTCTGGGTATGAATTGCTTTGCATGTACTTCTACTTGAAACATATCATCAAGTTTGCTAACATTTTCATCTGTCATCTCAAATCTATGCTTGAGCCCTTTTAGTGAATTTTACATTTTGGTTTTTCTACTTTCCAATCCAGATTTTGTATTTTTTAATAATTCAATTTATTTACTTATTATTCTCTATTTGATAAGATATTGTTAAATAGCTTCTTTTAATTCTTTAAGCATTGATTCATCTATGTCTTTAAGCATATTTATAATAACCTATCTTGAGTAAAACTCTAGATTCCTTCAAAGGTGGTTTTTATTGGTGTGTGTGTGTGTGTGTGCACGCGCATGCGTGCGCATGAGACATTTTCCTGTTTTTTTTTTTTTTTTTTTGCATAAAACACAAATACTTTTGGCTGAAAAGTGCACATTATAGATATTGTAATAATTCTGCATGTTAATCCCCACTGGTGGCTTTTGCTGCTGTTTGCTTGTGCATTTGTGCATTTTGTGATTTGTCTGAATTAATTATTCAAAGCCTGTGTCTGTAGTTTGAAACATTTGATGTCCCCAATCAGGTTTTCCCCCATATTCATTTTTTTCTCTTTTAGCATTAGTACTTAGGGGTTACTCCTAGATCAGGGGAAGACACTTACTTATTGGTCAAAGGTTGTGCTTCATTCCCCCTGGCGGTAAGACTTTCACACATTATCACTGTATACACATATTAGCTTAGAGCTGCTATCACAGGTCACAGTGTCCCCCTGCCCCCCATGTTCAGCCAAGGACTAGTAGCTTTGGAGTTTCTTCTCAGATTACTCCTGAGAGTATGCAGTATAGGGCATGCAGTCTTAGAGACTGCTAAATTGACTATGATTTTATTTTTAAGGCTGACTTCCATGGGCTTGCCCCTGGGTCACAGTAGTTCATTGATCAGTTAGTGTTTGTCAAGAGGTTGTTTAAGCCCGTTGTGGCAGTGAAGCATTCACCCTGTATTCATGGCTCTGTGTGTGGTTTTGAGAATGCTTTCAAGTCCTGTTTTGATTGCTTCTGAGTGTAATTCATGAGTGCTGTTAATGCATATGCACAACCTTCCCTGATCTCCAAAGTTGACTGTTATCACAGGAAGTCTTTTATGTGATCTCTTTACCTGACTCTATTAAACTTCTGGCTGCTGTTTCCCTTGGAACTGTAAACTTCCTCTTAATTGCTATCAAGTCTCCATTTTTCTTATTTTTCTCCTGATAAAGACTTTTAAGATTTATTTGTAACTAACTTTCAAATATGCAATACAATATTACTAACTATAGTTACCATACTCTATAATACATCCCTATCATTTATTTTATGAATCCCTTTTAGTTATGTCATTTATTCCTAAATCCTTCCCACCACCACTTCTGACAATTCCCAATCTGTTCCCTATATCTATGACATTGTTTTTGTTTTTTTAAATTCCACATTTAAGTGGGATCATATTTTATCTGTTTTTCTCTGACTTGTTTCATGTAGCATAAGCCCACAAGCTCCAATGATGTTGTTGCAAGTGGCAAGAATTCCTTTTTTTTTTTTTTTTTGGCTGAATATACACAGACATACACATTATATCTTTAGTCATCCGTCTATTGATGGACACTTAGATTGTTCTCGACAAATTCCTTAGGCATGGAATTCTCTTCACTCTGTGAACTCACTCTAAAACATCAGTCCCCTTCAGTGGAGCTGTAGACATACTTATCCTATGACCTATCTTTCCCCTTGCTACACACACCAAAATCACTGCACTGGTGCTAGGGGTGGGGTCGTTTTTCACTGCCACCCTTCCCCATGAGTGAGCACAAGGAACAGGCTGGTTGGCATACAATTGTGCTGGCCTAGCCCTCCTGGTTTGGTATTCCTACCACATGAAAAAGGTTGGGCAGGGAGATAAGGCCTTCAACATACTTGGCATAATGTAGCTTCTACGCTATGAGTAAGGGGTGGGTAGAGGGGAAAAGAACTAGCCCTGGCCATCCATATCTTCCTCTAATGGAGCTTCTGAAACATGCTGTGTGGGATGAGACACTGTGGTAAACCAGTGGCCCCATCTAGAAGATGGGAAGAGAAGGAGACTCCATCTTCTTGACTGCACATGTGTGAGTACAGCTTCTATAACAGGGAGCTAAAGGAATGGGAAGGATGGTGGTAAGAAAGTGGATCATGACTTAAATGTCAAAACTTCCTGCTGTTCTTTCAGAGAATTAGGTTTTCCTGAATGAATTTTTTTTTATCTGCTTAACACTATTAGGACAACTTCCAGAGACTTCCAATTACTGGATTAAAAAAAAAAACATTCTATCTGTTAAATTGTTATTATCTCGGGGAGAGGGGCTGCCTAGTTCCTTCAGAAGTCCTTCTGTAGTAAGCATATTTTTTTAATCTACTGTACTTTTATTATTTTACTTCAATTATGAAACTACTTTGACAATTAGTAGCAGAAATATTTACTGTATGGGAGAAGTTTATGATTAGATTTTGCTGATAAAAGTTTTAGCTTTTTAAGGAGCACTTTGGGCTAATAGAAAAAAAAAAGTAAACCGCATCTACTGGCAGCCTTTTATATTGAATAATTTACATTAGTAACTAAAACTACACACATAGTTCTTATCAGAACATGGCATCTGTCTTTTCAGACAATGAAAAGCACCTTTTGGATGAGGATAATATACTGTGCTGCATCACTGAGTTTCTCATCTTGGCACTTCTGTAAATCTAATTATGAGATATATGCAGCAGTTGCTAACTCCCATTAATGGAAATGGATGCATCAATGACCCCCATTTTACTGAGCCTAAATAAACTAATACTCTATCTCTAAAGCACACCCAAGCTATTTAAACCTTTCTCCCCCAGCTAAGCATAAGAACAGTAAATTATCATAAATCAAAGTTCACTGATGTATATATGACAATAGAAGTAAATTATTAATGTATGAATATTCTCATTCTTTCTCTCCCCCCGAAACTCTCTCTGCTAAAGAAGGCTTGTAAAACATTTTGCTCAGGGTGTTTTATATTTCAGAATCAGGAGGAATTGTTGGACTGGTGGGCAAAGGACTTGTGGCTGCGGGAGAAGGAGGTGTCAGGAGAATTTCAAAGGGATTAGTGAGGAACTGGCTGGCTCTTTGAATTGGAGAAAGGGGATGAAGAAAGGAGAGAAAAGACAGTAGAAATTTAGTGTTTCTATGGCTTAAAAATCTCACATGGTAAACAAGAACTATATGTAAAGAACTTTTATTGCTTTGAAATTGCTGTTTGGTCAAAAGAATACATTTATTTGACCATAATTTTATTCTTATTCTGAATCATTTTACTCAATGCTTTCAACATATTTCCAAATATAACAATTTAATGCACATTGTTAATAATATGAGTTTAATTTAATAAAAATACATTCTAAGGAAACACCTTACAAGCTACAATATTTTTCAGACTACATTGGTGATAAGAATTGTCGTGAGAAACAAAATCAACATTGTTTTGTTGACATCTTAGTTAAATGTATCGTATATTTTATGGTCACAGCATATTCAAGTCAAAGTGGGGGAGGAAATGTACCCCATGCCAAGGACATTTAAATTGCTGAACAATCCTTTTATCAATTTTTATATTCAAACTACATGGATAGTTGACTATTTAGAATTTACATTAAGTATACTTAATAATTTTACATTTGAAATCCAAGTAATTATTTACATATTATAGAGTATTCTCTGACTTTTATACATCATGCATAAAATTTTCACCATAGGGATTCTGGGTGGCAGGGGTGCATTGATTATATAACATTTGGAAGTGAAGTATCTAAATTAAACTCTTTTCCACAGCATGTAGATATTTCCAAATTAACATTTAAATGTAGATTTTTAATCTTGAGGTAGGCAACTTCCTTCTGTATTTATGGTGCATATTGTGAAGGGTTTAGATTAAGATAGTTGATTTCTTAAGTCAACACTAGAGTCCCTTCATCTATGTTTCCACAGTATCTTTTGTACACATGTTTTACTATAGTGGACTTTATGTGTGTCTCTGTATGGTGTGCATATGTGTTGGAACATAGCAATCACCTGGTATGTGTTAAGGGAATACATGAGTGTATGAATGAATGAGTGAACAAATGAATGAATATCTGAATAATTCTAACTAGAGTGTGTCCTATTTACCTGCAGATCTGGGGTTAGTACATATCCAATCATCGTTTTTAATTATACAAATGCCTGCCACTTATTAGAATGCCCTCATGCCTTCTATTTCTTTCATTCTCTTGGTGGAAGGTTTCTAGAGGATAGCAATGGGTTAGGGAAGATCAGCTAGAAGGGGAGTGGGTGGGCCTTAAGTATGGGACAGGTTCAACATTTAGTACAGACCAATAATAGGGGTTCAACCAGAGGTACAGAAATCTCAGAGATAGAAGATAAGATCAACTCTGGGCCAAGAACCAGAAGCAGCAGTCAGATCACCATGAGATGCCAGGACTGCACACAAATGAGAGCCAAGGATTTAAATTGAGTTGAGAAAAAGGAAGAGGCATTAAGAATAACAGCAACTACATCTAGCCTTGTAGTATAATTAAAGTTGGAAGGTAAGATTTTAGTTACACAGACAAGCAAAGTGCCCAGTCAATAACTTTTGTATGTGTACTTCATATCTTAAAGAGAGCGTATTCTAGCATGAATGATAGGATTTAAAAAGGTCTTCCTGAATTTGTGCTAATAGCATTCAATCTCCTGAGTTGAATTATATGAACAAAACAGTATTTTTGTAATATTTGGAACATGGAATTTAGAATTTCAACCATTTAATATAATCTTCATAAAATTCTACAAACCTGAACAAAACAACCCAAACAACAACATAATCTAATTTTAAAATGTTGTGATTTCTAAATGTTTGGCCATATGGAAACAAAGTGGATTTCTTCTTACAACTTCATTTTCTTTTTGGCTATGAAATAATTTATTACGGGCTACATGAAGACATATTAAATTTTAAACAGTGTATGTGCTTTAGCACAAACTTTCCACATTTTTTTTTCCTTTATCAGTTTTCTTGGATTTACCAAAGCAACAAAAAGGAAGCTTTAAAGTCACTTGTTTCTGAAGTTAAATTATTTGTCTTAAAACTCTGGCATATAGCCTTTAAGATTCCATTTTAGAACTAGAAGCAATAAGTATATTCAAAGCAAATTAATCACTTTTATAAATAACTAATTTAAAATAATTTTATACAAGAATTATATTTAATGACCCATAACACCATAACAATTGCTCTGTGGAATTATATATTTTTCTCTAATTATTCAGTAACTGAATGGCTCACTCTTAAATCAATGCCAATGTTCAACAGATCAATAAAAACATGCACAATCTGTTGCTCAAGCTCAGATCACAATATAGGTAGAACTAATCAGTGCAAGGAGTTGCCAGTTAATTAAGCTCTTTTTCTATGTTCAATCTTCTATAAACAAATAAATAACACAAAACAAAACAAAAAACCACCAAACTAAATGAAACAAAAACAAGACAGGAAATGTATTATTTAAAGGGAAAAAGGGAAAAATTACTTTAATACTGAATATCAAAACTATATCCACATAGTAAAGTAGGACCTTTAAAAAATGGAAGTCTGAGTAAATAAAGCATTTTAATCAGCAACCTAAATCTGTGCTTCAATACAAAATGTGCCCAGAGAGGTCTAAAAATTATTCTGTAGGAGTTTCTGTTTATATTAAACCAATGAGTTAACTTAGGCTGCAGTTTTATGACAACCTAGATATAACTGACTGGGAGAAAAACATCAGGATATGATCTTAGATCACTGATTGATTTCTTAGATCTTTCAAGTGTCCAGTGATTTAGCCTGAACATCCCTATCTCCTTATTCAAGTTCTAGAACTACCATCTGTAAAAACTTTCAACCTGTCTCATGATAATTAGACTTACTTTTATAGTCTTCAGTTTCCATATACCAGAGGCCAAGATGTATTTCTTACTGTGTGATAGAAGAAAATTAATCAGAAATATTTATAGTCATCAAAGGTGCGATTTCACACACCCAGACTCACAGTCTTGGAGAATAGTCATTATGAACATAAAGGAGAGGTGATGGCACTAAAAAGAAATCAGAATGCCACCCCTGACTTCTCCATAGGGAACTCACGCGAGTCAGACACTTTTCTCAACACCACCTTAACAGGACAAGTCCATTTTCAATAATACCTTGTTTGCAGAGTGTGTTGAAAATTAGAGGTCCCATCACATATAATATTTGTCACTGAAATCCTTCCTTGTGGCATGAGGATTTAGTACCACTTTGCAATGAGACAAAGCTAGATTAGTGACGTGAGCATAGTCACACAGTGACAAGGCAGGCTCTCCACCCAGACCATCTTTCCTGCTCTAGGGGCTTTACAGAAATGATTTATTCTTATTTAGATATCTCACTATCAAGAGAAGACTGTCATTCTGCAGTACCTCATATCTTCTCATGTCTCTGGAGGTCCTCAGTCTGCCAGCATCCAAGTTCACTGCCTCTCAATGGGCCACCAGTTTGGAAAATGGCTGCATCCCTGCCTTGCCCTGCAGTCACTTCTGGTGAAGCACGGTCAGGGTCAGCTGTCTGTTTGTGGTAGTGATCCTCCTGGGCAACAGCAGCAACCCCATGACCCTGTTCAAGAGCTTTTGCTTTACTGCCTGCCCTATTAATACACTTGAACTAAACCTCCATCTGGATTAATAAGAGCATTGGGTTTTCCTGTTTTCTTTCATCACAAATCTGTAACAATAAAGAGAGCCATTTAAGGAATGTGTTGTGTACATACATCTCTTGATTTTTGTGAAGATTTAGGTTTAAGTTTAACAGATTGCAGTGACACTTCTCAAAGTGGGATATGTTGTCAAAACTAAGGAAGAAAACACTTTTGATGATCAAAACTAAGGAAAATTGGATCCTACAGGGTTACTGTTAGATACTGTATTATGCACTGCATAATGTTTAACAGCCAACCCTCCCCCACCCCCAACACACACACACAAGAAAAATTTATCTGGACAACAACATTAATAGTGTGAGGGTGAAGAACGCTGATTTTTGAAAATATCTGCTTGTCATCATTACTGGCTTTCTATTTCATTGCTATATAATCTCAGATAATTTCAAAGTACATTCAAACCTCAAATGCCAGGAGACCAACTAATCAGGGTCTTAGCTTTACTAAAAATATTTCTCTGCTTTATACTTAAAAAAGGACATATAACATTTAAAAAAGCTCACTTCAGCAAGTTTGATTTAAAAAGTAGTCCAATGCCTAATCATTCCTAGCCTTTACACAATATACATCTGCAGTCTTCTATAATGGGAACTGGTGCATAGAATAATTAACCTGAGATACTTCAAGAGAATCAGTTAACAAGGGGAGAGTCACTTTTAGCAGTGCAGTCTAATTATGAAAACAGGGACACTGAACATTATAGCCTAGAAAGATTTTCAATAATGCAATCTGAAACAAACGTGATTTTTCTTAGTTAACTGTGTTAACCAGAGAAATCAATTTGTCAGAGCATCCAATTCCTGCTAAGCAAAGTTTTCAATTATTTTCTATGACATTTAATCCATAAATTTTATCTCAGCATAAGTAAAATTCATAGTGTCAAAAGAGCTCTTAAAGCATCATCCAGGAACAATTATCCCCCTTTGCAGGTACATGGGAGTCTGTCTAAATTTTGAATATCTTTGGAGAAAGACAGTGCAAAATCCTCTATTAGTTTACTGCTTCTAATCATAACTTCCACTGAAAGAGTGGAAATGCTTTTCCTTTCTTATTTTCAAATTGTACACTTTATAAAGCTGAGAATGAGAAACTGACTGCATTGCTGTACAATATGATCCTTTTTATAAAATCCTATGTAGAAAGTAAATATTTCATATATATACCAAATAGCGATCAAAATACATGTACAAGGGGCTAAAATTAAGGTTTTTCACAGATCTTACTTTTTTCAAAAGATTTTTATAGCATAATAGATAAAACTAAAGAATGAAAATTCATTGTCAGAACAATGGAAAAATATGCTTCTGTTTCTGAAGGTTCTGTATGTTTAATCTTCACACACTAAAAAGTTTTAATCTTTATATTTCTATAGGAAATTTTAGGCCTTTTAAACAAGTGTGAATTTTGAAAGCACCTAATTTACCAAACAAATCTGCTAACCTTTCCTTAGAGCAATATGCTTACTACATTATGATCTTTGTTAATGAAGACCTGTGGCTTTAAATGACATATCTCAGATAACATTTATATGGTAATTGACCAAACTATGTGAAATCATCTTTTCCTTAATTTTAACAGCAATTATGTATTTTTGTTTAAATCAAGTACTATGTTAACTGGTAAGATGTGATCTTTTTTTCTTATTCCCACAGAGGGAAAGATAAACAAAAGTGTATTTATTGCAACTCATCTACTCTATAAAGTGCATTGTTGGTTGTCATATGAAGCTCACCATTGTATAGAAAATTTATGACATTTTCCAGCATATAATTTCAATTATAATGCTATGACTACTGAAATTAGCATATGGGAAAAAGCCTGCAAATGTGAATAATTTTTAGAATATAAAAATACAATTAAATATTTTACCATGATAGAAAAATGCCCTTGAAATTGGTGTTTGATGAAAACTGACTCCCTCAAACGTTGTATCTCTTTGTATGTGATTTCATTGGCATTTGGTGTTCCCTTTTCCCCAGTTTCTCCCTAACTTTATCTTGTCCTTCCTATCATTTTCCCATGGTACTGACTGGAGAAGTCTGAAAGAATAGAGATCCTTTGAACAAGATATATGAAGACAACAAGATGATTATGACAGAAGGAAGGAGTTAACTTAGGTAAATAGACATGCATTTATGGAAATATCACACACATAGAATCATTTTTGGTAAAAATCATGGATTTTCTTTCACGTTAAACACAGTAATAATATTTGCTATTAAGATATGGACAGATGTACACTACTTTTTTTCTGGAGAGGATATGATCATTTCCCTAGTTTAAACCAATATTTATCAAATGTACTATGGAAGTTTGGGACCAAATACTTCTTTTTTGTTAAGGTGTTCTACATTTTGTAGGATGTTCAGCAGGATTCCTGCCCTCTATCCACTAGATGCTAATTGTATCTGTCCAAACATGACACACAAAAGTATCTCCAGATATTGCCAAATATTCTCTGGGTGGCACAATCACCCAGTTGAGTACCATTGGTTTAAATAGCTATATCAAGATCCAAATTAATTTATTTTTAAAAAGAGAGGAGGAGGAGAGAGAAAAGGGGGAAGAGAAGGAGAGGAAAGAATAAGAGAGTTAGGTAGCCCCAGAAAGAAAAATCTTATGATCAGTGCACTGTATACTTTGTCTACTGTTTTCATTTTTATCATTTTTTGACTAACACATTTAATTACTTCTGGATCCCAAACAAGTTAATAGTTCATTAGAGCATAAGTTCTGGAGTCCAGCTAAGGATAAAATTCTAGTTCCAACATATGCCAGTTTTGTAACTCTTTAATTTGGGGAAATATATTTAAACTCTCCAATCCTCAGTTTCCTCATTTGTAACTAGATTATAATAGTATTAGTATATAGAATTTCTGTGTTTATAAATGAGTTAATGTATATAAAGTACTTAGTAAAATGTAGAATAAACTCAAAACTCTTTCTTACATATATATCATCATCATCAACTTCACCATTAATGAATCAGAATCTTATGTTTAAAGATGAATAGGTTATATTTTTAAATGAATATACATAATTAGGGAGAATATTATAATGATTAAAGATGTTTTCTAAATATTACTAAGAATAATATTTCTTTAACTCTAACAGACCTATAACATTAATTTGCAGTTTTTAATGTATCCATTTAAATCAATTTTAATTTACATTTAACTGAATTTGTGGGGGGTAGTGTGAAAACGAAATTGGGTCCACTTCCCTTAAAAATAGTTTTTAAACCTAAGTTTTTTTTTCTTGTTATATACAATATGTTAACTCTAGGACTCAGCTCTCAAATAAGACATCTTTTAGCGATGACAGTAATGGTCTAGGTTAAAAGTACTAACGTGTTTACAAACTATTCTGTATTTCAACAAAACATGTTCCTACTAATAGTTTAAAATTGCTTTAACACAATGTTTACTTGGCCCTCACAATCCATGCAAATGCATTTCTAAAATAGTCTAAATATTCTCCAGCAAGAATCTAATACTTGCAGAGTGTATCCTGATTGTGTGCATGTTTGAAACATTAACCCATTTCTCATTCCTTAAACAGAATACAATCTGTAATCTTTAAATCAGAGAAATTTTTATCAATAAAGTGCTCTAAATTTTTACTCTTAGTGAACCAGGAGTATTTTCTTAGAAATTAAACACTGAGAAACATTATTTTTACTTGGAGCAGAGACAGATTATTTATATTACATAATAATCCACACTAAAACAGTAGATGTAAAGCTACCTTGGCAATTATATAGATATAAATACACAAATTAATTTAGAAAATATATGTTGAATGCCTATTATATGTTAGTATCCTAGACATTTGTGGATACTACACGGAACAACAACAAACAGTCCTGTGAAATTCATCTATATAATTATACCTACTGGGTGAAATTTCTCTTTTATTTTCTTCCTGGAAGAGATTACAAGCTATGAAAAGTGCTGGCCACAAAGTGAAGGTCTCTTTTTATATAAATTGCATACTTGATACCTTTGATTATCTCCTAGTATTTTATGCTTGATGTAAAAAAATACATGTCCATAGTTAATCTTTTGTCAAAAGAAAATTGTTTCTTATTTTGCCAAAATTAATTTTAAAACAACTCAAAAAATTCCAAATTCCAAAGCAATCTCAAGTACAACTGTTGTAGAGATGGTAGGGACACAAAGGTAATGAGTTCAGTTTTCCTCAATGACTCTTGGGTAAATTAGCCAAGTTAAACTGAAACATTTACCTTCTATTAATCCCTTTAATAACTATTTATGAAATTTTGCTTTTGTGATAATTTAAATAGTTGTGTGGAAAAAAAAAGAAAATGAGTGTATACATAACTATGTAATTCAATACCATGATGCAAGGCTGCACAAAGTTAAAAGAAAAAAAAAAGGATGGATTCACTTTGAGTGTGTAGATAACTACAATATTCTTCAAACAAATTAAGAAGGCTGGAAAGAAAGGGCAAGAATTGTAGAGCACCTTTGGATACTTCTCCAAATTGGTAAGCAATCTAAGGAAAATGCCTATATTTGTAACACACATCCAGGAATGAGCATCCTCCAAATTTTGGTACAAATAATATAGCGCTAGGATGACTGGGTCTAAGGCAGAAGACTGGGAATGCCTGATGGGAGGCAATTTTTTTTTTTTAGTGAAAAATCTTGTATTTTTGGAGATAGAGTATATTTGCTATTGATTAGTTTATAATTGTACAAATTCATTATTCCATCAAATTGATCCAGTCCTTTAGTGATTAATTCTACACTGTTTTCTCTAAACTCCACTGCAAGTGCTAGATGCATCTTGACTGGCGTGATTTTGTAAACAACAACAACAACAACGGTGTCTCCTACATGGAAAACCTGGGATCTTGGAATGAGGCCAAGATATCTCTAATCCTTTCCAGTGAAGAAATTTCTCACTGGAATGTTTGGAGTTTTTGCAAACACTGGAGTGTTTGCAGTGTTGTCTTTTATATTGGTCACCATCCTAGAATCTACTTGGTTCCCAAAAGCTGTTCCTCAGTCACCTCTGGATGATAAATCTAATCTTCTGGAACCATACCATTGAACACTTGCTGATTTTCCCAAGAGGTAATTACTTTCTTCAGAAATAACCTACTTTTCCTATCTCACTTTCTAGTATGTCCTAGATTCAACCACCCTTACCACTTTTGTCCTTCCTAGATATTACCAATGAATGGCTACATTATCTCACACATGGCCTGTTTTGTATAGGTCCTCCTTCAAAATACCATATTATTCTGAGTCTGAGAGGTACACATAAAGAATATGGATTTGCTTTCCTTTTGTTTTTCTCCAGATTTAATCATACTATTCAAACAATCTAGAATGCTTTTGTCTTTTCCTCTTCCTCACATTGTTCAAAAACAAATGTTAATCGGGGCACCTGGGTGGCTTAGTCGGTTAAGCGTCCGACTTTCGCTTAGGTCATGATCTCGCCGTTCGTGGGTTCGAGCCCCGCATCGGGCTCTGTGCTGCCAGCTCAGAGCCTGGAGCCTGTTTAAGTCTGTGACTCCCTCTCTCTCTGACCCTCCCCTGCTCACGCTGTCTCTCTCTCTCTCTCTCTCTCTCCTAGAAATAAATAAAACATTAAAAAAAAAACAAAAAAACAAATGTTAATCACACTTCTCAACTGAAATCCCATTTCTGTTAGTTTTTCATAGTCATCCAGTTTTCATGATCACCTTCATCCACACTTTAACAAGTTTTTATAAAAGCCATGCAACAAATGCTTATTAAAGTACTGTGTAAGGTGCTTTGTGATACATCTAATTTTTGACAAATCTCATATAATCTTATGAAATTTTTTCCATAATTATTTTGAAATGTGTATATTAAAAGTCTATTGTTCTTTCTAGCATACATCTTCTCATCAAATATTTAAGGTAATTTTTAAGTATAAGAATCATGTATTTCATAAGGTGTTTAAAATACTTATTTTTAAAAAGTTGAAAAGTGGAAATTTGGCACATAACTTTTTTCCTCATGTAGAAAAAAAAAGAAACTTTAGAATTTAAAGTACACAGGCTGTATCAAAATATAATTTTATAAACCTCTCAATTTAAAATGACGTGTTTATAATGGAGCTCTCCAGAGCTGTCTAGATTCTACTGATAAAAATATTATTTTAGCCATACACTTTCTAATTTTATAAAGAGTGGAAACTGCACAAATTTTCTCTTATGAGCAAGTGAAAAAGATCCTCCTTGAGTAAGGGCAAAACAAGGAGTGTGCTGACTGGAAAGTCTATCCTTTCATTAAGTCCTGATGCTTCCCTGTGCCCACTGGCCTATGAGGACCAACACTATAGGACCACTTAAATGATCTATATAGACCAATCAAGAAAAATTTGATCCCAATCATCCTCCACCATGACTTATGATGACATTTGTTCTAGGTCTACTTAAAATAAATAAAATCTCATTAATATATACTACACTACTGCTTTAGATTTATCTACATATTTACTAGTATCTTTGCTCATATTTCCTCTTGTATCTTAGTAATGCTATTTGAGATTACTCCTCGTTCATTTAAAATGCAACCTTTATCCTTTTTTCTTTAGTGAAAGTCAATTGCTGAACACTTTTCCCATTCATTTACCCTGTAAACATCTTAGAGAAAAAAACAGTAGAGCTACTCTGGGAAAAGATGAAGATTGATCAGTTTTACCTGACAGGAGGTCCCTCTCATAATCTCTACAAAGAACTTTTGTCCAAGACTGAGAAGGCAATGAAAATCCTCTTATATCACCTCTTTTATACACAATAACCAATAATGTTGGCCAAAACTTTTCAAACCTATCTTTCTTTAAGCCATCATCACCATATTTGCATTCAAAATGGGACACAAAATAACTGGTCACAAATGATCACTCAACCTTACATGGCAGGATTGTAACTGCAAATAACTTATACTGTCTCTTATTTTAGGGAGACATTTGCTAAGTAAACCTATGCCTGGTCAAAAACCTCGTAAAAGACTGACCCATTTAATTGATTATGAAAGATTATCTGATGTCAACCTGTTTGAATAAATATCTCAAAGTGCCCATTTTTTTAAAGGAGAAAAATTTACATATCTCCCTAAGATCAGATATCTAAAGAGTTTACTTCTGATTTAACAGGTGGAGTTCATTGTACCCAATAGGCACAGAATTCTACTCTTTGTTGCTTGATCAGCAGTTTCCATCTTCTTTTATTTTATGAATGCAGTTTCAAAGAAACTACTAAACACCTGGGGATAGGGACATGTGGGAGCAAGGGATCTCTCATCATGAAATTTAGACAGATGCACTGAATCATGGATCAAGAAAGCACAGCATATCCTTATCATCTAACTCAGCACATGCAGCCATGAATATTGTTAGATACATGAACAATCAATATTTAATATGAATTATTTTCCAGATACTCTGCTAAGTATTCAATATATAAAGGCAATGAGGCAGATGGGTAAATACCTAGTTTTGAAACTGGTGCCATTTAAAAATGAAGCTGCAAATTGATAAAGATGTTCTCTTTCATTCAGAGAAGACTAAGTTTTCCCAGTGCACTATCAAGCTACTTTATATACGTTGCTACTAATTATCACACTAGCTCACAAGGGAGGCTTTTCTGTCTCATACAATAAATGAGAAAAAAATCAAGGCTAAAAGTTTCATTTCCACAACTCCTACATCCACTGGCTTCTGCATTCAGCAGTGAGAAGAGGTGACTAAAAGGGGAAGAAATGTTTTTTCCCTATTCACCTTACTCAGGATCTCTGGCAGCAGCTGCATCTCCTCCATGGCTCTAACTGCTCTGGGACCAATTGGAACCAGTACTACCAGTACAAATCCTCCCCTTTTTTTTTTTTTTCCTTTTTTTCCCTCCCAGCCTAGAGGTGATAGTGGCTTCCAGCTATTATTAATCAGCAGTTTACCATATCCTCTACTGCTGACTTTAAAGTTCTTCAACCAACTATGTAAAAATTCCTTGCCTTAAATTTCCTCTCTTTAAATTTAGAGTTATTTCTGTCATTCTATACGGATCCTGATAAACCTATGATCTTCATGCCATATCACATTATTTCAAATACCGAGGGCACAATTATTCATGCACTTTGTTATCATTTATTTACAAGCCTGTTTTATCCTTGCATGTGAACATTTGGGATCAGAGACATTTTTAGTTTTCAACCTCTAACAACCAGCGCATGGCCAAATACATTATAGATGCTCAATAAATATTTCTTGAATAAACAAAGTAATGATTCAATGTAATGCTATAAAATAAGATATGGAAAGGCAGATATGAAAAGGGCAGTCTAGTTCCAGAAGATCTTCCTAGAGATAAATTGCCTAGACTGAATTTCCAAAGATGAGTGCTTTTTGATGAACAGGAACAAATAACGATGTTTCAAAGAGTGGAAACAAGATATGCAAAACCAAAATGCCACTAATTCTAATGGACCCTGTAAGTCTGTGTTTAGTTGAAATCTAAGGTGCACAAGAAAACCAAAAGATAAGGCTAGAGAAATCAACACAGACATTGTCTCTACCTTGCTAAGGACTTTATCATTCATGTATGTATTTAAGCAAGGGGGACCCACTATTAGTTTTGCATCATAGAAAGATTTGCTGACTAAACAGATCACGGATCAGAATGGTTTAGTACAAATGGTAAAAAGCAAAGTGTTAAGGGGATTACCTTAATATTGTTGAAATGCTATTACAAGCAGAACTTAGACAGAATCAGACAGGTAGGCAGAGGTTGATGGATTCTGAAGCTAGTTAACAGTGAGAATAACTTTGACTTGGTGAGTATTTTAGGTAAGATGAGGGAAAAGGAATATTCTAGTATGATTTCAGGAGTCTGGCTTGGGTCATTATATGGATCATGACAAAATTAAACAAGATAGACAGAAGGAAGAGTAGGTTAAATTAAAATATGATGAGTTCAGATTTGGACATGAGTTTGATATGCCTGTAGGGCATACATGTGAAATGTGTGGGAGATAGTCAGAAATACACACCTGGATCTCAGGAGAGAGAGAAAAAAAAAAAAAAACAGAGATAGGAGTCACAGGTAAGTAGGAGGTAGCTAAAGTGAATAGGATGACTCAGAAAGATAGGATGACTCAAATTAAGTTTAGCCAGACAAAGATGTAGGCCCAGGAAATAAAAAAGAACTTGGAAGCTGGTGTAGTGAAAAGAGAGATAGGGGTGGTGAAGCAGAAATTGTAGGTAGCCACAATGCTCAAGGCAATTCAGGAGACGGCACAGTCTCCTGTGATAGAGGGAGAGATCAGGAATTTAAATGTTCCAGGTTAGACAAATACACATCCGCTGTGAATTAAACAAACAAACAAACAAACAAACAAACAAACTGACTTTGTATGAGCATCTTCATTTATTTTCCTACAAGAACCATGGCTGTAACAGAAATGAGAGAGGGGTCATTTCCCCAAAGGTGTTCTTAGACTCAAAGCATGACTCAGTAGTAGGTCCTGAATTTAGCCTAGGCTTCTAAAAAATAACAAATACTTGTGAAAAAATGTCCAAGACACTTGGTGTTTTGAACGATGTCTTCTTTTCTTCCTCTTGTACCAATATTGGAACTCTCAGAATTCTCAGCTGAGAAAATGAGCTGAGGATTTTTTAGGCCATCATCATGCAGGCAGTGATACACCATTCAAAATCAACATTAATGAACCCTGAAAGGCTACTGCTTTCCCCAATTCATTGTGTGTTGGCAAAACATTTAGTTTGTATCATTTTTTTCCAGGACAAGAGAAGGAGGGACTAATCTAAGTTGATTAAAAACAAACAAACAGCACACAAAACATAGCTTCATTCTGCTATGGTTTGTGTACATAGTACATATCCAAAGCAAAGGTAATTTTTTAAAGGTTAACTCAGTGTCATTTTCCCCAATGGTCAAAGGATAAAATCTAACTATACTCTGTGTCCCTAACTCATGTAAAAATCAAACAAAAAACTAAACACTAAAGCAAATCAATTTTTAGCCAATATATGTTTCATGACACACTTAATCAAAGAGCAGCTGTGTTTAACATTCAGACGCACTAAGCTGATCACTGTTAACAAAGAACTTGAGTAGAGATAACAGTCATTTTAAATGTTTATTTATTCATTTTGAGAGAGAGAGAGCAGAGGAGTGGGGAGAGAGAGGCTGAGAGAGAATTCCAAGCAGGGTCCAAGCTGTCAGTGCAGAGCCAAATGTGGGGCTCAATCTCATGAATCTCTGTGAGATCATGACCTGAGCCTAAATCAAGAGTTGGACACTTAACAAACTGTGTCACCCAAGTACATCCAGAAAAGAGTCATAAAAAAAACAAAACAAACAAACAAACAAAAACTGGTCCTGGTTTCTCTTCATTCCCTTTCTTTGGTTTGTCACACAAAGGTTCATGTATAAGTGGATATAAGTATTTGACTTTCTTGCATAGAAACCTGTCAAGGGGAAATTGGCCTCAGGGCTACATTTAAATACCAGTGCACAACTGATGTCCAGAGTCCTAAGAGAAAAAAATTGGCAGTTTAGCAGCACCCTGATTTAGAATATCAGTTCCTGGTTAACAAAGCCATGTTAAAACTTGACCATATCTCAACACCTACCTAGCTATAAAAGTTCCCAGGGAACCTACCACTTATCAATTTCTTCTGGTAGGAGTGTACATTAAACAGAGTACACAAGTGTCTTTAACTCTGGATAAAATTTAAATGTATACATTTATATGTATAGATTTATATTTAAATATATATTTATATGAAAAACATGTTTATACATTGGTCCATCTCCCAAATACATTGGAAGCTCTCAATACAAGATTTGTATATGGTGCAGCTAGTCTTCACAATATCCTTCCATGATTTGATTAATGATAGAGAGTTAATAAATGTCTTAGAGAGAAATGTTAGTGCAGGTAGATGTTCCCTTAACCCAACCCTGGAGTTGATTGGAATTTCTTCCAAACCTGATGAGGAAGGAAGGGCAAGGGCTATCACTGTCTTTCTCTACTTGAGTGCCAGTAAAACAGGATACTGTGAATGGACAGAAGACAAGGTAGATTAAGAGGATTTATGCAATCACAAAGATAAAAACTCTAAAAGAATAAGCTGACTCATACTGGTCTTCAACTTGTAAAGCAGAATAAAACACTAGGATAAACAAATTTACTTTGAAACCAAATTCTTCTTAAATCTAGCTACTAAAACTCTGCATGCTGCTTTTTATGTTCTTCTTGCAAGTAATTGATATCAGACTGCATTCTCTTCAGAGGGTTAAGTATTTTCTTTTAAAAAATGGCCAATCCAATTATCATCCAAGGTAATCAATTTTCCATTACTGCAATCATCCATTAGCGTCTTTAGCTATTCCTGATTATAAGCATTCTAAAAAATAAAATGATAACAAGAAAATACTCCTCCCCCTCCAGTTACGTCATAGCTCATACAAAGAATCAAAGGCAAAAGCATCTCTGATACATTGTAGAAAAAGTGGTAAGACTAAAATACTTTAAAGAAAAAACAATTATGTGTTTGGGATATGTCCAAACAATAAGGAGCCAGATTATATATGGTCTTATGTTATTGAGGGACTTTAGACTTTATTTCGAATAAAATGGGGGAAATCCATGGTTTGGGTTTTGAGTAAAACAGTGATATATGCTGATATGATCTGATACAAAATTTTAATAGGTTACCTAGTAAGTCAGTTATGGGACTATTGTAATCAATCAAATACAAGATAATTATTTGATAGTACCAGTAGAACCGGTGAAAAGTGATAGTGTTTGGGATATATGGAGAAGACAAAGCTTATATCCTGAGATGAATTCAACTTGGGGAATTAAAAAAGACATAAGTCAAAAATTTCTCCAATATTTTGGTGTGAGAAACTAAAAGACTGTCACCAACTGAGAAGGAAAAAAGCTGTAAGTTTAATTGTTGTGAGCAGCGGAGAAGACCCTGGGCATGCGAGTATGAGGTATTTATCAGAGACGTAGAGAAGAAGTAGATTTCTGGCATTAGAGAATAGTCTGGACTTCAGAAACAAATGGAAGTCATTGGCAGAGAGATCATGTCCAAAGCTATGAGACTAAATGAGATCACCAAAGCTGTAAATTAAGTAGACAAGAGGAAAGAAAACAAAACAAGGACTTGAGATTTGCTTTAGAAGATATAGAGGAATAATAAATGAGTAGCAAAGAAGTAACCAGTGAGCTAAGGAGAATACCAACAGTGTGGTGGTGTCCTAAAAGGTAAATGAATAATGTTTAATCAGGAGGAGAACATGATGAGCTATGTAAGAAATTACTGATAGAGAAATTAAGAAAAAGAAAGTATATTAATGGTTATACCATTGCAGAGGTTATTGGTGACCTTGATGAGAAGAGTTTTATTGGAGTAGTGCAAGAGAAAGGCTAACTGTAGTATATTTAATAAAGAATGAAAGTAGGAGAAATGGAAACAATGTAAGGTAAACAAAAATATAGTATAATAGATGACAGGGGAAGTAGAGTCAGAAAATTTTACTTATTTATTCATTTACATATAAATATATATGTATATTTTTCAAGGCAGAAGCTATGACTGAACATTAATAAAAATGATCCTGTAAAAGTGAAAAATGAATAATGCAAGAGAGAGAGGAAGAGCTAGATCAATGCATTTCAGTATCCTAGAACAGAAGAGTTCTTGTACTGCCATCAGTAAGACCATAGATAAATCATTTATAGTATCAGGTCAATAGTAATTGTAGATGTCAAGAAGTACATACATGTAGTGTAGTGATGGGAGTCAGTGCACAATATTTTATGGTCCCTTCAGTTTTTTCAGCCTACTGGGAAGTAAAATCATTAATTGGGAAACAATGGGTAAGAAAGGGTTGGTCTGAGAAAGGACAAAATGAAAAAATAAACTCCAAGGACAGGAAGTTAGTTTAGATTGTATAATATGATTGGCTAATAACATTAAGGACAAAATTGAAGTGTATGGTCATGGATTGAAAGTCAACATGGTTGTTCGTTTTCAGCTAGGTTCACCTAGCAGATAAGATATAGATGAAGCAGAACAGAGTAGATGAAGAATTGTATTTAATTGGGGATATGGTTTTGCTACTTGAGTATGAGGTAGCAAGAGAATGGCTAAAGAAGTTGAGATACTATGTACTGTAGTGATTAAATGATATATCATGGAATTGAAGAATAATAAAATTGCCAGTGAACACATCAAGTGTGTCTAAACTTGTGAAAATCTGGGAGTATAAATGGATATCATATTCTGGTAGCTGTTGGGATGGAAGTACTAGATAGTACTTTACCATCCCATAAGAGATAGTAAAGGTAGTGAACCAGAAAAGATATGTGGTTGTGGTAAAAAAAGAGGGTTGACTAAAAGTGAGATGATGGGAGGCTTTCAATAGTTACCAAGAGCAAATTCTAGACTCAATAAAGGCAACTGGTGTGAGTAGCTGAGATTGTGAAAAGAAATGGAGAGGCCAAGTTATTATAAATGTTACCTAAAAGTATGTTGAAATTTCCAAGAATTAAAATGGTAGTAATATTGGATAGGTAGATTACAATAATAGAAAAAGAAGAAGGAATGACTTGAGTGTCAGTATGTGTAACAGTAATGAAGAGTAATGGATAAATCATCTAATGGCATGGAGCTATAAAAATGAACATTTTCAGAAATAGAGAGAGAATGTTCTTCTTGCAGTAATGAGGAAGAGGGAGGAAAACTACCTTAAAGTTACCACTTTGGGCCCAATGATAGAATTTTTGGGGGGAAAACAACTTTCATTTAGAGACCTGCAGGGGACACAGGGAAGGACATGAAGCTGATGAATTTTTGAGAGATGAGATTGAGCATATAGGGAGTTCTATATATAGAGGGCACAGTGAAAGGCTCAAAAAAGAAGAAAAAAAATAAGAGCCTCCATAATGATTATGGTTCTGTGATGATGGACATAAATGGGAGGAAAGACATAATAATAAATATACCAAATTAAGTACTGGTTGATTTAAGACAGAGTGAGAAGAAAGCAGTGGATTCTTAGCACTTCTGTATAATTCCTAATGACTGGTATGAAAGGCATGGTAGGCGAGCAAAAGAAATTCAGGCCCAAGACACTGATTGGCAATACTGGCAGAAAAAGCTCCATTTTCCCTGGCCTTGAAAAATTCTTAATTCTGAAGTCAATAGGACCACTGGGTGAGGTCCAAATTAAAGTATCTGAGTCCCTAAATCCTCCTTTTTAGTGAAGCTATTTGACAAAGTAATATGGCCAATTTCAAATGAAAGAGACCTAAAAAGTATTGGGAAACATTTCCACGGACTATTTATTTTATTATTATTATTATTATTATTATTTCACACCTAAATAAATTGATTAAAACATTTAAAAAAATAATTCAAGTAAATTCAAGTGATTTAAGTAAAATTGAGTGTATTCTGGTCATGTTCTTTGTAAGTGATAGATATACTTAGAACTGATCCATGGCAATATTCTTCTCAGGAACTCAAGCTTTAGGTCCAACTGTAACTTCTCTAAAGGCAATACTTTATTTCTATCTATGCTCTAACTACATTAGTTTACAATTTTCTGCTAATGATTTGTATCCACACATAATTTAGGTAACTCTTTGAGGATAAAAAGCATCTGCATATTTCCAGAGCCTCACATACTGACTGGCTTATGCTGAATTTTCAGCAAATATTTATCTAATAGGTATATAAAAGACTGAATAAACCAACCATATTTCTGAAGACTGGTTCTGTAAAGAACATGAAACTAGTATAAATACAGAATTCTGAAGAAAATATGCTTCTGAAATATTGAAAGCCAAAAAGAAAGCTACCTTAAGTAATGACCTACTCATGATACAGTCTTTGGGTATGCACTTGTAGTAAAAAAAAGTATTTTCATACAGTGTCTTTCTTCTATTCTCCCTTTTAGAAGACACGATCCTTCCTTCTCTACATCTGATCAAGTTCCTCACAATTTTAAATGTAATTTCTAACTACGTTAGATAATTAGAATTCTATGCAGTCATACAAAATAGTTGACACTGAGTCAATTTTGGATATTATTCTTATCAAACTATTTTTTTTCTTTACCCAGTTCAGGTCCATCTGCCACATGTATACCATGTAAACGTGTAATGTTCATTTTATACAATTTTTCTGTCCTTTGGCTGTTACAATCACTGGAATTTCATAGTCTCCAAGACTAATTCATCAGGTTTCAAATATGTTTTAATAAGTTTGTATAAAAGAGTTTTTCCCCACAAAGCCTTCTTTCGGACATAAGATGTTTTGTCTTATTTGGAAAATCATCCATCCATACATATTCCATTCTTAGTTCCTTATCTAGTCTATTCATTGTGATTGCATTAATGGCACCTAGTCTGTTCTATATTACTAAATTAGATTTCTACGGAGGTACTATTAAAATAATTATAATTTAATTATAACAGTAACTAAAGCTGAATGTTTATCTTTAAACATATTAGTTAAATTATAGCTTCATACCTAATCTTAGATCATATTCTCCTCCCATTACACAATAAGAGCAGAGGGAAATATCCCATCATCCCCTTCAATTTCTCAAGTAAAATTGGCCTTAACATATCAAACAGAAAATTTAAGTTTTTGTTCTATGCCTTGTTTATGGGTGACCAGTTTTCCAAAACTAAGTATACACACACACACACACACACATACACGCTACAGCTATATGTGTCGTATATATTTATATACCTATGTATTTTCTTTCATATCATTTGTCCAATTGAAAAATAGAAAACATAATTCAAAATATTAAGTTTTAGTATTTATTACAAGCATAAAATATGACCCTAAACATCCACAGAAATTTGTGCCTACGAATGCAACTATATATTGTAATTTCTTTCTAAAGAGTTAGGAAACCTGTCTGACACAATTTTCCAGTTTTAATTTAGGTTCCAATGGAGGTAAATAACAAGCTGTACTGACAAGATAGTAAGTGAACAACCTTTCCATGACCTCATAAAGATAATTGGACAATCCTTTAATATTCTACATTAGTAAACTTACACTGAAAAAGCTTTGGGCATTTCTTGTTTATATTCGTATTGGTTCTTTGTAGATATGTAGTACCTTGGTTGCATGCAATAAAACAAAACATCAAAAAATTTGTATCATTCAAGTCACTGAAGTAAGTGCTAATTGCCTCTTCAAAAGAATTATTATATATTCCAGGTATACCTGAATAGTAAAAAATCATTATAACTTAGTATATTGGAAATATTTATATTTGCTTTGGGAAATATTTCCCACAGAAACTGTTACCCATCCAAAATAAAAACAAAATGTCACTTGAAGATAGAAAAATCTATTGAAGAAGAAAGGGAAACATACATTGGTGAACTAAATCAACTTTAGGAGAAAAACTCAACAATCAAATAGAAAAAAAAAACAAAAACCTTTAGATTTCAACACAGATATTTCAGCCGAGAAACAAACAAAAACAGTCTTTGGCAATAATAAAGGATGTCTCTGTATCTAGATTTTTTTTAAGAGAGCCATTTCTTTCTTTTATAGTAATCATTTCTATTTGAGCAAGGAGTATAATAATACAACAGCAATTTAAAAATCCAATCTATGATTTTTATATGTGTGTCTCAAGTTATGTTTTCTTCTGATTTTAGGGCCCTGAAATCCAGTGCAATGTATAAACTAGAAATACAGTAATTTCAGTTTGTCAGATATTGTTGACTGCAATTCTCTAACATTTGTTTCAATCCCAGGTTCTTAAAAAACATGAACTGTTAATACCAGGACAGCCACACTGTCCCAGCTAGCTAACCCACACAGATATTCCTGACACAGAGTGGCTAGATGAAAGAGACCTTTAGTTTCCTTCCAAGAAGTTCTTCACCTCCTTCCTTGCCCATTCAATAGGGAAGCACACCACCACACTGATGTGGATTTACCCATTGTTAAAATGAAGAGGAAAGGTTTAATGAGCTATGTGCATAGGGAATTTGGTACAGTCACCAACATTTTCCATTCTGACTTTGATCTCTCTCAGTATGTAAAATTCTTCATTTTGCTCTTCTTTTAGACATTCAAAATTTTAATTTTAGAACTGTAGTGGTATCAAGTGAAACTATATTCATACTCCTTCCATTTCTCTTCTGTTTCCTTTCTCTCTTCCCCCTCTCTCTCTATACACACACACACATACACATATATATACACATACATGCATACACACACACATATATAACTATGCAATATGTTGTTTTTACTGTGAGATTTTATTACAATATGCTTCAGTGCCTGCATCGTGCCTACTTACTTTCTAGGACCATGTGGTAAAAGTTCCTTTCTTAATTTGGATCTCACAGATATGAATTTATTTGAGTACAAAAAATGGCAGAAGTAATCACCTGATGGGATTTGGAATTGAAAGAATGAAAGAAGGAAAGACAGACAGACATAAGAGAGTGGGGAGGGAGGGATCAAAGGAAGAATGAAGAAAGGAAGGAAGTTAAAGCATCCTTCAAAATGAAATAGAAACCAAAAGCAATAAAATATTTGAGATGTATTTATTTGATTGGTAACAATTGAAAGACATAGGGAAGCAAAACAAAATTTAAAAAAAAAAACAAAACAAGAAATTTGCCATTGGAGAAAGAATAAGATAAAGTAACAATATGATTTGGTAATGTCAAAATATTATTAAACAACATTTATACATGATGACAAACCACATAGTAAGAATAAATTATGAAATAGGGTTGGCTGACCACCGAGGTGAAATAATAGAAAAGCTTTTGAAATTCTGGTAAGTTTTTTAAAAGTCTCAAGATTAAGGGGTGCCTGGGTGGCTCAGTTGGTTAAGTGTCCGACTTCAGCTCAGGTCACGATCTCATGGTTCATGGGTTCGAGCCCCGCGTCGGGCTCTGTGCTGACTGCCAGCTCAGAGCCTGGAGCTTGTTTCAGATTCTGTGTCTCCCTCTCTCTCTGACCCTCCCCCGCTCACACTGTCTCTCTCTCTCTCAGAAATAAATAAAACATTTAAAAAATTGAAAAAAAAGTCTCAAGATTAAGCCCAATTTGAAGGAATAAAAATGTAAAGTACAGGGTGAAAAAGTATGAGATATGGCAGAGAGTGAGGGTAGCAATAGAAAGAGAAGGAAGGAAATGGGAAGAAATGGTAAGTAAAAAAACTAAAAATAGGAAGGAGGGCAGAAGGGAGAGAGAGGATCTTTCTCTTAGAAACCAAATTCATCTGGGGGTTTCTCAGGCAGCAGCCAGTTTTTGCTCCCTAGGAACAATCCTGCATGGACATCCTTCCTAAACGTGTGGGACCTCTTTGCTACAGCACAGTCTGACCTTTTTCTTACATTTCCCGGGGTGTACTGAATAGTTTTATCAATCTATACAATTTTATAAGTGGAGGGAGTCTTAATAATATGGCCTGAACATGTCATTTCACTGGTTTTCAAAACTACAGAGCCAATTTATGACCAGCTTTCTGTCCCTTAAGAATCTTCCCATAAATTTTCATAAACATAATACAACTGTAATGTCTATCTGTTGAGCAGTCAACAGATTGCTCTGTTAAAACACATATTGTGTAAACTTCTAGTTGCTACCATATATCCATTACCCTTTTCTTCCGAGTCTCATTTTATTAAGGCAGTGGTTGCATACTTGAAAAACTACATCTCTCAGCATTTCACCCAAATAAGGGCAGTTGTGTGTTAAAATTCTGGCCAATGGCACAAAGATAGAAATTTGGTGTTAGGCTTCTGTAGAGTCCCTTACAAAGCAGTTTGTCTTGTTTGGGAGGGATATTTTATTCTGATTCTCTTTTCCTGGAACATAGATGTGATATTTAGTTGCAGTGACCATATTGCCACTAGCCTATCTTGAGGGCACCTTGAGGCAAGTGAGAAGGATGGTAGAACAGAAATAAAAGAGCCTTGGGGCGCCTGGGTGGCTTAGTCGGTTAAGCGTCCGATTTTCGCTTAGGTCATGATCTCGCGGTTCATGGATTCGAGCCCCGGGTCGGGCTCTGTGCTGATTGCCAGCTCGGAGCCTGGAACCTGTTTCAGTCTGTGACACCCTCTCTCTCTGGCCCTCCCCTGCTCACGCTGTCTCTCTCTCTCACTCTCCTAGAAATAAATAAAAATATTAAAAAAAAAAAAAGAAATAAAAGAGCCTAGAAGACAGATCACATCATGAAATCACCTCATCTGCCATGGAAGATCTATATCTCTGTCTCTGGATATTTTTTTCACGAGCAAAAAATTAACATTTTTTTTCAGGCTTTTTAACATCTCTATTATTAATCCCAAAGACAATTCCTAACTGATGCAACATAAGTGAACAAGTCAATGTTTAGGTGTAAGAAAATATGTAAAGAATAATCATAGGAGTTAGAAGCTCTGACAGTCAATTATAGTGAATAATAGCCACTTAAACTGTATCTCCATTAGTTGGGAGGAGCAGACTATAACTTTAGAGATTTTGAAAATTTGAAACTATCTGGAGAGGTATAAGAAAGACATGATTTACCTACAGGAATATGTTGAGGTAAAAGACTAAAAACTGAGAAGGCATGAATTTTATAACACAATATGTAAGCATTGCTTAGAGTACAAATTCCTATGCATTGACTGTGTTACTAAAAATGGCTATTAGAATTTCTCTCCCTGGAGGTCTCCCAAATTGGGTAGATAGCAATCTGCCTAGGCAAGTTTAGGTTCAGTCCAGTCTAAAGGCAGATGGATGGACTGGATGACCTCTGAAAATCCCTTCTGGACCTATTATCCTTCAGTTCTGTTTCACACTAAGAAAGTTATTGTTGTGTCTCTATTTGTAGTTATAGTCACAGAGGAGACCTTTGCTTCCCTCTGCATATTGCAGATATCTCTAGTAAATAAGGAGAAACAGAATGGAAAGAAGCAAAGCACTTTAAGCAAAGTGCAGGAATGAATCTTCCTGACAAAGAACATACTGTTTGAGGCCAATAATTCTGGCATACTGTGTAGTGTACTTTACCCTATGAGTTACTCTACATGAGTCCCATGCACTTCCACACTATATCACTGTTTCCTGTGCCTCTGTTTGCCATGCCAAGTTGACTCAGTCCTTGCAGCGAAGTGACTGAGGTAGAAGTTAAATGCAAACTTCTTTAGGTGTTTCCAGTCTATTAGAGGTAGAAGATGCATACATAGCAAGAAAAATGATGAATTAAGCCAAGGCACATTTGCATGGAAAAATTCACCTCAG
This sequence comes from Proteles cristata cristata, assembly GCA_017311185.1. Taxonomy (NCBI): domain Eukaryota; kingdom Metazoa; phylum Chordata; class Mammalia; order Carnivora; family Hyaenidae; genus Proteles; species Proteles cristata. The sequence continues at coordinate 2,257,934 of JAESUZ010000815.1, forward strand.
GAGGTAAGTAATACGGTGTTAGGCAAAATGACGAGGCTTTGACCCTCTGAACATGTTTCTCTCAGTTCTGCATATTTTGTTTGCATAATAAGTTTAAGTGGGCAGGGTAAAAATCTGATTTACTGAAAAGGAATTGGAAGTCATTTGTAAGTATGACGTAGCACTCATAGTAAGAACTTGACTGGAAGCATCACATTACCCTGGTTTTGAAAGGAAGAACAAATGAACCAAAATATAGGTGAAAGGCATAAAAATATGTATGCTTTAATTCCCTGAAATAATCTAATCAGCTAGAAATCCAGTAGACATAGGCTAGGAAAATCTAACAATACTTATACACAAATATTTTATATACATTTAGATACAATAAATTGTATATTTTTAGGTAATAAACATGTAGACATCCCATATAAACTGAGGTGAAATTTATACCTTTTAATAATTTTCTCCAAATTTCTTTGAAAATTCTTAATATTTAATTGACCTCACTAAAATGAGACAATTCAGTTTCTTAGTGCTTCTGCTGAGATTATTGGATAGTTCTCTGAGACATTTATTGAGCTGCATAGATTTTTCTCTTGGCACTCTCAGTTTTGTACCTGTAGACTGAATTAGAACATGCCACACGTTTCAGCTAATGGAACTGAAAAGTGCTCTTTGGGCTTGCCCTTCCCATTCTCCTTTTTATCTTATGCTCAAGTGTTGGCTTATGGTCACATTGACCTAATTCAGAGGATGTTCTGAGAGCATAGCGATCTCACTTTGGTTGGCATCCTATGGTTTTCACAACCTCAGTGGGTTTTCTGGACTGGTTCTACAATCCTATTTGGCATACAGTGGTCAATTGTTGATTTTGTGCCTTCTCTAAGACACAAACCTAATGGGGAGCTAGAACGTAAATTCTCAGCTAATAGAAATGAATCTAGGCGGTGTGGTTTTCCTGAGAAATTGATCTTTAATGTGTTTCTTGTGTCCAAACAGAACTATGCAAACATACGTAGAAAGCTTTGAAAAAACTTAAAATATACACACACATTTCTCTGTCTCCACATGAATGAAAAACAAATTAGTGCTTGATTTGATTGTTAAGACATTGATTATGGAAAGTTCAGAAGTCACCAGTCTTACGGCTATCTTGTTTTTCTAAATACTATTTAATATATTGATATATTCAGTTATGATGATATTACTACACATATGATTCAATGGAATATCACTGCATAAGTGATAACAGTAGATCAGAGATAAAGCAGCGGAAACAGTATTTTTCTGCAATTCAGATTAGAAATTCAGAACTGAAAACATTGGCTGTTGGGTTTTGCCTGCAAAATTTAAACTTTCTCTATTGAATGATTTCGAGAAGACTCATTTTTTCTTTTAGATCCCATTATGAAAGTTGATTCTTAAACTTTTATTTTAACTTCCCATTGTAACAAGTGCTAATCTGCTTCAAAGGAGTTAAAATGAACTTCTCCATTTCCTTTCTACATCCCTCATCAAATGAAAGCACTAATTTTTCTCAAGGGATACAGCTTAATAGATCGAGACACACAATTCTGCAAACATATAGTTTTTCAGCCTGTTGTTCACTCAGCACAATTTTGTTCTTGTTCAATCAATTAATAATACTGACAGGGGACATATAGTTAGCTCAAAAATGTTTTTCAGTTGATTTTCTACAAGTCATCTTGCTGCTTTAAGAACAGGTCAGAAAGGATGCTGAAGCATAGCTATTGGATGCATTTCTCTGAGTTGGTATGTTAAGACTCAGTAGTCAAAATTGGAGAATGAAAACTCAAAGTCCCAGTGTTTAAACTTTGCTTTCACACTGCTTTTCTGTGTGACGCCTGAGGATGTCAGTCAACATCAGCTACCTGCTTTAATTCTTTACTTTTTAAAGTATAAAGCTGCTTGTGTCAAAAACTAAAAGGTGAATTATAGGAGATTTGGCCTCACATTTGGGGTTTAGTAGAGAGCTGAGTGACAATTTGTTATAATTTAAACTTTTGAATAATACTGAAACAGTCACCCATTTCCCAAAGTTAAAATACAAGAGAGCAAAACTTAGACATCAACTAAAGTGGTACTTCAGTAGCTTGCTAAAGATAGGATTCAGGTTGCTTAAAATAGTAAATACATGTTTCAAATTCCTAACTTTCATCTGAAAAGGCGTTCACTTCATATAGTTCCCCTGTCATCTGTTTTGCCATCAGTTACATGAAAGTGGTACATTAAAGAATAACACTTAACATGCCTTGTTCTGGGTGCTGATCAATGTAAACAGATATGACTGTTTAGCTCAAAGTTTTATGATTATAACAATGCACATTTTAACCTTCTTAGAATAATCACAGAACCTGCTACATATATGCAACAATTCTAATCTTCTTATGCTTAATAGTAAAATATCATACAACATCCTTATAATATTAAGAATACATCCTAGAATCATTTTCCACTCTCTCTCTTTAGTTTTATGCAATGCATTTTAAGTAGGTTATACTGCATCCTTTTTCTAATGTAACCACTCCAGATCTAATACCAAGCCTTTTTTTCTTTTTTAGCTTCAAACTCTTCCCTCTCCATTCAGAACCGTCTGCATCAACCTTACCAAAACTTTATAGAGTTCTCTTGAGTGTACAACGTTTTCTTGTGTCACTGTACATATATTTCTCTACTTTTGAAGTGCTCTTCCTTCCCTCATTTGCCTATTAAACTCTTCTGAGATGCAGGTCAATCATTAGCTTTCTTGGGGGTATTTTCTTACATCTCCTCAAACAGAAATAGATGCTCTTCATATTTTTCTTCCTTAGCAATTTTTACATACCTCCATTATGACATGTGGATTCCATCAAGGCAGAAAATAGGATTTCCTACATCTTTGGTGCTTAGGTAAGTGTTTAGAATGATGTCTGTGCTCAATAAAAGTTTACTGAATATAAGGAACACCTTCCTTACTGTGCTTCTTTTGGCACATTTAAAAAAATCATTTTGACATCATGCCTATTATTATTTCTTACAAACTATTCTCTGTTTTCCATCATATCAGGAAGAGAACTGTAAGGGAGAAATCCAGATAGAGGAGTCCCAGTGTCCATGAATATTCATATAAATTAACAATTCCAAAATTAGTACAACTATTAACAAGTCTCTTCTGTTGGGGAGTGATTACTGGTGGTGGAGTTGGGAAAGGTGAGTTTTCTGGCTTTTTTTTTCTAGTTTTACACAGCCCTTCTATGTAGGAGGTTGGTATGCCTTAGGAACAGGCATAACAGGAGTTGTTTCCAACTATACAGTAAATCTCTATACCAAAGCAACTGATACAGAAGTTAGGTTAACACACAGAATAAATAATCTATTTGAGTGTATGTTGTGGACCTGTGTTTTTTACTTGCATCTATTTAAAACCAAAATCAACTGGAAATGGAGTATAATTCAGTAACAACTAGAGGTCCATAATGTCCCAGGATGCTTGACACAAAAAAATACTAGATCAAAAAATATGGATGTAATTTAATTTTTTTTTGCATTTTTCATGTAGATGTAATGTAAGTTTTAAAACTACTATGTACCAAGAAGAAAGATATAGAATCTGAGATGATGCTTTAATAAAGAATATGTTTTTTAAGCTAGATCTTTCAACGTTGAATCATTTTTAAGTTATCAGTATGCTTTTCTGACATTTTTTATATTGCAAAATCTTATTTGCAGTTATTCTTAAAATAATTCTATGTAAGGCCAGAGGACACTAATTAATAGAAAAGTAATACTAATCAAAGATGTAAATCCACCACAAAAAGATTCACTTCCAACAAACAATAAACTACTTTAGATTATCCTTTCACATTCTGAGCTATGATATAGAGCCAAATTAATCATCCTTTACCCACAGGTATTCAGTCAGCTAGTTAGCTGTCTGTAGAAATCAACATATCCAGAAAACAGTTGAAATTTGAACTCCAAGTCTCTTGAGCAAAATTAGTTTAGCAATCACTTCTAATTAATCAGTGTTAAGAAGTCAGATATCTGTATAACAGCCTATTTCTAATTAAACAGAATTTATAAACCTAAGACTCTGGAAAATGAATATACATACTTGCGTATATGCTTGTGTGTGTGTGTATGTATATGTACACACACATATATACACATACATATATTTATAATAGTCTTCAAGTAGATTATTCTAATTTTCATACAGGTGTCTTTTGTCAATTTGGATATCTGTAATGGCTTTACCAAAGGATGATACACTTGGAAGAGCTACTCTTGGTAAAAATTATTACTTTGTTTCTAAAAAAGCATTTATTTGGCCCTGAAATCAACCAGTGGTAGGGGGCATAGCCCTTCACTAAACTAACTCAATTACTGAAACTAATTGCTTAGAAAATGCTTACAGGTGATACAGAATTGAGACTATGTGATCACCTTAGCACAACTGATGACAAAGAAAAGAATACAGCAGGATCTACTTTTAAGTCGCAGAAACTTTCACAATGAAAAGTGGTCTGAGCACACAAACCCTGGTCTTCCTGGGTAATTACAGCTGTTTTTTAGCCTATCGATGTTTCAAGTGACTTGAAAACAGACTGAAGTTCCCTACATGTGCTTTAAACTTTGTGTTGCTGACAGATACATGTCCTCTAACATTGCTTGCAATTGTACCTCTTCTCTGTACATTTGCTTTTGGATTCTGCATGCTGAAATTCCCTTCTTGAGCATGATATGCCCATTTAATTTAGAAAAAAAAAAGATTGGCAATATTTTTCAGTGGGAACTTTTAAAGCAGGAATAGGATAAGATTCACTGATACAATAAAGTGTAAGTAAAAACAATAATGAAGTGCTCCAAATTTATTTGTCTTCTTCTTCAACTTCACCAACCTCTTTCTTTCCCTCCTTCTTAGTACAAGCTAATCCTGGGCCCATCTGAGACTAGTGTGGTAATTACTAACAAAAATTCACCCAAGATAAAATACTCTTCTTGAAGAATGAAAAATAGAATCCTGTGCATTTGAGCTACAAATTAATTCTTAACACTTTTAATTAAATGTGTTATACTTAATTTCATCAATCTATTAATTACATCTAATTAATTGATCTGGATTAATTTCTAATTAATTGATCTGGATTATTTGGAATATATTCGAGATTTAAGCAGAAGTTTTAAGGATTAACTAATTTTCCTGTGGTGAGTCATTACAGATAAAAATTTTCCATTCACCTCAATCCATTTTCAGAAAGCTCTAATTTGTAAATTACTTCCAGGGTTTTTCAGTACTTTCTCCTAAGATTTTATTTTTAAGAAGAGTAATAAAAAAGGAAAAGCAGCTGTTTAAAATTTTAAATATAACTTTGTATTCAACATGTATTAGAATAAATACTTAGAAAGACTGGATTCTAAAGTATATACATTAGAATAGATTGTGGGTGGATAGAGAAAATTATAATTGCATATATTAAGCAACTTATATTCCAACTAGCAAGTGAAAAAAATAGAATTTTAAGAATTCCAAATTTGCATTATTCACGGAGTTAGGTGATATATAAGAAAATCTTCCTCTTCTTTAGGTTTCATATCAAATACACAGTTAACTGAATATATTATACATTGAGAATTATGTAGGAACAGGTTCAGAATAGAAGAGAGAAATAAAAAAGAACAGTATGTGTTTGTGTGTATGTATTTGTCTGTTTGGGTGGTGAGCTTTTCATATGTCAGTGGGATTCATTCCCTAACCAGTTTTAGTAAACTTTTTGCATATTTTATCTCCTCAAATTTAAAAGGACATTGGGATGTTTGCTGCAATACAATTACATAGATTACATAATCACGTTTTATTGAGACACAGAAGACAGAATGTCTTTATGCAGGAAGAGTTCCCATATTCTCTGAATACAGTAAAAGCAGACAGTGCCACAGAAACTGTTGCTTCCTTGTACTTTGAAATGTTTGGTCATTTTGCACTGCAAATGTACTCTGACTAGGACTGTGAATAAAAAAGATGGCTTCTCTTGTGTACGGCCACTTTAACTGTTAATATAATTACCTTAAGTAGGTCAAATTTTTAATATAGTGTTTTGATGTGGTTCAGTCAATCTGGTGTCTATTAGTTCAATTTGTTCACTTTTTTGCATGGTTTTGAGGATTTGTGTGAGAAGTCTTGTAGTGTAAAGAATATATTTTTATTGCTCACCCAATTTAGATACAGGGATATTATTACCAATATGAAATACTATGTAGGAAGAGATGAAATTCTCTAAAATATGATGTGGTGATTTTGAACACTCTCATTGTAAAATTTTTACAAGCACATTCTTATATATAAGTATACTCATATACAAAAATCCATTTTTCTTTCTTCAAATGAAGCTAAATTATGGAGATTAAAACATCAGTGTTAGAGAAAATCACTAACAATAGATATCTTTTCATTACTCTCACCAGGAAGAAATTGATTTTTTTCTAGGAAACATTCAGAAAACAACTTGGTTGATACAAAAGCATTCCCAAGACCAGAATATCATCTTCAAAATGTTAAACTTTTCTTATTAATTTTTATAAAGGATACAAATATGCCACCAAGTGTACTTTGGATACTTTATTAGAAAAAAAAAGACATACCCATCTTTGATTTATGTCTTTGGTTTCATATATAATTAATTTAATTAGATTATGTGCTTATAATGCAACAAAAAGAAATGGATTTAGAGAAAGTGATTTGAACAAAATTGTTCTGCGAAAGAAAAGCATCTCTAAAAATCAATGCAATATTTGAATTAATCTGTGTTTTCTTTATTATATGTCTATAGATGAAAAAGTTCTTTAGAAATTTGACAGTCTGATGCCTAATTAACTCATCAGAAAATAAGTTTTCATTGGCTGTGACTTAAAATTAGGAGAAAGGTTGAAGATACGCCCTCTAGTAAGGTAAATAACAAGCATAAATCCAATTATATTTCTTATTACTTCTAGGTCCATCTCAGGTCACAACAAATTACCTAGGAATTTTAAAACACTTTTTTGGTGAAATCTAGAAATGTTTAAAAGGAAGAAATTGTACAATTACCCTTCTACTGACAAAATGAAAAAAAAAAGTTTATCACTAATGACAAAGATGGGAAAGTTGGAACTGCAAGTGACCTGAACTAGAACAAGAACAAAGTCTGAAACATAAACATTATACACTCTAAATGTCTCAGTCTAAAGTATGCATTGAGCTTTTTCAAAGATTGGAATAAATTTAATATCATCTTTATTCCAATACTTTGTATTTACTTGAATCCCCAGCACAACTCTAAATTTTATTAGACAATTCAGAAATATTTTCATATGATTCACAGCACTGAAATATATTTGAGATATTCCAATTTGTGTAACCACTTCTGAGGAAGGATCTGGCAATGTGCTGATTTCACTCTTTTAGAAGCTCAGTCACACATGTCTATCTGAAAGTTTTTTTTCTTCCCTTAATGTAATAAGCTTGAATTATAACTGAAGTGGATAGAATTAGGTTCTAGAAAATATAATTAATTTCTGAAAAAAAATTAAACTCTATCATTTTATAATTTTGTGCTTTGCTTTTTCTACTAGTATCATTCTTTATTCAAAAAAATATTTTATTTATTTCTAGGAGAGAGAGAGAGGAAGACAGCGTGAGCAGGGGAGGGTCAGAGAGAGAGGGAGTCACAGACTGAAACAGTCTCCAGGCTCTGAGCTGGCAGTCAGCACAGAGCCCGACGCAGTGCTCGAACCCACGAACTGCGAGATCATGACCTAAGCGAAAGTTGGACGCCCAACTGACTAAGCCACCCAGGCGCCCCAGTATCATTCTTTTTAGTATCCAATTATACAAAAAGAATACATGTCACAAGGTCTTTAAATAAAAAAAAAAGAAGTATGTTATTAATTATTATTACACATGTGTTCATAACTAAAACTAAGAATCTGCTGGCTCCTCCTATGAACTTGTCAGAACTCAGGCTACAAAATGAAACTTGACCAAAGAAGGAAGACCCTTAACTTCTCAGTATGAATCTGTCCAGAGAGCCAGAGTAATTGCTTTTTTCAATGAGGAAAAGATCTAGTGACTCACTTGATCTGTGGTCTCTCAACAGTCTCACCACTTTGGATTAACTTTCTAAGATTTACTTTTCCAGGATATCATTCCATCTCTGGTATTGAATCCAGTACCTTCTTTCAGTCCAGCAATAGGAGACTGGAGCCAGTAAGCCCTGACAGAACTTCAAACAGGTTTTATTTGGCCTGTACATTGCTGACCACACAATGTTTTAACCGAGCCACCCAGGTGCCCCAACACACAATGTTTTAAAAAGCAGTAGCTGACTTTGAACAATTTGATCACACACAGTCATGGAGCTCCTCCTGAAAAACAGGAACTTTTGCTGACCTAGAACACTGTTGCACATGGCAATAATTAGTTTGTGTGAATCTGGTCAGAGACCAGACATGTATCTTCAGTATTCTATAGCTACTTCTATTCCTTGTTGTCTTCCTGACCTCAGCATGAAGGACAAAGTACTTACACTTTGTCATCTTAGTTTCAATATGTATCCTTTTTGTCATTCGCAACTAGTGGAAATCTGAGAGACTTCTGATTCAGTGGTTTCTTTCCTGGCTTCACCTTGGACTCAAATTTACTTGACTGATACCTCAATTCGGTTTCCAGGTTTGTGTCTTTACCTTAATCCTCAAGTATATCTTTCTTTGTTTCCCTTTTTTTTCCTTTTTTTTTTAGTTTCACATTTCATTTCCCCTCTCCAACCAGTTTTGTTAGAATGTGCCAGTTCTAATTAACTTTTTGTTAACTCTGAGATTTTAATTATTTCCCCATTCCATCATTAATATATTAATCATGACTGCTGTAGGACATAGATATTGATTTTTAAAAAGAAAGAAAATTACAAGAAAGTGGGTATAACTTCATGGAGATAATATTAAGGAAAAATTCCCATAAACACATCATACCAAATTATTTGGTTGTAGAAGTTTTCCTTCATATATTCTTTGTTTAAGCAAAGGTTCAGAGAAATAAGCGTATAACACTGTATGGTATTAATCTACTGTGACAAAGGCTTCTTATTTGTCTTTTGCTCAAAAGTATGGTTTTCTATGAAATACGTAATTGTTTCAGAGTTCAACTTCAAAACCCAAATGTATTTCTTTCTCTAATGATATTTTCCATTAAAGTACAACAATTGAAGGTTAGAAATGCATATTATTTCTGGTAATATAATTCTTGCTTTCTCAATAACGGATACGGTTATGGGTGACAAAAACAGGCAGGGCACAGGTTCTCATTTAACTTTTGTTAAACTATGAAACACTGAATATTGTGGTTGCATTGTTCCACAGATTGACTCACCCTTACAATGCAGCCCTTCATCGTACCCGTCTGAGCAGTCTAAGACACCGTTGCATAGTCGGGATAAATGAACACATTTGTTGGCACCAAGGCAAGCGATGTGATTCAAGGGGCACTTGATATCTACTTCTTCGGGACCTGAAAAATAGGTAAAGATGGGTTAGCTTGGCACTAAATTTTAAAACCATTAAGCCCAAGCAATTATTTACTTGGGGGGACCTGGGTGGCTCAGTCAGTTAAGCAACCAACACACTCTTGGCTTCAGCTCACAGGTCGTGGCTTCAAGTCCCTCATCCAGCTCTGCACTGACAGTGTGGAGCCTGACTGGGATCCTGTCTCTCTCTGCTTCTCCTCTGCTTATCCCCTCCCCTCAAAAATAAACAAACATTAAAAAAAATAAATTATTATCTTTAATTTTAAAAACTATAGTAAATGCTAAGAAAAGGCAGCTCTGACTCTCCGAGACATCAACATCAATCCATGTGATTAAAAACCTAATTCTTAAAACTGGAAAGATAGAAAAAAAAAAAATATATATATATATATATATATATTTAAATAATGCATTGAAGATACAGAAATTCTTTTCAACCTTAAAGTGACACAGATTTAAGGTCTGAGAGTGGCTTTGCTTTGAGTCACTGGTCTATCTCTTATCTTAGATTAAATGGGTAGGTACTTAAACCCTATAAATCTCAATTTCCTCCACTGTGAAACATGGATAATGGCAACTCCTTGGCAGAGCTCTTATTAGAATTAAATCAGATAACATGAACAAAAATATTTTAGTGGAATTTAATAAAGTTGTGTCAATCCAAAAAATACTTCATTTTAATCTGTTCTTTATGAAGAACAGCTACTTATGTGCTTATTTATATATGGGTTCTTTAGTTTAAAAAATCTTTACTTGGAAGTTATAATACAATAGAATTTACTAAGGAGTGGGAATGTTATGATAAACAGAGCATACTCATTGAGTTCCTCTGCTGATGATAGCAGTACATTATATTATATGATCACCCTTCATGTTTTTAAAGATATACTTAGGTTGGGATATCCTTCCTCGAAGCTCAAAAATGCCAAGTCTTCATCAAATATCTGAATTGGGCACTGCTATATAAATTTTAGGTTTCTAATTCCTAATTCCTATCTAGACTTCTTCAGTAGGCACTCTCCAAATTCCCCATGATAATTCTTAATCTTGCCCAGCTCTCCTAAATCCAGAGTACTGTCATACCATATGACTGCAATCATATGTTAATCTGACTGATTATTACAGCAGCCCAGATTCTACAGTCAGGCACACTTAGAATTTAATCACAGCTAGGTTAATACCGATGGGATGTTAATTTATTAAATCAAGTAAGCAGTAGTTTTCTCATGTGAAAAAAAAATCACCTGATTTACCTTGTAGGCTTGTTATGAACATCAAAAGTTATTGACAGCATAACACTGAGCTTTGTGAGTTTTGTGAGATGCAGGCTCAAAATTGGAATTCAACATGTGTTAATCATGTAAATAAATGCAGCAGACTGGAGTTGTTAATAGACTCTGGGGCAGATTCTTTGTCCCATCACTTAAAAACAAGAAGTTGAACAAATTATGTGCCTTCTTTATGCTTCACCAGGCTGTTGTAGGGATTATATCAAAAGCTCTTAGCATTTTTTTCCTGGCAAACACTAACAAAGTGTTTGCTTTATCATAGTTAAGTAAAGAATGTTCCAGGAAGATGAGTTGCCTTTCAGTAAACACTTCTATCTCCTAACTTCCTTTTATATTGCAAGTCCCAAAAGAAAAAAAAAAAAAAAGCTGTAGTTGCTAACAGTAAGATATGTCTTGACATATCTTCTCAAAATGAGTTATAGGTGTATGTAATTTTGTTTGATGCTAAAACAGCTTTCAACCGTTTGCATGTGGGGGGTATAAATAAATTGTTATGATGTTGCTTCACTAGATGAAATATTGCCACTAAATGGTTGCCTGGTATTTTTTCATTTCTATTGATATAATTACTGCCATACAAAGCTATTAGTTTTGTCAAATACCTGTCACTTCAAAGTACACAACTCATCTTACTTAACTTGAGTATCAATATTTTAAAAACATATGCATTTATATGTATACATATACACATGTATGTAATCGAAATACAAATATACAAATTTAAATCCAAATTACAGGAATTAAAGTATTTTCATTGAGAGTTTCTAGTATTAAATCTTATGTTTATAAGATTAACATAAATTCACCTTAAAATTAAAATTGAAAAATATAAATTCATTTTGAAAGGCTATAAATTTCTATAACCAAAAGTCATAATGTAGTTCTTTTTAAAATTAGCTGATTCTTGAAAATTTGAGAATATGTTTCCTTGCATGAATGTCAACATGGCATTTAGGTCAGATATATTTAGATCTCTCTATAAAAATTCCAAAAATAGCCCACAGAAATAACACCTCAAACCTGGGAGACTCTAGAAATTTTATAGAGACCAAAGATAACTCAGTATTCCTTATTAAAAACAAGATGCTTAAAGTGATACATGTGTTGGCTCTAATCAAAGTATGTTTTTGATTCTTAAAATTGTGAGACAACTTATGAACATGATAAAGGGAATGAAAGCACATTTGGTGTTCACAAGAGAGGATCAGCCACTTATAGATTTTGAGAAAATAGAAAAAGAAAAGTTTGAGTGTCTCAAAAGCAACATACAAAACTAGTAGCCTCTTCCTAGTAGTAACATGTAGGGACAAAAAATAAATGTTTGGAATAAAGAAAGAGTTAAGTAGTTTCTTTATAGACTAGTCACTAGAGTCTTCCACACTGTTAACATATTCTTTTCTTGGTTTCCATCACTATTGAGTAACCAGCAAGACAGCTGGTACATGGCTTGATGGATTTTACCTTAACCAATCCTTCCCAAATTGTCATATCAAAGCACATTAAAGCAATGATAACATTTGCAAGTTACACAGAATAGCAGAAATGTTCTGTGCCGGTTGCCCCAGGCCTTGGGTATTAACCTCAAAATTGAGGGAATCAATATTTCAAGCCCCTTTGACTAATTCTGGGATAGTCCAGTTGGAAAACTATGCTAAATTCTGTATTTTTGTTGTCTTTCTACAAGATGGGGCAGTTTAAAAAATAGCAATGTCTGCCTTAATTGAAGTTATCCCAGAAACCCAACAATATGGGTATTTAGCTCACTGTTACTTTGGGGAATAATCCACCCTTGATTCCCAATTATCATCTGTGCAGTAATGGTGTGTATAGCTTGGGGTGCCTGGGTGGCTCAGTCAGTTAAGTTTCTGACTTGGGGTCAGGTCATGATCTCACAGTTCGTGGGTTCGAGCCCCACATCAGGCTCTGTTCTGACAGCTAGCTCAGAGCCTGTTTCACATTCTTTCCCTCTCTCTGCCCCTCCCCTGCTTGTGCTCTCTCTCTCTCTCTCTCTCTGTCTCTTTCTCTGTTTCTCTCTCTGACTCTCTCTCTCTCTCTCTATATATATATATGTGTGTGTGTGTGTGTGTGTGTGTGTGTGTATATGTGTGTGTTTGTATATATATGTGTGTGTGTGTATATATATAAATGAACTACATATATTAAAAAAGGTGTGTATATCCCATGAGGCTCCTTTAGTCCATCTGGTAAATTAAGTAAAGACTCAACCCTATTACCACTTCTACCCACTGATCTGCATCACAAGAATAATGTGGTAATAGAGACTACATGAATCCCTAAGAATATGTCAATGTTCCATTAAATGGTTTATCTCACAAAAGCCTTAGGCATTCAAACATTTCACGACCAGAAATCATGATCTGGATATAGCAAGGAGCAGGGTCAGAAGCTACCTGACATATCTGGAATTACCTCTTTAGTTAGAAAATTATTAAAATTTAGGGGATGGGAGAGAAAGGCAGCAGTGACAGGGGACTGTGTGAGGAATTTCAAAATAGTACAAATATGCTTCAAAATTTTAATAGGCAAGATAGTCTCAGATTATGACTTCACTATTTAGTAGTGCATATTCAGAACACTCCCAGTAATTTTAGGTGACCTAAACAAGGTAGCATAACTTAAAATATAGCAATTAATTACAAGAAAGAAAGACTCTATCATTAGAAGGATTTAAAACATATAAACACAGGAAAATAGTTTTTATATTTTTAAATTTTTTATAAGCCTTACCCAATTAGTTGAAATAGGCTTCATTTTTTAAATTGAGCCTCATTTTACAAACGAGCCTTCTAGGATAATGCAAGGACAATGTGACTCATCTGTACTGTTTTGAATGTTAAAATTATTTTTATATATAAACATCTTACTGGTTTTTTTAAAATGTTTTATTTATTTCTAGGAGAGAGAGACAGCGCGAGCAGGGGAGGGTCAGAGAGAGAGGGAGTCACAGACTGAAACAGGCTCCAGGCTCTGAGCTGGCAGTCATCACAGAGCCCGACGCGGGGCTCGAACCCATGAATCGCGAGATCATGAGCTAAGCGAAAGTCGGACGCTTAACCGACTAAGCCACCCAGGAGCCCCCATCTTACTCTGTTGAGTAGAAAAAAGTGGTTAAAAATATATTAAGCTTCATAAAATGTCTTTACGGACTAAAGATAATTGTGAAAGCACATCTGGGGATGGGATAGAAATTTTTCTTCTATAATCACAGACACAGTGAAATATCTGCCCTATAATTGTATCATCATATCTTAGCAGGGCCAGCATCAATCCTCCCCCCAGAGTTAATCTCACCACCTTATACTTTATCATCTCCCATTTTCTAAATTTTGTACTACAAAGATTTGCCACTTGGCTATATTTCCCATTTCTGTCTTTCTAATGGTTCTAAATCCTCTGCCTATAATTTCATTCAATGTTCTTAGCCTACACTCAAGAATAAGGAGACTCTTGCTGATTGGACTTCCTTGCAAATGGCATCTTTTCTTTCCTATTTGTTTTAGTCATTAAATGTCTTCAAACTATACACTATCTCTGCCTTATTCCCACTTCCTTCTCCCTCCAGCCTCTGCATCCATCACTGCTGAGCTGCTTTTCCCCAAGGTCTCCATGATCCCACTAACACTGAAGTAGAGGCAAACAGGATCCTTTGAAAGCTGACCAGAATTCCTCTTTCTTAGACATATTTCTGCCATAATTTGTCATGCCTTTCATACTCTAATCCACTATTGCTGTCAGTACTTAAACTATTTCATGGACACACTTGGATGTGTATCACACATGCTTTTTGATAAATTTACCTCCATCTCTGCCTGCAAATCACAAATGGCTAGTTCACATCTAGTATACTACCTTACTCAATATACAATTGTTGAATGAATGTTCACACGCTTTAACTCCTAGCTGATTTCTACTTTCTTCTATATTCTACGATATACCATTTTCCACTATCAATCCATTCTCAGAATAGGTTTTACAAATACCACTTTCACCCACCCTATTTTCAAAATCCTAATTGCTGGGAGCCGCACTGGCCTCACTGGATGACAGTCACAATAGTGAGGAAATGGTAGCATTTTCACAGCTCCTGCCATGAGAAACGAAAACTGGTATCTCTTTCTGCTATTACTAGCTCATTTTGGAAATGAGGCTGCTAGTATTGACCAGGCCTCACAATATTCCAGATCAGACCGATATTCCCCACACAGATTGCTCATAAGGAAAGGCATGTCCCTACCTTTTCCAAAGAGATTTCAGATGAAAACATTGTGTATGATTGTTAAAAGGCTCTTCCTAAGGGCCTTGCAGATCCAAGACTTAAATAATAAAGGGGGCGTGAGTCTAGCCCTGAGACAGCCTAATTTAGAGTTAAGGGCAGATATCCACCCCCACCCAATTGTTTCTGCTTGGAGCACTGGCCAGGGGAGCATCCCCCCCACACCCCCTGCACCCCCCCACTAAGGAATTTGTTATCCAGTATTTGGAGTGACTTATTCTGGCCTTGAATATGCTGATTGCTCCCTGTGAAGGAACTTCTTCTTTTGTGATTATGGGAGCAAAGGTGTCTCCTGAAAGACCTGTTTGACCTCTGCTCACACAGAAGCAACTTCACCCTTTTGTGCTAAAAACATTGTCTGATATGCTAAAGATACCTTCTCCCCCATAGGATAAGCATCTAAATCACCTATCTCACTATCTATAAAGGTTATGCAGAAGTCTTCTACAAATATATGTTCTGGGAAATTCTTACATATCAAAGAAGTCTGTTATCAGAAATCATTGTCTAAGGCAAATGCCACTTCTGTGCCATCCCCCAAACACTTAATTATAAAATAAAGTTGAGCCCCAATCAGGGCAGCGATGACTTCCTGGTGACCAGAAAGAATCTCGGGCCTCCTCAACCCTCCCTCGCCAACACGGTCCATCCTTCAGGGACCCTGGACCCTGGCCGGAGCCGGCCTCTGACACCTAATCATTCTTAGTTGTTGGCCACAATAAAACCGAACTCTGTGGTCTGATATTATCATCTGAAACTTAATTAATATTTACAAGTTATTTTCAGTACTTTCACTTATTTAGAGTCATCTTTCATCTTACCTCCCTAAAATACTCCAAAATTTTCCCACCTCTGAAATTTCCTATATACAATAGCATCATCTGGAAAGTAAGCCACCACTTTTTCACCCACCCAAAACCTTCAAGTCCAAACTCTGGCTTCTCCATCAACTTTGCTCTGTGAAAACTAACATCATGTAAAGGAGAAGTTATTAAATTTAGAGACCAAACTCTTAAGTTGGAGTTTTTGTCTACCATTTATTAGTTATTTCAACCTGAGTAAAGTACTGAAATTCAGCACTGAGATTCTTCTTTTACATCTTAAAAAATGGGATAATAATAGGGTCTACCCTGCATGATTTTCATAACAAGCAAATGAAATCATGGTTTGAGAAACACTATACAAATTAAGAGGCTGTGTCTATGTGTCTGTGTATGCGCATGCGTGTGTGATCTCACATTTTCTGTGAACTCAAACATTGTTTAGATCACATTGTTTTACAATATAGCTTATTGTATAGTTTATGAACTGCACTAATATATGCAGTTTCAGGTAAATTTCTTGAGGCACAAAGCCTTTCATTATTTTTTATTTTTTAAATTTTATTCCTACTACACAATATAAAATGGAATGTAGGAATACAGCATATTGATTACTAGTTGATATAAAAATCAAGTAAAAAATAGTTATATAAAGTCATCACCAAAAAGTGTAAGATGCCTTTGAAATTAGAAATGAAAATTATGCATTTCTGGATATTATACCTGTTTCACTTAGAAGACTGAGATTTTATTACACTCTAAATAATTATTTGAAACTCAACTTCTAGTAAAACCTAATACTGATTAAAAGTACACACATATATGTGTGTATAAATAATACAGTACTATTTTTATTGGTAGGCTGTCATACAATATTTACTTTTTGAATATTGCACCTGGTGGAGAGTTTCTCCTTAATAAGTTGAAGAGCTCATGATTTCTAAGAATTATGAAATTCTTAGAAAGTTAAAAATTAACTTTCCTAAAATTATTCAAAAACAATCTTTTAGTGTCAAATAAATATATTAAGATTTCTGGAATGTTATTAACTTGATTGCAAATGCTTACTCTTTACTATTCCCCCATTTTCTTCATTTTATTTTTAAAGGATGTTTTTCCACACAGATTCAGTTTCTGGAAAATACTAAAAGCTATCATCTTTTAAGGGGGATTCTAATGCAATTAAGTAAATGTAAATATTACATTGTTATAATTCTCATGGCTGAGAAATCAAAATAGTTACAGCTGCTTATGAAAACTATAAAGTATATGGACCACATTATTTTCTCCATATTGCTTTGGAAAATTGGTATATCATAGGAACACATTTAATATCATATATATATTTAATATTAAACATACCATTGGATCACATATCTTTAAAGAAGCACTATAAATTTCCTAGAGCTGTGTATTTCATAAGATTTTGTTTTTTTCAAGCATAATTTACTTTTGCATGTGAGTTACTTCAACTGAGAAACTGATACTTTAATGAAAGAAATAAATTTATAGTATTTTAAGGAAAATTAAAATTGGATTTATGAGTTTCAACTTCTAAATAAAACAATATTAACTGATATCATTTGTTAGAGTAATCTGTAGGACTACTCTTGAGGATACAGGAATACGAATAAGAACTTCTAAACACACATGGGCACTCAATCTAATAGTAACTCACTCAAATCATTTCTGTATAAGATAGGTTCCAGTAATGGCTTGTGTGTTTACATATTTCAAATGGATGCTGTGAAAATTCAGAACTGGGAGAGATGTAAAGGTGATTGATTTTGTCCAGCTGCACTACCATTAAACCATCTCTGACATGTGTCCTATTTTTAAAGGCCCTGGGGACGGAGATTTTGTAGCTTTGATAAGTTGTTCCAAGGGTTAAGAATTTTTCTTTAGTCCTTCCTCTCCAGAAGCCTCAGTGTAGGAAATTTCCTTGCATCTAACATGAAGAGCTTTATTTATGTATTTAATATATGAAAAACTTGCCTGGTCACTTAAGGAAAACTGTGCCATATTAAAGCAATTCTGCTATGACCAAAGTCACCACTGTGTCTACTAATATGAATATGAATAAATGGATGGTTAGTTAAGATTAATACTGAAAAGTTTTTGGATCACATTTAGAAACACTGTTATAGTAAAACAGATCTCTCTCTTTCTGTGTGTGTGTGTGTGTGTGTGTGTGTGGTGTCTAACTTTAGAATGTACATATCAAGTGGTTTTTATCAGTTTAACTCACTCTCTGCATCTGAATCCAACAAAAGGAGGGTAGGTCCTAATATTCCCTGCACTGAATCTGTAAACAGTTAGAATACTGCCAAAACTGGCAAATGAAAAATACTGTATGGACATAGCTATAGATTTGTTGTCATTACTTACAATTTTAAAAATAAATACTTTATCTAGCCAATCAACTGTCTTGGTTTCTGAGCTTCCATTTATCAGCAAATAGATAAGAAAATAAATAAAATTGTTTTTATTAGAGAGGGTCACTGCAGCGTCCCTATTCATTACACCTAATGCTAATGGAGGGAACTCAGCTTAGATAGCTTTTAAAAAAAATCAGTGCTACTGAGGATTTAAATGTTTCTTTATTCCTCTCTCCATGCATGTATTGTTCATATGCTCCTTGATTGTTGGAACACATATCCCACCACCTCTTTCTCTTTCAGAAGGTCTAGAAATTCCTTTTCCATCTCCCTCCACCTCAGTTAAAATACATTTGTATGTTTTGTTTTCAATCTCTTAGAGCCCTGTTCTTTGCTAGTCAACTGGGTACACTAGGTGATGTCTCTTACAGGTAATATATTTCCATTTTAAAAGATTCTTACAGAGACAATAGATTAACTCTAAAGATTAGAATTTTAGGCTTTGTATAAAATGACAAAAGTATTCTGATTGAGAAAAAGTGGCACTTCATTGTTTGAAACTCATAACACACTTCTGGTTGACAATTTTATTTACTTGTAAAGTTGGCTCTCAACTCTTTTTTTTTTGTAAGTTATTTATTTGTCTGTTTGTTTGTTTATTGAGAGATGGACAGTGTGAGTGGGCAGAGAGAGTTAGAGACTCTTTCCACACTGACAGCACAGAGCCAATGTGGGGCTGGAACTCATGAAGCATGAGATCTTGCCCTGAGCTGAAACGAAGAGTAGGATGCTTAACTACCTGAACCACCCAGGAGCCCCTCAACTCTCTTTTTAAATGAATGGATACATATGTAATCAATAAACCAGAAAGAAGGTAACTTTCCTTCTTTAGCTTACAGAAATCCTATGGACTCCTGAAGAAGTGAAATACATATTCTAGTCATATTTTAAAACATCTACATGGAAAATATCTACCCAGTTTGCAGATAAAATAAGAAAGCAGAAAATAAAATGTCTCATTTGGGAATATCTCTCTCCTCTAAAAGACAGAATAGAAAAGTGTTTCATCTCTAAAGCTAATGTTCTTTCCTTGTGTTCTCCAGAGCTATTTTACTTACGGTAACGCAGTGATGGCTAATTGATTACTGAAGCTCTGAAGTTCAAGACTGTGGAAAGTCTGCTCAAGGTGAAGCAGAAATGACTCCATGATAAGAAGCATGGTAAAAAATCAAATCCTGACAGGAAAAATATAAGCCAAAATCAGTTCCACACATCTCCCCAAGGAAAGGGGCTGTACTATAATAAAAGGGCAATGAGTGGGAGCAGCCAACTGGCTCATCCACATGTGATGACTGCTGAGAATCACTCCTTCTCTGTGTTAGATGTTGCTTCTGAGTTAACATCTGCTTCTGCACACAGAGGTGTTGCTTATGCCTCTAAAGTTCTTTGTTTTTGAGAAAAAAATATATATGTACAATATATAATATACATAATATGCAATATACACAACATATAATGTATGGCAGTTTTTCTAGTCTCTTCCTATAGACTAATAATAAAATATTAGATGCAGGTCCCCAATTATGGTTTAAAAATCAAAGTCAGGTAATTAATGGAAGAAAGGATTTGGTGGTGTGTTGCCCAAATGATAACAGTCAAAAGTCAAAGGAATTTTACAAATATAAATCATTACTCAATCTCTTGAAAGACAACATTTACTTCCAAGCCTGAAAAAAAAACTAGTAAATAATGCCAACATTTTATGGCTAAAAATATAAGAAAATACAACTAGTAAATGCTATGTCTGTACTTCCTTATTCTCAGATTAAGAATCAGTAAGAACTACATTGTGAATACACCAGATGACAAGCATCCAATGCTCTTCTCAAGCATTTCTCATCCAATTATCTCTTCACCACAATTAAAATGAAAACAAAAACTGAAGAACTTCACAAAACTGAAGAACAATTTTTTTGTTTTTTGTTACTTGTTTTCCTTTTGTATTGCTTATTCAAGACAACATTAAATTATATACACTGACTTAAAAACAAAACTATCTTTCTGATTCAGAGATACGTATGTTCCATGACCCTTGGTGAAAGCACCCATATTTCCTGTAATGTATGTAGAAAGTGAGTAGAAAGATCTTTTCTGATCCCATTGGTACATTTACCCAAACAATGTTTTTGTTTAATAGGAGTGATTCATTCATTATTCCATTTGGGAAAAAACAAAACAAAACAAAAAACCCTTGATAATTTTTTGGAATGAGTGAATAAAAGAAAAAAAATGAATATATGTTTTGAATCATTTCATCACATTTCAAAAGGGATTATTTTCTCTATGCAAAAACAAACAATTGTTTGAGAGAACTGATTAGCATACAAATGATTTCACAGTGAGAAGGACTAGTTAGAGCATGTGTGGTTGAAATGTCTTTGGAAGAACCATGTTGCAAGACACAATAATTTTCATATAAGCCAATTTATACTTAAGAAGAAGCCAGAATGTTAAACAGCCCAATTTAAAAAGCCACGTAATGATACAGATATTCTTAAATATAACAGTATTAAATCCTTAGTGGACTATATATATTTTGCATTTCAGAACAAAAGTGAAATGTTATTGGCGAAAGATCTGCTTCAAAATTTAATTTTCATGTCATTCAAAATGTTAATTCCGAAAATTTTATAATGCACTTTTAATGAAAACAAGCTATTCTTTATTGCACTGTATAAAAGTAGCATTGTATTAGTAGGATAATTGCTGTCTATTGTGTATTTCCTATGTTCCAGGATCTGTGGTAAGCACATAATGTTCATTATCTTATTAAATCCTTACAAGAACATTATGAATTAGTATTATAATTGCTATTACATAGATGAAGAAATTGAAGATTGCAGAGGTTAAATGCATTCCTTCAAGGTCACATAGTTATAATACTATTATTTGAATTCAGGTCTCTTATATCTTCAAACATTGGTTTCTTTACTGCCATGTTATGCTACAATCTCAATTCCCTGTAACAAAGAAACAAATATGACAATAAATCCATATATGTATTTCTATGTGTTTCTCTCTTTGTGAAGTACATTACATAAGGATCTTGAGGAAAAGATAATAAAATTATGGTAGAAGTCAAGGCTGTGAATGAAGCCATGCTGTGCAATACTTAACTCTTACAATCAGAGATTGTAATACAGCGTACAGTCTATAGCTTCTATAGCCTTAAGAAGAAAACTTGAGGGGAATCTTGGCTATCTGTGGATGACTCATTATTTTTTGCTTTTGGACCCTCATCAATTCTAGATTTCTAGGCCTGTTAGAGGGAAAAAGATATAAGAAGAAGGAAGAGCAGGTGGGAGGCAGTACGGGCTTGGTGACAGGTAAGTCTACTGAAATGTTAGGATGGCTTCTTTGCCCCCTTTGGACTGAAACAGCATGGGATTATTTCAAAGGTTTCAGTACAGCAGTGGGTAGCAGTTGTTCAGGATTAAAATAGAAGTGCTCACCGACCAGTACAGTTGTGCATGGATACCAGCTATCAATGATGCTTAGAAGAATGGGTACTGTCTATTGCCAGCAAATTCTAACTGTGAAAACAAAGTCCCCACAGGCTTTGCATTGATGACAAAATACTCACTTTAAGTTTAGATTGCCCACAGTAAGTACAAATGGGTTTTTAATGTCATGTGGTGCTAAGGTAAATCCCTTCTATTAATCAACCAACTTACCTACACCACAAAGACCCTTCCTTTACCCATTTAATCAGTCTTTCACCAAGTGCTTATTTCTGCTTTGGTGGGGCATTCGCTAGATAAGGCAGTCTGGCCACATGCCAGTTGATATCTTTTCTGGTGAAGTCTATGACTTCTGCCACTTGGCACAGCTTCAGTGCCTGGTTAGCCTGGCAGGATGGAGTCCAGCATGAAGGATGCCAACATCACCAGTTCAAGTACCATATGGTACTATTATCTGCTTTTTTTCTTTTTCAGTCACAGATTTTACCTCCTAACATCTGCTACCTATATAGCCTCTTCATGCTAGAAGAGATAGAGCAAGTCAGTATCTTTGAAGCAATGCACATCCCTAAAAGGAAGGAGTGATACCACTTAGGATTCAACTGCATACTTAAAAAGACAAAGCTTTAGCCAGGGTTGAGTTTGAGTTCAATGTGCTGACACTAAACACTCAACCAGATTCTCCCTGGGGAACTCTGTAAGGATTCAATGTGTTCATTTAACTACTTCATTTCATTAGCACCTTGGCTCTCCTGTTTTAAAGAGAGGTGAATATCTCCAATTTTTGTGAACAGTTAACTGTTAAACAAAGAGTACTTGGTGAATAGTGAATCAACAAAAGAAGTTCCTTTTTCTTCATGGAAACCATCTACTGACAATCACCAGTTTTCTCAAAATTTTATAAAGCAATTATTCCTTTCACAGAATACCCGATTTGGACGTTTATGATGAGTAAAAGAAGACTACAGTAAACAATGAGCCTGTGGTTGAAACACTAAACACAAGGACTATAATATAACTAATTGTGTTAATGAAACTAGCCTACTAAATGATATCTGAATGGTGTGAAAAATTAATGAACTAGCAATATCTGTTATTTGGATATTAGAGAGGAATACCTTATATTTAGGGACAATTGTAATCACTTATAAAATTGCAATACCCTGAAAATGTCCTTGGCTCAAGAAGAAAAACAGAACAACAAAGGGGATTTTCTGGTTATATGATTATCCGTACTGAGGATTATTTAAAAAATGGAAAAATAAATGGCATTCATAAAACAACTACATATCCAAGGTAGGCATTTTTACTCTATCACTCTGTTTTTGTTTAAGGGACTTCAAAGTTGATCAATTTTACACTAAAACTGTTCTATGGTAAATACTGTTGTAGCAAAATTTCAGTGAGCCTCACCACCTGCACCAAATCTTTTTTTTTTTGTCAGATATATTTGCAAAGAAAACTATTGATTTATTTTTGTTTCATCTGCCCTTTCTGACTCTTTATATCCATCGTAATGAACAGAAAAAAAAAATGGTCAACAGAGCCTGAAACAGGAAAGAAGAAGAAAACCAAAGGTCAACAGAAGTGTACAGAATGGAAAATCAAGCACTGGGTAACAGAGGAGAAACAGCTTTTAATCAGGTCTGAAATTTATAACATGGCTTTTGAAATTGGTCTTTTCTGTAGAAGTTTGAATAGGTATATGCAAATGAAAGAATTTCAAGAGGACACTTGTTTTTTGTTCTTAAGATTAATACCTATTCTGTAAATAAATTCTAAATAAGCCATTCATAAATTCAATGCCTTTACTATCTGGAATCTGGAACCTCATTTAAGGTGGATCTTTGCAGACTTGCACAGACACACAGATTTGGTAAAACAGAAAATACTACTCTGCTATAAGAAATATTTATTATATCTGTCAGTATGGGAAAATATACAAACCCATTCCTGCATCATTTATTTTTCTTTTGGCTCCACCTATGTTCTCATTATAGTATTATATGAAGAAGTTGATTAGTGACCACAATTCAGGTAAAATAGCACAGTATTTAGAAAGAGGAATTCATTGAATATATTTAAGGATGCCTCATTTATCTGCAAAATTGTTTTTATTAGAGTATTTTATTTTAAAATAAGAAATATATAGGGGCGCCTGGGTGGCTTAGTCGGTTAAGCGTCCGACTTTCGCTTAGGTCATGATCTCGCGGTTTGTGGGTTCGAGCCCCGCGTCGGCTCTGTGCTGACTGCCAGCTCGGAGCCTGGAGCCTGTTTCAGAGTCTGTGACTCCCTCTCTCTCTGACCTTCCCCTGTTTACACTGTCTCTCTCTCTCTCTCTCTCTCCAAGAAATAAAACATTAAAAAAAAAAAAAAATATTTTTAAAAATAAGATAGGGGCACCTGGGTGGCTTAGTCGGCTAAGCGTCCGACTTTCGCTTGGTCATGATCTCGCGGTTCGTGGGTTTGAGCCCGCGTCGGGCTCTGTGCTGACTGCCAGCTCAGAGCCTGGAGCCTGTTTCAGTCTGTGACTCCCTCTCTCTGACCCTCCCCTGCTCACGCTGTCTCTCTCTCCTAGAAATAAATAAAACATTTAAAAAAAATTTAAAAAAAATAAATAAAAATAAGATATATATAAAAGCTCCCTTAGATTAAAAGAAACATAAAATTATCCTAGGGTATCAACACTTTGATATTTTATACTGGGTATATGAAGGATTCCATCTTCTTTGATGTTATTCAACATATTTCACCATTTTACTACTCTGATAAGATTTTCATGAATTATACCTCTCCTCAACATTTTTCCCCATTTCAAATACTTTGTCAGTTCCACATTCAGAGCCATACAATATATCCCAGGACAATGCTTTCCAAATTCAATGTACATATAAATCACTTAGGGGTCTTCTTAAGTTGCAAATTTTGATTGAGCAGATCTTGGTTGGGGCTGAAATTGTGCATTTCTCAAGCTCCCAAGTGAGCCTAGTACTCTACTACACAGATTACACTTTGAGTAGCAATGCAGTAACACCTCCAAAAACTGGTTTAAAATCTAGTGTCCAGGGCACCTAGATGGCTCGGTTGGTTGTGTGTCCAACTCTTGATTTTGGCTCAGATCATGATTTGAGGGCAGTGGCATTAGTCACTTCTCAATTTACTACATATCATAAGGGTGAACAGCCTTAATAGCTATGAGGCAGAGCTTGAGCCCTGAGAAATATGAAGGGATATGACCACTTCCATTTTATTCTTATATACTATATATGAATACAAATAATGTACAGACACACATATCATTTTCCCTATGTTTATTTTCCTCCGCATCCTATCCCTACTTTCTCCTTTAATTTCTCAAAATGTACTTCTGGGGAAGTTAACTGGCTAGCTTAGGTCTCTAGGAAATGACACCTAGGACACTTCAAATACTTTATTTAGATCAACTACCTTCTATGCTCTGCTACCTGCAATTGCTTACACACCTATCACTGCATTAATAGCAAGGCTTTCTTCAATTTTTAATTAAGTTGTTAGAACTGGTCTGAATTTACTTGGGTCCTAGTTTAAAGCTATAAAATGACCTAGAATAACCAATTAAGGAGATACAGGGGCTTTCTTTTACCTACGTATTTGTGTGAAGTGAGGGCAGTGGGGAGGTTCCAGGAGAAAGGACAGAGGAATAAATTTTTAGCATGATTCCTGTTCAGTCAAGCTTCTCTCTACTTTCCCCTAATAGTGAATTGCTAGAAAAATGCTTAAAGAATTGAGTAAGTATCCACTAGGCCTGAGCTCTACAGAAAATCTGCTGAATAAAGTGCAAGCTGTAAAACACTGAAGAAAAAGTTGGTAGCTGTTATTTTGTTAATTGGTAATGTGTAATTACAAGTATTCCACTTGTAGTTAACTTAAATTATCTTTTATGAAAATAACCAAACAAAAAATTAATATTTAGTAGCTAAATTCATTCTCAATCTTTTGAAAGATGTTTTTAAGTGTGAAAATAAGCTAACAGGTTACTAGTAATACAGTAACAAGTAGAATTATCCAAAGACTATGCAACTATCTAAGTAGTGTGACTTTTCAAAAGTATATCTCCAAATGTTTGAAATTTTTGGTTTCATAACATAAAAAATGGTTGAATATCGTAGAACCAAACATACCTGTATAACTTTAGTATTTGATGCTAAGGTACTATAAAGTGTCAAAAAGTAAGAGCATAATTTATGACTGCAATAAAACTTAGCCACTAAAGGAGTTGAATTACTGAAAAAGAATAGTGAAGTAACTAACATACAATTCCTTTCTTTCAATAGGAAGATTATGCTAGTCTGAAATGAATGTCTTCATCTGTAACACTTTAACAACTTGTTTTATGTACAAAGTTCTACTGAGGAATAAAAACCCCAGGTGTTTAAAATCCAAAATCTGTTAATTTTGTGGATAAGATTTTGAGTAATATAGCTCCATAGGCTACAATTCTGTACTTTTCTTTAAAACATTTCTTTTTTTTTATTTTTATTTTTTATTTTTTATTTATTTCTAGGAGAGAGAGAGAGAGACAGCGTGAGCAGGGGAGGGTCAGAGAGAGAGGGAGTCACAGGCTGAAACAGGCTCCAGGCTCTGAGCTGGCAGTCAGCACAGAGCCCGACGCGGGGCTCGAACCCACGAACCGCGAGATTATGACCCAAGCGAAAGTCGGACGCTTAACCGACTACGCCACCCAGGCGCCCCTAAAACATTTCTTGATGTGAGTTTTAGGTCACTGTCATTTTAAAATATAAATCCTCTTGCAAGTTTCCAACCTGGTAAATAGCTTTTCACAATGGTATCCCTCTGTATCCTTACTATCTATAATGGCATCAGTTAAACCGCTGGGAAAAAATAAATATATATGAGTCCAAATATGAGTCCAAATCATGTCTGTAATCCTCACACCCCATCCCACAAAAGGGCTGCCTCCTGGCTGGCATTTACAGCAACTGCATAAAGGCCCGTATCTTTTCAGTCATTCCAGAGAGTGTATGGTGGAAAGAAACAACCTCTCCAAGCCACTCATAAGTTGAGTTCCCACAGGTATGTGGCTAATGATCTTTACAATATCCTCTGCATGATGTCTGCCTATGAATTGGAACTCTACTACAGTGTATGTGGTTTTGTTGTAAATATCCCTAAAATTCAGTTATGACTTCTACAAAGTTGTCCTTGGCTTAGATAGGCAAATACCAATACCCAATCTTTTCCATCTAGCCTCTATTTTTTTCAGGACCTGAACAAAGGAATCATAAATTCTATTTCCAGCAATGTCTCCTTATATGGCTTCGTGTCTCTCCACTAGCCTGAGAAACTATAGAAGAGACTGTATTGTTTAATTCAGAAGAAATGCTTTCCCTTGAAAATGACATAGCTAACATTTATTAAATGTGTCCCACAGATCAGGCAGTGTTCTAAAGCCCTTCAGAATTCACTGACTCAGCCTTCTGATAAATCTTACTCAGTATGCTTATTATTCCTATTTTTTAAGTCAGGAAGCAGAAAGCCAGAAGTTAAATATCCTGTACAAAGTCACAACTATCATTTTGTGGAATCAGGATTCAAATTCAGTTTTTCACTATTAATTCAAATTCAGAGCACATTATTACCCACAATGATATATTGCCTATAGAACCATGTTGGCAGAGCAGAATCTCTACCTTCCCTTAACACCATTCCTAATATTATGATTAAAATTGTGAGTTTGTGCCTTTTGACCACTTTCACCCATTTCCCCTACCTCCAATTCCCACCCCTGAAAACAATCAACCTGTTCTCTATGAATTTGTGTTTTTAGATTCCATATATAATTCAGATAATACAATATTTGTCTTTTTGTCTGACTTATTTCACTTAGCATAATGCCCTCAAGGTCCATCAATGCCATTGCAAATGTAAGGTTCTTAATATGAAGAAAGGTTTCGGTTGGATTCTGTACAACATGTAATGATCATCAATAACTCAAGGACTCAGAGGTCTTATTTTAAAAATTCCCCAAATAAATAGGATGTGGGACCATTACTAATATTTGGGATATTAAAATAAGTTATTTTAAGTTGTAATGATTGGCTAAAAAAGAAAAGGATAAAATGTAACACTCTAGTTTGTAACAAAAAATAAAATACATATAATTTGTTTTAGCATTCGTCATTTGGTTGCCTTCATAGGTATAAATTTTATACATTTCTTGTTACTAATAAAAATAAAGCTGTCTCTTTCTTCATAACGTCTCTAGATCAGATGCCATATTTAAAAAGTCAACAAATATTTTTTGTTCCATACGAAAAAATATAAAATAAGTATCATCTGGGAATTAGGCTTCTAAATCAATGGCTGAAAAATTGATTAAGATTTGACTGGAGAAAGGAAAGAAAATTGTCATGAAGTTTATTATTAAGGAAATTATTATTTTCAAAGTTTATTTATTTGAGAGAGACTGGGTAGGAATGAATGGTGTAGGGGTAGAGAGAGGGAGAGAGAGAATCCCCAGCAGGCTCCGTACTATCAGTGCAGAGCCCTACCGGAGACTTCATCTCACAAGCCTTGAGATCATGACCCGAGCCATAATCAAGAGTTAGATACTCAACTGACTTAGCCACCCAGATGCCTTAGGAAGACGATTACTATATAAGGGATTCATAATGGAAGACGACTTAGGCTCATGATTCCTCTAGAATTAAAAAACAAACAAAAAAACCAAAAAAAAAACAACTGGGGCACAGTTTTTGAACCACATGAGAAAGACTAGATCTATATAAATAGAGGCATAGGTAATCTCATGAAGAAGGGAACTTAACCTAGATTCAACCAGGGGGATTCTCAATCTTAAGTATCGGCTGTGGGCAGTCCCTCTATTGGTTTAGTAATGAACAAGATAATAACTGCAGTTCCTTTTGACAAAAGAATTCTGAAAGCCTCTATTTCCATCACATATCCCTTCTTTTGGGATTATTTCCCCTTCTCTTTGCCATGTTCCTCCATCTTTTTGGTAGATAATATACTTGAAACCAATTAACCATTTATTCTACATCAGACTCTCATTTTCAAAAAATGTGTTTCCAAATAAATCTGAGTATAATGTCTTCTCACAGAGTTGACCAATAAGGACTGTGATCTACTTTATTTTTTTTTCTTTCATAGAGTATCTTCCTTTCTCATTTAAAAAATTTCCTTTTCCTTTGACTTTGATGAACTGAAGGAAGTTCATAAATTTTACGTTTCATCTAGTTTATTTGAAATGTATGGGTAAATGGAATGTAGAAAGCAGATGGATATGGCATAACTCAATAATATGAGTACTATAAAATGATTCCAGGATTTCCATGCTATGAAAATCTAGAGAACTGAGGTTCAAGAGCATTATTTTCATGAATTTGCAGTGGGTAAGATGTGAAATCATAATATATACTACATGGAAAAAATGCAGTGAACTCTAAATAGCTCCCAGGGTGCAATCAATATATGGCATTGATGACGGCTTATAAGTAAAGTGCTACAGGGGCCCCTGGGTGGCTCAGGTGGTTAAGCATCCAACTTTGGCTCAGGTCAGATCTCACAGTTTGTGAGTTTGAGGCCCATGTCAAGCTCTGTGCTGACAGCTCAGAGCCTGGAGCCTCCTTCAGATTCTGTATCTCCCCTTCTCTCTGCCCCTCCCATGCTCATGCTCTGTCTCTCAATAATAAATTAAAATGTTAATTTTAAAAAAATAAAGTGCTACAGTATAATTAAGTAATTTTAGACTTTGAATTTAATGACCCATCCAAATTAAATTGGAGGAGACATGCTATGGCTTCTTGTTATTGTTGAAGTTGTGGTTCTCGTAACTTAAAAAGATTTTCTGCAAAGGTAGCCTTAAAATTATTGGTAAGCTGCTCTACACAAATGAAGCTCTGTATTGTAATTAGCAATCACATGGGATGCAGCTGTGACAAAGATGCAGGAGAAATATGCATTATGACATACAAAGTTATAATTTAAAACAAATTCTGGCTGTACCTGAAACCTACAGATTCCTAAGCTTATGGCCTAGTAGAAATAGCTACAGACCTGTAGTCAGATGCCAAGGCTTGGCTCTGGCACTCCCTAACTCTATGACTCTAAGAAAGTCATTTAAATAACCTGTGTCTCATTCTACCATCTGTTAAATGTTGACGAAGCGGGGGTGGAAACAGGCACCAGTCTAACTTCACAGCCCAATCTGTGAGGATAAATGTAACAACAGATGTGAAATACCTTTTAATATCCAAATATTCCTTGCAAATGTAAGATGTAATTATACTAGGCAAACAGGAGAACTACCTTATTGGGGAGTTCAAAATATTCCATAACTTTACACAATAAAATACTACTTTGGGGAATTTTTTCTTCAAATATTCTACAAGGAATCAACATCATTCTAAGGCAATGAAAAGTGAAGACAATAAAGTATCTCTAGATTCTCCCCGAGAAGAAGACACATAGTTGTATTTGGCACAATAAAGCTGATATTCTAATACCCTGGTCACCTTAAACTAAATGGAGGAGTCCCTCAATTTTTAGGTACTCAGTTTATCATTAATATTTCTATCTTGACCTATTTATTAAATTAAAATACTCCAACATGCTTGAAACCTGGTACAATTACCTGATTTAAAATTACCTGATATTTCTTGTGGAAATATAGAGATGGATAAACAGATCTAAGGTATCACTACTGAGAACAAATTTAGCCTGTTAGAAAATACTTTACCTGCATTACTAAAATAATAGGATAGTGAAATTTCAAAGTCGTGAAGCTTGCAATTATTTTCAACTTAATTTGAAAGTCAATTTTTAAATCTTTAAGTCTATTCTGCACATTATTGGTAGTAGTGTAAAAATGAACTGAATTTATTCATGCTTTGCTTGAACCCAAATTTTTATATGCTCATAAATAGAAGAATAGCAATAATGTCTTTGTCTCAAAGAGAAAAAAAATAGTTTACTTTATTAGGAAAATATAGAGGAGTTCTGCCAACCAACTCTAAAGAGCATCTGATAATTTAACAACAGTTCTGCTGACAAGTATGTCCATAGGACGGATATTGTACAATAAATACTTTCTGCTTGCTGGGAAACTCATATTTATTGTAAACAGTTCCCTGGGGGCCTCAATTAAGTAAACTGCTTTAGAAAATGAATCGGCTTATTTACAGAGCAATGGCACTTAAAGACTGTAAGTTCCTCAAAGGTAGGTGCAATGCTTAATCATTTTGGTTCACTAGTGACTAGCACAGGATGTAAAATATTTAGCAATAATTAAACATTAATAAATGAATCCAGTTGGTCATTATTTAGAATGTAATAGATTTACAACTCTGGCTGATAGATCCCACTAAAAGTAGAGGATAATTTTACTCTGAGAAATGAGTCCATAAAATATATACCCACACACTAATTGATGAAATTGCTTATGTTTATAAATAACTGACAGTAAGTGATAATTTAAAAATGGGAATTCCAACAAAGGGACAAACCTATAAGAAGTTAAAGTTAATAACCAAGCTGTTTGCCATTTGTCTGCAAAAATGCTGTTATCAGATGGGAAACTGTTGGTGGGGAATCCATAAAATGGGTGCCCAAGAGGAAATGATCCATCCATATTCTTATCACTACCAGATCAAGAACACTGTGGAATCAATGGCATCTAGTCCCTACAGTGCAGATGAATGGTTTAGATCTGTGCAATCCAATATGATAGCTATTAACCACATGTGGCTATTTAAATTAAAATTAATTAAAGTGAAATAAAATTAAATATTTAGTTTTTCAAAAAAATAGTTTTTCAATCTGAATAGCCATATTTCAAATGATCAATAGCTATGTCTAGTAGCTAATGTATTATTATAAACACTAAAGTTATATTGGGCAATTAGACCAGAGGTTTAAAATTACTTATATTTGTGGCACAATTTTGAATAATAGAATTATTGTCACGTTTCAAAAGAAAAAAACCTTTCCCGTGTTACTTACACTTTCTGTCCCCAACAATAATTTAAAATAAGCTGTTATCATACTAATGGAGTATAACAATGCCTCTCAGAGTCTGTAAAAGTTCCAATGGTTTCACATATCCTTTTAGTTTCATTTAAGCACTGCTCTTTCTCCTTTTAACCATTCTTCTACATCCACAGGAAAATATTTGTACGTTTCACTGAGCCTTTTTCCCCCTACCTTTCCTAACATTATGTTAGGCCTCTTATTCTTTCTCAGAGTCAGCAACATTGCAGTAGCACAATGTAAACTAACTTGTTACAGTATAGAAGAAAAAGAGACCATACATATTGCTCAAAGTTGGCGCCATACTTGTCAAATGTTCCCAGTGAAGCTATTAAATGGAATCTAATCGAAAAATACCACAGTAGGCTTCTTAACTTTATAATAAGAGCCATTAAAATTATTTACCACATCTTCTATTAATATTCTGTCCTCACCATGCAAAATTATAATTATGGCTTAGTTTTCTAATTATAAAGTAAGCTGTTTAAATGGACAATATGAACTAACCAGCTGATGTACATAATCTAGTATTTCTTTTTTGACAATTATTAGCATTCTGCTTTGAGATCAATCTCTTTCAAAACTGTTAGGTGGGTTATTTCCGAAGGAACTCACATGTCATCTTTGAATATTGTAACCATATGGAAGTATTGTGCTCTCATAAAGACTTGTCTGAACACCTATCAGCTTCCCTAACTATCTAGTCCCTGTTAACTGTAGTTCACGAAATGCACCTGTAGTTGCCAAGACAGTATCTGTCCAAGGATAACTAAGTGTATAGCAGTGTATTGGTACTATTTACTGAACATTCTCCATACACCAACTGTAGAAGAGAATACTGATTTCCAAACTTCTAGACTATTGCTCTGCCTGCTAAAGACTGTATCATAACCTAGCCACTTGAGAAGGGTGACATTCCTGGTTATGCTGATGATAGGAATTCATAATCATTTTTCATTGTGATTAGAAGAGAAGAGAATTCCCTTAGTCTGCAGAAAAGCCTCCAAATGCTAATATTCTTTCCCTTTGGAAAGACAGACATAAGAGCTTTGTTAATGGATTTCTTTGTGATTTAATACAACATATTAAAAGCAGGAGTTGTGACTCTTGAATAAAGAAGTAAATGCTGTTTTGTAAAAATGGTCATTCATCATTAGTTATAAGAAGTCTCTTTGTAATTTGAAGTTCTAATTTAATTAGTGTCACACCCTTGAAGGCTGCCTTGTGTCAACTGTTGTAATGACACACTATCTGTTTCTTCAACAGCATAGGTTGCTAACAAGCATTTCAACTGGAACAAAATGATAATGAGAAGAACAACAGAAGTGTTAATTACCTATGCAATTAAAGTGCCTTATATGTACACTAATGTAACACTCTACTATATTTACATTTCTAATGGCTATTCATCTTCAGATGAGAAAACCTATTGGCACTATTTATAACTTCCCAGTTAAATTATGGCAAGAGGTAATGGTGGGGCTTATAGGTTGTGTCCACAAAGTTTCAATCTAGCAAATTTTTATACTGCAATATACTCATTCAAGATCTTTGTATCAATATGTAATAATACAGATATGTTGTATACCATACAAGACACATTATTGGCTATATGCAACATTAAAAAATACTTCTCAAAACATACATTGAACTATTTAAGTATTTATTGTATCATTTTTATGTTATTAAAGAGTACAGTTAGGGGAATAAAACATTAAGCTATTAAGTATAATATGCTTAAAAATTAAAATATATAGCCCTAATTGCCTTTAGAATGTATGCTATCTAAACGAAGATTCTAGGGGCGCCTGGGTGGCTTAGTCGGTTAAGCGTCCGACTTTCACTCAGGTCATGATCTCGCGGTTCGTGGGTTCGAGCCCCGCGTCGGGCTCTGTGCTGACTGCCAGCTCAGAGCCTGGAGCCTGTTTCAGAGTCTGTGTCTCCCTCTCTCTCTGACTCTCCTCTGCTTGCACTCGGTCTCTCTCTGTCTCAAAAATAAATAAAAAAAAAATTAAAAAAAAAAAAAAGTTTTAAACGAAGATTCTAAGTTGCTTGAAACACAATCCTCCTTCCTTCTTTTGCAAATTCTAGTGACAGGCCACATAAAGGTGGTGCTCAATAAATGTTAGCTTACAAACTTACTTTTACAGAAGATGGTTAACTCATCTGAAATTGGATGTCCACCAGATAGATAATAGCTACTGAGATAAGGTTGTTACTTTTGAAAAATATAGTCCATTATTCACACGGAAATTTCATAGCATCTTGCATGAAACATTTAAGAATGGATTTTGAAAACAAGATAGAACTTTAGATATTTAGAGTTTAAAATATACATTTATATTATAATATGTTAGGTACTATCCAGAACTATATGGTTTGCTATAGTACAATTATTTTTAAAAAGACTCACTTTTGTTGTCAATGTTATTTGTTTAGCAAAAAGATTTTATTAAAGCAAAAGATCAATTTATGGTAAACAATTACAACAATTTCTATGTAATGACTTTGTTTTCAGTGAACAGTTTTTAAAAATGATATGGATATTTTCCAATTACAAAATTATCCAAACACAAAATTATTCATATCTGAGTAAGGAAGGGATATCTAATATAAATCCATTCCCATTAAAATAATGTGTGAGGTTTGTTCCTATTCAGCCATGCAGTAAAGCTGCTACCAAATTCTTTTCAGTAGAGTACAAATTTAGCATTCCAACATTATGGGTCAGTTCATCATGGCATATATTAAGTTGCATCAGCAATATGGGGTTTGTATGAATAGATTTGGGTCATATTAATGAAATTCTAGTTGTAGCTTCAAAAAAATACACTGCTTTTTGAATGCTTCCTATGTGCCATTCTGTGTGTTAGGTACTATCCAGAACTTGTTGAATTCATTCATTGCAAGTTAGCTTCCATCCTCTCTCCAGAATACAAAGAGAAAACTGAAGCTCAGAATAGTTTAAAAACTGATTCAAGCTCACACAATAATAACTGACATATGCAGGTGTTTATACTCCAGCTTTACTTTGGGCTCCTCACACTCTGAACAGTTGCCTCTAGTAAATGCAAAACAAAACAAAGCAAAACAACAAAAACAAGTATCCTACTTAATGGCTTTTTTTTTTTTTTAAGGTAAGGAACAGAGGAGCACCTGGGTGGCTCAGTTGGTTGAGCATCCAACTTCTGATCAGGTCCTGATCTCACTTCTTGTGGGTTTGAGCCCCACGTCATGCTCTGTCCTGACAGCTGAGAACCTGGAGCCTGCTTCGTATTCTGTGTGTGTCTCTCTTTGGCCCTCCCCTGCTCATGCTGTGTCTCTGTCTCTCAAAAATAAATGCATGTTAAAAGAATTAAGGAATAGTTAAGCATTTTTTAAGAAAAGCATCAGTAATTATTAGAAAACCTTTTCTTTTCAAAGACTAAGAGATAAGTTACCACCACGGTCATTATTTTTATAACTCAAGCAGGTTTTATATATTCTTTTTTTTTTTTTAAGATTAATTTTTTTAATGTTTTATTTTTATTTCTAGGAGAGAGAGAGAGACAGCATGAGCAGGGGAGGGTCAGAGAGAGAGGGAGTCACAGACTCTGAAACAGGATCCAGGCTCTGAGCTGGTAGTCAGCACAGAGCCGGACGCGGGGCTCGAACCCACGAACCGCAAGATCATGACCTAAGTGAAAGTGGGATGCTTAACCGACTAAGTCACCCAGGCGCCCCTTATATATTCTGAAGGAGGAAATACAGGTTACTAGAAACCATTATGATGATTGGTTCATTTCTCCCTTTAAATTGTATCCATCACAGCGAATGGAGGTTATGGAAAGATAATTTGTCCTGATATAAAGCACCCTCTCTCACAATTAGAAGAACATAAAATGGAATTGACTTCCCCTTGAGATTCTGATTCATAGTCAATGACACATAAAATATATTTATTGATGAATCACAGGATTGGGACTTGATAGGTTTGTAGAAGGCATTTATTGCACAGAGGAGGGAGTGGTATGGATTGCCTTTGTAACTCTGTGTGTCTGTGTTTCTAATTTGGGAGCTTTCAGAGAAAAAAAAAATACAGTGAAGGAGAGAGTACAAGAGAAATAAAAAACTGCCTCAAGCAGGAAGTATAGCCTACTTGCATTTTATAGAAACTTGAGATATGGCATTTTTAAAATAGTTCAAGATAAATATAATAATAAAGTCTCACCTAAAGCAAAAGAAATGCACAGAAATTTAAAACAAGGATTGGGAAGGCTAGAGAACTGTTAAGTCATGCCATTGTTTTGTGGTTGTACTACTTAGCCTAGTAAATAAGTAACTCTTGACATTTTGCCAGCAGTGGGCAAATAATACCCATTCTGCTTGCACCAGAGTTACTGTGAGTGGTGCCCCTGACTGCTGAGTTATTCTAGTGCCCTCTATCACTGTAATTTAAAATCTCTTTTCATTTCTTTCTTTCTTTTTTTTTTTTTTTAATTCTAACTAAACAATATCTAGATAGTCCTAAGTGGTGGTGCTGGAGCCTAAAATATGCTTTTCCAAATCGAACTTTGGAAGAGGTGTTAAAAGTGATAAAACACCATCCAAATATTCAAGCAATTGTGCAGTTAAATCAAAAGTGAATATACTAATACAGGCAATAGTGCTGAGAAATAATAAAAGGGAATAAAGTAAAAGTATACTGTAATGGTTGTCAAATTATATACTCTAAGAATGTATGTCCATTCTTTACATTTATTTCCATGGAAAATTAGCTATGAACAGTGCAGATGCTGATTTATACAAAATGTTAAGGAACAAGTCTCTGCAACTACAATAGTTTTAGCAAAAAAGTTATGAATAGGAAAGAATTATTTATATTTATACGTATAATATTTCCATTAATATCTGTCCAAAATCACAACCATAAGGTAAAAGATAATAAATTAGTGTTAGAAATCTATTTGATTAAAAATACAGTCTTAGGTTATTAATTCCAAAATACATACACACACTGAATTAGTATTTGAGGATATATGTTTTTTTTTTTAATAACTCCACACATCCCTATTTCTTTTTTTTATTTTTTTATTTTTTTTTAATGTTTTATTTTTTTCCAGGAGAGAGAGAGAGACAGCGTGAGCAGGGGAGGGTCAGAGAGAGAGGGAGTCACAGACTGAAACAGGCTCCAGGCTCTGAGCTGGCAGTCAGCACAGTGCTCGACGCGGGGCTCGAACCCACGGACCGCGAGATCATGACCTAAGCGAAAGTCGGACGCTTAACCGACTAAGCCACCCAGGCGCCCCAACACATCCCTATTTCTAACCCATTTTTCCTCTCCACAAAAATCTAGTCTCTTCTCAAAGAAAGAAAATTTGAATATCCCTATCTTTCACTTGAAATCACAACAAAACAAACATTTTTTTTCCAATATTCAGTACCTTAGGCTTAGGGGGTATTTTACATTAACAAATATCACTTGCTTTTTCCCTTTTACCAGCATGTGTGTTGGGCACGTTAGTATAGTTTCCATTTTACAAACAAAGAAAATGAGTCTCAAATAAAATCCTTCCCTTATGCATGGGGTCCGTCTTCTAGCACTCTTACCACAGATGTCCCAAATATTCAGAAGCTCACTGGATACTGGGCTCTGCTCAAGCCACCTTCTCAGCTAGGCTTCTACTATCAACCTATTAAAACAGCATTGTCATCACGTAAGGTATCTTCTCATTTAAAAGCTTTGCCCATCACTCTGACTTGTTACTTTTTAGTACTTTCACCATTTTTATATTATGCATTTATTTGCATTTACATTATCCGATTCTTCCCCGCTGCCACACCACACCTTCATTGTCCAAACACAAACACAAACATACACTCTTCTCTTTTTTGTTTAATTCAGAGGATAGAGTCTGGTAGATGACTATCAGCATATGAGTTGAATGATGTGTCTTACCAAGGCAGTGAGGTCAGAGAAGCTAGAACTTCTGCAGTTTTCTGACTCCAAGTTTAAGGTTTTCTCGGCTACATGGTACAAACCTGTCTTTCCCTCAAGGCATTGGGCTGGGAAGAAAATCAAAATCTTCGGAGCAGTTATAAAAGTATATAAGATCTTTTCTTCACAGACTTAATTATAATTTATATTTCTCTAATATGTAGTTTGTGGCTGACTAATTAGGGCTACAATCTTTTCTCTTCAATCAAAACAGAAATGTCACAATTTTATGAGCACAAGCACCTGGCTTATCTAGCATAATCCATCTTTCTCTCAGACAGCCCTCTAACTAGAGGAGGATTTTCAGTTAATCACAATGCAAAGTATATTTTCTTAGATTTATGTTTGAAATTGGTAGCAGCTGCCCATTCTACTCAAATGCTGCTCTAATTTAAAATTGAAAACTTAAATATCTATCAGGGTGGTTTGGGGATGCAGAAAATATATTTCTACATTTTGGCTTATTGTAAAATATGGTTATGTTGGAGGATATTTTAAATGATGAATTCCCACTGCCAGAATAAATTATAGATTTTATTTAGTTAGCTTCGTCTTCCAAACTCCTTGTGCCTGCTCACTGTATCAATTACTTGCAGTTCCTCCATTCTGACCTACCAACATTTGTGGTGAGTCCTAATGAGTATTTTAGGACATAAAATTAGAAATTCTGGCGAAAAAAAAAAAAAAACACCACTTTAACCCTGTGCTTCAATTTATGGTTTTAGAAGAAAGAGAGGGATGATTTTATAATTAAATAACTTTGAACTTATTTTTCTGTGATTACTATATATAAACTTCCTTATGAGGCATTTCCCCCCCAAGTAACTTATAAATGAAAGAATCTGCTACTTAGTGAATATACAACCAAAGGGGTACAAACATGTTGATTAAAAGAATATGTAAGAAAAATAATCCCCAATATAGTAAATGCAATGATGCATAATTTCCCAGTTTTCTCTTTTTCTCTCACTCTGAAAAAGTACATTTATTTATTGCATGTAGAATGCAAGTTCTGATCACTCTATGCCCTATCCTTTCTTTACCATACCTTAATAATAATGCAATCACAAAACTAAATTTATTAAGCCCTTACCATGTATTCTGAGCTGCACTAAATGTTTTACATATAACAGCTTACTTTTACAAAAGTCCAGTGGAGATGAATATCTTTATACTAACATAGAAGATTGCTGAGAGCCCCCCACCTCCACATCTCCTTTTTCCTGGGCACATGACCATCTACATTTCCCAGTGCAGTAGTACAGTGTGGCCATGCTACTAAATTTCTACAAGTGTGAGCAGACGTTAAATACACAACTTCTTAAGCATCTTCTAAAACAGATTTGCCCCCGACTCACTCTTCACTTCCTTTTCCGTGTCAGAAAGTGAGAATGGCTGGAACACTTTTGAAATTATGTGTTGAAAATGGAAAAGCCATCCCTCTAACCTATGTTCATTAATGACTTCATGGAGCTGAACACACCTGTCTGCCCCAACTGTTATATAAAAGGGAAAGATATTCCATTTAAACCTCTTACTCCAGGATCTCTGTGTTACAGCAGATTACTTTGTTACTGTAGGAATGCACCTGATGTTACACGTGAGAAAACTGAAGCTCAGAAAAACGTAGGTACTTACTCAAGATAACACCACATATCCTACACACATAGTACATCCTCAGGTTAAAAAAAAAAAAAAATCTTTAAATGGGTAATTGACCAAGAAAAGTCAAAGAGTAGACTTAAATAGTTTTACTATTAGTTTTCACATCCAACCCTTTCATCAATCTCATACTACACTTGTCTGTGTATTATAGGATGGGGAGTAGCTACAAAAGATACTAGAATATCGTAACAAATTATTGCATTCAGGAGTAGGTAAGATCTTCCCCAAATGAGCAAATAATCCACCTCTGGAATGACCTGTTCCCCTATCTGCCCTAAAGTGTATTCACCTCCATTATTATTATTATAGCTCCCTAGACTCAGCAATGAACATAGGACCTGGTGAATAGGATATTCTTGATAAGCATTTTTTTTGAAAATATAATTCAATAGTATCACTGAATATCAATGATTATATAAATCTAAAAAAAATCATAGAGGGCTAACTTAGGATAGAAAAAGTTGGACTCCAGCAGCTTCAGTTTGCTCATGATTATAGAAACTTTCCCATAATTTTCGCTTTTCTAGAAATTAGTTATTTAAACTACTTTAAATTTATCTTTTTCCTAAATATAACTTCCTAAATGGGAAGTAGGAGGGTTGACTTACTTAAATTCATATATATTTTATGTTAATATTAGCAGTAAGATCTAAAATTCACTGACTTTTAAATGAATTATATAATCAGGGAAATACTCTACTCTCTCCCAGCAACTGCACTTCTCTTTAGTGTTTAAAACCAGAATTGAATCTTTTTAATATTTGCATAATAGAGGACTTAGGTATGCAAACAGACAATTGAAGACAGTAGGCATGATGATTCTCAGAGAATTAATTCAAGACCTTTTTTTTTTTTTTAAAGAAAATAACAGGGTTTCTCTGGGCATGAAAAATAAAATAAAATAAAAAATCAGACTCTAGACAAGGCCTTTTAGGAAAAGGCCTCTATTCATTAAGAAAACTACCTCCTAGTTTAGTTCTAGCAAGGGTAGGCTGGAACATGCTGGAAAAGTCATAAATGAGGCTCTTTAAGCATCACCCTAAAAGCAAACATTAGTTTCCAAATTGTAGTAGGTGACCTTGCATTTTTATTTGCCAAAATCCATTGGTAGTAGGATATCGACTATTGTTACTTTTATTAAAAATGTAAAGTACTAAAATTTTCTATTTATTAGCCAATAAGAACTATGGAACAAGCTTTGCTAATTGAACAGTTACTCTTGAAAAAATGTTGACTTTAAAAATGTTGACAGCGAATTTTTATTGTGGTTTTAAATGCTAACTAGTAAGACTATTCATGAAGATAACATATTTATCTCTTAAGCTTCTAAAGGGCATTGTGCAGGGGAAATGAAGTGGTACATAGTGACATTCGTAAAAATAATTTAAAGAGTTTATCATGGGTAACTTAACAAGGTGTTAATGAGAAATCACATTAACATGAACACTCGAGTGAACTGTACTTAAGAATGTTCTCATGCTTAGGGGGTTAGTATCTATCACATCTATCACAATGTGAAAGCAAAGAAAAAAAAAACTTGCATTCAGTTTGTAATAAGACTCCTATTTTGCCTGTGATTATTAAATTAAGGCTGTTAAAATACAAAACAGCAAGATGCAGGCCTATTTTATTTGAAGTTATGTGATGCTTCAGTTGTCATTAAAGAGATTCCATCTAAAATCTAGGCCAACCTACATCCATTTCTCAGCAACCTATTTCTGGCCCAACTTCTATGGTTTGGTCTGAGGAACTTCCCAAGGCTACAATGGCCTTCAGGGATATTTGCTTTTTATGCTCCTCTTTCTGTCATTTTCTGAAGAATTTGAAAGGTGTTCATTTCTATCTCTAAGTCTCTATAGCAAGATAAAAGTTGAAATACTAATTTTGCTTAGATCTTCTGTTCAAACATATGCATTGTGAATTTCTATTTTCATTATCTGCCCGAACCATTACTGATGTCAAATACTAATCACATTGTTAGATCATATGAATCTTTTGGCTTAGATCTAAATTCCATAGGTTGCAGCTATTAGTTTTTCTTAGTACCTTTTATTAAACAAATATATTTATTCTAATAAAAATAGAAAAAAAAATGAGCTTGATCCAATGTATGATTTTCATCAAATCTCTAAAATTCAACTATAGCAAAGTAAAATTAGTGACTTGTATTTATTTTTATTCAGAGTAAGTCAAAGTGTCTATTCCCTGGGGTGCCTGGGTGGCTTAGTCGGTTAAGCATCCGACTTTCGCTCAGGTCATGATCTCGCGGTTCGTGGGTTCGAGCCCCGCGTCGGGCTCTGTGCTGACTGCCAGTTCAGAGCCTGAAGCCTGTTTCAGTCTATGACTCCCTCTCTCTCTGACCCTCCTCTGCTCATGTGTCTCTCTCTCTCTCTCCTAGAAATAAATAAAAATATTTTTAAAAAAGTGTCTATTCCCTAAAACATTTATATGGCTGTGAAATAAAAATGTCTACTCTTTCATATTGTGTTTATATGAAGGTGCAAGTGTATTATAATTGCAAAGGTAGCAAATGAATCATGCATTGACAGATGCTCTCTTTTCTCAACCTACCAGTGGTTGTTATTTTACAACAGAAGGAAGAGAACGTCTCACACACCTACACACACACTCACTCCGAACGGCGTGAAGAAAAGCTCTTTAGGTTTTTATCTCATATCTCTAGGTTGCAATCCTAATTATTTTCCCCTCCCAAAGCAATTCCCAGTTGAACTACTCAGCTTTACTGCTGCTCTAGCCCTCACTTTAGAAGTGTTCATTGAAAATCCTCAAAGAGCTAGGTATGTATCCATTGAAATCACTGTGTATGTAGAATATAGGCCTACAGGGTAGGTCTACAGAAACATTTTGATTTCCTAGGACCCCATCATCTGAAAGCCTCAGTTAAATTTGATTCTG
The DNA here is from genome assembly GCA_017311185.1 of Proteles cristata cristata. NCBI lineage: Eukaryota > Metazoa > Chordata > Mammalia > Carnivora > Hyaenidae > Proteles > Proteles cristata. The sequence goes on from JAESUZ010000815.1 coordinate 2,300,381, forward strand.
AGTTCTTGAATGTAAATCAAATGAAAGAAAATAATAGCATACCTGTGTATTTGTTTAAGAGCAACTTCCAAACCATTAACATCATGCCAGTATACTATTTAAAACCAGCTTTCAAACCATCTTCTATAACGTTTATCTCTCTAGAAGTGAGCAAATGTATGAAATGATGATCCCAGAACAATCAGGTTTAACCAAAGATGTGCCATTGGTATTCAGAAGCTTTTATTTCCTAAGATGTGATGCTATCATAATAAAGGACATATTATTTAAAGGATATGAGAATGCTTTCATAAATTAAGAGAAAAGTAATCATAAATCTTCATTTGGAACAAACCCATGGTAGTGATAAATATTCTGTTTTGATGACTTATGTATTCATTCCACAAGTATTTACTAATCTGCTACTGTGTGACACTGTTACAAATGAGGTAAGCAAAAATCACATAATAAAAACAAACAAAAACAAAAGCATGGCATGCAGAGGTTACAAAAGTGTATAAAAGACAGAAGTTAATCAGATGAGTGAATGTATAGTTCCAAATTGAGCAAGGTGATCTAAAAAAAAAATGTTTAAATTCCAGAGAGGACTGAAGCTCAAAAAAATGTACTGTAATGACTTAAGCAAAGAATGATGCAGAGTCTTTATTAATAAGGGATGCTGTATTTTGTCAAATGCTTTTTCTGCATCTATTGACAGGTTTTTATCTTTTCTTTCATTGATGTGATCTATCACATTGATTGATTGATTGATTTGAGAATGTTGAACCAGCCCTGCAACCCAGGAATGAATCCCACTTGATTATGGTGGATGATTCTTTTTAAGTGCTGCTGGATTCGATTTGCAAGGATCTTGTTGAGGATTTTTGCATCCGTATTCATCAAGGATACTGGCCTGTAGTTCTCTTGTTTTGCTGGATCTCTGCCTGGCTTGGGAATCAGAGTGATGCTGGCCTCATAAAATGAGTCCAGGAGTTTTCCTTCGATTTCTATTTTATGGAATAGCTTGAGATGAATTGGGATTAATTCTGTTTTAAATGTCTGGTAGAATTCCCCAGGGAAGTCATCAGGTCCAGGGCTCTTATTTGTTGGCAGATTTTTGATAACTGAGTCAATCTCTTCACTCGTTATGGGTCTGTTCAGATTTTCTATTTCTTCCTGTGTGAATTTTGGTAGTGAGTGTGTGCTTAGGAATTTGTCCATTTCTTCTAAGTTGTCCAATTTGTTGGCATATAATTTTTCATAGTATTCCCTGATAATTGCTTGCATTTCTGAGGGGTTGGTTATAAGTCCATTTTCATTCATAATTTTGTCTATTTGGGTGTCTTCTCTTTTCTTTTTGATAAGTCTGGCTACAGGTTTGTCAATTTTGTTTATTTTTTCCAAAAAAATAACTCTTGGTTTCATTGATCTGCTCAGTTGTTTCTTTGGTTTCTAGAGAAAATAAGGATAGAAGGAACCTACCTAAACATCATAAAAGCCATGTATGAGAAGCCTTCAGCTAACATCATCCTCAACGGGGAAAAACTCAGAGCTTTCCCCCTGATATCAGGAACACAGCAGGGGTGTTCACTCTCACCACTGTTGTTTAACATAGTGCTGGAAGTCCTAGCATCAGCCATTAGACAGCAAAAGGAAATCAAAGGCATCAGGATTGGCAAAGAGGAAGTCAAACTTTCACTCTTCACAGATGACATGATACTCTACATAGAAAACCCGACAGACTCCACCAGAAGCCTACTAGAACGGATCCAAGAATTCAGCCAAGTTGCAGGGTACAAAATCAACGTACAGAAATCGGTTGCATTTTTATACACCACAAATGAAGCAACAGAAAGAGAAATCAAGAAACCGACCCCATTCACAATTGCACAAAAAACCATAAAATACCTCAGAATAAACCTAACCAAGGATACAAGAGTTCTGTATGATGAAAACTGTAGAAAACTTGTGAAGGAAATTCAAGAAGACACAAAGAAATGGAAAAACATTCCATGTTCATGGATAGGAAGAATAAATATAGTTAAGATGTCATTACTACCCAAAGCAATCTACACATTCAAGGTAATTCCAATCAAAACTGCACCAGCATACTTCTAAAAACTAAAACAAACTATCCAAAAATTTGTATGAAACCACAAAAGACCCCAAATAGCCAAAGTAATACTGAAAAAGAAAACCAAAACAGGAGGGATCACCATCCCAGACTTTAGCCTCTACTACAAAGCTGTCATCATCAAGACAGTGTGGTACTGGCACAAAAACAGACACATAGACCAATGGAATCAAATTGAGAACTCAGAGCTGGACCCGAAGGTATACAGCCAACTAATCTTTGACAAAGCAGGAAAGAATACCCGATGGAAAAAAGACAGCCTTTTTAACAGATGGTGTTGGGAGAACTGGACAGCAACATGCAGAAGAATGAAACTAGATCATTTTCTCACACCATGCACAAAAATAAGCTCAAAATGGATAAAGGACCTGAACGTGAGACAGGAAACTATCAACACCCTAGAGGAGAAAGCAGGAAACAACCTCCTTGACCTCCACCGCAGCAACTTCTTACTTGACACATCCCCAAAAGCAAGGGAATCAAGAGCAAAAATAAACTGTTGGGACCTCATCAAGATTAAAAGCTTCTGCACAGCAAAGGAAACAACCCACAAAACTAATAGGCAACCAACGAATGGGAAAAGATAGTTGCAAATGACATATCAGATAAAGGGTTAATATCCAGAATCTATAAGGAACTCACCAAACTCCACACCTGAAAAGCAAACAACCCAGTGAAGAAATGGGCAGAAGATATGAACAGACACTTCTCCAAAGAGGACATCTAGATGACTCTTTGGAGAAGATGGACCTCTTCTCCAAAGAGGACACATGGAACGTTGCTCAGCATCCACCCTCATCAGGGAAATACAAATCAAAACCACACTGAGATACCACCTCACGCCAGTCAGAGTGGCTAAAATGAGCAAATCAGAGAACTCTAGATGCTGGTGAGGATGTGGAGAAACGGGCACCCTCCTACACTGTTGGTGGGAATGCAAACTGGTGCAGCCCCTCTGGAAAACAGTGTGGAGTTTCCTCAGGAAACTAACAATAGAACTCCCCTATGACCCAGCAATAGCACTGCTGGGAATTTACCCAGCAGATACAGGAGTGCTGATGTATAGGGGCACATTTACCCTGATGTTCATAGCAGCACTCTCAACAATAGCCAAAACATGGAAAGAGCCTAAGTGTCCATAAATGGACGAATGGATTAAGAAGAAGTGGTTTATCTATATGATGGAATACTACATGGCAATGAGAAAAAATGAAATCTGGCCATGTGTAGTAACATGGATGGACCTTGAGGGTGTTATGCTGAGCGGAATAAGTCAGGCATAGAAGGACAGATACCATATGTTTGCACATATAGGAGGATTAGGAGGAACTTGACGGAGGACCATTGGGGAGACGAAGGGGGGAAATGTTGGTGTAAAGGGAGAGAGGCAAACCATGAGAGAGTCTTGAATGCTGAGAAACAAACTGAGGACTGATGGATATGGGGAGGAGGGTGGTGATGGGCATGGAGGAGGGCACTTGTGTGGATGAGCACTGGGTGTTATATGGAAACCAAGTTGACAATAAACTATTTGTAAGGAAAAAAATAAATAAACCCAACTCTTATTTAGGTATTAATAAAAAAAAAAAAGAAAAAAAAAAGAATGATGCAAAGAACCCTAACCCCAGGGCACAGTGGGGATGGCGATAATTGTGTTGATGTTTATTATGTGGAAGTTATGAAATTCCCATCAAAACCATGAAGTGTGGTTGGAGAGGTGGGTGGGTCAAATTGGTTAGTGAGTTATACACATAATCAACTTAATGATTACTTAAAATTAAGACACATTTTCTCTGAAAATACACTCATTTAATTCCTGTACTAAATTTTAAAGGAAATTTCATGTAAAAACAACTTATTTTGACAGTTTGTCTCAAAGAACACCATGTCACTCCAGATACTTAATAAAAACTTAGAGCAAAGACTTAATGTTTGATTCCGGTTTGTTTTTAAACTATTTAGTCTTTTCCATAATTTTATAATGTTCTCAAAGTTATCACTTCCAACATGGAATATAATAAAAGGTGAGGGGCTTGTGGGTGGAAAAGAGACAGAAAGAACCTATCACTGATTAAATATTGAATCAAAGTTTGAGTGATTCTTCCCCCTAATAGGCTGAAAGTGAGAACGGTCTTTCCATTGCAAATAATATGAAAATGTGAGGGAACAAATGTCCCTCTAATGATCCCTATCATAGAGCGATGGGCTTTTCATAAGTTTAATTTAAAAACTTTTTGGTTTGCATGAGAGAAAACCTAAAAAGTAGTAATAAAAGCAGTGTTATCAAGACTATTTCTTTTATATTATCTAAAAATAATCTATTCAAAATATTTAATTAAGTCAGGGAGCCAAATAAACGTAAGTGATAGGTATCCCTTTAAAATCAATAACTACCTGGGGCGCCTTGGTGGCTCAGTCAGTTGAGTGTCCAAATGTGGCTCAGGTTGTAATCTTGGGGTTCATGTGTTCAAACCTATCTTTGGGCTCTGTGCTGACAGCTCAGAGCCTGACGACTGCTTTGGATTCTGTGTCTCCTTCTCTCTCTGTCACTCTCCTACTCACACTCTCAAAAATAAACATACACTAAAAATACTTCAAAAAAATAAAAAATGAAATCAGTAACTATCAATCAGGATTTGCTCAAATGCATAGCTCCTCGACGTCAAATATAATGGCTGATCAAAAACAAGGAAAAATGTCCAACCATTTATGAGGCTTCAAAGATATGATGCAGGATTTATTGAACTTAGTTTTTAAGCTGTGCTCGTCTACTTCTAAAGGATTTTCAAAAAACCAATAATAGTCAGTAACGGCTAAATTTTCAATACCATATGCCCTGTGTTGGGACAGCATTTTAGTTATGCCAGGTAGTTCTTTCCAACAAAGGATTCAATATATTTCACTTCTATTTATTGAATTGTGAGAAGAAAGAGAGATCTACTAAATTTAAAACGCTGGGGAAATCCTGAAAGCCAAAGGCAAGCTTAAGTCACAAAAAGCTCTGTGCATGTACGTGGTCACATGTATACTGACGTAAAGGGATGTTAGAAGTAGAGATAATGGAAACTCTGGTTGAGTAGAAAATAAGCAATTCACTAGTTTTGAAATATTCTTTCTTGCCAATATCATCATCTACTAGGGTATCCTAAACAAAGAAATATCATCAGCAATAGGACATGGAGGCTGTTTAATGCTTGGTATTTTCACATTAGATGATCTTGTTGACGTTAAAAAAAAATCCTCTTTCAGAAGAGAAGAGCCTTAAATTTCCTCTGTTAGGAAAGCCAGACAAAAGGAAAAGTTGTAAAATCTATGTATGTAATATTTATCTCAACTTGAAACAGAATGTATTTTTCATTTAATTTTCAGAAAGAGGCTGTCAGTTTTTTCTTGCCGCCTGCCCCATACAGCTGCCATTTGGGGCTGCAACAATGAGGCCAGTGTAGAAGTAGAATAAAGAGACAGAGCACATTTGGATTTAGACAATAAACTAATTCATGGCATTTTCCGTCTGGAAGATTCTGAGACTTTAGCAACATAGTAATTGCTAAATAAGAATAAAGCTAATGGATTCTGATAAAGGCCAACACCAGTGATTTCAAAGAAAGGGAAATACTGCAAGGCGCTTATTGTGAAAAGTTTCTCCATGCCAAATCAGGGAGGATCTGTTGGAGCATCCTCATCAAAAATAAACAGATCACTGTTTCTTCATAAAGCTCAAGGTCCTGAACTAAAGCAATTTAAAATAGATGAATTTCAGCATAGAAAGGGGGATGCTTTCAAAAAATATCTCTGTCTCTTTAAATCTCTATCCATTCTACATTCTGCTTCTCAGTCCAGTTTAACTAAAGAAAGCTCAAATCCTGAGTTTGGTTCCAGAATTGACCTTAAGACAATTTATTTTCTGATCTCTAACCAACTGGCTCTATTATAATGGCAACAGTAAACTGGAAGGGGAGAGGACCTGAAAGGATAAATTTACCTCCACTTTTTATTTTCAAAAGATTCCTGGTCTCCTTGATGATAAAGATCACAAACTGTCACCAGGAAAATGGACTCAAACTATCTACAACTCCTTACAATAATAGAAACTTAAAGAGTGCTTTCTGAGGTTCTCTTCTTTTTTTCTTTCTTTTCCCCCCTTTGCTTTTTGCTATTGTCCCCTAGATGCTTTTATAGGAAAAAAAGCAGGTCAGCATGCTGTTGGCAGGCTCTCCTCCCCTGTCCCTTTATCTGATTCCCTTGGTGATGGCAACTTTTCTCTCCACTTCCCCGTTCCCCCTCAGCAAAATAAGGAGGGTACTTAAAGTGCTAATACTTCAGTGCATAGCTTATGATTCTGCAGCTCTCTCCCCACCTGGCATGAATCCTGTTCAAGGCACACACCTGACCTTAACATAGAAATGCACCAGTGAATATAGATAAAAATTAAACACTACCTCCGTGCTCAGAATGAGTCCGGGATAGATGTTCTATGGCAATGTTACTCTGAGGATGGCACTTTCATGTTCTTGGGCCTGACCCATTATATATGCCTCCTGTCCCTTTTTACCCTCTGCTCTATCAGCTCTATGCACATGGATTTTTAGAAGCAGATTTTCAGAAATCTCAGACTAGCAACATCAACAATAATCATGGATCCTTTGCATTTTTACCTGTATTTGTAAAAATGTAATTTAAATACATAAATTACAGTTTTCTTTTTTCCTTCTTTTTCTCCCTCCTTCCTTCTTTTTTTTCTTTCTTTTTCTATATTATCACATAATAGGAGCCAGCAGGACAAAAGACTGGTGAAAATTTAATCATTGTCTGGAAGTGCTTTTGTACTTACATTGCCAACAACTAAATGCATAATATGGATTATGAAAACTTCATGATTTCATATTTGTTTTCAGACTGAAGTATTACCATATACATATATTATTATATCCATATATAATTATAGTCATTCCCCTATTTTCTATTGCCTTTCTGTTTGTTACTATGCATCAACTCAGGTATTAAATCCAAATAAAAAAATTAACATTTAGAGGTATAAATTAAGTACAGAAAACACTAATAGCTCCCCCACCCCCCCAAGTATAGATTCCATTAAGGACAAGATACTAAATCTAGGTCCCAGGTACAATTACTGTAATTATAAATTTTTAATCCATTTCACATCATTTTACTAGTTATAATACTTCTGTAATAAGCATATACTAGGTTATAATATGAATGTGTTTGCCATCATGCTGGTTTTTAGAGACACCCAACTGCATGTTCTCTCCTTTTCTTCAAATTGTTTACATGTTTAAGATCAAGTGAATAGTTGTGATTTTTGCCTGCCCAAGGTCACAACATCAACTTTAACACTCCCTGGCTTCCCTTTGGCCCTTGTGGCCATGTTTAAAATGCCTGAATAATCATTTTATTCCTTCAGCCTCAGTATTTGGTTTAAGAAGTAGCACACAACCTAAGTTTATACAGAAGTAAGCTCAGGGTTTGTTGTGAGGGTATTGAGAAAATGTTCTTTTCTGTGTGAGGTGAACAAACACCCACTCGACTATTAGAATGCAAGCCTGGAACTGTGAGTGGCCAGATTTTCCCTCCAGACAGAACCATGCTCAGAAGGAAGCCAGTGGTGAGGAACCATGAGATTAAAAGACAGTAATTACTGACAACATATTTTGAGGTTCTAGATTCAGATATGTCTTTTAAGCCGTAAATTTCATTTACGTGAGCCACTAAATTCTTTTTCTTGCTTTAGCTAATTTGCATTGGGTTTCTGTCATCTGATTAACAAGTAGGAAAATTAGACCACTACATACCTTTGTCTAAATTAGAATTTCTCCAGGTGTGGTCATGGACAAGCACTATATCCTGGGAACTTGATCTAAATGCAATACGTAGGCTCTGGTGCAGGTCTATGAACTCAGTGAGTGAGACATAGCAATCTGCAAATTAATAAGACCTGCAGAGGGTGCTGATGCCTTCAGGTGATGGTCTCAACACATGTTCTAACTCCCTTGTATACAGACTGTAAGACAGGAATAGATGGCTCTTCTCCATAGTTGTTTCAGGTGAATTAAGCAGAATTTTCTAAAGTTGAAAGTTTGGGTATGATCCACGACAGAAATCAGCTTTGAGTAGCAGATGAAGGGGGAACCGGAGCATGGCAGGAGAAGGGGAATGTTGGTAACACACCAGGTTCCCCCTGGACCTTTAAAAATGTAAGGTGGAATAATTCATTCGCAAAGGTGCATCTTAAAAACCAGACCTTATCTTTATCTTGGGCTGGAAATATTTAACTTGTCTCATAAGTCAGAGAAACTGCTGACATTCAGAAAAGCAATTGTGAGCTAAGAAAGAATCAGATCTGAGGAGATCTTTGAAAGGTGAAAGAATCAATAGGAGAAGTCAAGGGTTCAAATATTGGAAACGTAAAATATGTCCGTATGAGGCCATGGATGGGAGACTAAAATGAGGTAAAGCCAAGAGCCTGTACTGAACCAATGAACAATGGCTTAAAAAAAAGTCCATATTAGACAAGGTCTTTTGCCTTCGCACGCTGGTTTTAGCAGCGTGAAAGTGCTTTCACCTTACCTGTGAGCAACCACTTGAGTTACTGACATCTGTTTCTGCCTAGCCAGGGAATCTCTCCTAACCACTGATCTAATGACATGCACAGAGATCCAAATGACTGTCAGATCTGCCAGGAATCTCTCCCCCACCCCCCACCCCCCCCCGCCCCGAGCTTCAGTAATCTTCTCCACCCTGGAGAACAAATGCATGTCATGAGGACTCTGACTTCTTCCCTATCTGCCAGCTTGTTTTCTTCCTTAATACACAATCAACTTCTTCCCCAATAATGTCACAGTAGAAATCAAAGCTAAAATAGAGATTTAAAAACATATCGATGGAAATGCCATAAATCTTAGAATTTAAAAGTGCTTGGGGCTTGAAAGAGAAATGATAAGGACATTCAGTACAATTTCAAATGAGATTAGCACATTTTAAAATGGTATATAGACTCGGAATATCTAAATATTTTCAATTGAGTGCTGTTTTTTTTTTTTTTTTTAATTTTTATTTTAGAGAGAGAGAGGAAAAGGGGAGTAAGAAGGTGAGGGAGGAAGAGAGAAAGAGAGAAAAAGAGAAAGAGAGAAATAGAGATAATTTTAAGCAGGCTCCACACCTCAGCATGGTGCTTGACGCCGGGATCATGACATGAGCCAAAATCAGAGTTAGAAACTCAATGGACGGAGCCACCCAGGCACCTTGAATGCTAGATTTTTTTAATGGAAATGCCAAGTAGTTAAGAACTTGGGTTTTCTGTTAAGAGTTTGCCAGCCTGAGACCGATTTCAAACTCTTAATTTTCCCGTCATATTATTTCTGTAATCCTCAATTCCCTTATCTGTAAAATCTATATAATGAGAATAATTGGCAAAAATTGTAATGAGCCAATGAGGTAACACAAATGAACATTTTGTATCTGGCCCAACATTGATAAGAAATCAAAACATTTTTAATAACAAAAATGTGTATGGTCACATATGTATTTTGCCCTTTAGATAAACTGTATACAATAAAAACCAAGAAGTGACAAGTGATGAAAAAAGTCTGTTTTCTTTTTTCATACAAATTATTGCATACTTAAAACTAGAAAAGAACAGGTTGAGAGAACTCTAAATAATCATCCAGAGCAGTTTTTATACATTTTAGTGGCTTCTCAGGAAAGCACAAGGATACTTTGTTAGTGTCAGGCAAAAATGAATTACATGTTCTCTCTGCTACCATTATAGCTCAGTGAGGTCCATTACCATCTTATGATTCATGGGTTCTTTTTGAAATTTTTCACATGCTAATTGAACACCCACTGTGTGCTGTCACTTCACAGGCTGAAAACTAAACCAATGACTGTCACCTGTAATTGTCCCCAGTGAAACCTGCAATAAGATCATTTGTCTGGTAAAAGAGATTAAGTATCAATTATTTTTCAGTATAAATTTTTCATTGTAGTGTCAAGTATTTTAAATGTGATCTCTGACTCCCCAAAGCACAATTTCAGGGCACTTGAATTATCTTCTATTACAGCTATTTTGAACTTCTCTTTCCTCTGCTCTACTGCAGAATCATCAAAGGTGAGGCTTGTATTTTTTATATTCCCTGAATCTAGCTCAAAGTTTTATGCGCAGTAGATGCTCAAATAAATGCTTATTACATTCCACTGAATTTGGCAACAGAAGCTATAATACGATATATAATATATATTATTACCTCATTTCCTATGGGCATGTTATGTTGCCTTTTTTTGTTGTTAAGCAGCTGTGTGCCCTACTAATAACCCATCCCTCTTTCTATCATTGCAACGGATTATCTCCATAGAGAGAATCTTATGGACAATGGACCAGGTCTCATTAGAACTCAGTTTAAGTCTTGCCTCTGTCTGGGTAATCACCATCAAGCTACTTTTCTATGCTATAATTTCTCCATGTATAAACTTAAAAAAATAGAATTGACTCTTAGAGAAAAAAGAAAAAGAAAATCAGGAATTATGTCTAAAAACAAAATTAAATCTTATTTGAAGTAATTCTTAAGAGAGAAAAACAGCAAAAAGATAGTACTATTTGATGCAAGATATTATTTCACTTTATTTTTTTATTTTTTTTGGTAATTTCACTTTTTAAAGGAAGAATCTAGCAATGAGCTAGGCTTTTACATCATGCTTTTGAATGTATCTTATGTGATGCAAAAGGATACAGATAGAACATCTGGCCTAAAATACCTACTTGCTTAAAACATTAACATTAACTCCTTTCTTTGACTTTGGAATACTTTCCGCATTTAAGGGTCCTTTATAAAATTACCATCCCTGAACTAACAACACTGACCCAGAATCAGTTAATTCCTGGCATATTGGGTTTGGGGTGATAGTCAACTAAGGCAAAAAACGTCAGAGTCTCAATAATAAAAGCAAAAGCATAAGAGAAGAAAATTATTTGAAGTAAAAGGGAAGGGAACTTTAGTTATTTTCACTTTTATCTAATGGACACTGGCTTTGGGTTATAAAGTGCCTAGGAACTATACCTGGGTAGATAAGCAGAATAGGCTACCTTTTAGGTCTTTTACATCTCAAATATTGTTCCTTCTTTATTGCTATAATTGCACAATAAATTTTGTAGAAGATTTTTAACAGTAGATTTCTCACTGCCACTGTCATTGTCACTAAGAGGATGAAACAATTGAGGGTCTTTTAAGGCTAAAATTTAACTTCCTGCAGCATTATTTTTGTAAGGGACTTTGGGAAGTTGGAAACACTTTATTAAATGCTTGTGTATTCCCTGGACATTCATAGTCCTTTTCAGAGCAAAGGCATATAAGAATTTAAATATCAGATTGATTCTGGATAGAGTATTTAACTGAAAAGTAACTGATATGCCATATAAAGTCCCTCCCCCCCCACTGATTATTGGAAATCACACTTATATAGTGCTAAGTAGCAGGACTGTTTTTTACAAGTGCTTTACATATATTACATAGAGATGCCAGATAAATATAAGACATAAAATATCAAAAATTTATTTAGCAAAGAAAATAGAAACTCCGCTCAATTTTAATTTCAGATAAACAATAGTTTTTTTTAGTATAACTTCATCTCTTATTAAGTATGAGTATTACGGAAACAAAACAGTGTTTATCTGGAATTCAAGTTTACCTGGGTTTTTGTTTCATTCTATTTCTCTGCTAAATCTAGCAACTCTAAATCATTTAATCTCATACAACCCAACAGGAAAATAATTATTCACATTTTTATAGATTTAATGAGACAGAGATTTTGAGTGTCTATTACAAAGCTGCAATTTGCATGTGTCAAAGCAAGTCTTCCAAACCAAGTAGTTCACCTCTAAAGCTGTTTTTAACTGCTATGCATACTGTCTCTCTCTTTTTTTTTTAATTAATTAACTTTTTGAAAGAGAGGATGAGCAGGGGAGGGGCAGACAGAGAGAAGAGAGAGAATCTCACGTAGGCTCCACACACTCAGTGCAGAGCCTGACGCAGGGTTTGAACTCACAAACAGTGAGATCATAACCTAGTCCAAAATCAAGAGTCCAATGATTAACTGCCTGAGCCATCCAGGTGTCCCAATATTCTCTCTTTAGATTAAAGAAATGCTGTTTAAAAGATGATAATAGATATTTCTACAACTATAAATAAAAATGACTTGAGCAAAACCGTATTCATTCAGAGTTTCTCTTTAGCAGCATATGGAAAGTTTTCTTTTAGTGGTGAGTTATGGGCAGATCCCACTTAAAAGAAAAGACAAACAATTAGGCAACGACATTCCGTCTCCAGGTCTCACAGTATAAAGGGAAAATCCCCAATATCAACTTAATCTACAATACACTTTTCAAATTCTTGATCCAATAGATATTATCAGTGAAGCACCATATAATATTATTTACTTTATTGTGATCGTAACACTGAGAGAGCTGCTAATTTCAACTCAGATTCTCCAAAACTTCCTTGTGCTTTTACCTCTTATCTGCCATGTCCTGCACTATCTTTATTAGAATCCACAAAGCCCTTTGTCACTCTGACAAATTCTGAACTCCTCATTCTTGCCTTGATTATGTTTCATCCTGACATCCCAAGCCTCTCTTTTCATAATCTGGTGGGGTTCATGTCTCTTTCCTAAACTGTTCGTCTTTATTCTTTTACTTTAGCGTTCCTTCCCTTGTCTTCTTGAGCCTTCCAAAATTTACTACAACCCATCTCCTACCGATTCATTTCTCTCAATTTCTTTTCCTAATATTTAAGCATTGATTACTTTCCTCGAATTCCCATGTCTGTCTGTTTTCTACTCTGCTTCTTAAACCTACCTTGAAAAGAAAGCAATTAAACTATTCTCCTATGCCCACTTTTTTCAACCCCATTATCTCTCTAAAGTAGGTGGAATCTGAAGTTTGTCAAAATTAGAGAAATCAAGTGCTTATTAAAATATTACTCATTCTGCCTTCTACTTTCTCTCCTACTTGATTTAATTTTATTTGTGGCCTATTATCAGCATAAACCCACTAAGAGTATATTTTTTAAGGTACCTGGGGCAGTATCAGTGTTCAGTAAATGGTTATTGGAAGAGTAAATCATCATCACTACATTTAATAGTTTGTCCAAGCTGTTCAAAACAGTATTGCTTTTCCACAGTTACTAGTGTCTACATTTCCTGCCTGTCGTGGAATACAGTACATAAAAAAGAAACAGGAGATAAGACTATACTTAACTGTGGTGACCATTTTGTAACATATATAAATTCCAGATCACTAATGTAACTGTGCTTGAAGTTAATGAGCATTGTATGTCAGCTATACTTCAAATGTGAATTAAAATGAAAAATTAATTGTATTTGAACAGTTTAAAGAAAATTATATTTGTGTAGATGTTTGTACAGTTTCTAAAAGGTTTGAGAAGTCAGAGTCAAGGAGAAATTTGTGACTTCAACTTTTTGGGTCCTGCAATATCAAGAATGGTAGCTAACTACAGATAGAATCATATGAATAGATTTTAAATATTCACTCAGTAACAGATTATGTCTGGACACTGAGTAGAAATCAAATATGGGACAGTTTTTGTTTGTTTGTTTTTTTGTTTTGGAGAAGAATTTTATTGCTTCTTTCTAGGCTAAGAAGAAAGACTAATAATCCCTATACTACACATCAAAATGGAAGAAAACACTAAGGTGTTTATTTTCTATCAGTCTTCCAAGGTATATGCTATTTGTTATTTACTTTATCTTCTGCTTGTAGTCTCTTCTATGTAAAGATACAACACAGATATTGTTATTTACTTCCATGTAAAGTATATTGTTATTTACTTTATCTTCTGCTTGTAGTCTCTTCCATGTAAAGTTACAGTGCAGAAAAAAAAATTCTGGTCTAAATATCATCAATATGAATATAGGCATTTTCCACAAAAATCCACCAATTCTGATTACAATTGTGGGAAAAATGTAATAACTCTTCATTTATTTTCTATCATTATGGATTTATTTTATCCATATAAATTGTCCAGTAAGTTCAAATAAATTGAGTTAATAAACATTATTGGACACCTACATACCATACTTGCTGTTATTACTTGCTGTTCATACAAAAATGAATAAATGTCTAGAAAACTCAATTTTAGAGGTAACTGAAATATATTCCCTTACAGACTAAATTTAAAAAAAATGCACCTAATTGTGTGGTAAATATTTTTAAATATTTTAATACAGTCTTTCCAACCTTATGTAGGGTATGTTGAATAAATTACATATATGTAGTTTCCTCTTCTCTGTCCAGTGGCTGCTTTCTGGACTGCTTTGACTTAGAGACAAGAAATCCAGGAGTGTTAGCATTGATTCTTTGAAGGGTTTTATATAAATACATGCATAAATGCATTTAAATCAACAATATATTCATACATTTCAATATATGATATATGATTTGACTTGAATATATGTAATTTAGAAATTTTCAACATGTGTATGTGTAATTTAGAAACCTTCTAATTTGCTTTACAGTAAGTCTTTGTTGTCAGGATTAAATTAGAGTTGGGATGAAATCTAAGTCAGCTGAAGTCAAGCTGATATATATGTAAAAGCATTGGCTGAACTTCTGGGAGCTGGAAGATTTGGGCCTATAGTCGTTATCAGAAAAACACAAGTATCTATAACACAAGGTCTATGATAATTTTCTGAATTCAAGTACTATTCTCCTTCTACTTACAAGCACATATAAATTAGCAGATTTTAAAATATATATATTTATTTCATATATTTATTTAAAATATAAATAAATATCTGTTATTTAATAACAAATCATAATTTAAATGAATTTCATTTTTTAGTGTTCATAATTCTTAACTCCAGATGTTTGTCTAAAGCACAGATTATTTTAGATCCTGACATAGTAGAATGTTTTAAATTGTCTGGAAGGCCCTCAGTCTGTCTAGAGTCATATCAAACTTTTTTTTTCCCCTAAAATATGTTTGATGACATTGACCTTATTAAGGCTTGCTTTGTGGTGTGGCCTTGTGTGAACTGATTACATATCTCTTAATTATTGTCATGTAGTAACTAAGTACTAGATACAAAGACTTAAAGAAACTTACCAATTCCGGTTGTGTGATTAGTTTAATCAAATATATTTTTACTTCCTAAACAGAGACAGTGGTTTGGGGAAAGTCATTCCATTTTTAGTTAGACCACATGCATTTTTTCAGAACTGATATTTGATATGAAAGATATGGTTCTTGTTTTTGAGGTGAAAAAAGAAACAGCATAGAGAAATGGTGAAAAAAAAAATAGCAGAAGGCATGGGAGAAAAGAGTGAAAAGAGTCCACAGTAAAGATTTTGTGATATAGAAACTTACTTGCCTGCATTTTAGATTCTTATATGTAACACCTCTACATATTGCTCTTTAGAATTCACCTTGAACAACCTCTGAGATAAGATCTTTATTCGATCCTTCAGATATCCCTAGATAATAAAACTGACTTGGATTTAGGTATGGGTTCTGACTTTCCCTATACTTGATTTTTTCTTTAAGTTTTCTATTCATACTCCATTTACATTGCAAATGAATTCTGAAAAAAAAATACCACTGTTTATCACATGAACCTTTATCATTATTCAGTAACATACACTGTTTAGAAAAAAAAAACTTCCTTATATAAAGGATCTTGGTAGTAAGAGATAAAATACTACTGTCATTTTTTTAACAGCTGGTGTTAGTGTGTAGCACTGAGAGCTTGCTGAATATAAACAAGAAAAATGATCTACTGTACAAACCACATACTGTTTATGTGGTTGTATGTAGTAGTGACGACAAGCAGTAATTTCAAAGCTACTGCGTAAGATCTCATGCAATTTACTGTGAAAAATAATGATATATTGCCTGAACACTATTTAAACCACCAGTGAATAAAATGGAGTTATTGTGAACTTTTAAGATTGAATCTCATAAGTATTGTCATTCTAATCATAGCAATCTGATTATTTAGAATTGCAATTATATAAGAGGAAACCAAGGTCTTTGTAATAACAGTCCAGGAATATTGATTTTCTAGCAGAAAGCCCCATTATATAAGAGATGAAGTAATGGCTTCAAGTATAGCTAATGTCTAGGACTACTTTCTAAATAAGGTTGATTGATTAATAGTTATAGGATTTATTACAGAAAGGTGTCAGGACAGGAGAGTATTGCTTTTTCCATTTGCCAACTAATTCCATCTCTGGCCCCTGGGTAATGATATCTTCAAATGCTTATTTAGAATATGCATTTACTCTTAATTCACTTTTCTGTCAACAAACGGTTGTTGACTATCTCCCATAAGCACCCTTCTAGGTGCTAAGAATACAGCACTAGCAAGTCAATGTCTCTACTCTCGTCAGATAATAGATAAGCAGAAAACAAAACAAAACAAAAAGATAATATCAAGTGTCATAAAGAAAATGAAAGAGAATAACCATATATAGAATTTTTAGCATTAGGGAAGGGATAAATATTAGACAAGGTGATCAGGAGATGATCTCCCTTGGAAGTATACTTTGAACTATTGCTTAAACAGTGGAAGAAAAGTAGCTCTGAAACAGAGCATTCTAAGCCTAGAGAACAGAAAATACAAAGTGCATGAGGAAGGAATTAATATGTATTTTGGGGAACTAGATAAAGCCCACTAGAGCACAGGGAAGAAAGGGGATAGGTAAGGAGGAAACTTAGGAGAAGAAACGAAGGACTGGATGGCTGGGTGAGGCATTCTAGCAATGTCAAGATGTTCACATTCTCTTTTGGGTTTGATGGGAAGCCACTGATGGGTTTTAAGCAAAGAAATATCATAATCTGATTTACATCTAAAAAGTTAAACTTAGTTAAGTGTTTCTAACAAGACATGTCAGGAAAAAAATATAAAGAAACATGGGGTGAGATGGTGGTGAATACAGCTTTATTTGATGGATTTAGCTCCAGAACATAGTGGCATACCTGAGAATTACCCTACCAAAAATTAGCACACATTGAGGAGGGAGTCTACTTCTTGAACCAAGTGATTTCCTAGTGAAAAGAAAGATCCAATATTTGTTTTATCAGCACCTCAATATTTTGCCACATAATACGGACTCTTTAATTTAACCTCTACACCTGAAACTTATATGTCTGTTTTCCAAAGAGCTTCTGACATATTGAGCTTTCCTCATGTAACATATTAACATAACTTGGCCAATATCTCCTTTTCAAATTGTATTACTACAGACTAAATAGCATTGATATGAATGTTTACAGCTTCATAAAATCGACTGTGTCATGTACAGTGGAAGCCATGGTTGCCTGCATATTGTAATATTATTGCATTACAGGAAGGTAATTGATTTGCTTAAAATGTTGCAACAATAAACCATTTCTCAGAAAAGATTGCTGCTTAACCAAGAGCACACCAAACAATATAGAAAGACAATTTAAAGAAATTAAATTTTGATCTGTTTTGCAAAACAAGTGGTCATGTTACGTGAGGATGAATTAGACAATGTAAATGATTCAGCATGGTCAAACCATTATGAACCATTTCTGTTCTGACATACTCAGGTTTGTAATTAAAATCATATCCAAAGAGAATAAAATCTGTTCAGTATAGAGATGTCAAAATCTTCTGTGGAAGCATAGTACAAATGCGTGAGGTAGAGATATTATAGATCTTACAATGACATTCCACTATACTTAATTATGTGCCTTCTGTTGGAAGCTGGACTTAAAACTGCTAGTCCCTGTCTGGAGTGTAACAGACTAGAAAAGTCACTGTTTGTGCTGCCAATTTTATCCTCAGCCATTCACCTACAGGGTATGTTGGCTAATAGAAAAAACAAAAACAAAAACAAAACAAAACATTTGCTTATTGGACTAGCTTGGAAAGAATAAATTAATAATGTTTAAAATATCTGTATTATTTCCTTTGCAATCAGGGAAATATATTTAAAAGATCTCAACTAGCTGTATAGTAATAATCCACACATTCATTGACCAAAGAAGTGATTATATCGATAGCACTGGTTTCACATTTAAATAAGAGCATTTGTTCAGAAATTAAATAGAATTTGAAGATTTCAAGATGTAGCCGGGATAAGGATTTATTTTCCCAGGTGTATTTTGGGCTCCTGATAGTTTATTTTGAAACTAATAAACTACAGTAGTCTTAAGGTCAATTAAGCCATCCTACTAATCAATGATACATGCCTAATCAACCATTTTCTAGTCTAGGATATAACAAGAATTAGCTATGTGATTTGAAAGATACATTTTCATTACTATGTCCAAGTGAGAAGATATAAGAGTCATTTTAACTACTCACTCTAATTCATTTTCCTTTTTTTCCTAGCATGAACAGTATTGGTCTTTTAAGTAATATCAGAGCATAGATAAAGTAGTATTATCTTCTGACACAAAGGACGAGTGTTCATATGCAAAGATGAATATATCTCTTTACTCGCAATAGGCACTGAATCATTCTTTCATATTAATGGATTTCCTCTAGAACAACATGCTACATTTTCTGGGACCCTTCATATCTAACAACAGACATTTTCAGAATAGCTATTTAGGATTAGAAGAAAAGGTGCACAGCCTATGGTCAAAAAATATTGTAAAGGTGTGGCGTATACAAAAATCAGATATATGAACTTCATCTTATTAGATGAGTGCCTGAATCAATTGAGCTTCCTCCCCGAAGCCAAACACAAAGACTTGACTCACCCCCAGTCCTATGTCTAGGATGGCAAACGTACATTAACAGGAAATAAAATAAGACTCCAAAGCTTGATAATAACCACCCGACAGTTTAATTGAAAACAAAACCTGTGAAAATTTCAATATATGGATTATTTTCTTGGGAAAGTGTTGATTAATACTTTCATAACTCATTAGTATATAATGTTATAGCATATTTTTATAGAGAGAAACAAAGCAAACAACCTTCTCTTTATGTTTTTCTTCTTCATAATTATACGTAATAATATCCCAACCTGTTTGCTTCTTTTCATGAGAACCAAATGCTGAGACGAAGCAATCTCTGTTTTGGCATACAGGTGAATTTATGTAAGTATATGTTTATACATTTATTTGATAAACCAACTATGGCTAAATGCTATTTACAAGTTTAATAAATAAAATGAAGTCAGCCTGAAAATATTTTTTTTTCTTCTCACCTGAAATCCAAATTTTAAACCACGATGTATCAGAATCTCCTACTCAAATGAGGATACCATTAACCGATAATATCACAAGTTACTACTGCTACATGCCTGTGTTAACCACTTGAAATCTCTTTCTACTCAGGATGAGGTCTACATAGGCAGGTTGTCATTATGTTTGTCTTTGTTGCAACAGATCAGGGATTGAGGATTTGGGTTGCTAACTGCTTGCCCGCCTCTATTATCAATATTATTCATGACTGTGAAAGATACCCTGATTTTCACCTACCATTTGCCAAGAAAACAGATCTAATGTTTGTTTTCTACATAAATCTACATAAAGATTTATGCTTTATGCTCTAAAGGCATCAAATGTATGCATTTCCACCCTTTTTACATCCTCAATTTGTACCTTATGTCTGAAAGTGATAGGAACAAGCAATATACAATCAAAAGTGGTTAGTCATTCTCCTGTGTGTGTGTGTGTGTGTGTGCTCACTCACGCTCTCACTCTCTATCTCTTCCTGTCCTCCACAAACACAAATAGAAATTTGTCATAACTTCATTAGGTCCCAAACATAGACAGGTGTTTCAAGTACTTTCTGAATCAGAAGATTAAGAGAGAAGTACAGAGTAGTCCTTCAAATAATAGATGCTCTGAATGCATCACACACACACACACACACACACACACACACACACACACACACACAGAGGATGAAGCTGGTCACAGAGTTCAACTGAAGACTGAACACAAACCAGAGACTATGAAACGGACCATAAAATTGTGCTGATTGATGCTGGACATTATATAGATTCAAAGTCCTTTTAAAGCTCACATAAATGATTTGTAGGTTTCTATTTCTGTTGGAAGATTCACATCAGTTCCTCATATATTCAAATATCAAAATATTACAAAGGCTTTTGAAAGTACACTTTTACTCTTTTAAAGGCTGGCAAGTAAATAATGCAAAGGAAGAAGCATTTGGTGTATTTTCAGGAGTACCTACATTTATCTTGGTATGAGCATTTCAATTTCAAACTCTCTCTTAGACAACACAAATTATCACTCCTGAAGTCTAAATACTCCACAATATTTCTTTTTTAAAATTTTTAATGCTTTATTTATTTCTGAGAAAGAGAGAGAGAGAGAGAGAGAGAGAGAGCGAGCAGGGAGGGTCAGAGAGAGAGGGTGATACAGAATCTGAAACAGTCTCCATGATCTGAGCTGGCTGTCAGTGCAGAGTCTGACGCAGGGCTCAAACCCATGAACCATGAGATCATGACCTGAGCTCAATTTGGACACCTAACTGACTGAACCACCCAGGCATCTCCACAATATTTCTAACTCGACACACACACAACAGGGAAATAGATCTGTGTAAACATAAAAGTTCTGGTCAAGGTTCTCATTTGTACTTGCTACCCACTTCATACCAGAATTATATACCCTGAGATAGGGAACTTTTTACTGGTGGTTGGCAGGTACCCAGAGGCTGCAACTAAAAACAGAAGAGGTAATGCTGCACTGCATTTTAATTCCCTTCAGATTTCAAATAGGGCATTTTCTTTTTGTTCCTAAAGCCAGTACACTTCAGGGCATGAGGCTAAAAAAGAAAATCTATGACCTCCTCACAGACACTACACTTTCCATTTTTTCCACTCCCTTTTTGTCTCCTGGTGGTTGGGTATATCTTTTTTGAACACCAACACTTTCCGTTTAGTTTCTAAAATTGGTTTCTAGCATTATGACTTCCCTTTTCAAGGCCGGGGTTGTTTCTAACTTTTATAAGGCCGTCAATTCGGACGGAGTCTCTCTAGCATGGTTCTCTGCTTCCCACTCACTTTTGCTACCCCATTTTCTAATAATTATCTTACTGCTTCATTTTCTTGTGAATCACTCCCTTTAGTATCTGGTGGCAAACTTCAAATATGAAGACTTGACCAAGCCGACCTCTCTGTGACCTACAGTCCTTCCTCTGCTAGGTCCATGTTTTCTAATACACATCTCTGAAAGCAATCTATTTTCACAGTTGTTGAATACTTCCTTTTCAACTCGTTATGTACATAAAATCTAGCAAAACTCACTACTATAAACTCTGCAGTACAGTAGTAGTGTGTGGCTAAGATAAAAGCGGCCAGAGGGAAAAACTGTGGGGTAATACCTAGCCTATTATTGTTTGTTGTTTTTTTAATTTTTTTATTTCTAGGAGAGAGAGAGACAGCGTGAGCAGGGGAGGGTCAGAGAGAGAGGGAGTCACAGACTGAAACAGGCTCCAGGCTCCGAGCTGGCAGTCAGCACAGAGCCCGACGCGGGGCTCGAACCCACGAACCGTGAGATCATGACCTAAGTGAAAGTCGGACGCTTAACCGACTAAGCCACCCAGGCGCCCCTAGACTATTATTGTTTTATAAATATATTAGAGCTCAGGAAGATTCCAGATTCTCCTTTGAGCTTTTCTATCCAAGGGAACTTCCATTTCTCAGATTCCTGAAATTGAAAAGGTAGTAAAGAAGAACTAAGCACATTGGACTGAGATGTAGGACTGAGGCTTTTTCAATGCTTTGGTGAAAAAGGAGGGCAGATTAATTGATATCAAAATGAAGGAAGAATCCTTCCTGCTAAATAAGCTATTCTCCAGGCAAAAGTTTGGTTGTTTTTTTTTTTTTTAATTTTTAATGTTTTATTTATTTCTAGGAGAGAGAGAGAGAGAGAGACAGCGTGAGCAGGGAGGGTCAGAGAGAGAGGGAGTCACAGACTGAAACAGGCTCCAGGCTCTGAGCTGGCAGTCAGCACAGAGCCCGACGCGGGGCTCGAACTCACAAACCGCGAGATCATGACCTGAGCGAAAGTCCGACGCTTAACCAACTAAGCCACCCGGGCGCCCCAAAAGGTTGGTATTTTTACATACACACACGCATACATGCACTTATACACACACACACAACTTTAAATGCTTCATAGCAGCAATTTAACAAACCATCATCCTTGAAACACTTAATGATGCCCCAGTATTCTAAAAAGATTAAAAAAAAATGGTATCTATTTCATCACTTCAAAACCCACTTGGAGAATTTTTTTTAAATATTTTTATTTATTTCTAGGAGACAGAGAGAGACAGCGTGAGCAGGGGAGGGTCAGAGAGAGAGGGAGACACAGGCTCTGAAACAGGCTCCAGGTTCTGAGCTGGCTGTCAGCACAGAGCCCGATGCGGGGCTCGAACCCACGAACCGCGAGATCATGACCTAAGCGAAAGTCGGACACTTAACCAACTAAGCCACCCAGGCGCCCCCCACTTAGAGAATTTTTAAGAAACTCCCTTTAAAGAAAAAGAAAATGTGAACAGTCCAATAACCAGAAAGGAAATTGAATCAGTAATACTAATAAAAAAAATCTCCCAGCAAACAGAAGTCCAGGGACAAAGGGTCTCAAAGATTAATTCAACCAAACTTTTAAATAAGATTTAGTATCTGTTCTCAAGCTATTTCAAAAAATAGAAGAGGATGGAAAACTTCCTAATTCATTCTATGAGGCCAGCACTGTCCTGATACCAAGACAAAGACTCCATAAAAAAGAAAACTGCAGAACAAAATCCCTGATGAACACGGATGCAACAATTCCCAATAAAATGCTAGCAAGCTGAATCCAAAAATACATTCAAAGAACCATTTGACATGATCAAGAGGGATTTATTCCTGGGATGCAAGGGTGGTTCAGTACTCACAAATTAATCAATGTGAAACACCATATTAATAAATCAAAGGATAAGAATAATATTACTTCAATAAATGCATAAAAAGCACTTGACAAAGTACAATATCCATGCATGAAAAAAATTTCAAAAGTTTTTATCTATTGAACTATCAAAAGGTTTAGAGGAATGTACCTCAACATAATAAAGGCAATATATAAAAAGTCCACAGCTGATATAATCCTCAATGGTAAAAAGAAAAAACAAAACACTCAGAGCTTTTCCTCTATGGTCAAGAATAACATAGGGATGTCCACTCTCACCATTGTTATTTAATATAGTACTAGAAGTCTTAGCCACAGCAATCAGACAACTAAATGAAATAAAAGGCATCCAATTCGCAAGGAAAAGTCAAACTTTCATTTGCAGTTGACATGATACTTTAAATAGAAAACCTGAAAGACTCCACCAAAGAAATTGTTAGAATGGATACACAAATTCAGTAAAATCACAGGATATAAAACAAACGTATAGAAATCTGTTGCATTTCTATACACCAGTAATGAAGCAGCAGAAAGAGAAAACAAGTAATCAATCCCATCTACAATTGCACCAAAAATAAATAAATAAGATACCTAGGAATAAACCTATCCCAAAAGGTGAAAGACCTGTGCTCTGAAAAGCATAAAACATTGGTGAAAGAAACTGAAGAGGACATAAAGAAATCCCATTCTCATGGATCAGAACAACAAATATTGTTAAAATGTCTATAGTACTCAAACTTATCTGCACATTTAATGCAATACCTAACAAAATACAAACAACATTTTTCACAGAACTATAACAAACAATCCTGTAAATCGTATGAAGCCACAAAAGACCCCAAGTAGCCCAAGCAATCTTAAAAAAAAAAATTAATAAAAAACACCTGAAAGCATTACAATTCTGGACTTCAAGTTATATTATAAAATTGTACTGATCAAAACAGTATGGTACTGGCACAAAATAGATACAAAAATAAATGAGACAGAATAGAAAACCCAGAAATGAACTCACAACTATATAGTCAATTATTCTTTTGATAAAGCAGGAAAGAATATCCAATGGGAAAACAAAACAAAACAAAACACAGTCTTTCAACAATGGTGTAGGGGAAACTGGACAGAAACATGCAAAAGAATAAAACTGGACCACTTTTTTACCCCGAAACACAAAAATAAATTCAAAAATGAGTGAAAGACCTAATTGTGAGATAGTAAGCCATTAAAATACTAGACATGAACACAGGTGGTAATCACTTTATATCTGCCATACCAATCTCTTACTAGATTTGTCTCCTGAGGAAAGGAAAGCAAAAGCAAAACTAAAGTATTTGGAATTCAACAAAATACAAAGTTTCTGCACAGTGAAGGGAACAATCAACAAAACTAAAAGGCAACCTACTGAATAGGAGAATATATTTTCAAATGACGTATCCAATAAAGGATTAGTATCCAAAATATAAAAAGTACTTATAAAACTCAACGCCCAAAGATGAATAATCTCGTTAAGAAATTGGCAGAAGACATGAATAGACATTTCTCTAAAGAAGACATATACGTGGCCCATAGACACATGTAAAGATGTTCAACATTACTAACCATGAGAGGAATACAAATGAAAACTACAATTAGATATCACCTCATTTGAGACAGAATGGCTAAAATCAGTAATACCAGAAACAATAGGTGCTGGAGAGGATGTGGAGAAAGGGGAATCTTCCTGCACAGTTAGTGGGAATGCAATCTGATGCAGCCACTCTAGAAACCAGTATGGAGGTTTTCAAAAAAGTTAACAATAGAACTACCTACGACCCAGCAATTGCATTACTAGGATTTATCTAAAGGATACAAAAATACTAATTCAAAGGTACACATGCACACTGATGTTTATAGCAGTATTATCCACAAAAGCCAAATTATGGAAAGAGCCCAAATGTCTATCAACTATATGTATGTGTATATACAGATATAATGGAATATTACTCAGCCATAAAGAAGAATGAAATCTTATCACTTGCAACTATATGGATGGAGCTAGAGTATTATGCTTAGCAAAATAAGTCAGTCAGAGAAAGACAAATAGAAATGAGATTTCTCTTATATATAGAATTTTAAAAATTAAAAAAAAAAAAATAGGGGGAGAGAGAATAGGCTGTGGTGGGGCAAACCAAGACTCAGACTCTTAACTACAGAGAATTGATGGCTACCAGATGTAGGGGGCAGGAATGAGTTAAATAGATGATGGTGATTAAGGAGAGAACTTATGATGAGCACCCAGTGTTGCATGTAAGTATTGAATCACTAAACTGCACACGTGAAGCTAATATTACACTGTATGTTCACTAACTGAAATTTAAATAAAAACTTTAAAGTAAAAGAGAGAAGATATGGCAAAACAAAAAGAAATTCCCTTTAGATGTGAAACCATTGGGCGAGTTCTAAAAAAATACTTCTATATCTATAATCATTAATTATCAACTTTGACAATTGCATAGCTAAGTATATACTTATACTTACAGAAAATCTGCTCAGCTAGACAAATCAAGTTATAGTCTCACAATAACACATACAAAAGTAGAACTCTTACTATAAATGGAAAATTGTGCAAAATTCAGTGTAGTAATACTTCCTTATAAAAAAGAAAATGTTGATGATTGAATATATCAACCTTCATTTG
This sequence comes from Proteles cristata cristata, assembly GCA_017311185.1. Taxonomy (NCBI): domain Eukaryota; kingdom Metazoa; phylum Chordata; class Mammalia; order Carnivora; family Hyaenidae; genus Proteles; species Proteles cristata. Next base: position 2,326,104 of record JAESUZ010000815.1, read on the forward strand.
ATCCAAAAGCACACTTCCTAACATTTATTAAAGGATCACTTCATGAGCTGGGAGTAATGTTTCAGGAACAACTAGTTTAATTACTTTAAGTCATTTGAAGCATTTGATCATTCATTGTGGTAACCTGACTGTTGAATTATATTTCCCTACATTTTGCTCTAATGGCTAGTTTTAAGATACATTAGATAGGACTAAAGTAATTTAAAATTCCAGAAAGCATCAATGATAATTTCAGTGAACCAATATGAGAAAACATTTTTTAAGTTTATGTGCATCAACTTTATTAATGGCTACCACATTTGTTTTTCTGAAATGAATTCGCTAATTTTTCTATTGTTGGTAGCTTCAGCTTGTGGTTATTAAATAAGCCCTTGACTATTTCTTATTTTTTTTAATGTGTATGCATTTTTTAAGAGAGAAAGGGAGAGCGAGAGTGTGCATGCATGTGAGCAGGGAAGGGGCAAAAAAAAGAGGCTCCCAAGCAGGCTTTAGGCTTAGTGGGGAGCCCAACACTGGGCTTAATCTTACACTGTGAGGTCATGACCTGAACGGAAATGAAGAGTCAGATACTCAAACGAGTCACTCAACCACCCATGTGCCCCTAAAATGGGCCCTTATTTCTTTCTAAAGAACATATAAGCTTCCATAATGGAATTATTAAAAAAATAGTTTTGTGAATGCTCTACTGAAATACTGAATCAATAATTATGGAAGAAGTAAAGATTCAGTGAAGCTAGATGGCCATACAGCAGATATAAAGACAATGGAAATTCCCAATAAAATATTGCTTACTAGAAGCCCCTGGGAGGGACAACTTTGACATCCAATCATGACGATTAGAAGTCACTCTAGAAATTGAGAAGTTTATTTTGAGAAGAACACTGAACACTTAAGAGACTTATTTGATCAACACTGTAAAAAATTAATTGCAATTTAAGAAATAAATAGATGTAAGTGTGACAATATTTTTTCTCATGCCATATAAGAGGGGAAAATGTGAGTAAATTATGAATCAGACATTTAATTAGAATCAATGAAAATACACGACCAAAGTATCTGTGCCAGAGACCAGGAAATTAAACTGTCAGGAGGACACACATTTTGAAATAGAAAATCTTGTTACCAATTCTCCTTACATCCATGTTCCTGCTATAATGTATAGAGACATATCTTGGAGATATCATGACTTCAGTTCTAGACCACCACAGTAAAGCAAATATTGCAATAAAATCAAATGAATTTTAGTTTTCCAGTGCACATAAAAGTTATGTTTACACTGTACCAAATTAAGTGTACAATAGCATTTTAATGTGTAAAAATAGAATGTGCATAGCTTAATTTAAAAACACTTTACTGAGAGGGGCCAAGAATGCAGAACAGTGTGGAAGGTTTCTTTTTTTGTTTGTTTTTGTTTTTTTGTGTTTTTTTTTTTTTTGCATCTCTCGTCCCTGAAATGCAGCCAGATAAACACTAAATAATCTTGCACACCTAGAAAAGTGATTTAAGGATTAAAACAACAATGTGCACAACCTGAACCACAGACTTGGCAGGTACGCAGTATGGAGTGGTGAACTGGGGGAGAGAGAAGCCTCAGAGGACAGAGAGCTGTTCTGTTTGTAGAGAAAGGATGGAGATAGGGGAGAGTACGGGAAAAGTACCCTCTTCCAAAAAAAAAAAAAAGAAAAAAAAGCAGCTGAAGAGAAAGTGGAAAAGTGGGAACAGCTGCAGAGACTGAACAAAAAAGAGACACAGGAGACAAGAGGGCTTAAATTCCATTAAGACTCTATAAACAGGGGGAGCACAGAGTCTGAAACTCCACAGCTCAATACCTGGTAGTGCTCTGGTTGGAAGGGTGAATCCCCAGGAGCAGAGAGTGAGATCCAAGGGGTCCTCTGGCCACATGGGGAGAGGTGGCTCTCCTGCTGGGAGGACAGTTGGTAGAGGTTGCACAGCCTCCCCACAGACAAAGGTCCCAGTGGACCCCTGAGAACAACCACTTCCACTGGTGCTAGAACAAGGATGTTAAGGGAGAAACCTGGTACCAAATGTGCATTGTGATTTTCCATAAATCCTGAAATGGTGCTGCTATGAGATTCTGCAAACATCTTTGGGGGGCAGCTGGCATGCAGCCACAATCTTTGGCATCTATAGTAGCACAATGTCGCTAATGTTTTTGGGGGTGGGCCAAAACCCAGTCATTGCTCTGTGAGACCCTCCCCCAGAAGGTCTGAGCAGGTCAAAGTCGTAGTCCCTCAGAAGTGAGGGGTTGGAAAACAAAGCCCCTTCTGAGATAAAACTCAGGACAGATATGCCATCTGGCAGCTTGACAGCTTAGTTACAGTGTAGAAGCAAGGAGGGGACAGAAGCCAGAGACAAAGGAGGGGTGTTTGATTGCTGGTCATGAAGAGCACAGAGTTCTGATAGTAGAGATTGGGTAGCTGGATGATGTCATTTTCAGCCCTCCTGGGTACATGCTCACACCTATACATGCTACAGCCATCTACCCGAGTAAGCTAAGCAGCGCCGTATAGTGGAGAACGGAGCTGTTACATTAAACCGTGCCAAACTGGGCCAGCCTCGCTCTTCAACAACACCACCAGTCTCTCCACCTGCTTAGTTCACAGATTATAAAGTGCTTCATAGTTTGACTTCTCTAGGAAAGCAGATGTAATATCAATCATACTTCAGACTTCTGTTTGCTGCTACTTTTATTCATTTTTTTCTTTTTCTTTTCTTATTCTTGAATACAGAAAGAGAAAAAATATTTTTATTTTCCATTTTTATTAAAAATATTTTTAATATTTTTCTACCATGTTTTAATATTTGTAAGTTTTTAAAATTATATTTTACTTTCATTTTATTTTATTTTTTCAAACATTTTTTTTTCCTTTTCTTATCTTTCCCTTTTTTCTCTAATATCAAACATCTTTCAACAACCAGACCAAAACACACCTAGGATCTAGCATCCTTTATTTGATTTTTTGTTATTTTTAGGGTTTTTTTATTTTAATTTTTGTTATTATTTCCTTTTCTTCCTCCAAAATGACAAAATGAAGGAATCCCCCCTCAAAAGAAAGAACAAGAAGAAATGGCAGTGAGGGAGTTAATCAACACAAATACATGCAAGATATCTGAACCAGAATTTAGAATCATGATAAGAATATTACCTGGGGTTGAAAATAGATTAAAATCCTTTACTGTGGAGATAAATTAAGTAAAACCTAGTCAGAATGAAATAAAAAAAAAAATGTTATAACTGAGCTGCAATCTTGAATGGATGCCATGGTGGCAAGGATGGATCAGGCAGAGCAGCAATTCAGCAATATAGCGGACAAACTTATAAATAATAAAGAAGAAAAAAATAAGGAGATTAAAGCAAAATAACATTATTTAAGAATAAGAGAAATCAGTGACTCATTAAAAAGGAAGAACATGAGAATCATAGGGGTCCCAGTATATGAAGAGAGAGAAAAATAGGTAGAAGTGCTATGTGGGCAAATCATAGTAGAAAACTTTCCTAACCTGGGGAAAGACAAAGACATCAAAATCCAGGGACCACAGAGGGCTCCCATTAGATTATATAAAAAACAACCATTAACAAGCCATATCATAGTCAAATTAACAAAATATTCAGGGAAGGAAAGAATTAGGAAAACAGTGAAGGGGGAAAAAACAAAACAAAACTTAACCTACAAGGTAAGACAGATTGGGTTTACAGCAGACCTATCCACAGAAACTTAGCAGGCCAGAAAAGAGTGGCAGGATATATTCAATGTGCTAAAATAGAAAAATATGCAGACAAGAATTTCTTATTCAGCAATGCTATCATTCAAAATAGAAGGAGAGATAAAAATTTCCCAGACAATCAAAATTAAAGGAGTTTGTGACCACTAAACCAGCCCTGCAAGAAATTTTAAGGGGCCCTCTCTGAGGGGAGAAAAGACAGAAAAACAAAGCAAAACCCACCAAACAAACAAAGAAACAAACAACGAAGACCAAAAGCAACAAAGACTAGAAAGGAGCAGAGAAAACTACCTGTAACTCCAACTCTACGGGCAACAATATTGGCAATAAATTCATATCTTTCAGTATTCACTCTAAACATCAATGGTCTAAAAGCTCCCATCAAAAGACACAGGGTAACAGAATGGATATACAAATAAAATCCATCTATATTCTGTTTAAAAGAGGCCCATTTTAGACCTAAAGACACCTCCATACTGAAAATAAGGGATGGATAACCATCTATCATGTTAACGTTCACGAAAAGAAAGTTGGAGTAGCCATATTTCTATCAGACAATCTATATTTTAAAATAAAGACTATAACAAGAGATGAAGAAGGGCATTATATCATAAGTAAGGGGTCTATCCACCAAGAAGATCTAACAATTATAAACATTTATGCTCCAAATGTGGATGAACTGAAATATATAAATTAATCACAAACATAAATAAACTCATTTATAATAATATCATAATAGTATGGATCTTCAACACCCCACTTACAGCAGTGGACAGATAGATCATCTAAGCAGAAAATCAACAAAAACAATGGCTTTGTATGACACACTAGACCAGATGGACTTAGCAGATATATTCAGAACATTTCATCCTAAAGCAGCAGAATAAACATTCTTCTCAAATGCACATGGGGCATTCTCCAGAATAGATCACATACTGGAACACAAATTAGCCCTCAAAAAGCACAAAAAGACCAAGACATATGGTGCATGTTATCAGACCACAACGCTGTGAAACTCGAAATGAACCACAAGAAAAAAATTGAAAAGATAACAAATACTTGGAGACTAAAGAACATCCTACTAAAGAATGAACGAACTAACCAAGAAATTAGAGAGAAAATTAAAAAGTACATGGAAGCCAATGAAAATGATAACACCACAACACAAAACCTCTGGGACCCAGCAAAGTTGGTCTTTAGAAGTGTATAGCAATCCAGTCCTTCCTAAAGAAGGAAGAAAGGTCTCAGATATACAACCTAAACTTACACCACAAATAGCTGGAAAAATAATAGGAAATAAAACTCAAAATCAGCAAAAGACAGGAAATAATAAAGATTAGAGCAGAAATCAATGCTATTGAAACTAAAACAAAACAAAACAAACAAAACAAAAACAACAAAAACAGTAGAACAGACCAATGAAACCAGGAGCTGGCTCTTTGAAGGAATTAACCAAATTGATAAACCCTTAGCCAGTTTTATCAAAAAGGTAAAGGAAAGGGCTCAAATAAATAAAATCAAGAAAGAAAGAAAAGAAATTGCAACCAACACTACAGAAATACAAGCAATAATAAGAATCTTATCAGCAATTATTCACCAATAAATTGGGCAATCTGGAAGAAATGGACAAATTCCTAGAAACATAAACAACCAAAACTGAAACATGAAGAAATAGACAATTTGAACAGACTCATAACCAGTAAAGAACTTGAATTACTAATCAAAAATCTCCCAAAACAACAAGAGTCCAGTGCCAGATGGCTTTCCAGGGGAATCCTACCAAACAGTTAAAGAAGAGTTAAGGCCTATACTCTTGAAACTGTTCCGAAATATACAAATGGTAGGAAAACTTCCAAACTCTTTCTATGAAGCCAGGATTACCTTGGTTCCAAAACCAAAGACCCAACTAAAATGGAGAACTATATACCAATTTTCCTGATGCATGTGGATACAAAAATCCTCAACAAGACATACCCAACTGGATCCAACAATACATGAAAAGAATTATTCACCATGACCAAGTGGAGTTTATACCTGGGATGCAAGGTGGGTTCAGTATGCACAAAGCAATCAATATGATACATCACATTAGTAAAAGACAAGAACCACATGATCCTCTCAATAGATGCAGAGAAAACATTTAACAAAATGGAGGATCCTTTCTTGATAAAAGTCCTCAAGAAAGTAAGGATAGAAGGACCATGCCTCAAGATCATAAAAGTCATATATGACAGATGCACTGCAAATATCATCCTCAATGGGGGAAAAACTGAGAGTGTTTCCCCTTAGGTCAGGAACATGACAGGGATGTCCACTCTCAGCATTGTTATTCAGCATACTGTTGGAAGTCTAAGCTTCAGCGATCAGACAACACAAAAGAATAAAAGGCATCCATACTGGTCAGGAGGAAGTCGAACTTTAACTCTTCCCAGATGACATGATACTCTAAACGGAAAACCGAAAAGATTCCAACAACAACAACAACAACAACAACAACAAAAACTGCTAGAAGTGATTCATGAATTCAGCAAAGTCAAAGATATAAAATTATCACATGGAAATAGGCTGCATACCGATACACCAACACTGAAGCAATAGAAAGAGAAATCAAGGAATCAATCCCATTTACAATCTCACCAAAAACCATAAAATACCCAGGAATAAATCTAACCAAAGAGGTAAAAAAATCTATACACTGAAAACTATAGATAACTTATGAAAGAACTTTGAAGAGACACAAAAAAATGGAAAAATAGTCCATGCTCCTGGAAGAACAAACATGGATAAAATGTCGATATTACCAAAGCAATGTACATATTCAATGTAATCTCTATCAAAATAACACCAGCATTTTTCACAGAGCTAGAACAGATAATTGTAAAATTTGTGTGGAACCAGAAAAGACCTCGAATAGCAAAGCAATCTTGAAAAAGAAAATTGAAGCTGGAGGCATCACATTCTTGGACTTCAAGATGTATTACAAAGGTGTAACCATAAAGACAGCATAATACTGGTACAAAACAGACACTCAGATCACTGCAACAGAATAGAGAACCCAGAAATGGATCCACAAATGTATGAGCAACCTGTCTTTGCCAAAGTAGGAAAGAATATCCAATAGAATTAAGACAGTCTCTTTAGCAAATGGTGCAGAGAAACCTGGACAGTGACAAGCAGAAGAATGAACCTGGACTGCTTTCTTACATCATACACAAAAAGAAGCCCAAAATGGATGAAAGTAAGCTTTCATAAAAGTAAGACAGGAAGCCATCAAAATCCTAGAGGAGAAAGCAGGCATAAACCTCTTTGACCTTGGCTGCAGCCTGCAGCACCTTCTTACTCAACACGTTTCCAGAGGCAAGGGAAACAAAAGGAAAAAACAAAACAAAACAAAACAAAACTATTCAGACCTCATCAAAATAAAAAGCTTCCATGCAGTGAAGGAAACAATCAGCAAAACTAAAAGGCAAATGACGGAATGGGAGAATATATTTTCAAATGACATATCAGGTAAAGGGTTAGTATCCAAAATCCATAAAGAACTTATGAAGTTCAACACCCAAAAACCAAATAATTCAGTGAAGAAATGGGCAAAATATATGAACAGACACTTCTCCAAAGAAGACATCCAGACGGCAAACAGACACATGAAAAAATGGTCAGTATCACTCATCATCAGGGAAATACAAACCAAAACCACAATGAGATACCATCTCACACCTTTCAGAAAGGCTAACATTAGCAAATCAAGCAACAACAGAAATTGACAAGGATGCAGAGAAAGAGGATCTCTTAAACTGCTGGATCTCTTACACTGCTGGATCTCAAGCACTCACAGTTTGGGAATGCAAACTGGTACAGCCACTCTGGAAAACAGTATGAAGCTTCCCTAAAAAATTAAAAATAGAACTACTCTATGACCTACTACTACTAAGTATTTATCCAAGGGATACAAGTGTGCTGTTTCGAAGGGGCACATGCACCTCAATGTTTATAGCAGTTCTATTCACAATAGCTGTAGTATGGAAAGAGCCCAAATGCTCATCGATGAATGAATGGATAAAGACAATATGGTATGTGTATACACACACACACACACACACACACACACACACACGTTCACACATACATACATACAATAGAGTATTATTGCCATCAAATAGAATGAAATCTTGCCATTTGCAGCTATATGGATGGAATTGGAGGGTATTATGCTAAGCAAAATTAGTCAAAGACAAATATCATATGACTTCATTCATTGAGGAATTAAAGATACAAACCAGATGGACATAAGGGAAGGGAAGCAAAAATAATATAAAAACAGGGAGGGGGACAAAACATCAGAGCCTTAAATATAGAGAACAAATAGAGGGTTGCTAGAGGGGTTGTAGGGGGTGGTCTAAATCAGTAGGGGCATTAAGGAATCTCCTCATGAAATCATTGTTGAATCTCATGCTAATAAACTTTGATGTAATTTAAACAAATAAATTAAAAATAATAAAAAAACATATAGAAAACTTAAAAAACCACTTTATTGATAAAAATGCTAACCATATCTGAGCTTTTAGTGAGCCATTACATTTTTGCAAGTGGAGGGTCTTGCCTCAATGGATGCTGACTGATTAGGTTGGTGACTGCAGAAGGCTGGAGAGGCCATGGCCATTTCTTAAAATAAGACAACAATGAAGTTTGCTGCATCGATTGATGTTTCCTTTCATTAACAACTTCTCTGTAGCATGCAATGCTGTTTGATAGTATTTTACCTACGGTGGAACTTCTTCCAAAATTGGAATAAGTCCTCTCAAACTTCCTGCTGCTTTATCAATTAAGTTTATGTAATATTCCAAATCCTTTACTGTCATTTCATCAATCTTCACAGCATCTTTATCAGGAGTAGATTATATCTCCAAAATCCATTTTCTTTGCTTATCCATAAGAAGCAGATCCTTAACCATTTAAACTATTATTAGATTGCACCAATGCATCATATCTTCAGATTGCGTTTCTAATTTTAGTTCTCTTGCTATTTTTACCACATCCACAATTACTTCCAACACTGAAGTCCTGAAGCCCTCAAAGTCATTCAGGAGGATTGGAATAAACTTCTTCTATATCCCTGTGAATGCTTATATTTTCACCTCTTCCTATGAATCATGAATTTTCTGAATGGCACCTAGAATGCTGAAGGGTTTCAGTAGACACTGCCCAGATCCATCAGAGAATTACTGTCTATGGGAGGTATAGTGCTATGAAATATATTTCTTTTAAAACTTTTAAAGTTTACTTGTGAGAGAGGGAGAGAGAGGGGGGGAGAAGAGAGAGGGGGAGGGGGGAGAAAGGGAGGGAGGAAGAGGGGGAGAGGGAGAGGGAGAGGGGGAGAGGGAGAGGGAGAGGGAGAGAGTGCAGGCTAGCACACAGGATTGACAAGGGGGAAAGGAAGAGGGAGAGAATTCTAAGAACACTCAACACTGTCAACATGGAGCTCTATGAAGGGCTTGAAATCAACTGAGAGACCTAGCCAGCCATTCCTGAAATGCATTTCTTAAATAATAGGAATTGCAAGTTAAATTACTCCTTGGTCAATAGGCTACAGAATAGATGGTGTCTTAGAAGACATGAAAACAACTTAATTTCATTGTACATCTCCATTAGTAATCTGAGTGACTGGGCACATTTTTGATGAACAGTGATTGATTGATTGATTTTTAATTTTAAGAGAGAGAGAGAGAGAAGAGATCATGAGCAGGGGAGAGAGGGAATCCTAAGCAGGCTCCACATCCAGGACAGAACTAAATGTGGTGCTCAATCCCACAACCCTGGGATTATGGCCTCAGCTGAAATCAAGAGTTAAACACTTAACCAACTGAGCCACCCAGGGACCTCAAGTAGAGCTACTTTGAAAAAAAAGAAAATATATATATATATATATTTGAAAAAAATATAATATTATATATAATATAGATTTGAGCAGTCGTTTTCAACAATGGGATTAAAATATCCAGTAGACCATAATGTAAACAAATGTGCTATTCAGGCTTTCTTATTCTATTTATAGAGCACAGAGTAGATTTACTATAGTTCTTAAGGGACCTAGGATTTTGAACACCAGCTTTAACTGAAAGTCACCAATTATATTAGCTCTTAAGTAGAGAGCCTGTCCTTTGAAGCTTTGAAACCCAACACTGACTTCTTCTCTTTAGCTGTGAACGTCCTAAATGACATCTTCTTCCAACAGAAGGTTGTTTTGTCTACATTGAAAATCTGTTATTTAATGTCACTAGCTCCATCAATGATCTTAACTAGATATTCTGGAAAACTTGCAGCTTCTACAACAGCCTTTACTTCTTCACATTGTATTTTTATGTTATGAAAAGGTCTTCTTCCTTTAAATCTCATGAATTAAATCTCTACTCGCTCCAAATTTTTCTTCTGCAGCTTCCTTATATCTATCAGCCTTCATAGAATTTAAGCAACTTAGGATCTTACTCTGGTTTAAGAAAATGTTGTAGCTGATTTGATTTTCTATCTAGACCACTAAAAGATTTTCCCTATAATAAGCTTATTTCACTTTATTCTAAACTGTGTGTGAATGGAGTAGCTCTTTTCATTTCCTTCAAGCATATTTTCTTTGCATTCACAATTTGGCTAACTGTTCAGCACAAGAGGCCTACCTTCCACCCCACCTTGGTCTTCAATGTGCCTTCCTCATGAAGCTTAATCATTTCTAGCTTGACTTAGGTGAAGGATTGGGAAATATGGAGGCTCAGGGAGAACAAGAGAGATGTAATGGCTGGTCTGTAGAAAGACAGAACACACCCAACACTTATTAACTAAGTTTGCTAGTTTATGTAAGTGGTTTCAGGGTGCCCCCAAATTATCACAATAGTAACATTGAAGATCATGTATCACAGATTACCATAACAAATATAATCATTAAAAAGTTTTGAAATATTGAAAGAACTACCAAAATATGACACACAGACACAAAGCAAGCAATGACTGTTGGGAAAAAAAAGGCACCAGTAGACTTGCTTACTGCAGGGTTGCCACAAACCTTCAAGAAAAAGAATAAAAACTCCACTTTTCCAGAAAACACAAAATGTAAGAATTACAAACTGTTAAAGTATATTCAGTCTTGTTTAAAATATTGCTTTCACTGAGATACAAAAATTAACTTCTTTAAGTATAGTGTGGATTCATTTGGATACACTCTGATATATCAATATGCTGGAAGTACATGTGGGTAAAATTTAATTAATGAAAATATGTGCACCACAAGACTACATATTAAAATTCTAGTTATCTTGCTCAATGGTTTATCAGGATTTTAGGTAGATTAAGCATAGTCAGCAAGATGTAGCATCATTATTTATTTGAAGTTATGAACATAATTGCTATTTTAATAGTCAACAACATTAGAAAAGAAAATGGAAGGAGTAAGTAGATTTCACCAGCTTTTGATCATCCTGATGTGGATATATGTGAATCAAGTTTTTAAAAAGGAAAATTAGATGGTTTAATTATTGTTTTGTATTACAAAATCATTACTGAAAGAAAAATTAATTTGAATGTCAATTCTACATAAAAGTGTAACTTCAGGTACATCACTTGATCTAGTTGAATCTTAATGGTAAAAGCATACGTATTTATTGTCATTAGAATCTATCTCATAGACGTTCAGTGAACTTATAATCAGTATAGTCGCAAGTATTTTGAGAATCATTAATGAACGTTATTACTGCCACTGTGATAAAGAATCAAAGTGAGAGAAAATGAGGTTTTCTGTTACATTATGAAATTGTTCTTGGGCCTCATTTGTCTAGAGTGAGACAGTATTTGTGTAGATCTAGGTCTAACTTCACTCAATAGACATATACTTTTTCAGACTGCATATCAATCCCTTTGTGGAATTCTGTCTCCAACACCATGGCTCATCAACATTAGACATCGACACCCCACTGCAAGAACCCTCCAAAAAACAGACTTCTCAGATAAGTGTGCCCTATAAGTGTCCTGAAATCAGAGTAGTCTATATTCTCTTTTGGTCATTAAGTTTTAATGGGTTGTGGTGATACATAAATTTATTTCTGTGTTTACTGTACACCCATATCTGAATATATGAGTCACTATACATAAGGTGAAGAGAAATCATTGTGTGTCTATGCAAGAAGTCCATGAAACTACCATTTTCTTGCTGTTCTGAGCATAATTTCTGTTGGCTCTACTATCTCAGTGAATCCCAAAGATGTTCAGTGTCAAACAGCAGCAAAAGGGCAAAGTATAGGATATAATAATTTGATATGTCCATTTGTTTTCAACTTGTATTGTTATGTGAGCTTTAATGGAAAAAAATATCCCTCCCTAGCTACTATAATAAATGACAAGAATTTGGTGCAGTGCAAAGCCTTAACAGCTCTTTCCTAGAATGAGTCAAAAGCCTTTTTAGGTTTTTAATTCCACCAAATCATCACTTATTACTCTACCAACCTATTACAACTGAGTTATGAACCTCAAATCATTTAGAATTTGGAAATATATTTCATTTTAAACACTAATTACAGGTGGGCAAGTGATGATTCCACATATGTTTACAATGTCTTTCATCCATTAGTGTCATGGATTAGGGAAAAAGAAATACCAGAAGGAACTTTTCCTGGAAGCAGTTGTTTTGGAAATAAGACTTTGGTGTAAGCATACAGGTATGTTGAATAAGCCATATGTTCCTGGCATTCAAAGTTAGATTATGAAAATAATATGTTTAGAGGAGTTGTAAGCCTATTTAAGTTGTGATCACAAGAAAAATTTATCAAAAATTATTGTGATGCCAACATTCCTAAATTGGAACACAAACTATTTCTTATTATTATAAATTTGGTTCACAGAGATAGCAGTGACTCAGGATGTTCTCATAGATTTAGGTCAGGATATAGTCCAACAATAGAACTCCACGTGTTTCCATTATTTACAGAAACAGGTAACATAGATCTTACAATTCAGGGTCCCTCTGATCATCTGAAAAGCAGTCATATTTCCAAAGCAACTGATGGCATGAATTACAGTGTGCATGATTATACCATTACTTGAACTACTTCTGTTTTTCTCAAACAAATCATATTAGTAATTTCATGTTCCCATCTTCTATTTCTCCAGTTTTTTTTTTTTAATTTTCCCAATTGAAGCCTATAAACAATTTTGTGCTTCTATTTTCTAATCCTTTAGGTATTTCTTTTCAACCAAACCCTATAAAGAATATTTTCCATTTACATATTCATGGGTAGTTTCTAATTAAGATGATGGTTACAGGATTAAAACAAGGGTCTGTAAACCTTTTGGTTTGCTGGATGAGAAGTATTTCAGTTACTGTGGATCATCTATTCTGTCTAATGCAACTATTCAACCTGCCATTATATCATGAAACTAGTCATAGACATTATGAAAATAAGCATACTCCTGATCCAGTAAAACTTTATAAATAATGAAATGTGAGTTTCATAAAATTTCATATCAGATGATCTTTTAATTTTTTTAAGGCATTAAGAAAAAAAACAACTATGGATTTTAACAAAAGCAAGCCACAGGCCAGATTTGGGCAGCAGACCACAGTTTGCCAAACCCTAGGTTCGGGAAACATAAAACTACAGAAATTAAATGAGCCCTCCAGACAAAAGAGTGCATTATCATATTAAAGGGTCCTGGAAAAAAATATGTGACATATTTTTAGGCCTCATAAGGGAGGCTGCTCAAGTAATATTTAATTTTTTTTATAGATTGTGAACAATTTTAGCACATATATTATTTCAGCCAATCCTCTCTTTCTATAGATGGAGAAATGGAGACACAAAGACTTTAAATAACTAATATCTACCACAAAACTTGGAGGGGAAAGTAGCCAAAATCCTATGGAAATCTGACACATGTAGGGTATTATGCAGATCATTTTTGTTCAAAAAACACAAAAAGAGGGGTGCCTGGTTAGCTCAGTTGGTTGTCATTTTCTTGATTTTGGCTCAGGTAGTGATCTCATAATTTGTAGGATCAAGTCTATGTTGGGCTCTGCACTGACAATGGAGCCTGTTTGGGATTCTTTCCTTTCTTCCTTGTCTGCCCCTCCTCTGCTCTCTTTCTCTCTAAAACAAATAAACGTAAAAAACCCCACAAAAATATTATATACTCATATTGACTGACAGATACAAAATGGGTCATTTCCAGGTATTATGATTATCAGATGTATTTATAAGTGTATTAGTGTGTACCCTCTAATTTAGGTTCTCTTAAAGGAATATTTAAATGTGCCCATATTTGGCTAGCTTTAAGTTTTGAATTTTCAAGAGTATAATTTCAATGACAAGAGAGTCAGTTAAAAACAAATAAACAAGAAATCTTGGTTATCTACCCTAATAACTGGAGCCCTGCAGAAAACCAAAGAGTTTCATTATTGAGGTCTTCTTTCTTTCTTTCTTTTTTTCTGAGAGGGCAACTCTGTTACAAAGTAGTACTTGATTCTAATTCAACAGCAATTTGAAATTTCTAACTTGTATACCAAAGGATTTAATATCTTTAAAATTGGAAGCAAGACATTAATAATGTAACATCCATATTATTATGATAAGCTTGTGACATTGTGAGATTGTTAAAATATAGTTTTAACCTGGATTCATTGCATGTTTTACAGGTTTCCTTTGTGAAAAAAATCACCCATGCTTATAGATTAAGTTCCCAGTACTATGCTTCTAAAATTAGTATTAAAACGAGTTGTCAGAGGTGGAGATTCAGTCTCTTTATTTTTACTTCTCACAAAGAGAAATACTAAAGAAAACTATGGTAGTTGGTCTATAGTGAAAGTATGTAGAGGGCATCCTATGCTACTAAAAAGCATAACATTAAAAAAATATACCCAGTAGAGAACTTTTAATTTCCAAAAAGCAATCATTCAAACCCAGCTTTTCTCCCAACACAAGGAGCTTTCTGATTATAATACATAAGGCACATGTTTACCTAGTCTTTAAATACTAAAAGGAAGTGGGTAGGTTAGAGAAAAATTATTATAATCCAGATAATGTTTACTCCTACAAAGTTCTATTAGTAGGTCCCAGATATTTTGTTATGTTTGGATAGAAACACAATCAAGAAAGTAAAACTTGCAGTCTAGACACTCATCTTTTGTTGAGACTTGAGATGGATCTACAAACAGATTTATGTTTCAATTTTAGCATGCTCTGAAAGAAGATAGCTGACTAATTCTTCTTGTGGCCATTAGATAAAATGACATTTGAGCTACATCCTAAAAACAGTAATTCAGAAAGACCTATTTAACCTAAAATCCTCATGTTTATAGTAGCTATCACCACAGCCTATGTCCAGCAGATTTAAAATGTTGTTGGTGAAAATAATCATGTCAAATTTCATCTTTTTTGTCCCCTTTTGCTATAAACATTCACACATCCAGATTGAGCACAATCCTGATAGTTCAATTTTAATTCTCAGTCTTGGATATTCAATAATTCACATGGGGCAAGTGTTAGAATTCACACGAGATCTACTTGTTCTTCCTTTCAATCTATAAGGTGGAATCACCTTGGAGTTCTCCTGTGGCAAAATAAATATATACTACTTTTAAAAATAGAATAGAACATATACATAGATACTTAAAAATAGTCAAAGGTATTGGTCAAAGGCATTTATGTAAAAGGAATATAATAATAATACTTATCATTCAAAGCTGTTCTCAAGATTAAATGCAAGAATTTAATTAAAAAATTTGGTTGGATTCTCACATATACTAGGCATTCTGGTTTTTACTGTCAACTTTTTCTTCATATTATAATTCCATATTTAGAAAGAATGTTAAGGACATCTATTTGAAACTTTTCTCATTTCTAATGAAAGATTTTGTGTCTAAAAATATGTCACTTTCCTTCACTTCATGCAATCTTTAAGCAAATGAACACCGTAACTTTTTGAAATACTGTATTTATTTTTATAGTAATGGCTTTTTAACCATATCTCTGATACAGGAGGTTGTTATGCTTGTTTTCTTTTTTTTAATGTCACTTTTTTTCCTAAATAAGACATTATAAAAAATTACATCTTCCAATGACTGCACCATAATTTGAAATGCAATATTGCTGATCATAAAAAGCCTACTATTAAAATAGAATTAGCAATCCATTTGGAGGTGGTCTAACATCTTCAAACTCTGTTGTCTTTCTTTCATTTCAAGGCAGGAGAAAGTGGAATGACTTTTTTTCCTTTCTCTTTTCTTCCTACTAATTGAGTTAGAATAGCCCAGGTAAACCAGCCTCCCTCTTAGTGCCTATTTGTGGCCCTTCTGAAAACAAGGACTTACATGGAAAAAGTTAAAAAGTTCCAGATTAGTCAGATTTTATTTAGATAAAATAGAGGTAGTTCCTGATATACTGTTAGAGACATATTTCTAAGCTACTTTATTAGGTGGGGGGGCGGGGGGGAGGTCCAGAATAGTGTATTTTGTTACTATTTGAGTAAAGATTAACTATACTTATTACACATATATACATTAGCCAGCTCTGTAAGGAAGTATAAGAAATTGGTAAGACTGATCATGTCCTGGGGGTAGAGTCTGGGTGTTCAGGGAGAACTCTGACAACAGAAGGATCAAGAAGGCATGTCACTAATGGCTTTGAAGAGAGAGGAAAAAGACCACAGTGATAGAAAACTGGAAAAGGCAAGAAAACAGATTCTCCCTTTCATCTTCTAGAAGGAACACAGCCCTGATGACACCTTCATTTTTAGCCTAGTAAGGCCTGTGTTGGACCTCTTAGACAACAGTAAAATAATACATATGTGTTGTTTACTCCTGGGTACTTTGTAACCATAGCAACAGAAAGTGAATTCAGATAGACATCTCAGCTATGCCTCCCTTCACCTCTTGAGAGACCCACCATTCCACGCCTCAAATCTAGCTAAGTTCTACTCTGTGCTGACGCTGACACCATCAAGGCAGAATATGATAAACTTCTAACTTGTTATCGTTACATCTATGCCACTACCATCAACGTTTGTGGTCACTTTTAGCTGGTCTCGCCCCTGATGTAATCAGTTACTCACTTAACCCTCACCTCAACAGACCTCTGGGATAGGAGTCATTATAAGCATCACTTCCTAGGTGAGGAAACCCATGCTCAGAAAGTTGGAATAATTCGTCCATGGTCACAAAGACAGTAAATGGGGAAGTGGAATTTAAACCCAAGCTGTCATACTCCTGATCCTAACAGTGTCTCCCCCTCAGAAGTATTTTGTCTCTTTTGTACTGTCACCTGCTCTGGCTGCATCATGAATCCCATCATCTCTTGTTTCTCATTTTATCATTCTATTAATGTCCCTACTTTCTAAGAACTTTTTGTCTGTTACTCTCATTCAGTGTCTTCAAATTACTTCAGCCAACTCTACATATATATTGGGCACCTACTATGTGTGAGAGATTATATATCACTTGCTAGACATATAACCATAATGAATGAGAAAGGAGAGCAGATCCTTTTTTCCTAAGTAGATCATCTGTCTCTTGAAAATTAGCACTGAGGGGGCGACTGGGTGGCTTAGTGGGTTGAGCGTCCAACTTTCGCTCAGGTCATGATCTCGCGGTTCGTGGGTTCGAGCCCCACGTCGGGCTCTGTGCTGACTGCCAGCTCAGAGACTGGAGCCTGTTTCAGAGTCTGTGATTCCCTCTCTCTCTGACCCTCCCCTGCTCACGCTGTCTCTCTTTCTCTCTCCTAGAAATATGTATATATATATATATATAAAGAAAATCAGCACTGAGGTCTGAAGCACCAAATTTCATAGGCTCTCCTTAGTGTGCTCATTGATGTCCCACGTTCCAGCAACCCTTATTTTCTAACAGCTCCCAAGTGGAACCTGGTAGTTTCAACTATTTTTGTTTACATTTGAATTCTTAATATCCCCTGTGGAATACCTTATGGTTGTAAATGTAGCACAAAAAAAATGCATCCAAAGTGGTACTGTTTAGCTCTCAAACTGATGATTTACCCAGTGTTTTTGATTAGTGGTATCATCATCCAGCATGGACTAGGCTACCTCAGAGATACTTTAAATGCATTCCTTCCCTTACACATGCCATGGATTTTACCTCTGCAATGTCTCTTAGATCAATATAATCCTTACATCTTCACTTCTAGTGCTTTCGTTCTAGCTCTCAATTTCTACTTAAAAAACAAACAAACAAACAAACAAAACCCTCTTTTACAGCGGTCTGCTAATTGGTTTCCCAATTTGCTTTAATTCATTCTTGCCACATTGCAAGCAAAGATAGTTTTAATACAGTTGTATGAACATGTCTTTTCCAACACAAAACTCTTTGATGATTGTCATTGCCCACATAATAATGCCCCAATGTTTTAGTCTGGCATTTAATTTCCTTTATAAGCAGATCCAAGCTATTTTTCCAGCTCTGCTTCTTAGAATTCTCATTTTTATCAGCCTGCTCCTGACTCTAATCACTAAAGACTATGCAGTACTTATCAAGCACAACAAGATTCTCAAGCTCCTGTGCTTTGGTTCATGTGTTCCACCTAGCTGCTCTGCTTCCTTTCTTACCTCACCTTTCCTGTACCTTCACCTCCATGCTCTTCTCAAAGGCTATTTTTTTATTTTATTTTTTAAAATATTTTTATTTATTTCTAGGAGAGAGAGAGAGACAGCATGAGCAGGGGAGGGTCAGAGAGAGAGGGAGTCACAGACTGGAACAGGCTCCAGGCTCTGAGCTGGCAGTCAGCACAGAGCCCGACGTGGGGCTTGAACCCACGAACCACGAGATCATGACCTGAGCGAAAGTCAGACGCTTAACTGACTAAGCCACCCAGGCGCCCCTTCTTTCTCTTTAAAACAGACCTTAACTCCTCCGCTCTAATTAATCTTCATCCATTATTTACCTATTATAGTAACTATGGATCAAAGTTTAGAGATAGCTCCTGCCTTCAAGGGACCTGTTTAGTAGAGAGATAAAGTGAAAAATTATGCCTTCATATCCGGTATATTTTCTAACATCAGTGTGCATTTGGAACCAAGAGCACAAAAGGTAAGGGCTGGGCAGTTCCCAACCCTGGTAAGTGTAGGAATAATAGAAACCTGAAGGAGAAATCAAGAAGACTTTATAGAGAATATAATATTTGCTTTCATATTTTGAATATACACTAAAGAAAAATAATTACAAAGTCACACAGCATTTGAACCCAGCTATGGTACGTAATAGCTATGTAGTTTTAGGCAAATTATTTTATTATTGTTAAACTCAATTTTCTCATAAATGTGATAATAATATGTCTTTTAGATTATGAAATTTTGATGAGATGTTGTGTTGCTTTGCAGCATCTGGATTAGTGCTCAAGATATGAATTTATCATTAGTGTTATAGCCATTATTATCCCTACCATATTGTTACTATGACTGAAGGATGACTGGGAATTAAACAGGTGGATAAAAAGGAAGGAACTCTGTTTCATGCAGCATATGCAAAGGTACTTAAGCATAATACTGAATTAGATGTGGGTTAGATAGGGTCATGCTTGGGAGCCATTTATCTTGCTTCGGAAATGCTTACTTGCTTGGTAGCTACCCAAAAGACACACTGACCTTTGAGGTTTCTGTCTTTTGTTCATTGTTAGTGCACTGCTGAGATAACAAAATTCAGTGAAATCTCTGAGCTCAGTATTTCCAATAAAGATCTTTGACCTTGGATAGGATTTCTTTGGTACATGACCCCAGACTTGTTCTGCCTGATTGTTAATCCATATCTACATGCTGACTTAGCAAGCCATTTTGTTTAGGCATTACTAGGCTGCATTCATTACATAGGTACATATATAAATAATGCTTGATGATGATGCACATGCTTTGGCTGAATAATAAGGTATTCTGTATTTATGGACTTGTTTATAGAAGCCAAGAAATAACATTTTTGGATTCAATGCCCTAAACTCTTAGAAATTTCTGCCCAGTCTTTAAAATGATACTGCATAATCTTCTAAAAGATGAAGTATTTAGTATCCTTTAAAGCACTGATGGGTTAAAATTAAAAAGACAGCATGTAATTAAAAAGATATATAGTCATCAAACATAGTAGGCCATAGTTTGTTGCAATGTTTCCTCTCAAATAACGTACTTCAGAAAGATGTAACAACACATATTCAACTAGAAAATATGTTATATAGCATCAGTTGCTTCATTTAGAAGAAGAAATATAGTAAGGTAGTTAAAAGCATAAGCTTTGGAGTTAGGCAACAAAGGATCATATTTTGATTGATAATATTACTTGGTACTTAAAAGAACTTGGGCACCAACACTCAGTATCCATCCCACCCCCAAATGGGCATGATAATAATGTCAATTTCATGAGGCTTTTATGAGGACAAAATGAGACATTGCATAATAAAACCCTAGAACAGAATTTGGCATACAGTAAGCCCTTAATATTAGCTAATGCTATGATTAAGGAAAGACATACAGTAAGAGAATACTATCACATTATCTTTATACATTTAACAGAAGGCAATGATTACAATTGTTAAAACTTTGGAGAAATCCCTAAGAACATCTTTTTTAACCACAAATGACTGATATATCAGATGCTAATTTACAAGTTCCTGACCAGGCATTTGTGTCTAGATCATGTATTTCCCAACCCCTTCATGCTAAGTACTTTTTCCCAACAATTGCATGCTTCTTCTTTGATGTGGATATTCAAGATTTTTTTTTTTACAGTGTGATAAGGAACTTCCCCTAAACTCCACCTTTCCCTTCTTATTTTTTATGTTTTTAATATTTATTTTTGAGAGAGAGAGCACAAGAGCGAGCAGGGGAGGAGCGGAGAGAGAGGGAGACACAGAATCTGAAGCAGGCTCCAGGCTCTTAGCTGTCAGCACAAAGCCCAATGCGGGGACTTGAACTCATGAACTGTGAGGTCATGACCTGAGCCGAAGTTGGATGCTTAACCAACTCAGCCACCAAGGCCTGTAACCTTTCCCTTCTTATTACTTCATTTCATTTTCTTTTCTTTTCTTTTTTTCTTTTTATCTTTTAATCTAATGGTTCAGTGAGGGAGATACAGAAAAAAAGACACCTTGGCATCATTCACCTACTACTCAAAATTGGGTTGTTTCTGGGAGGAAGTATTTAACAATCGCACTGTCTTCTGTCAGTAGCAGTTTTCAACTTAAGGAGCATTGTTAAAATTTATTATTACCTTTTTACTAACAAAAAAGCAAAAATAAACTACTTACGTGAGTTGAACATTTTTGAACATTTACTTAATTTATGAATTCAGAAATTTAGTGCTCCTTATTTAATTTACGAACATTTCTTTCCACTAGACTTGGAGATAGATTTCTCTTTCTCCTTTCAGTTACATCTTCAACATTAGCACAATCTTTTGTTAGTTTTATCTCTTTTTATGTAATTGGATTCCCTAGTTTTCCTTTAATCTTATGACCAGTCCTCATAGCTATTGTTTGAAACACCAAAGCAAGGGAAGTGGCATCATTTAAGCAAAAACAACTTTCTTCCTATCTTATGTAAACTATTTTATATGTACAAATTTGAGTCAAATTTACACAAGACAATCCTTCTACATATATATTTGTCCTTGACTACTTGATGTGTGTTTTGTGTTTGGCTTGAATTGAATCTCCTTATTCGATCCTAACTGTCAAACTCTTACCTAAATCTATTCTCAATTGTGCAATTATAAGCCATTTTGAATTATCTATGTTTCATAATTTTGCATAACCATATATGGTTATAAAAATTTTGTAACAAAAAAGGACAAAGAGTGGATTTTTTTAAAAACTGTACTTTCTATTATTTCTGAAAGTCTTTAAATTGAATCTTCCTCATTTTACACACTAGAAAACATTCTTTGAATCAACATTTTAATCCTTTTCATCATACAATATTTAGAGATATTGTTATTTGTGAACAATTTCAGCTCCTCCACTCGAGTACCAGATGCAAATTCATTTTAGAATTTCTCACAATATTTAAAGAGTGGGTCAATAAATCAATAAATAAATGGTGAGATAGAGAAGAATGAATCTAGAATTAGAATTAATGGCTCTGTATTATCCAAAAGCTTCAAATAACCCTTCCCTTCAATATGGGTATCTTTTGAGTTTTCTTTCAACTCTCTACCTCCTTAATTTTCTACTATTTAAATACCTTACCTGTTACTTTTTTCTCTAGATTGCGTTACAATTTTCCTTCAAACCTCTTGATGCTTACTTAACAAACACACACATGCACGTACCCATACACACACACACACACACACACACACACACACACACAAACAATTTAAACTGGTGGTTTATCCCACTAAAATAAGGGTGTATAATTTATCTCTTCTAACACAACTTTTCTTTGTATTGCATCCCTTCCTTCAAATTCCAGAAACAAGTCCTGACCCTTATTTCCCACATAGAGTGCTTTATTTTTTTTATTTTTATTTTTTTTAAAATGTTTTATTTATTTCTTAGGAGAGAGAGAGAGAGACAGCGTGAGCAGGGGAGGGTCAGGGAGAGTGGGAGTCACAGACTGAAACAGGCTCCAGGCTCTGAGCTGGCAGTCAGCCCAGAGCCCGACGCGGGGCTCGAACCCGCGAACCGCGAGGTCATGACCCAAGCGAAAGTCGGACGCTTAACCAACTAAGCCACCCAGGCGCCCCCCACCTAGAGTGCTTTAAAGGTATGATCTATTGCATGGCATACTTTATTAATTTACCATTTGGAACAGAATTTTGCTGGGAGAAAGCATTATTCATCAATACACAATCTAAATAATACAACAGAAACATACTTCCTACTAATATTCTCACATTGAATAACTAAATTTTACCTAGAAACACACTACAAATACTTTTTTATATTACTTGTAAGCTTCTGTGCTGGATATAGCAAAAAGGTTACAGTTTGAAATCTTAGCAATTATATCTAATTTTAAATAAATACTACATAGATATTTTTTCTTGTTGAAAAGGGTGCGGATACTGTAGCTAATAGTTAACTGTGAGATTTGAAATAAAAATCCATGCACAGACAACACATATTGAGAGACTTGTTTTTTTCTTGTTTTGAATTGTGGCTTCCCAAAAGCCAAGTTAATTCGTGGTTAATCGATACACAAAAAGTTTCTAAAAACTGTGTTTAAGTTTCTGTTTCTATAAACTGCCAGCAAATGATACTGTTATGCACTAGATTTAGCTATTGATTATCCACTGTAGAAATGAATAAATACCATTCAAGTTTATATCAAAAATCTGACAGTTAAATGAGTTCATTTTATTGACTTATTTATTCAGATTTTTTTAGGGATTCCTGGGAGGCTCAGTCAGTTGAATGTCTGCCCCTGGCTCAGGTTCTGATATCACAGTTTGTGAGTTTGAGCCCCACGTTGGGGTCTGTGCTGATAACTCAGAGCTGGGAGCCTGATTCAGATTCTGTCTCCATCTCTTGCTGCCCCTCCCTCACTCATGCTCTGTCTCTCTCTAAGATAAATAAACTTTAAAAAATAAATTAAAAAAAAAACATTTTTAAATATCAGAAGCCCCCAAATTACAAACTTACTAGTTAAGAAACTGTTCAGATTAAGAACAACAAAAGATGTCTGTGTTGCTTTCCCAGAAATATATCTAAACTTCAACTGTACCATATTTGTAATTGGCTACAGCACTTTCAAATGCACAGAAAAAAGCCACTTAGATCATATCAACCCCTGCACCCTTGTCTGGCTCCCAAAGTTTACCCCTATTAAAAATACCTACATAAATTACAATCTCATGGAAAGATACTGGTTATTTCATCTGAGGATGGATATATCCTAATGCTCTCATTTAATACAAATGACAGACACCCCATTATCTTTCAGAACCAGTTTACTATTTAGGAATATGCCTCAATTTTCTCATTATAGATTTTGTGCACTTATAATTAACAATTACTTAAAATTAAGAGGCCTCTGCCCTTTAAATAGTTCATCACTTGACTACAGGCAGCAACTGGGTTTCCAATATATTTTGTAATTATTGTGAATCTAATCACAGTATGATATTTAATACAAAATTCTAAGTCTTTTTTTAAAATAAAAGTATCAGTAATTCATTAGAAACTATTATCAGAATAACTATATTCCTATTTCTTTTTCTTTCTCAGAAATTCATTCTCATTGCTACCAAGGAAATAAATCAAGCTAGGTGACAAAGATTATATTTGTATTTCCCCAAACTGTACGTAAGTCCTATATTGGTGTAAGGAATTATTTCTAGCAGATAAATAAAAATCCCCTCATTCCCTAGCACTTACATTTTTGGAGCCTAAAAGTCCAGTGTCTCAGCATCTCTGTATGACACAATCCATTCTTGCATTCTCAGTATTTAGTCAAACATATTTTTATGAAGTCAAGATAGTCTTGGGAATGTGTTTAAAAACTCTAAATTTAATTTGAAGTACAATCATAGCAGAAATGACTATAAAAGGAATTGAAGATTATCTGTCTGAACTATCAGCTACACACAGTTCTCTAAATTACCTAACGTCTGGCTGTACAGCCCTGTTTAACACTTCTAGTAACAGACTCACAGCCTTGTGATATAGTGAACATATAATAATGTTAATTAGCAATTATCATTTGTAGCAGTTTAGAAATTCCCTTTGTATTAAACAAATGCTCTTAAGAAAATATATATAGTTAACTAACTTGAAAAAATATGGATGTGATTATGGGGAAAATGTGTTCTGAGAGTCCTCATGTGGGTTTAACTAACACAAAAAGCCTGTTGGATGGTAGAGAAGTGACAATATAAGGAAAGGAGGAGTAGGACCCTGTTTTCATGATACCATGGAAAGAATGCTAACATATCAGAACAAATAAGAACACTTGGATGGTGACAGGATTTAGAAACGATGTCACATGAAAACCTTTGAGAGAAGATCAAAGTAAGGTAAACATGTACAAAACGAATGAGGAAAGCTAGTGTGATTTGGGGGTAGATGTGGCGATTTCCCTTAGAAATGCCAAGTTATCTTCCCTACTGGATGAGCACTATTAGCTTAATATGGAATAATGTCCCAAAACAATGATTGCCTTCCCTTCTGATACAAAATGCTATCTCTGCCTGACAATGTTAAAGGTAGGATGAAATGAGGGATAAAGAAGAGGGGGAAGTTTATAAAATCTATTTCAATTAAAGAAATGCAATGTTGCGTAATTATTCGAGTTATCAACCAATGATTTGGTAATTAAAACCTTGAGGGTATCTGAGCTCAATGAGAAATTCAGTATTAAGATATGAATACCAACCAAAAGGAAGAGGTATAGGGGTAGACGGATACAAAAAAAGTAAGTCTCCAGGGTATCTTCATTATATCTTTTAAATATACAAAAAGTCTCTGCCATATGTGCGTATTTGAGAAACTATTCCAAGCTTTCTCTTAGTCAACAAAAACCCAGATAAATAACACAGTACAGTTGAGAAAACTTTCATGATGCTATTTTAAAATTAGTCTACCATGTTCATTTTGA
The DNA here is from genome assembly GCA_017311185.1 of Proteles cristata cristata. Classification (NCBI taxonomy): domain Eukaryota; kingdom Metazoa; phylum Chordata; class Mammalia; order Carnivora; family Hyaenidae; genus Proteles; species Proteles cristata. The sequence goes on from JAESUZ010000815.1 coordinate 2,351,412, forward strand.
AATAGGTTGTTTACTTAATTCCTTCTAAACATAATTTCTTTTGAAACTAGCTAGGGTTTCAAAAGCCAAGTTTCTGAGAGGAAAGTGGTCCTACTATGTGTGATTAGCAAATTTACAGATGTGAAACTATGTTTCATAAAGGAGGAAAGGAAAACTTTAGATGCACAACAAATAATAGTGGACACCATTATTTTGAACTAAGCCATGTCTCACTAACTGAATAAAGAAGTAACAATGTTAAGAGTGATATTCACACTAAAAAACATTGGTGAGAAATCATACTAAGGGCATAAATAATAAGACACTTTGGTGAGAAACCATACTGAGGGTATAGATAAAATTTTCTGTTTATACCACAGAAGATGACAGTCCGAAAAAAGAAGGGAAGCTCTGAAACCCAGAAGCTTGTCACATAAAAGCTGAAGAATACATTCTAAGGCCATCTGTACCTAGAGGCCTAGACCAAGTTCATTCTCTTCTCTTTCAAATACCCTTCTATCACATTATGTGTGTTTGTTTATCAACATTCAACAAAGAACTCGGTCACTTGAGTTAACACATGTTTCCTGAGTACCTACTGAGTAACAGTTAAGGTGTTAGGCACTAGGGATTGAGTAATCAAGAAGACACACACCACCCATACATTTGTAGTTTTTACAGCCTAGTTCATGTGCTCAAAATATCTTGTTTTTATTACTGACACAATTCTCAACAAGGCTCGTCTCCATTCTTGCAAGTACTCCCTATTCCAGTCTATCTTCTACAAATCTGAAATAAATAATTATTTAACAACAAAGCCACCACCAAAAATGATCATGTCACTTTCCTATTTGGAAAGGCTAGTGCTTCCCAAGGGTAAAACTCAATTTTTTCATTGCAATGTCTAAGATTCTTTATAACTTGCCCTCCTAAGTTTCTGGTCTTAAACTACTTCCATTAAAAAACTGCTATAACACAATTCCTTATCTTGATTCTTGATGGTAATATGTCTTTTTTTTTTTTTTTTTTTTTTTTTGGTTCCTACCTAAGTAATTCACTTAATGCCTTCTTTATCTGGTTAAATTCCACTTGCCCTTTAAGGCACAGTATAAGGACCATATACATTTTGAAATCTTTACCAACAACACAAAGGGAATCTATTACTCTTCTCTCTGAGACTCCACATAGAACAGTCAGGACTCTATGCTTGACTTCTAAGTGCAATCTCAGGTAATTTTTTTCTTTTTGGTAGACTTTATCTCTGAAGCTGAGGTGACCATTCTAAAATACCTTGCATTTGGCTATATTCTACATCTATTACACTGTCTTAGAACTATTTACATTTCTCTATCTTTACCACAGTCTAAGGACCTACTTGAAGGAAAAATTGAGAGCCTATTGAATTGTATTTGTGATGCAGATTATACTTCCTGGCATTTTATTTGTCAGAAATATATATATCTTAGAAATATAAGTATTTGTATATATTATATATTTATTTCTTTTTTAATGATTTTTTTTTTCTGAGAGAGAGAGAGAGAGAGACAGACAGAGGCAGCGTGAGCAGCGGAGGGTCAAAGAGAGAGGGAGACACAGAATCCAAAACAGGCTCCAGGCTCTGAGTGGGCAGTCAGCCCAGAGCCTGTTGCAGGGCTCAAACCCAGAAACTGAGATCACGACCTGAGCTGAAGTCGGACACTTAACCGACTGAGCCCCCCAAGTGCCCCTATATATATTTATTTCTAAGGGAAAAAGGAAAGAATGGAGAGGAGGATCCCATCTCTCTCATTGTAACTCAGACCATATTTTGTTCATCTTACTATATGACTTCTTCCAGTGCCCAGCTATGTATGACTTTTAGCAGGGTGCTGAATGTTTGTTGTATGACAGAACTCATGAACAAATCTGACTAAAATTAAGTTATTCACAAGGGTTTCAAATACAGATATGGAAAATGATCTGACATATTTAATGTGGTAAGAAAATTTCAGATCCCATTTGTACAAAGAAACACATCAATAATATATATGTCTTGCATAGAATGCTTATGGAACAAATAAACTATTAATAGTGTTTTTTCTTCAATAATGGGGTGGAAAATTGGATTTAAGTTTTTCCTATCACTTTATACCATTTGAATGTGAAAGGAAACATATACTTAGATTAAGACAAATAATATAGATAAAAGCATGAACGTTGCCAAGGAATTTCAGATTGGTTTAATTACACATTTTAAATTTCTGTAACAGATAATATTTTACTATAACCTATAATCCTCCTAAGTGTCAAACATGTAGTCTTATAAATACCTAATTAAGCTTTTTTTTAGTTAAAAAAAAAGACTGCTCTAAATAAATGCCTTTTTATTCCTCAACACTTAGTGAACTTAGAGTTGTACTAACACAACGTAGTCTACAAACCGCAGCACCTACATGCTTGTTATAAATGCAGATTCTTGGGCTCCACCCAAAATTACTGAATCCGAATCTTTAGGGGGTAGAACCCAGGAATCTGTGTTATATCAAGTCCTTGAGGTGATTTCACTGCCTACTTAAGTCTAAGAAACCTTGCTTTCAAGTTTTATTCTTGAGAACTTGACAACCTAACAGCACCATCTGTTGGTAGTGACTGTCCCAGGACCAGGACACACAGTCCCCGAGGGGAATATGACCGGATATGCAAAGCTATCAGTTGTCATGCACCGTGTTAAAGACTGAATAGACAGAATGCTTGATGGAAAGACACAGATAAGGAGCTGGTAGTGCACAGCAACTATAGCAATCAGGTAAATCAGAGGAAATGAGTAAATGCTCCAAAGTAGTGGCGGCATATGAAGCAAGTATTAAAATTTTTAGTCACTCTGTGCAAAAGTAATAAAAATGAAACAAATTTACAAACCAAAGCCAATACTTACTGAGTACTTATTATATACCAAGCACTGATTCTGGGTACTGATTTAGGTCCCTGGGACTAAAGATACTAGACAAACATTTCTAGGTCAAAGGAGACTTGCAGGCACCTCTTAGGTGTTCAATAAATCTCTAGTACAATAAATTAATAAATAAGGAAATACAATATATTTGGTTAAATTCTTCATAAAAAAGAAATAGTTTTAAAATGTCATCCTGCTTAAAATTTCTACAAAGGGATAAACTTGCCATTATCTGAATTATTTGTGTATTGTGAAAAATTGTCTTCATGTTTTATAAAATTCTGAATACCTGTTAAAATCTCTCATTAAAACCTTCTACACTGCTTTATAGCAAGCATCATTTATGAAGTTCTTTCTGAGTGTAGGGCACTATTTTATATATATTCCATATATTTTTATAGACTACAATAATCTTTGGAAAGGCAGTTCAGAATTCCAAATCATAGGCACTTCCAAAAACACTTTCTATACCAACGTACTAAGTGAATTAAAGTGTAAGTAAACCAGTTTTTCATTTTTTACTTCTGCAAGTTTTTTTTTTTCTTTTGTTAAGTGAAGCTATTCCATTTTCTGGTTTGTGGCTACTACACACACTCTAGAGTTTTATGACCTGATCCACATCTTTACCTAAATTAATGTTTATCATAATAATCATTATTGGTGATGACCAGTACACTGGAATAAGCTCCATAATATCCATTACTATTAATTCTTGTGGCTCACTTGGGACTACCACAAATAGGTTTATGTGTTTGCTGCCAGGATTACATTAGGTAAAACTGAAGACAATTAGCTGTACTTCCTTGTAAGAATGTACAGGCATTGAAGCATCAACAATGAATTACCTGCCAGAAGCTACCCAAGATGAAGAACAGAATGAATTCATAATAATGCCACTTTGGCAAGTATCTTTTGATAAATCAGTCATTTTCCAGGAATAATTTAGAAATAGGGCATCCACTGTTAGTAAAGTTTAACCACTGTACATGTTCTGATTTTGAGATTTGAAAAATAGGGATGCTCTCCAAATGAGGTAAACTCTCCATCTGTAAGATAATGAATGAATCTCATAGAGACTTGGTTACCATTTTTACAAAATCCAGGTATTATCTTAATGATTTTACCAGGGATTTTAACAGGTCTGTGTGAATATCTACTAGAAATTCCTTTGAGAATAGACCCTTACCTGCTTCAGAAACAAATACCAAATTTTCAGAAAACCTTCAGAGACATTAAGCAAATCAAGTTTGGAATCAGACAAAAGTGTGTTCAATTGTTAGTGCTGTTCTTTATTTGGCTGTACATGGGGAGGCTCATTTCTATCCAAGGATATTTATTGTTAAGGATCAGATGAGCACAAGTAAACACTCAATCGTACCTCCATTTTACAGATGAGGAAACGAAGTCTTAGAAATTCTATAATCTGTTCTCCAGGATCCATAGTAAGTAAACAGAAGTTCTAGGCTACAAACCTATTCCAGCTGACTCCTAAATGTATTTTGTCTCTATCTCCAACTCTCACCTAACTGCTGAACACCCAGATGTAAAAAGAGGAACTTTTTTTTTTTTTTTAAATAAGGAAGAGCAAATATTCAATAACCATCAAAAAAGAAATGTGACCACCACAGTTTAGGGAACAAGATAGTATAGGAAGCTATTTGGAATCTGTGTCTTCTTTTTTTCTATATTTCAGAAACCAGATTACTTGATTTTCATTTTTTTAATTACTGATATTCTAAAAATAAAAAAAAAAAAGATAGTGTGTGTTCATTGAAAATATCCAAACAATCAACAGGTTTGTAAAATAGAATGAGAAAATCTGCCCTTATTCTTTTCACTCACCACTGCTAGGTGGAAGTACACATCTTTAGACCTCTTCCATTAACAGATGGGTCAGATCAATACTACTCTGTACCCACCATTTTCTTCAATACCACTCCTTTTTCTATTTTCTTCCATTACTTCTTCCAGAGGATTGGGTGTAAATAATATGCTTATTTCTCAACCACTCTACTACTCTTTGCTGATGTTACTCAACAACAAAACAGAGTTTAAGTAGAAAATACCTGTGATTTAAAAAGGAATACTTAGAGAACGCTGCATATACCTATTAATTTCAATGCAGTAGAAAGTTCTTATTCTCTCCTTAACAAAATGCCTGAGCTGACTAAAGAAACAAAATTTTTGAAGATTAAACAAACAAACAAACAACACCCAAAACAAGACAAACCAGATGAGAGTACACAAAAAGAAAAGTAATTCTTGGGCTAAAGTCAACATTTTAGGAAGATAATCCCTTAAAAATAAACCAACATTTCAGTATTGTATGGATTACTATAGTGATATACTGGAAAAACCTTGGTTGCTAGAAAATGAAGATTTTTAAAATAAAGTATTTATGAACAATTGCAGAGAGACACTGCATTCCCCAGTCTCCCTGGCATCTAGATGTGGCAAACTAAGTTCTCAGGAATGGAAAGTGACTACATGTGGTGTATGGAACTTCCACATCATTTCCTTAAAAGAAAATCCATGTCTTTCAGTCCCTCCCACGGGCTGGAATGAAAATATGGTGCAGAGCTGATCTAGAAAGCCTCAAATATTGAGCCTTGAGAAAAGGAACCTGGGGTAACTTTACATGACAAAACCTATCTCCTCCAGACAGCCTGCCTGCACCTGGATTGTTGCATGAGAGATAAAGTTTTATTTTGTTTGAACTATTCAAGTTTTTGGACCTTTTCATTACAGCAGCTTTGCCTATACCATGACTAACGTATAAACCGGTACCTCCAAATGGAGAACTCCCCTAACTAAAACCTATTAGCTGGGCTGTGGGCAGTGAGAAAACAATGGTCTCTATTCAGTCATGGCCATATATATGGCAACACAGTTGCTTTTGACCAGAATGTGGAAGCTTGTTGGTTTTCTCTTGCTGCTTACTAAGCCAGTCTCAGATAAAATCAGGCGCGAACTAAAAATCAACTTGCTTGCAAACAGATAGAGGGATGAATACAGCTTCTCTAAAAGAGTACTCTCTGTCCATGGCCTAAATTAACCTAAATTAACCAGGAATCAGGAAATGTGAGGATTTTCAGGTTATGACTTGCTGCTCATCACAACTCTTCACTTCCTTGATTCCACTGCTCTTTGGAATCCAAATTCTCCTTTTTAAATCAGCCTTCTGCTATCCACTTAGCCTTTAGAGTACTTTTAATTTTTTTTTAATGTTTTATTTATTTCCAGGAGAGAGAGAGACACAGCATGAGCAGGGGAGGGTCAGAGAGAGAGGGAGTCACAGACTGAAACAGGCTCCAGGCTCTGAGCTGGCAGTCAGCACAGAGCCCGACGCGGGGCTCGAACCCACGAACTGCGAGATCATGACCTAAGCGAAAGTCGGACGCTCAACTGACTAAGCCACCCAGGCGCCCCTAGAGTACTTTTAAATGGGAGCAGCAGATGGGAACTAGTAGGTCCCCAAGGTTGAACAGAAATGAGCCAGTAGGAGATACCTAACCTTAAGATGGTAATTTACTTCGCTAGAAACCTACATTGGGGTGAAGCTATCTTAGGAAAGGTCACTGGACATCTCAATACCATTCAAGCCTTATCAGGAAAATGAGGCAGATAACTTTTTGCTTAGCAAGCTAAAATAGGTAAGTCACAAAATGCCAAAATAATTCTTAATTGAAGTAAAGCTGACCCTTGAACAACAATGGATGTTAGTAGTACTGACCCCCATACAGTCAAAAGGCCACATACAACTTTCAACTCTCTAAAAACTTAACTATGAATAGCCTACTCTTCACCAGAGGCCTTACCAATAACAGTTGCTTAACACATATTTTGTATGTTGTATGTATTATATACTGTATTCTTAAAGCTAGAGAAAAGGTTAAGAAAATCATAAGTGAGGGGCGCCTGGGTGACTTAGTCGGTTAAGCATCCGACTTTTGCTTAGGTCATGATCTCGTGGTTCGTGGGTTCGAGGCCCGCGTTGGGCTCTGTGCTGACTGGCAGCTCAGAGCCTGGAGCCTGTTTCAAAGTCTGTGACTCCCTCTCTCTCTGACCCTCCCCTGCTCTCTCTCTCTCTCTCTCCTAGAAATAAATAAAACATTAAAAAAAATTAAACCTCATTAAAAAAAAGAAAATCATAAGTGAAAATACATTTACAGTACTGTATCGTAAAAATATATGTACAGGTGCATCTATGGAGCCCAACCCCATGTTGTTCAAGGGTCAACCATTATATCACCCCCCCTCATTAAATCACATTCAGTTCTCTCCTCTTTATATAAAATGGGGCTCTCTGTACCTCTTCCTCAACAAGAAACACCATAGTGAATTTGTAAACCAAGTCTTGGCTAGCCCTGTTCAACTATATTAACCTGCAATTTAAATGCACCTTTAATGTTTAAATCTCAGACACTTTGCTCTATTATAACATGGCTACAACATCCAAAATTAAGGCACAGACACAACAATAATGAAAGTAAGAAAAACTCTTTTAAGGTCAATTTTAACTTTAGACCAAGTTTATGCACTAATGGATACAGGAAATCTCTATTCACTATCTTCAAGACCTAAGAAGATCATAACATGAAAAACAGGAAATTGTTCTCAGCATAAGATCGAAATATCAAAAATCAATAAGCTGTTCAATTCATATATTTTTAACAGTGCTGTATGGATCAATTCAAGGTCATAGGGATAAAATATTAATAACTGATAAATAGAGCTAACTCATTGTGTCTCAAGCCTACAAATCTGTATATTTTTTATTAATATTCCTGTTCCTGGGGCTCCTGTGTGGTTCAGTTGGCTAAGCATATGACTTTGGCTGATATCATGATCTTGCGGTTTGTTAGTTTGAGCCCCACATCTGGCTCTGCACTGACACTGTGGAGCCTGCTTGGGATTCTCTCTCTCCCTCTTTATCTCTGCTCCTCCCCCATCTTTGCTCATGTGGATGTGCATTCTCTCTTTCTCAATAAATTAAAAAGAGGTTCCTCCCAATTTTAGCCTTAAATTCTTTTTAAAAAATATTTTTTAAATGTTTTATTTCTAGGAGAGAGAGAGAGAGAGAGAGACAGCATGAGCAGGGGAGGGTCAGAGAGAGAGGGAGTCACAGACTCTGAAACAGGCTCCAGGCTCTGAGCTGGCAGTCAGCAAGAGCCCGACGCGGGGCTCGAACCCACGAACCACGAGATCATGACCTAAGCGAAAGTTGGACGCTTAACCGACTAAGCCACCCAGGTGCCCCTAGCCTTAAATTCTTAATATTATCTATTATTGATCTTAAGGAGCTTGAGATAAAAAAAGTGATTATTTTTAATCTGAATATTACATTGTTTTGATAAATTATGTTCATGCATATTAATTAGCTATTAATAGTTGAAGCTTGGTCACACTTTAAATGGTGATTTAAAAAATTATTCTCCATAACTATTATGTTCCTTTTATTCCTCAAACATAAAGTTTTTTTTTTCAAGAATGGTGATTTTTTTTCCTAGAAAGTTGTTAAATGTCCATTCTCAGAGACAAATGTTAGTTCTATCAACAGTCTCTGATTGATTTCCTTCAGCAGTACATCTGACAACATCCTTGTTATTTAGCTTGTTGGTGAATAAGAATCCTGACCACATGCCCAATATCAGAACTGAAAAGTCATATGTAAGCCGAATGAAAGTGATGCGGATAAAATGAGGTGTCACTATTTGTCAGATTAGATTGTGCCTCTGCTCGTTACCAGATCCCACAAGAAGTAATATCACTTTGTTCTATTATATTGTTATTTTTGAAATGCTTTTGTATGGTGAGGAGTCAACATTAATTTGGATAATAGAGATTTATTGTAATTTTAAGATGAACTGTCTTGGTATCATAAAGCAACTTTGTTCCAAATAGGAAAGAGTATCCTTATTGCCAGAAGAGTACACTGAATGAAAACTGTAGGTGCACAATAAATAATAAATTTCAATGACTATGAGAATGATAAATACATTGGAACTAGAGGCACAATTGCTCTCAACTACCTTCTACTGACTTATGATAAACTCATTAGAAAATCACATTTTTCTACAATATGTAATACTGTGCAGCATTAATGTTTGTTTTATTTATGTTGAATTTAGGACATTATAAATACATGGCTCAAGGTGGAAACAAGATAATTTAGTCTAACTCCCTTACTTTACATTGACAAAAACAGATCCCGGAGAATATAAATGATTCTCACATCAAAAATTTGAACCATAACCATGACTTGGCTAAGTTTTCTTTGATCAACCATCCTGTCTTCTTATTCTTAATTGCTTTAAATCTTTGTGTTTACTCTTTTGACACCTGAGACATGCAAAAAGGCGAAGGGATAGTTAAGAAAAATACTAGAAGATGCATTATCTACAACCATTCACGATATACTAAATTAGCTACCTAACTATTCCATCCACTTTCAGATATTTAATGTATCCAACATTATGGTGCACTTATGTCAAAGGAACATTAACTTCATTCTCCTTTCCCCAAGGCAGCCTGAATAGGGAATAAACAAAAGTGCACTTGAGAAGAGGGTGTGATACTTTTTAAAAGCAATCTTATCTCTGCATTAGTACTTAAATTGCTAAGCCGCTGGATTGCTTTTCCAATTTACTAGGCTTGTGGGTTTTCTACAACACTCATGCAGAGTATACATTTTGGAGACATTGCATTTTATTCAACTTTTCCAAAGGGAATTTATATAATAATTCAACTGATCCATTCTGTGACTCGCTTAGCTAGCTTGGATCAGTGGATTACAGGGAATTTAGGCCTAAGTCTAGATGAAAGTCTGTTTATGTTTTGGCACACAGATAATGGATTATTCTTTAGGGGAGGGAATAAAAGAGGAAGATTTTTGCAGGTGATGCAACCAACATGATTTGATAAATTGTGGACATTAAAAAAAAACTACACATTCTTCAAAAAATAAAGTGCCTTTAGATTAAGAGTTTTTATAGAAAACTCATTGACTAGTTGAAGATCAGAAAATTGAGTAATAATCAAGCATAATTTGTATAACTCAATATGAGTTAGAGAATAGTGTCAGGGAATATAAGCTATACTTTACTCATCATCATTAACTCTTGAGTTACAAGGAACTCATTCTAGTGTTTTTGGAATATGCAGTTCCCGACTTCTTTTTCTTCCCACACATGATAAGTTTTCTTTCCATTTATGATATGACTTCCAGAAAAAGGTGGGCATTTGTAGTTCATATTGATTAATCAAACTCTGAATTACTGGTCTCATTTGTGGGCTATAAACAGGGTAGAACTTGGTCAATGAGTGTAAGCTTTTTGAAATGAGGAAAATTATATTTTATTTTTAAATACTGCTAACACCATAAAACACAGCAGACAATAAATGTTAAATACAATTCTTGTTAGGCAATATCCATACTATTATTTGCTGTGGCAACAATTTAGATATTCCATACGGCATCATGTTCCTGAAATGGAACTCCATGTAATATACCATCTAATACTGAAATGAGAAACACCAGAATTTGAACCAACTTCCATAAATCCCAAATATTTTTTCAAATACATTAGCATTTACAGAGGAAAATATAGGCCTATTATATGTCAATATGTTGGTTTATCTGTGTTCAAAATTAATTTAAAAGTTTATGTAGCAAACTAGGGCAATATGTGCCTCAGGGAAGGAAGGGAGTAAAGATGTGAATCCTGGCAATTTAAACATCTTGTCTCTGTGACTATCCCCATTCATTACCCTGCTGGATTGTCAATTTCACCTTTTTATAATGATATGGACATTTTCACTCCTAAGTACACACACACTAAATTATTTCAGAAAAATTAAATGTCTTTGTTTAAACATTTCAGGGCTTAGGCTAAGATTGAAAACACAGATTGCCAATTTTCTTCACCTTTCACAAATCTTCCTTTCTCCTTCTAATCTGTAATTAAAGTGATAATGCCTACATTTTATAGTGCAATGGCATCCTCTTTCTAATATACCCTGAATGAATTTGTCTTATCTAGAAACTTAGGCAAAAAGAGTAAGTGAATTCTTGAATATTTACTCACTGTAAGTTTAAACTTTATAGTAACTATTAGTTTACCATTATTCTTGTTGTTATTATTATTATAATTGTTAATTCCAGAATAGATTGCAGATAGGAGATAATTATCTTCTATGCTTTATTTATAAATTCACATAATAAATGTTTAGTACTGCCTTTCTGGTTTGCAATAAAGGATTATACAGAGTATAAATGAGGATATAATGTAAATAAAACAAAGCTTCCAATCTCCCAGAGTTTTTAATATAATCAAAGAGAAACACAGAGAGATACTATTAACACTGGATCAAGGTGATCAGTCATATTAAAGAAGATAAAATGATATATTGTGGAGGTTGAGAAGTGGATTCAATCTGAACTAACTGAGTAGTTTCAGGGAAGGATGTGAATACAGTGGCTCATGAACTACATCCAGAACTGAAAGACAGCTTTCTTTTGAGAAACTTAGATGATATTCCAGTGATTTGGAATAAAGGTTTTGGAATTGACCCAAGCAGGAATTCCTTTTCCATCTCGAGTAGTTATCTGCTTTCATAAGTGACAAATTCAGTGAGGGTAAGGAACTATGCTTTTCTCACCCCTGGGGTATGGCTCTAACTACACCTTACTCTTAACTCTTCACAACCCCACCTGCTGCTTCAAGGGCATGATTCTGTTTTGCATATGACTCACTAAATCCGAACCCTGCTCTTGCATACCTGATACTATGTCTGGCAATCTCTACATAGCTCTATATCATGGGAAAGGCAAGACAGACCTGAAAGTACAGAATGGATCCTTATGAGGACCTGTAAGAACATTCTAGGCAGTGGAAACTGCACAACCACTGGCCCCAAGTTAATAGGAAACATTTTAAAAGCTGTGGGTATTCTATCAGCTGAGGAGGATCTCCATTCCAATTATGCATTCTGGAATTGGGAAGATAACCACAGATGGGTTTGGAGCTACTATGAGACAGATCTGAGCTAAACTTCCATTGATCTTCCATTGCTCTCCTGACCTCTATAAGCCCTTACTCTGACTAATGGGTCAAAGTAACATTTTGGAATTAATGTCAGTTCAGAGCCAAGTGTCTAGCAGTCCTCAGGCATTCTGCTTATTTCCTTTTCCCTAATGCAATTACTCTGATAAAAGGCCATAGGTTCCTTAGGTGAAGGCCAGGAGAACAATTATCAGTATAATGTTTGGCAGTAAATGGGGTCCTTCCTCAAGGGGACCACACCTCTCTTTTGTTCAAGGGGTTTGGGAAGTGTAAACTATGGTAGATATAGGAGAATGATAACAATTTTTACCACAGGGAAAATGGACTTCAAATATTCTAGTTACCTTGAGTTCAGGGCAAGGAGAATAAGCTCCATTCTGGAGCCAACTGGGGGAAGTTGCAGAGTTCTTGAAAATGAAATTTCATCATTAAGAATATGAGGCAAGATATTTTTTCTAAAAGTATCCATCCTGAAACATTAGAGAAAAATGAATATAAACAATAAGATCAATTACAAAGCTAGGGCAATCATAATATGAATTGATAAGGATAATGGTAGTAGGAAAGGAGATTAGGCTTGAAGAAGGGACAGAAAGGACTTTGTAACCTTGGCTGAAGAAAATTGGATAAAGAGGTGGAGGGAGATGAAAGAGGTTTTAAATAAGCCTGGATATTAGATGATTGTTAGAAACTTTAATAAACCTAGTACATATAATAGAGGAAAAATAACAGAACAGTTCAAGGGTTTAGATATTAATTATCTCAAGTTGTTGTTAAGCTAAGGTATATGATATCCAAGTGGATAGTTCGACATTCATTTAGAAACATTCGTCTAGATCAGGAGGAAGGAGTAAGCATCTGGGCTTCTGAAATGATAACTCCCTGCACAACAGTGGGAATGAGTAAATCCTCCCCCCCGTACCCCCCCCCAAAAAAAAGCAGAGAGAAAATCGAAATGAGCCAAAACCCAGAGGACACCTAACTTTAGGAAAGCAAGATGGCAAGATGAAGGAAATCCATGAAGGAATCAGAAAACTATTAATCAGGGAAACCAGAGGACGATGAATAAAGTACAGCAGGCCATCAATAAGGAGAGGAGAAAAGAGGGCAATTAACAGTTTCAAATATGACAGACTGAAGAAGTATAAGAGAAGTTAAGAATATGTGTATCTTCTATAGAATAGGATGGGGAGTACCAAGGTTTAGAGTTGAGTGTATATAGTAAATGGATGATGAATAAAATGAAGTGGGAAATATATGCTGTCATTTGCAAAATTCAGGAAATAAAAACGAAATTATGTATCTAGAAGAAAACTGAGTGAAGTCTTGTTTGTACATAAAGGTCTTGAGTATGCTTACAGTTTCTGCAGAATGATCTAGTAAATAACCAAAACCTGAAAATGCTGAATATAAAGGAGAAAATACGAAACTTATCTCCTAAAGCAATGATGGGAAAAAAGAGAACAATGAATGCAGGTTTAGGGGCAAATCTGGAAAACAAATGTCTCTTTCTCTGAACCAGAAGAAGAAAGGAAAGGACAAGTCAAGATACAGAACAAAGCTCATTTGGAGAATGGGCAAGTTTTATTTTAGGATTTTATTTAGTATAGCCTTTGTTCCAAAAAGTAACAAGTCAGGCCACCTGCTCAGAATGTGTGAGAAGGGATGAAGAGAGTTGGATTGGGAAATAAGTAGAGTTGAAAATTTGGGGATTTGAATCAAAACGATGTGACCAAATGATGTGACCCATCTAGTAGATCATTAAACCTGTTGAATCAACACTTCAAGTCTGTTAATTCTCCTCTCATGGCCCTGTTGTTTTTCACATGTGTTAAGGGGATATTCACAACATTCACAGTACATATTCACAATACAAGGAAGAGGAGATATCAGGACCAGAAGTTGCTAATACTGTGTGTAAGGAAAAGGACATGAGAGATGACAGAAATTGAAGGGAAAGAATTGTGGTTTTTGCTGTTGTTTTATCAAATGGTATTCTTCTAAGTTTCATCAAGCAGAGAGCAATATGAAAGTAGTGCACTCTAATAATTTATACTGTGACAAGAGGTCAAAAAAAGAAGCATGAGTTCATTTTAGGAAATAATTAAGACTAGTGCCTTGTACTCTATAGTAATACATTTTTTAAGTAAAACCTACTGATAAGGATGGTATAACAAGAGAAATGAAATCATTAATAACTAAGAGAAGAATATGAAAGAATAAGATGGCAAAACATTTTAAATTAACAATTCATTGACATTCACTAAAATAATGGTTTGGATGGTCAAGAAAAGAATTTTTTTTTTTTTGGTACAGAGCAAAGCTTGTCATTCTCAAGCTGTGGCAAGTGGCTCTACTGTAAGGTCCACTATTACAGCTCCCTAAATAATTGTTATTTACATCTATAATTTAGAATCCGCTGAGGTGCAGTTTTAGCAAGAGTACACTTATGTTAAATACTGTTAGTTCAACCAACAGCATAGCAAGAATGAAAGAGGACATTTTTTATGTTTTGTGGCTTGCTTAGAGATGCAGTATATTCTACAGGGCTTAGCTTATTTACCCCACTTTAGCAGACACTATTCAGATTAAATTAGAATACATTGTTCCATTATCTTTTTACTTTCTGTCCTTTTCATCTAAAGCCTAAAGAACACAACGTTGTAAGTAGAAAGGGGCAAAAAAATAATCAAAGCTTTTAAAAGCTACAGAGAGAGGAAAAAACCCCTGCAATACCTTTTCACTTTATATCCAACATAAGCAAAATATAGCAAGTAATGATGTGGATGCCATAAAGATTTTATTATCATTTTATTGGGATGAACACCCTATCTTACTCATATTTTTACCTATATAGTTCATTTATCCCAAACTTTTAGTAATAAAGTTAATGGCATTCCACACTTAACATCCTTGCACTATTTTATGCTTTAGGCATATATGTGTATGAAATGGGAAAATATAACAATCCAAGGGTAAACAGAACTCAATATTATACTAAGTTACCTAATGATAAATTAATAGGTACACAGTTCATTATACTTAATCAGTAAATGAAATCTTAATTCACTATTGACTTTCATCACATTTTTTCCTCAGCTTTGCTTCCACCAATACTAGTTCTTTAAGATCAACCATAATTGAAAATATAACTAACTTTATTAAGTACCAATTTTTTTGTACTATGCCTGGTAGGCTATGCTTCTTTATTGTATCTAAATTCTCCTAACACTTTTAAAACCATGAGTTGCTTTTATTATTTTAGGGAGAGGCTATAACTTGCATAAGGTCTGAGGAGTAACCTTATAGAGATTCAAATTTTGGACTTTCTGGCTCCTAAGTGTGTTTTCCACTAGTAACACACTAGGTAGAGAAGGATATTTAAATACTTTGAAACTCAATGTACTTTGTCCACCCACTGAGACACCGTTCAATATAAAAGGAACTAGTAAAGTTAATCCATCAACATCTGCTTGGATTCTGGAGAAATCACAAAAAATAAACAGGCAGATAAGTAAATTAGAGCTCTGCCCAAACACACACTTAAGTTAAAGAGCAGGAATAATTTTAAAAACAACGTAATTGGCATTTATAGAAAAAATAAATGATGCAAGATTAGACATGGTAAAAATATAGAAATATTAGCTTTGCACAAACAGAATTATGAGCATTCTGATAATATTTAAAATTTAATCAAGAATTGCTTAATTTAAAAACACAGACAAATGTTCTTGATGAATATAGATACCATAAATCCTCACCAAAATATTAGCAAACCAAATTCAACAGTACATTATTAGGACATAATGAAGTGGGATTTATTCCAGGGATGCAAGGATGTTTCATCTGAAAAATCAGTCAATATAATATATCACATTAACAAAATAGAAGATGAACATCATAGGATATTCTCAGGTCCAGAAAAAGCATCTGAGAAAACTCAGCATTCACTTCTTTTTTTAAAATAAAAACTGTCAGCAAAGCAACAGATGGTATTTCAACACAGTGAAGGCCATATATGACAAAGTCACAGCTAATATCATACTCAATGGTGAAAAGCTGAAAGCTTTTCCTCTAAGACCAAGTGTAAGACAAGAATGCCCACTTTCACCACTTTTATGCAATATTGTATTAGGGTCCTAACTAGGGAAATTAGGCAAGAAAAATAACCAATGTTATCCCAATTGGAAAGGAATAAGTAAAACAGCCCTTAACTGCAGATGACACAAAACACTAAGACATTAATAAAAGAAAGTGAAGGCAATAATACATGCAAAGATATTTTGTTCTCATGGATTGAAAAAATCAATACTGTTAAAATGATCAATTGTCTTTGGCTCAGGTCATGATCTTATGGTTCATGAGTTCGAGTCACATGTCGGGTTCTGTGCTGAAAGCTCAGACCCTGGAGGCTGATTTGGGTTTTGTGTGTGTGTGTCTCTCTCTGTCCTTCTCCCACTCGCACACTGTCTCTCTCTCAAAAAGATTAACAATAAAAGTGACTATATTATAAAGTTCTCACCCTTTCTTTGCTCTTGTTTTCTTACACATCTCACTGATTAAAAATAAATTTCAGAAATAAAAGCATGTGGAAAGAAATTTACTTAACATTAAGGTCTTGGCATCATTATTAACAATTAGAGTTCAGAAAAAGTTGTCTTAATTTGCTTTAATCACCCTATCCACTAATACCTATCATTTTTATTTTATTTTTTTTAATGTTTTATTTATTTCTAGGAGAGAGAGAGACAGCGTGAGCAGGGGAGGGTCAGAGAGAGAGGGAGTCACAGACTCTGAAACAGGCTCCAGGCTCTGAGCTGGCAGTCAGCACAGAGCCCGATGCGGGGCTCGAACCCACGAACCGTGAGATCATGACCTAAGCGAGAGTTGGATGCTTAACCGACTAAGCCACCTAGGCGCCCCAATACCTATCATTTTTAGATAAATAAGATCAAAATACCTTGAGAATCAGAGAATAAGCAATTTACATATAATTAAATATTAAATCTACTTAGTTATCATAAATAAAACTTCTTAAAGAAGTACATTTGATTAAATATCTGATCACCTGATTATCCATAATCATCACATGCCTAAATACAGGCAATTTAGAAGACAATTTGCTATCACATATATATAGATAGATAGATAGATAGATAGATACACACACACATACATAATGTATATATATCTATTTACACACACACACACACACACACACACACACACACACATATTCCATTTTGAGGACATTGTTATATAAGGAGAATTTCAATACTTGTTTGAAAAATGATTAGGGAAGAAAACTTTTGCCCAGAAATAACTACCTAATTCATGAGTTACCATTTTTGTTTTGAAATAATGAAAATAAATATGAAAAATATTTGCTTTTGAAGATACCCAGTTACTATATTTTTGCTTTTATGTCTGATTCTTTCTGGGTTCATAATAATTTCTTAAAGCATCAAAAATATAAACTGGATTGCTTTTCATATTTGAACAAGTAAAACCAACTCCTGTAGTAAAGTAATTCACTTTTAGATAATAAGTAATAGAAAAAGAAAATAGGGGACTACTACCATAGGAAAGACTGGTTAGACTCTGCTCTGAGAATATATTTGGTATGTGTTGAGCCTGCATATGAATTCTTTCAGAGTCGGTCATTTTTACTTGGGAAACTAAATAGTCTTTAGCCTGAACTATTAGAAGTTCACCGTGGTTAAAAAAATCTCTTAAGGGTTAATTTTGGAAGGGTCCCTGGGATATCAGTTTCCTGGTAGAGGCTTGGTCTGCATTTATGCAAGCACTATAGGAGGTAAAACTTTTTCTTTGGCAGCTTCTCATCTTCTGTTGTAGCTTTAGTCAAAGTGAATGATAGAGGAACCAATGATGATTGTCCAAATTTGTGCCTGATATTAGTCTAGTTGTTTATTCCTCACAATATTCCACATACATTTATTCATTATCCAGGCATTAGACAAGCATTTTTGAAAACATACCAGTTACCCAGAACAATGCAGGGTGTTAAAGACACAAAACTAAATATTCAACACATGCTTCCTGCCTAAGGACCTCCCATTCTAATATATATACAAATAAAAATGTAACTAAATAAAGAGAGAAACTTTAAGTACATGGTAAAGTTGGAGTATTAAGGAAGGACTGATATCATATTTCATGGCACTTATAAATGTCAAAATAACCTTTTTAAAAAATATTTATTTTGAGAGAGAGAGAGAGAGAGAGAGAGAGAGAATCCCATGCAGGCTTTGAGCTGTCAGTGCAATGTCCAACTCAGGGCTCGATTTCGCTAACAGTGAGATCATGACCTGAGTGGAAATCAAGAGCCCAACTTAACAGACTGAGCCATCCAGGTACCTCTCAAAATAATCTTGCACACATTTTCTCATGAGAATTAAAAATAGTTTTGAAATAAAAGATCATTACGCATGTGACTATTTAAAAAAGGAAGTTCAGATACTATTGTAAGAAATTTAGTATATGTCTATTTCTACCTGAGATAGAGATAAATTGCTACAATGTCTCAAAAAAGGGGAGCTTATTTCTAGCTTATGTTAAAACTTGAAAATTAAGGAAGACTCTGAACAGATAGGTTTTGGGCAGGCTTTAGAAGGATGAGAAAAGTACATAATCAGAAAGAAGAGAAAGCAATTCCAGTAGAGAAAAGAAAATGTAGATTATAACTCATATTTGAAAAACAAAATTACTATCTCGTGAAACTGCAAAATATCCCTAAAATGTTAGGTAAAGATTATTTGGGTCTGGGAGGGAGGGATTGATCACATAGATAATTATAGAAAAGTGGGCCAAAATTTTAGCTTCTGTAATGTCCTTATAATTTGATGTAACAATGCCCTGTGTACTATATAATGGAAATCTATTTTAAGCAACATTAAAGTATTATACCAGAACAAGTTGGACTGAGACTCCCGTTTTAATGCTGAAGATATTCACAGTGACTAATAATTTAAAGAATTTTTTTAAGTTAGTAGGCCAGTAAATGCCAAAGTAACAAATATTAACTAGTCTGGCCTGAACTTTATTTCCTGTTCTTTGATGTTATCACTTTTTTTTTCTCATTTTGTAACCAAGGGCTATTTTGAAAGGCATGTGAGATTAGGCATACCCAACAATAAGAAAGAAATTAAGAACACAATTCTTCCAATTTAATGTTTCACATATGTTGTTACAGATGGTATTTTAAAACATTTTAACAATATTTTTTAAAAAGTAGTTTCAGTCTAGTAGTTTGATTCTGAAACACACATTAACCCTCAATCATTTAAAGGAAGTTGATTTAAATACAAATTAAGCTCTTTTTTCTTCTAGTATCCTTAATAATATCCCTTGTATACACACATGCATGTGTCCTCACACACATCTTCAAGTGCCTAATATGAGATAAAATGACTGAATTTATACAGACAATTAATTATAGGTATACATAAGTACCTTTAAAATATAGGCACTATATTTTGTAGGACATGTAACTTGCAAAATTATATATTACCTAAATGGAAAGAGTAAGAAACAGTGAAAAATAGTCATTGACTATCTGTGACAGAAAAGAATTAGAAAGCATCTTTCCCAGTGCTTTATAAACTATGATAAAATAGAAATTTTAAAATGTTTATAGTTGTATTTTAAAATGTATTATAAAAATATAGTTACACCTTTAATGTGACATGCCATTATTTTAAAATATATGTATTTAAACAAAAACATTTGCAAATGCATTATACCAATAGTAGTATGTAAATATAGCAAAAATAGTAATGTGATATGTGAAAGAAATAAATTCAAGAAACACTTATAGTTCATACAGGGACTCTGGAATCCAAATAAATATAAGATCTGTTCATGTTAAAACAGTAATAGCCATTTGGTTCAACCAGATGATTGGGAAAATATTTTCTTATGATAGAGAACCTAAACACTCACCTATTATGTTCTTTATTCCAACTCAGGATGTAAGATTTGGACGGTAAATTTAAAAGACATGTGTCTCTATCAATCTCTAATCATATGTGTAGCTGGAATACTGATTATTGATGGTATTCAAAGTTTAGGGGTTTTTAATAGATATTCTCAACTTTAAAAGTAGCAGCATAAGCCAGACTTCACAGGATGAATAAAGAAAATTTTAGGTTTATCTCAGATTATTTTGGGATGAGAAGATTATTCAAATATTTGAATGAGAACACTCAAGAAAGAATAAGAGGACTTCTTTCATTTGGTTGGTTTTCTTTTGCTTTGTTTTGGTTTTTATGGTATATGCCTAGAAGAATTATTATGACAGGTATGACCTATACTGGCAGAACAAACATTCCATGAAGTCAAGGACTATATTTGCAATGTTTACTACTCCTCTTCATTGAGACCTGTTCTTAGAATATGGTCATTTTTAATACGTCTCTTATAAGCTAACAGGTGGGAAATGAAATCATTAGGGGAAATAATTATTTCAATGATTAGAACACTCTAAAGGTGGATTGAGCTGCCCTGGGGAGTAATGATTTCCATATCTGGAGGACTTCTCAGGACTTGATGCAATGGAAAGGATCCAAGCACCTGAATGACATCCATACAGATTCCTTCTACCTCTTAACCCATGAGATTCTAGGATTATTTTCCCATGAAAACCTGGGACATACTACATCTTACAAAATTTAACGGCATCATTTATTAACATACTTTAGCCATGAATTAAACTGTAGTTTTGTAACTTTAAAGAATCAAGTGTTTTCAAAGCATGATTAACATAACCTCCTGGCAGTATATAAGTAGTCCTTTAGTAAATCTTCATTGTTATACTCCTTATACAGCTAGTTAAATCAAAGTAGGAAACAACTACAAGTCTTCTGACTTCCCAGCCTTATGCATAATGATTTCCAAGATCTTACAGTTTATCCCTCAGAGCCCCCATATTGAAAACGAAGTTTCTGTCCAGGCTACCAAGTATAGAAACTCAAAAGTTCCTTAGTACTAATAACATATATAAAAGGGGGAAAGATAGACCATCTATTCAAATGATTAGCTGAATGAAAAGAACTCTTAAAAAAAATCAGTCACTACTCACCATCTTTGCTAGAAGAAAATCTCCCAGAGTACAAAGAATGGCTATATCAGAAGTGACTGGATAGTCTATTACCTCTTATATATGTATGTACCCAAAGGCTTAGGCACTGGTACTTGATATGGAATTCATAAATGGAATATTAGAAATGTTCCCGACTTAAACATACTCAAAAGTTATGGTAGAAAAATGAAAAATTCCAAAACTAAAAATATTTCATTTTGGAACTCAAATTCATTTACTTCAATGCCCTATTGACTGATGTAATTTTAGATTATAACAGGAAGAACAAAGCACACCCTGCCTAAAGAAGTAATAAGTAAGGAACATTTGAAATGGAAGCCCTGGAGACAGGAAAGAACTTGGGTTAAGGTTTCTGTGTATGTGCAAAAGTACCCATAAGTAAAATGAACCAGTGCACTGAAATGTAATTCTGTAATTCCCAGGGCAACATTTTGGGGAACTAAGTTTGCAAGCAATCTGTTTGTGATACATGTTGGTGTGAGTTTCCAGAGAACCCAGATCAGCCCCATGAGATCCTTTTTATGGTGTAGTCATGAAATAATGTAGGTTATTAACTATGAAGCTATATATATATATATATATATATATATTTTATATATTATATTATATATATATATATATATATTTTTTTTTAATCAGCAATGTTCTGAATATTAAGTAGAAACAAAACTATTTTGGACCTATCTATACATAGGTCATATTTTTTTCCCTTACATGGATGCCATTTTATTTACTTCTCCTATTCCCAAATATAGCTGTAAACAATCCCTGTACCAGCTATCCCAGTACAAGAAGAACAGATTCAGAGAATAATAACTCATTGAAATTGAGGCAGTTACGGTCATATTTGTTCTCCCCAAGCTGGCAGTTTCATTCTCTATACACAGGTGCATTTATCACATTCACAGCCATAGTAAAATGAAATCATCAACTAAAGGGACTCTGACTCCCTCATTTTCCTCCCAGAGAGTGAGCCAATGAACATTTCAAGTATTTAAGAAGAGGATGTCCAGACTCGATGTGTTTGAAGGAAAGCCAAAAGACCAGAGAAGTTGATGATCAGTTTCAAGGTATTCCATAGTACATTCAGACTTAAGGGCATTATGCATCCTGAAAGACTGGATTTATATGACATATATGAGCTGATAAACCCAAACCTGGGGGGTGGGAGTGAGAGAATAGATTAGCATAAATAAATCTTTGGAAAAGACTTTACATTTCAATTACAGTCTCACTCAGTGTGCACCTCTGCTTAGTTTCAGTCTTCATGCTTCTTTCCTTACCCAAAACAAGCTAAACTAATAAATAACTTGTTGTGTTATTTTAATATAGTTCTCAACTCATGTTTTTAATACACATTTTGTTTTTATGTCCACAATCATCATCATCTCCTCTACATAAGCTTTACATTGATTGACTCTCTTGGACAAGCAAATAGACTTTAACATGGAGTTGAATTTAGTCATTTTCTTCCTCTACAACTTGTTGCTGTTTACTTAAATATATTAAGCCTGTGGGAAAAACAAATCAGGTTTTATAGTCAGCTGTTCCTCTTTCTCTCTATTGTTTCCATTTCAGGAACAGGAATCATTTGACCTCATCGGATTCCTTTGGTTTTGAATAAGAGTGTTCAAGATATTATGGCTAGGAAGCCTCAATTACTGTCCACAACTCCAACAATTAGAAATGTCAAAAAATTTAAAAACTGTTATTTCTAGGCACTTATTTAGACCTGCTATTTATGTAATATGTACCTGAACAGTTTTTGAAAGGTAAAATAAAATATATTGCAAGGATGTCCTAAGGAAAGACCTGACCATTTTTCTGCCGTAGATGATAAACTATACAAAGGTAATTTCTTGGATGTAACAAAACCACAACTTTGCAAAGCATTATCTATTTATAATAAAAGCAAAATTACATGATCTCTACACGCTAAGATTTATTTACTGTGCATTTTTATCCTTACACCAACATTTTAGAGTATTCTGGCACAGACTGAGAAATATCAGAATTTGCAAATTAATTTGATATCTACTGATAATGGCCCATGTATGTGAGGACAAACCTGACTTTTCACAAACTAAAAAATTTCCCATGCTCTAGCATTCCCTGAATGATACAAACAAATTCCTAGGCCCTTTGAAAGACCATATAAAAATAAATGGGAACATCAAGAGTGGTAAGAACACTCCTTGAGCATAATAAATTCACTTCTTCTATCATGAATTCTCTAAACATAAAGTCAACCTTAAATACAACATACTATACAATGCACAAAACTTCACTACCAAACAAACATCACTGACTTTTGAAAAGACGACATTTGTTGTTTATACTAAAGTCACTGAAGTTTCACAGATAAAGAGAAAGAATTGCTCTCCAGTTCTCAATGATGCTTATCAAAATGGGAGAAGGCAGTGGTTACACATTGAAATGTGAAAAGATTAGCCTTTGGGCTCCCAGAGCAGAGATAAACACATCAGGAATTACTGCTTATTGGTTATTGGGATGCTTCTGCTCAAATGTAAGTGTATCTCCTATGAAATACACCAGGTAGTCTAATGAATGCATACCTGTCACATAAAACTGCTTGAGAACTGATAATGGTCATGGGATGTAGGATATTCAAGGTCTCATACAAGCATTATATGCAAATAAGGCTTTTTATTTTCCAAGTTGCAGCACTCTCTATGAACTTTCAGAAACCTGTGTCTTCTGTCTACTGAAACCTCTCACTTATCTCCCTAAGAATGCTCCCAAAAATGTAAAAGATTTCTACTGATTATGATAATCTCCAAACTCTAGCTCATCTACTTCCACGTGAACTGTTCAAAAGCAGTATTTACCCTATCTAATATGCTTTAAGCTCTCCACATAACTTTTCCCATCACATTTCTTTTTTTGTTTGTTTTTAATTTTTTAAAAATGTTTTATTTCTGAGAGAGGGAGACAGACAGACAGACAGACAGACAGACACCATGAGCAGGGGAGGGTCAGAGAGAGAGGGAGACACAGAATCTGAAACAGTCTCCAGGCTCTGAGCTGGCTGTCAGCACAGAGCGGGACACAGGGCTCCAACCCATGAACTGTGAGATCATGACCTGAGCGGAAGTTGGATGCTTAACCGACTGAGCCACCCAGGCACACCTACCCCCTCATTGCATTTCTTGAGTTATGGTTTTATTTTTTCTGATACATGCATATATTGACTACCTGATATTTTTTACATCAAAGCACCCATGTGGGTGGGTGGATGTAGGTTAGCCTTTAAAACAGTGTCTAAACAAAGTGTCTTCAAAGGAGAAAGCAAATAACTATATTCCAAGTTCAACTACCAAATTGCTGGCAAACACAGTTTAAAATAGCTTTCTCTAAAATATATTTCTTTAAAAATAATCTATTCACAAAAAAATCGGATCTGAAAAACAGTCTTCTTAACACTAGGTTATAGATAATTACAATACTTCAAACCTCCAAGGAGTCTCAAGCTTTTAATTCATATGCTTGACATATCATGTCTTTATAATGACATTCAGAGACACTAGGTTCAGCAATTTTTCCCTTTATCATTCATAACACCCCAAACATTTATGTCCTACAATCTATGTAGGACAACTGGCTTTATAACTATTCTTAGCTCTGAAAAGCCAAATGTGCCTATTCTATAGCAAGTCCTGCTTTACTTTTTAAATATTTCATCACTTGATTTGCTAGCTAAAATTTTATCAAAAGGATGCCCCAAGATAAAGAAATAGTATGGAAAATATGTACTGCAGACATTGTTGTAAGTTTCCAATTCAAAGCAGCAATGTCAAAAAATATGAACTTCATTTATTCCTCAACCTTTTCTTCCCAAAGAGAAATAAAAGAATTAAAATAGGTTCTGAAATGGAAGTTAAGATTTCCTCATGAACTCATCTTAGGAGTTATCATCCTAGACACTTTTAAAGGATTTTCATCTATGTCTTGTGCTTCAGTGATTGACCAAACTACTAAGGCAATCAGGGGTTTTTGCAATCAGGAATTAACTTAAAGTAACCTGAAGAGAAAGGATATGATCCACAAGTATTGATGTTGCTCTTTGTGCTGTCATTGTGGGTAATGTTTTATGGCTGCTGTGGTGGTGTTGTGTTGTTATGATGCTAATTTGTGGTGTTGTGAGTTGGCCACATACTTTCTAGTATGAGTAGATAGTATGTAAAGATTAATAGTTGACAGTAGCAAAGAGATGGCTAGTTTTACATGAGACAAAATTATAAATAATTCTCATCAAGAAAACAAGTAGGTATATTAGTTATGTTCTAAAATCTTCTCATCCTGAACACAGTACTCAAAGATTTTTTTTCCCATAAATTTTATTCTAGGAAGGTTCAAAGATGACATATACTATATGTGTTAAAGAATTATAAAAATTACTGAAGGAAAATCTAATTGTTCAGCAAAAAATAAGAATTTTAGCAAAAAATTAGTGAAGCATTTCAGAAAAATTAATTTGAGGATTCTGACCAAAACCAATACCTGAAATCTTGATGATAATCTGTAAACAATTAATATTTTTTTTTATAAAATCAAGTGAACTTCTAATGTTAAACACCTTGAAGAAAAGAAGACTTATTATTAACTTAAAATTATAATGGGAACCTAAAATAGGTAGTAAGTTAAATACAACTTAGTTTAGGAAATGATAAAAGGTGAAAAGTATTGACAAGAATTTATAAGGACAGTGAGAAGTCATAACTATAGACCCAGGGGTTTCAAAACAGAGGTATTAGACACAGAATGGAATGGAACTTGGAAAAATACAAGAGGGTTTGCTCATGGCAAAATTAATAAAACGGCAATTTTTAAGGGTGGAAGAAACAAGAAGTGAAGAAATAACAGGAGACATAAGAATACCAGTATTTAAAAAATCATTAGGCAGTTTAAAAGATGAGACAGAAATAAAACTTTGTATCAAGGTAGGCGATCTGATAAATTCTTACTAAAAGTATTGCACTTCCATTTTTATAACAGGTAAACATAAATGAATCTAGATTAATGAAACAGTTTTCACTTTCAATCTAAGAATTTTGTGAGGGTAGGCTTATTTTTTTTTTTAATTTTTTAAATCTTTTTTATTTATTCTTGAGAGAGAGAGACAGACAGACAGAGTGAGTGGGGAAGGGGCAGAGAGAGAGGGAGATACAGAATCCGAAGCAGGCTCCAGACTCTGAGCTGTCAGCACAGAGTCCAACATGGGACACAAACTCGTGAGCTGTGAGATCCTGACCTAAGCTGAAGTCTGACACTTAACTGAATGAGCCACCCAGGAGCCCCAGGGGGTGGGCTTATTAAGTAGGTTAAGTCATTGCAGAAAAAATTTGTACCTGCAGATTAGGAATGGGTTGGAACAGCCAAGCCATTACATAAAAGATGATAGAGTCTCTCATTAACATTTCTCACCGAACAAAAAGGGACCAGATTTGCAAAAAGAGACCTATGCAAGGCAAAGGAGTAATTATACTGAGAACTGATGATACTAGCAAAGAGACACTGTCTATTCCTACTTTATCTACAAAGAATATTTCAAAATTTAGAAGGGAAGAGTCTGTTCAGTGTTTACAACTTTTAATAGTATCATATATGTATAATTTTACTAATGGAAAATTTTCTAATCTAAATTATCAATAGCTAAAATGTATAGTACATGTGCATGCATGCGCGTGCGCACACACACACACACACACCAATCACAGACTGTTTAACAAGATTTAAGTCAAGTCAGATAATTTAGGTGTAGCTAATGTTAAAATTAGACCACATGGATTAAACTTGAGAACATATACTAATGAAATAAGTTAGTAATAAGACAAATACTGTATTATTCCATTTATATAAAATACCTAAAGTAGTCAAATTCACAGAGAGAGAAAGTATAATAGTGATTGTCAAGGGCTGCAGAAAGGAAGAACAGAGAGGTTGTTTAATGGGTTCAGAGGTTTATTTCTGCAAGATCAAAAAACTCTGGAGAACTATTTTTATAAAAGCATGAATATACTTACTTGTGAATTACACTTAGAAGTGTTTAAGATGGTAAATTAAGATGTGGTTTTTGACACAATTTAAAAACAGTAAAAAAAAAACCCCAGCAAAATTGTGAAATTAGGGAAGTATCTTTGATGTGTATTTTGTTTTCTCACTTACAACCTCTGCTAATCTGAGAAAATAGGCACAATAGATTCCCAATCTCCTAATTTATCCCTATGTCCTTAGTCTTTCTGGTTCCATACAGGCCTGCTTTTTTTCCTCTGGGAAGGCCTGTCGGATAAATGTCTCTCCAGTTTTCTACTACAAGATCTCTTCACGTTGAATACAATTGTCTTGTAAACTGATAATTCATTGATTTTACTAAGGCATTTATCTCAAGACATGTTTCCTATACTAATTATGCTAAGATAAATTTTGAATATATTGTTCTTTAATTGAATAAGCCTGTCACAAAGGATTCTTGTAGAAGAACCCCTTAACCAAAGCAAAACAACTTATGTCAAAAGACAACAGACAGAAGTGTTTGTGAGTACCCCCATGATATTGAGCATGTGTGTAATGTGGTAAAACTGGGAGAAAGGGAATGGTAGTTTATCTGGAGAAGAAAAGGTTTCAAGTTATACACCCTATTTCTGTAGGGACTAGAAGCTGAAGAAGTGCTTGCCATATATGAGTTAGTTTCCCTTCTAAATGTGTCTGGACGGGTCAGGGATGGGGATGCAGGAGATGTTACTGCCCTGGATGGTGACAGAGAAGCTACTCTTAACCACTAATTCTGAAGTTAGGATAAAAAAAAAATCAAAGATAATGTCAGGAAATCCTTTCCAATCAAGGAGATGATATGGTGATATTTTAAGAGAAATGTCAATTCCATTACTCAGAACCAGTAACTTTAAAATGGGCTTTAATGGCTTTAATATGAGGCACCTGGGTGGCTCAGTCAGCCAAGAGTCCAACCCTTGGTTTGTGCTCAGGCCATGATCTCACCGTTGGTGAGATGGAGCCCTGAGTCTGGCTCTGTGTTGACAGTGCGGAGTCTGCTTGAGATTCTCTGTCTCCCTGTCTCTATGCCTCTTCCTAGCTTATGATTGCTCTTTCTCAAAAACAAATTAACACTAAAAAATATTTTTTTTAAAAAAAAAAGTGCTTTGATACAACATAAAATGCATCTGAGGAAGTAGTCATATCCTAGAAATAAAACAGTCTGGTTAAATCATTAAGCCTTTTTAATCCTTTGTGTCTTTTTTTTTTCCCTTTTTCCAAGATGTTGGATGTGAACACAAATGTATCGTATACACCCTTTTAATTGATCAAGATCCCTTTATTTTTGCACTGCAAACATATCTAAACTATGTAGAATTAAAAAAAAAAAACCAAGCTCGGGGCACCTGGGTGGCTTAGTCGGTTAAGCGTCCGACTTTCGCTTAGGTCATGATCTCGCGGTTCGTGGTTCGAGCCCCGCGTCGGTCTCTGTGCTGACTGCCAGCTCAGAGCCTGGAGCCTGTTTCAGTCTGTGATTCCCTCTCTCTCCGACCCTCCCCTGCTCACGCTGTCTCTCTCTCTCTCTCCTAGAAATAAATAAAAATATTTTAAAAAAAAAGCCTTCAGAACTCATATTCCTAATCACTTTTGGACAGATTATTAACATCAGTTATGGCCTTACAGAGAAACCATTCTTTTTTTTTTTTTTCCTGACAGTACTACTTAGCTTTTTTTATTATTATTTTGTAGAAATATGGAGAGATTATGAAAATAAAATGAAAGGCTGGACTCCATTAGACTGGAGCAAGTGTTGGTCCAGCACAAGCTGTGCCCTGAAATAAATCTAAAGCATTTTATGGTTAAACCAGCAAGAAGGCATTTTAATTTCCCATTAAATCACAGTTTAGTGCCCTCTACAACAAATGAAGTGATGGGAAATTTTTAGCTATATGATGATATTTATATCCACACTCCACAAACACACATGGTCAAATGCTATTGACAAATTCCAAGTATGTATTAAAGAAAGAAAGGGAGAGGAAATGGTCCTGTATGGCAGGCTGTATGTAAAAATTCATCTATTTGTAAAAATGTCAGGCTCATTCTGCAACACACACCTACAACTATTTGTGCATTTGGAAAAAAAAAAAAAAAGAGAACTATGTAAGTAGTAACAAATATGCAAAAAACTTGGACTGTAAAGCAAATATCTGATTATTTTTCAGGAAAAAAGTATGTATGTGTCATCTAACCCCATTTCCTGTATCTAGCAGACTTAGAGATACTAAGTTCTATAAATAGCACTTCTTAGTCTTTCTTTTTAAGTGGGATAGTGTCTATCTCAAAGAATTGTTATGATGAAAACATTAAATAGCATCTGCAAACCAACTAAAGAGTATCTGGTACACAGTAACTTTTCAATAAATATTAATAACTTTTTCTTCTCCAATTAGGTTATTCTATGAATAATATGTGAAATTCATTTCCCTTTAAACACAGCGTACCATAATACACAGTGAAGTGTCTATATAGTCTTTGAACACCTAGGGGCAATTATTAGAATTTAGAAACATAGTTACCCTTGAGAGGAAGGGTACATAATTACTTTAATAGTTAAAACACATGTGGGGTAGTTAATATTCTAGTAATTGAAATTTATAACAAAACAAAAAACTGGGAGGAAAAAATAAATGGAAGCAATGCAGGTGATGCATTAAGTTATCACTATTACAAACTAGCTATCTATCCAATAGCGTTTGATAAGAAAATGTAAATCATAACGCATTAAACATACACCAGATTTCATTGCTGTCTCTATGCTCACTTGTTTACCAGATGTGGGAAATCCATATTGGTCTTCTAAATGCTAATACCTTGTTAGACCAAAATAGGCCTAAATTAAACTCTTCATTAAGCTGAGCTTCTCTTAGAATTTGACAATTGAAGTCTTTGACAAATCTTTCCTAAAGCTTTTATTTTTCTATAGAAAATTTAAAAAATATAGTTTCCTTCAAAATATACATTCTTGTCCAAACACTAAAATGTATCCATAATACCCTAAGAAACAAAGTTATCAAAACGTACATTCATTAACCCTTTTCTTTGGACAGCTTCCTCCTCCTCCCCACTAAGACTAGCCAAAGAGACACACAAGGCAAGTAGGAGCAACGTATGAAATAAAAAAAAGTTCTTCACTTGATTTTAACTCCATTCAGTGTCTCAGATACACTTTAGTCTCACTGATGATATTATAGAACTTATGCTCACAGTTTATAATAAAGAATGTGCTGCTTTTAGGAAGAAGTAGGTGAAGGTTATTCTTCATTTTGTATAAAAGAGGATACCACGACACCTGGATGGCTCAGTCAATTAAGTGTCCAACTCTTGATTTTGGTTCATGTCATGATCTCATGGTCTTGGGATCAAGCCCCGCATTGGACTCTGTGCTGAGCATCAAGCCTTCTTGGGATACTCTCCTCTCTCTTTCTCTCCCTGTGCCTTTCTCCCACGTGCATAATTTCTCTCAGGGTGAGGAAGCGGAGAATAAAAGGAAAATAAAAATACCAAAGGCCTGGAAACCCGGACTTAATACTGGCCCAAGATCCCAGAGCTACTTAGATATAAAACTAAAACTATGACTTATCCATTTGCCCTCTTTATTTCAATCCCTCAGTCACCAAATGAATTGAAATAGGAGAGCATCATACTGAAACTCACTCAAGTTCATTTTTACCATAATGTTAATGACTAACAAATATTTACAGGGATTGCTTCAGCTGTTCCCTAGAAGTGAATTAGTGGGAATAAGAACATCCTTCATTTGATACAGACTCCTGTGGGCTTCGATTTATCTGAAAAGTGAGCTTCTGAGTTTACTGCATGATAATGCAAGTGTGACACCAGCACTGTGCTCATTTGCCACAAGTAGGTGCAAACTGTGGACTACTTCCTTCTCTCTCCACTGTGGATATAAGATAACTTACTGAATGAATATGTTTATTATTTAACATGTTTTCCAATATGCAGATAATGTTATTTCAGTAATTATTTGGTTATTCTTCTGGAAGCAGAGATGGAATTAATTTGTGTGCTATTTGGGACAATGAATGGAGGTCAAGATAAAAGATAAAAGAAAGACGAAAGGCTCATATGGGAATTGAACCTGCAATCTTTGTCATGCCAGAAAACATTTATAAAATATTTAGTCACCTAGACACAAGAAGCCATGTTAAGACATTTATTGACAATTTTAAATGGTGGTTTGAAGTTTGGTATATACTAAATATATAAAATGTATTAAACAACTTCATTTTACATATACTTGCATCTATATCTATATATGATGCTAGCATATATATTTATGCTAGCTGCTTAATTTTTTAATTGCAACACTGGATAATGACTTGGCAAAAAAAATGGACAAAACAGCATGACAGCTAAAGGTTTAGTCTTCCAAACTTTTGTTTTTATTGAAGGTGTTTATTCCAGCTGAAAATCTTTCTAAAGTAAATTTATACATATATATATATATACATATATATTATATATACATATATATACATTTTAACTACAGAACCTATTGTAATGTTTCCTTAATGACTTATGCCCATCATTAGGAGTAGCAATTATTGTATGGTGATGTCCTTAGGGATTCTAAAAGTTTGTAGGTCTGTTTACCCTTGTTAAATAGCTTGGTTCCTGTGCTTTTTGAGTTTCTGTGTGGGCTTTTTATAGATTACCTGTCAACTCCCTTGTTGTCACTCTTCACTGCTATCGTTGTGCTAGTACTAACAGCCTGCTCCCTTGTCTAATTTGCTGTTTCCTAATAGGCAGTGGGTTTGGCAACCAGATAACTAAGCTTGTTAAAATTGTCAGTAAAATAAGATTGTGTAGGTTCTAAGGGGGCACTCGTAAGAGAAAAGTGCATTCACTTTGTTTCATGGGCTTTGTGGTTGCGATTTCGATTGTGCATATTTTATTGTTTAAATCTTGCTTCTCAGTTTTGTCAAGAAAGGGGGGTTGATAGAGAGCTGAGACCTGAGAGGCGGGATGTGAACCGTTTATTAAATTGCATAGACAGACAGCCACAGCCACTGTTAAGCAGACAAGGTGGGTCATGTCTGGAAGAGTTGGGATGCCCAGCTGGTGGCAGGCAATAAAATTATTCAAAGTTAAACAGTATTATTAAAATAAATAGTACTTTTGTAATTTGATTTAAACAGCGACTAAATTGCCTAAGTTGTTGAACTTGAAAAACATTGCCATATCCCATGTTATTCTTACTTCACCTAAATGCCTATTTTGGAATGCAACAGCTTATATTGGCAGCTTTTCTGCTGCAACCTATCCTGTTTGCAAATGTAGAAAAAGCATGGTTATTTTTAGTTCATTCCATTCAGTGCCCCACCACTTCACAGCCTAAAACAAACAATTATTGGTGATGGTCTCATTATAAATTGCTCTCCATAGGCATAATGAGTTTTCTTTCTTTTTTTTTTTAAGACTTAGATACATGAGACATATGAACTAAATTGTGTTTGCCTGACATAAGCTGAATTTAAAGCTCTTGCTGAGATTACCACCCTTTTAACACCTTTTCCTGTTCCTTTGTGACACAAAGGCTGAATTTTAAAAACTTTTGTACAGCAAAAGCAATTTATACATATAAAAATACTCAGAGTGCCCTAGGGCATGTTGCAGAGAGATGGAAGACGAGTTTGATTTTAAGTTTAAGCTTCAAACATTTATGGCCTAAATGGGGATGTCATTCTGAATTAAGCCTCAAACACCTTTTATATATATATATATATAAGCAAGAAAGGGTATCATTTCTAAGATAAGCTATAAAAGAGTGAAGCAGGGCCCCAGTTCCTTGCACTCATCAGAGAATTTTTTTTTTCCGCCCTTAAGAGAACAAATTTTAACTGACGATCTCAGTCTCCTTCCAATTCAGGCACTTGTGCTCCTCTTCTATGAATCCCTGAACAGTTTCAATCAGAGGAGATATTTTATTTTCCCCTCCTGCTGCTACCAGATATGTCGGGCTGCTGATGTAAAATCATTGCCACATGACAGTGACTGCTCAGGGCTGCAGCTCTCCAGCTCATCAGTCAAGGACACCAACTAAAAGTTACAGAAGTCCTTTCCAATGTTCCTCTACCCTTTGTCTCTCCCCTCAGGCCCTGTATCCTCACACAAACATATTCCTTTAAAAAGCCTTTGACACTTTTTCTCCTTACTTTACCTAGTTGGCTGTTTATGAAGCCTGAGCCATAGTAAACAGCCTACAGCTTGACTCGTCCCACCTCCACCCCATTATATTTCTGGCAGTGACTCTCCGAAGCCAACTAGATAAAGGATTAACCTGAGAGGCTCCAAGAAGTAGGTCTCTAGCATCTCCTGATGTCCTTGGCTCATTTTTGTTCCCCTCTCTCATGCTTTCCTAATTGCTGCAAATTTTCTTAGAGCTTCCTCTTTCCCCAGCCCTCAAAAGCCAGCATTGAACACCCAGGTTTTTCTCTTTAGGGAAAATCTAAATGTCCTAAAATACTACCACCTATCAAAAATTTGGTTTTAGTTCTCATTCCTTTAGGCATGTCAGGTAGGCCAACTGCTGACCAGAAAATACAAATAAAATTATTAATAATTGGATGTTAAAAGAGAAATTCCATTTTTATGTCACCACTCCCAGGGATGCAGAGGTCTGTAGCAGACACTATCTAGCAACATATTTTAATTGAGATTTTGATTAAGGAGGAATTTTAAGGTCCCTGGCAGGCCATTGCTGAGTCGTGTCTGTGTATGTTCCCATGTGTGTTTGTGTTTGGGGGGAATGGTATTTGATATGAAGCAACATAGGTAGAGAGGTCTAAGTGTAGTTCTCAGTTCATACCACAGAAATGTTTATAGCTTTATTTGATTTGATGTGAAAAATTCGTAGACAATACTGACTACATAGTTTATATTGTCCTTTTTGTAATTTTTAAACATATTTTTTATGTTTGTTTAATTTTGTGAGACAGGGAGAGATAGAGTGTTAGCTGGGGAGGGTCAGAGAGAGAAAGGGAGATGCAGAATCCAAAGCAGGATTCAGACTGAGCAGTCAGCAAAGAATCTGATGCAGGGCTCAGACTCACAAACTGTGAGATCATGACTTGAGCTCAAGTTGGATGCTCAACTGATTGAGACACCCAGGTGCCCCCCTCCCTTTTTTTCCTGTAAGAGTATTCTGAATATAATAGCCATCTGTTATTTAGCTAGTTCTATATTAGGACCAGGCAAAAATGTCTGAAATAACATAGTCCAGAGTCTTCTAGTGACCCAACTTTTGAGGGCCTATGTAGACTTAAGAACGATTCTCACTTTCAAATTGCATGAACATGAATGCTATTCCCACACCACAACACAGTACAAATTCCACTTGAAGAATATCTCTGATGCCTTTGCTACTCCCTTCCCCCCATATCCAATCCTGTTCCCACCAATACTGAGTGTGATTCACTGTTCTCCCAACCACACATTCACTTTTTTCAAACTTTATTCTATCTGACTTAGAAGCTTCCTGAAGATAGGGGGATCTATTTACCTTAAAGCTTTGCCAGATATGTATATGGCATAGTGTGTATGTGTGTGTGTAATATCGTGCTTTAGAAATTTCATGGCATAGTTGTGGAGAGAAGACTCATTA
Source organism: Proteles cristata cristata (assembly GCA_017311185.1). Lineage (NCBI taxonomy): Eukaryota > Metazoa > Chordata > Mammalia > Carnivora > Hyaenidae > Proteles > Proteles cristata. Next base: position 2,386,208 of record JAESUZ010000815.1, read on the forward strand.
AAAATAAAGAGATTTTATACTCGTCATGCTGTTTTATGAAACTCCTTTATTCCTCCCAAACTTATTTTACAAGTAGGAAGAATCCTTGGTGATTTGAAGTACATTATAGGGTTCAAAAAATGTCTATTTAAATCAACAACTTGTCTGATGGACCAAGTCATTTTGTTTTCATAGTGTATAAAAGGAAATTCCTTTAAAATCCTAAGATAGTCTCCTTTATTCCTGTAATTGGAGTGTTGCTAGTGAGTAGAAATTACAAAGTCAATTCAGGACACTTTTCTGGAGTTAGCTTTTACCAAAATATGTGAAACAAGAAAAAAGTGTACAAACAGAACTCTAGAGCACAGATGACCAGATTAACAATATTCCTGCAAATCGATAATAGAGATCTCAGAGGGTGAAGGAAATTTAACATTCCAGGGAATGTATGAAACCCTTAAGAGCCTTTAGAAGAGAAAAAAAAATATATATATATATATATACATATATATATGTATATAGATTTCACCTGGATGGGTGAAAGATAACCCTCAGGGAACATTTCATTTCATTGTTCAGGTAGGTAGGTAGGTAGGTAGATAGACAGATAGACTTTTATATACAGAAATATATTTATAGATAGATATAATTTGTCTAATAAAATATGCTTTTTTCCATTTTTAAATTTATTTTGTAATTTTCTTTTGAGAGAGAGAATGTGAGCATGATAAAGGGGCAGAGGAGAGAAGAGGAGTGAGTGAGAGAGAGAAAGAGAGAGAGAGAGAGAGAGAATGAATCCCAAGCAAACTCCATGCTCAGTGCAAAGCCTGACCCCATGACCCTGGGACCATGACTTGAGCCCAAATCGAGAGTTAGAGGCTCAACCAACTAAGCCACCTGTGCACCCTTATTCTTTCCATTATTTTTTTTTTAAATCACTGTTCCAAATGAGATATTCTGAATATTTTTTCTTAAGAAATATGTCTAGCTTTTTAAAACATGGAAACAGAAGAAAACAGTCACCTGGAATAGGAGATAGCAAGTAACATGAAGGTAAAACTTAGTAATTATACAGAGAGAGTAACCTGGTTGGTAAAATGGAAAGCGCTGAGCAAAACATTGAAAGTTTGCATATTTTTACAGACACAGGATTAAAGCTTCTATAATGTCCAAAGGTTTCTCAAGTCTAGCAGTGGCTAAAAACTTACACTGCTAAGTCAGGAAAGGGACTATATATTTTTTTTCCTAAGTGTATAATCAACATAAATACTTATGATGAGACTAATCTCAATTACAGGTAACTAATATAAAAATGCAATTACAAAGCACTATTTCAGAAAGAAGAATGGTTTTCAATTTATCAAAATTGTCATTTGGTTGACTACACTGACTAGATACTCTGGCAAATAAATTTCATGCTTTAGAAATTTAAAGTCTACCTTATTTCAATTGGATAGAACCAAAAGGAAAAATATATATATATATATATTTAAATTGATTTCTAGAGTATTTATCATGCTTATATCACATGGGCAAAACACAATCTTAAACAGAAACAAAAAGAAGTGCATAGCATCCTGCTGTCATGATATCTAGCTTTGAACATCCTGCTTATGGAATCCCAGGGTTTACATGAATTATAGAAGTCAATAAAGTAAAATAACATTTTTATTTCATAGTAATTAATTATAAATAAAACTATTTTAAGTATTTTGTGTTCCCTTTAATATAAAGTATTTTTATTAATTTTTTTAACTTTTATTTTTGAGAGACAGAGACAGGGCATGAGCAAAGGAAGGACAGAGACAGACAGACAGACAGACAGACAAACATAGAATCAGAAGCAGGCTCCAGGCTCTGGGCTGTCAGCACATGGCCCAATGCAAACTCTGAGATCATGATCTGAGCCTAAGTCAGATGCTTAACCGACTGAGCCACCCAGGTACCCCTAATATATTTTTAATATCCTAGTTCATGGAAAGTACAGTAATACAAATAAATGAAGCAAAATATGAAAAACTAAGTAACATATACTTATTAGTTTGAGTACATGTTATACTGAGTATAGAATTACAAATATTAATTTTTAAAAATATAAAATTGGAAGACAAAATATCAGAATGCATTAGAAACCTTAAATATTTCCTTGTAAAACTTCCCTTTTAGTAAACAGTATCTATTGAAAATGTACGTGATTTAAATATATTTCTTACTGAGGGTCACAATCAATGTTTAAGAGCTAGTGTAATTATGTTACAGTGTAATACACTTTCAAGATGCTCATTTCTAGACTTGTTTACGTGAAATTCTATAACGAGATGGGAAAATAACCAAGACTGTTTCACATATTAGACATTTGTAAACAATGACACAACACCCTACCGGCTTTTTAAGTGTTAACAGCCTTTGGCAGAGAAGTGATATTATCCTAAGCATAAAAACTATGACAGACTTTTGAAATGTAGAATTTATTTTGTTACCCATAAACTATCCTCCTTTTATGTAATGTTTTGACAAACTGGGAAAAAAATTAGGAAAATCCTGCAGATAATATGACTCACACCTTTCATCAATTTCTCTAAGCATCTGGTACTTAAAGGCCATATGGGTAAACAGAAGTCACAGGTTTCCATTGGCATTACAGCACTGGAAAATTATCAAATTCATGAAAATTTGTTATTTAAGTGCCCTGCATATATTAAAAAATTCAGTTCATGTAATCCCACATTACATGATAAGCACTACAGTTACGTAAAGAATACACTAGCTACTGAAAGTTAATAAAAATTTATCTTAACCCAGTAAGAAGATGATACAATTGGGGTGCTAAATGTTAAATTACAATTCACACACTGCTTGCGTCTAACTGTAGATGGTCTATATTTACTGAGATAATGATCAGAAAAAAAAAAAAGCACTATGTATACTATTACATCATTTAAGGGTTATCCTTTTTTTTTAATGTGAACACTGGTATTGCAGTACTTCTAAGGGAATAACTATTAACAGATATTTGCAGAATGAGACGTTTCATATGTAAGAATGACTGCATTTTTCTTATTTCTCAAATCACAGAGAATGGAAATTTATATAGTGAGCTATGACAAAACTTTGGTTTATCTTATGTAGGTTTAAATTATATTATCAACTACTTCAACACTTCTCCAGGGTATTTACCTTTTCACTTAGTTTTGTGTAAAATAATACAAAAGTTTATTTTTATCAATTATATCTTAAACTTACTACAAATTATCATTATCAATAATGAAAAAAAATGTTTGAGTCCCATTCCAGCTCTAAACAAGATCCTGAGTTGAGTTTCTGAAAAAAATTACTTAATAAAAACGTAAGAACATATGATTTTCATAAGTAATAGGAAGAGTCTGTTATTTTTAAATGAGTAGTGTAGTATTTTGTTGTTCTGAAAGCCCCAAATATAACTGATTTGGTAAAAAGTGAAAAGATGAGATAAATTTGAACCAATGGATGACTATAACCAAGGAAGACTATATTAAAATAAATATTTTTTTAATATATAGAATTAATAATGTCACAATACATTCCTAAAGCACATTCAGCATAACCATAGATGAAATATGGATATAAAGTAATTGTGATGAACTTAATTACATTCTAGATTTAAAAGTTTTGCTAACAAATTTCATCACATAAAAAGGATTAAGTCTCTTTGTAGAAATTTAACTTCTTTTCACTGAAGAAACTGCAGTGCAAACCACATAACCTAGATACAGTGCACAGACAGAACACAGACTGAGGTAATACTAAGTGAGATTCTCATAATATGACAAAAGGAATGTGCTATATGTTACTAAGGATAAAGCATTTGAAACATTAATTCATGTTTTAAGTGAATCCTAGCTAAAGGGAAAAGTTTTATGAAGAAAGGCTAATATATGACTATTACCGAGTTTAGTAGTTATTATCTGTGTATATGCATATCTACCTATCCAAATGATTGTTTGTCATTACTCTAGAAACTTCAGTTAACCCAAACTGATTCGATACAGCTTTTTCTCCCATTGTGTCAATCATATCAATATGAGGCAGAATGCATACAACAATATTTCTTGGGTCTTTAGTCTATTTTGTTTCTAGTATCTTCTCTCAGTTCCAGCTCCTTTTATTACCCTCATAATCTACCACTCTTACTTCTGTCTCAAAGCCATTCTCTTTTTGAGTCCCTGTTGAGAGCATGGCTGACTGATACTCAAAATTAAACCACAACTAAGACATTCTGCTCCCAGTTGCCTTTCTGTCTCAGTGGACTTTGCAGTTAAGTGCAATTTGTCCTTACAGCAGTGTCCTACTGGACACCATCACCTCCTAATGCCCAACTCATACTCTAAACTACTGACAGGATAGCTTGCCTAACAATTCACTTAAACATATTTAAATTCCAATATCAATTTTATTTGTACTATGTGTGCCTTGCCCACAGTGCAAAATGTGAAATTCAGTTTCTTTTATGAAGTTTTTTTCTTAACCCTTTATTATGGCAGGAGCTTTTTTCTCCTTCAAAGCCCAAAGCCCTTTGTTTGTACTTCTCCTAAGGTATTTATCTTAGTAGTTTAATACAATAGAGATACATCATACAGCATTTAAATTATGAATATTCAACTAAACATATTAGGCCTAACAACAAGAATAATTTTGTGTTTGTTTTAATTAGTGTCTTATTTTATTTTGCTATTTTGTTATTAAAATACTTTATAAACAAGCCAACAACCTTATCTGGGATACAACCAACCAAAGAGTATTCCACTCAAAAGACAATGGACTACATTTGAACTGTGCAACACACACAAAATCAGGTACACAGCAATCCATGGGCAATTTATGAAATTCTAAAAGATGATCTTTACTATACATGATTTCCACTTTAATCACTGACTGACCTTAAGACCCAATTCATGGGTGGGGGTCTACATATTTATGGTTCTGTATATTTTTGTTTCATTACTTTAATAGGCAGTGTAATGAGAAAGGTGAACAATTCATCTCAATGCTACAGTGTAATACCTTTTTAGTACCTTATACATACTTAGTACTTAACACATTTTTGTTACTTTGAATAAAAGGTAGTAAGGCTTTCTAAACAGCCATAAGATCTTAAATGGAAAACAAACATGGAAATAAAATAATTTGTTATTTCTAAATGTTAAAACACTACAAGTAGACTATTTTAGGACTTGATTGCATAGCTTAAAGGCCCTTGAAAAGCTTATAGAGTTTAAAGAGCTCTTCATTTCTTGCCTTAGTTCACATTCTAAATTGAAAACCCTTTCAGGACAGTAATGATACAATATATTTTGGTATCTGCTGAATTGGTGTAGTGTGTCTTGCATTAACTGCTCAAAGGATAAAAAAAAAATGTGCAAAGGATGACAGAAAAACAAAGATATGGCAAATGCCAAAAAAAAAAAAAAAAAAGGAATTGGCTACGTAAGTTATTGTGCTTTTAAAAACTAAGCATAGCAGAGGTGTCTGGTACATTCGTTGTGAGTACAATTTAAATATGGTTGTATGAATGAACAGAAGATGAAATCAGATTCTGTGCCTTACAGGGGTACACAGAAGAAAAGAAAACATGACATAATTTCTTTTTAGAGGCTGCAGTACCATGCGGCCCAGAAGGTGAAGAGCAGTAGCAGACCTAGGAGAAACTCAACTAAAAGACAGCTGATCAGACAACATCTGATGTGATAGCCACCCTCGTAATAGCCCTTCTGGCTGTGGCACTCTCAACTACAAAGGGAAACTAAGTCCATAAAAACTGACTTGCTTTTATTTTGCTCAATTTTCCCCCCATTTCTCTTCAGCTTTCCTGTCAAGTGCTCTAATTTTGGAAGGTTGCTGTTTCAGATCAACTCTGCAGAGGGCTGTGTTTTGTCACTTTGCAATCAGCAACTCAAGAAGTCATACCACTTTCGTTCATAGCTACTGTGTTACTTTCAAATTGGTCTGGGATACTGAAAAACAGCACTGGAGATAATGCTCATGAAAAGAGAAAAAAAATCCTATTCTACCCGGTTGGCTTCCTCCCCTCCCTCCCTCCCCCCCCCCCCCATTTGGCATCTTGATTATCCACTCCATTTCAGATATATACCTTGTTTGGCCTCAGAAGAGGATTTCCCTATTGGTTATGTTGATAATGCAGATTTCAGGAGGTCCAATCCCAAAACTCCCTTCTGAGTAATAAAATCTAACCCTGGCCATTGCAGGAAGTTTTAAACTTAAACATTAAATTGCATTTCAGTTGGAGATTTTAGTTTAGGATAATTCTGGCTGGAGCTTGCAACTATTAACAGAGTGTTTGGACAAATAGAAGTGTTTTTTTTTTTTTAATTTTTTTATTTTTTTGTTTTTAACATTTAATGTGAACCTCCTATTTTAGGCTATGTACAAATTGACCCAGAGATAGTTACAAATATATAAGCTATATAAATGTAAACTACATTATAACTCCATGCCGGGTCTGTGTCACATTTAAAGAAACATTAGACTAGTAATTTAATTTTCTTAGTTTCTCAAAACAAACAAAAACATCTTAAGAGAAATTTGATTCATCAAATAAAATAAATCCTTCTGTAATCTGACTTCCTGATCTCCTTGTAACTCATATACCTAGAGATGTCCCCAGATTCTCTTTCATCTATTCAAACTTCCCTAACTCAAGCCTGGATCACTTTGTGTGATGCTATTTTCTACCTTTCCCTCTTCTCATCCACCTTATAATCTCTTTTTTCTTGCTTCTCCATAGCAGTTTTCACATTCCAGTGCAAATTAGTCTTCTCTAAGATTTCTAATTTCCTACATCACCTAGGGCTCTGATCTAATATCACAGAAAAGCAAAAGCCAAGCAGAGAGAGGTAAGGAGGCAGAAAGGATGTCAGCAGTCAATAATTAGCTCCTCCCCAGCCCCACTCTCAATCCTATTTAAGTGCTTTGGTTAGAGCAGTCTTATGTCTGCCTTGGAATCACTTGAAGAGCTTTTAAAAAAAGATTCAATGGGGGCGCCTGGGTGGCTTAGTCGGTTAAGCGTCCGACTTTCGCTTAGGTCATGATCTCGCGGGTCGTGGGGTCGAGCCCCGCGTCGGGCTCTGTGCTGACTGCCAGCTCAGAGCCTGGAGCCTGTTTCAGAGTCTGTGTCTCCCTCTCTCTCTGACCCTCCCATGCTCACACTCTCTCTCTCTCCTAGAAATAAATAAAACATTTTAAAAAAAATTAAAAAAAATAAAAAAAAGATTCAATGCTAGAGCCCTAAACCAATTAAAATATTTCTGAGGTGGAGCCCAGACAAGTTAGACCTCCCTGAGTAAACCACCGCCCAAGTTGTGAAACACTGTTCTGGATATTTTTGTGTTTCATGAAGGCAGGCACCATATTTTCTGTTTTTCTACAGGATTTGATCATAGAAGAGTGGTGGTGATGGTGTTGGGAAGAGGGTAGGAGAGTGGTGATGATCATGGTGGGCATAGAATGTATAGATAAACTAGAAAAATCTGTAATCTGAATCCCCTACACACTTTAGCCACTATTAGAGACCCCAAAGTCTCTGACTAGCGCACTTTGCAGGAAAAGCATCAGTTAACTGTTACCTCCCACAGCACCTAATTTCAGGCTCTCTACAAAAACTAAGAAAGGTTTTTTGTTGGATGGTAGACTAGTTCTATTTTTAACTTTTTCAAGAACCTCCAGACTCTTTTTCAGAGCAGCTGCATCAGTTTGCATTTCCATCAACAGTGCAAGAGGGTTCCCCTTTCCTGCAACCTCACCAATATCTCGTTTTCTGTGTGATTAATTTTAGCCATTCTGACTGGTGTGAGGGGTATCTTCTATTTTTCATTTGTATTTCCTTGTTGATGAGTGATGTTGAGCATCTTTTCATGTGTCTATTGGACAACTGTATGTCTTCTTTGGGAAAATGTCTATTCATGTCTTCTAAATATTTTTTAATTGAACTAATCAGTTTTTTGAATGTTGAGTTTGATAAGTTCTTTATAGATTTTGGATACTAACCCCTTTATCAGATACATCATTTGTAAATGTCTTCTCCTATTCAGTGATTTTTTTTTTTTTATTAGTTTTTTGGATTGTTTCCTTCACTGTGCAGAAGGTTTTTATTTTGATGAAGTCTCAGTAGTTCATTTTTGCTTTTGTTTTCCTTGCCTCAGGAGATATATCTAGTAAGAAGCTGTCATGGCTGATGTAAAAGTGGTTACTGTCTCTGTTCTCCTCTAGGATTCTGATGGTTTCCTGTCTCACGGTTAAATCCTTCATCCATGTTGAATTTATTTTTGTGTATGGTATAAGAAAGTGGTCCAGTTTTCCCAAAGTCATTTGTTGACGAGACTGTCATTTTTCCTTTGGATACTCTTTGCTACTTTGTCAAAGATTAATTGGCCATATAGTTGTGGGTTTATTTCTAGGTTTTCTATTCTGTTCTATTGATTTAGATGTCAAATTTGAGCCAGGACCATATGGTCTTGATCATGACAGTTTTGTAACATAACTTGAATTTCAGAAACGTCGTACTTCCAGCTTTTATTTTTCAAGGTTGCTTTGAATATTTGGGGTCTTTTGTGGCTCCATACATATTTCAGAATTGTTTGTCCTGCTTCTGTGAAAAATGCTGCTGGTATTTTGATAGGGATTGCATTAAATGTGCAGGTTGCTTTGGGTACTATGAACATTTTAACAATATTCATTCTTACAATCCATGAGCACAGAATATCTTTCCATTTCTTTGTGCCCTCTAATTTCTTTTCATCAGTGGTTTATACTATTCAGAGTATAGGTCTTTTACAGGTCTTTGGTTAGTTTTTTTCCCTAGGTATCTTATGGTTTTTGGTGCCGTTGTAAACGGGGTTGATTCCTGGATTTCCCTTCCTGTTGCCTCATTATTAGTATATAGAAATGCAATAGATTTCTGTATGTTTGTTTTGTAACTTACAGCTTTACTAAACTTGTGTATCAGTTCTAGCAATTTTATTATGAAGAATTTCAAGTTTTCTTTATAAAGTATTACACCATTTTCAAATAGAGAAAGTCTGACTTCTTACTTGCCACTTTTTCCTGTTTTTTGTTTTTTGTTGTTGTTGTCTGATTGTGGTGGCTAGGACTTCTAACACCATGTTAAATGACAGTGGAGAAAGTGGGTGGGCATCCCTATCTTGTTCTTGACCATAGAGGAAAAGCTCTGAGTTTTTCTCCATTGAGGATGGTGTTAACTGAGGTTTTTTTCATATACTGCCTTTAACATGTTGAGGCATGTTCCCTCTAAACCTACTTTGTTGAAGGTTTTTATCATGCATGGATGTTGTATTTTGTCAAATGCTTTTTCTGCCTCTACTGAAAGGATCATATAAATCTTATCCTTTCTTTTATTAGTGTGGTATATCACATTGATTGTGAATATTGAACCACTTTGCAGCCCAGGAATATATCCCATGGTAAATGATTCTTTTAATGTACTGGTCCATTCAGTTGTCTAGGATTTTTATTGATAATTTTTGTATCCATATTCATCAGAGATATTGGCCTATAATTCTCTTTCCTGTGTTGTCTTTATCTGGTTTTGGAATCAGCGTAATGCTGACTTCATAGAATGAATTTAGATATTTCCTTCCATTTTTATTTTGTGGAATAGTTTGAGAAGAATAGGTATTAACTCCTTTAAACATTTGGTAGAATTCACCTGTGTAGCCATCTGGCCCTGGAATTTTGTTTGTTGGGAAATTTGTGTACTTGTTGAAACCTGATTTTATGACTTAATATGTGATCTATTCTGGAGAATGTCCATTTGTACATGAAAACACTGTGTGTTCAAAACGTTTAGGATGGAATGTTCTGAATATATCAGTTAAATCCACCTGGTCCAGTGTGCCATTTAAAATCATTGTTTCCTTATTGATTTTCTGCTTAGATGATGTGTCCATTGAAATAAATGGAGTGTCTGCATGCCCTATTATTGTAATATTATTAATGAGTCCATTTATGTTTGTTATTGTTTTATATATTTGGGTAATTTCAAGTTGGGGACATACATATTTGAAATTGCTAGATCTTCTTGTTGGGTTTTACCCCTTATTATGATACAGTGCCATTCTTCATCCCTGGTTAGTCTTTGGCTTAAAAGCTAGTTCATGTCTGATATAAGTATTGCTAGTCTAGCTTTCTTTTAATGTCCATTTGCATTATGTTTCTCAATCACATGACTTCCAACCTGCAGGTGTCTTTACATCTAAAATTGGCAGAATATAGACGGGTGTTCTTTTTTTTTTTTTTTTTTAATCCATTTTGACACCCAAACTTTTGATTAGAGTGTTTGGTCTATTTACATTCAGAGTAATTACTGATAAATACGTAGTTAATGCCATTTTATTACTTGTTTTTTTTTTCTTTTTTCTAAGATTTTATCTGTTCCTTTCTTGTCTTTGTCACATTTGGACGCGTTTGGTTTTTCCTTTCCACTCAAAGAGTCCCCTTTAATATTTCTTGCAGGTCTGGTTTAGTGATCACAAACTCCGTTAGTGTTTTTCTAGGAAACTGTCTCTCCTTCTATTCTGAATGATAGCCTTTACGGAACAGAGCATTCTTGGCTGCAGATTTTTCCCATTCAGCACCTTGAATATATCATTCTACTTCCTTCTGGCTTGCCAAGTTTCTGTGAAGAAATTTGCAGCTAGCCTTAGGGTTCTTCCTTTCTAAGTTCCCTTCCTGATTTTCTGTTTTTTATTGATATAATTTGGAAATTAATTTACCATAGGTCTTGGTATTGGCCTGCTTTTGTTGATTTTGATGTGTGGTCTTAGTTTTATTAACAAAGTACCTATACCTTCTCTTTGCAGATTCTTTTTGAAACCTCTCTATTCTCTACATATTAAGTACCTTATCATGTTGATATGCAAACATGCATTCAATATATGAATACAGACAAATCACCTTGCACTACTTTTGAAGCCAATGTGAAGCAGGCTGTAATACCAATAGAAGTTGGGTAACATTCAGACCATAAAAAATTCCTACTGTTTAATTGCATAACTTCACCTAACCCCCCCACCCCTTGTCTTTCATACCATCATACCTAGGCCATTTTAGTAGTATACTCTAAGCAGGACCCTGAGTACTACTATTCTAGGCTTTTACAAAGAACCCCACCCAAATTCTCAAGTTTCTAACAGCAAGTAACCAGTGTTAGTAGTTCTAAAACAATATTTAGAGTTCCAGCCAACTTCCCAGAGAATCCTCCGTCATTGGACCTAAACAAATGCCTTGAACTAGACTAAACACAGCTATTATAAATTCTACCATCTACAAAGGTATCCAATTTAAGAAAGTCTATGTCCATGGAAGGTTGAGTTTCAAACATGCTGCCAGTTTTCAATTTCCTAAGGGAGTCCATTAGGTCTTTGAGTGGTGTCTAGTGCTTCTCTCTGTAGTAGTCTAAGGTAAATTTTTACCCTCTGCAGTGTTAAGTCTAGTGGCATTGCAACCACCAGGAAAAGCTGAATATTAAACTATAAAGCTTAGCTTCCAAAAATATAATCCACATGGAGTTAGTCAAGGGTCCTCCCAGTCCCGTGTTGGCTCAAGTCAAACAGGCAAAGATATATACAAAGTAATGTAAACATTTTATGATCCTCACAAACTATTATAAAGGAGGATCCTATTCATAATATATTGCTCAACTCTGAAATCTGTTTTATCTTTTCACAGTAGCTGTTCCCAAAATATTTCTCCCTCACTGTAAACTTCCTAAAACTCTCTTCAAACAATCCATTTGGACACACTACTTGGATTGCTTTTTCCTAACATAGCCAAGTTCAAAGGAACAGGCAATGTCTGAACCTATCAATGTTCTCACATTAACTATTTTACTTTTAAAAGAAAATTTGTACATCCAATCTATAGGTAATACAAATAAACAAGTGCAGATTAAAATGCGGTCTGGCAGTCCTAAAACAAATTGATTAATATTAATATATTGGCTATTTTAGCATGGGTTAAAATGTCAATAAATATTTGTTGGGAAACTTCCATGTACCAAGTCCTGAATATTATCTCACTGATTTTAACATATTTTGAAACACATTATTCAATTGAGAAACCCAGCTGTATTGCACAAATTCCAGAAATGTAAAAGACATGAAATAATCTAGATAAAATGTTCTGGTTTATGAGTTCTCTGTATTAAAGCATAGCTGTGTCACTTTTAGATGTCTGGAAGTAAAACCAGTACCTGACTAAAGTAAGTTAAGTTTAGATAACCCAAGGATATTATTCAAATATTTCTATTGGAAGGTAAGAGACATAAAAATGATCTGCTAGAAGGACTCTATCATTTCAGAGAAAGCTGTGTTACTAAACTTTTGAAAAAAATTATGGTAGTCCCAATAAGCTCAGTTGAATGTTTTTGTTTGTGTAAAAGGTTTACTAATCTTTAAGTCATTCTTAGGTTTGACACTTAAACCTGTGTTTGGAGTTTTATGCTTGACAGGGTAATGTGTATTTCCACAATTCCATTTGCCCATTTCTTCCATCAGAGAGAATATATAATGGAATTTTCCTATTTCAAAAAATTGTGATGCACTACCTTAGAACTTAGTTCACTTACATATTCAACTCGACTGATATATTCAATAACAAATATATTCATGTTACAATATCATAACTGACCCATAAGTAATGCATTCTACTCAAAAGTTCAGGATACATGCTGCTTTTAAGTAAAATACTATGAGTCAACAATTTACTTTAACTTCATAGTTGTGATACCATTATTCATCTAAAAATAGATCTTCTATAGATCCAGTTAAGTTAGTTTCTTTTCTCAAAACTCACCCAAAAAGAGCAATTATGAAAACATGTTTTGGGAAAAAAATAAATAAAAACAATAAAAAACCTCCTTGAGGGTAACTCTTCATTAAAAAAAAAATATTTTCTTTACGATGAGGCCTAAAATTGAGGTTCCCACCAAAAATGGCCATTCCAGATTTTAAGATCCTAGCCTTAGGAGTTTGGCTAGATTCCAGTGAAGTAATGATATTATATACTCCTAATTCTTCACAGAAGTTTCAAATGAATACAATCTTCTTTTCTGAACTCTAAGTGGAAAGTGTTAATAAAAGGTAAGCAAAGAAAAACTATGTGTGTGAATAAACACACACAGATAGATGGCATGTAACTGGAAACTGGTGGAGAGGCCCCTGGCACTCATGTGAGAGAACATGCACACGAGGGAAGAAGAGGACATGGAGGAAATGTTGCTGTGTCTCAGCCTCCTGATCAATCTGGGTGTTATTCTTCATCCCACCAAAATTTCTTGTACCCACTGCACTCGAGGAGACTGAAGATAGTTAACTCTCCAAAGCAAACAGCTAACATTAGCTTTCCATAGAAATGTTAAAAAAAAAAAAAAAAAAAGGAGGGGGGGTTTAAAACCTTTTCTTAAAAGCAGCAAAATGTTATAAATTGAAATTAATTATATAAATTATAAAATGGTTGTTCAGATAAGACAGATGAGCAGATGATCAGGTAAGACAGATGAACAGTTTTCAGACTTTTTTTTAGAAGTTATTTATGCTTTATGGCTTAAGTCTGAATGCACATCTACCATTACAGGCATACTAGTGGTTAATAGCAGGTATTAAAACATTATAATGCAGAGGTTAGTATCAAAGTCATTCTACACTGTAGAGTTTTCTGAAACTGTTGAGGACAAACACTAGTCACTTAAAGCCACCATTTTTGTTTTACTGCTACCTACCACATTACAAATCGACAGTCCATTTTAGCTTGCTGCATCCATCCATTTCTAGTATGATATTAAGTAGTTTTTCAATTAAGTATTGTTCAAAGCTTATGAAATGTTATGCCAGAGGGCAAAGTCATTCTCATTGTGACAAGAGGTCTCTATAAAAAGGATGTGGCCTAGTCAAAATAAAGCAACAGATTTAAAAAGAAAAAAAAAAAAGGAAAAAAAAAAGCACTATTATAGAGAACCAAGATTTTCCTCTCTACTTGTGCAACTTGGAGGACAAAAGAAAACTATAGCCCCCTGGCCAAATCAATCTCAAAGCCTATTTAGTGACTTGAGATAAGCTTGTTTTTGCAGGCTTAAAGGGTTTAAAAACAAAGAGAATAAAAGAAAGAAAAGAAGACTATTGAACTGATACATATGTGGGATGTAACACCTAGAATATTTACTATCTAGCCTTTTCAGGAAAAAAAAAAGTTTGCTGACAAGTAAATAAAAATTAAAATGATGATGATGATGATAATAATAATAATATCCTGTTTGAACAGAGTCTTCATGGTTCATTTGGAACAGAATTAAGTAAGCCTGAAGTTTCCTCTGTATTTTCAGGTTTATGGGATCATTAAAGATCTGACACCTCTTTAGCTAAATCAGGTAAGATCACCTGGAGCTCCAGGCCTCAGGCCAGGTCCCTTTAAAAAGAATAACCTAGAGAAGCAGAGAGAGGTTTGTAGCTCAACACTGAGCCCATTACATGATCCAGTGAGTTCTGCCACCATAAACACACAGGTAAAGGCCGAGAACATTTTCAGCAGCTGTTACTGCTAAATAGAAAAATACACTTTCCATATGCCAAGCAAGACTTTGGAAAGGTCATTTCAGCCCAGCTCAGAAACAGGAGAGGGAGAGGGAAAGAGGGAGAGAGAGAGGGAGGGAGAGAAGGAGAGAGGGAGAGTCAGTCACACAGTATATATATTCTGTCTTTGCTATACCCATGTTCAATGTCAGAAGATAGCCTGTTATGTTTTTCTTATTTTTTAAAGCTGCTACATCATCATTCAACTCCTTTCATTTTTATTATAATAATAAAGTCCAATTTCAGGGTAAAATGTAAAAGAAAAAATAGCATTGAACCCAAATAAATAAGCTTCAGCATGATATTACTTCATCAAAAGCCTCTGACTGGTTCTTTGCACACATTTGTAGCAATTTATTTCTCTCACACACATCTATGTTAGAGAAGGATACTTTCCACATTTCACTTTTATTAAGAACATCATGATGCTCCTTCATGGAAAATAAAAAATAAAACTGACCACATCATTTTGAATTCCAAGGATCCCTCCCCAGCATCAAGAAGCTTAAAGAATATGAAATTTTAACAAATGCTCATACACATTGTATCATTATGAATCAACACAGAGAACAACTTCTATGATCAAATGGGGGAATCGGTTAATTTATGTAATTAATAGTATTTAGGTTATCACATTAGTATTTGCGAAATGTTCAGTGTTATGTAAAATACTTAAAAATGTTAAGCTAATAACAAAGTTTAAAAATTATATGTCAACTATACTATGAAAAAGAACATGGAATAAATATAGAGAACTGGTGGGTTACCAGAGAGAAGGTGGGTAAAATAGGTGAAGGGGGTTAAGAGTACACTTATCTTAATGAGCAAGGAGTACAGAAATGCTGAATGACTTTATTGTATATTTGAAACTAATATGATGCTGTACATTATACTGGAATTTTTTTTTAAAAATGCATGTTCAAAGAAAAAAAAAGGAAGACACACACACACACACACACACACAGCACTGAAACTAGCCATAAAGGCTGAATTGTACCCTCTGTCCCAAATTCATTTGTTGAAACACTTACTTGAGTACCTCAGAATGTGACTTTCTAAAGACAGGGTCTTTAATGATATGATTAAGTTAAAATGAACTTATTATCATAAGCCTTAATCCAACCTGACTGGTGTCCTTATAAGAGGAAATTTGGAAACAAAAAGACGTCAGGAGCTCTGATACAAAGGAAAGACCACGTAAGAACAAGGGACAAGACAGACATTTGCAATCCAAGGAAAAAAGCCTTGAGGTACACCAAACCTGCCAATACCTTACCTTGGATTTCTAACCTCCAGAATTATATGAAGTATTTTGTTGTTGTTGTTGTTTAAGTCACCCAGTGTGTAATATATTGTTATAGCAGCTCTACCAAATGAATATAATATGATATTATATTTATTACATTTTGTTGGTGAAATTATGCCTGAGTTTTAGGTCTTCATACTTACTCTACTTAACTCATGACTTTCCCTTATTCCCTCCCTCCATCTCTGCTTTCTTTCCCTCCTTTTTCCTTTTTTTTTCTTTCAAAAAGTTTATTTTGAGGATGTAATGTATGGACAGCTTTGTAAATACCTAAGTACTAAGGTATGCAAAGCATGGTTTGATTCCTATCTTTAAAAATTAAATCTAGGGGCGCCTGGGTGGCTTAGTCGGTTAAGCGTCCAACTTTCGCTTAGGTCATGATCTCGCGGTTCGTGGGTTCGAGCCCCGCGTCGGGCTCTGTGCTGACTGCCAGCTCGGAGCCTGGAGCCTGTTTCAGTCTGTGACTCCCCCTCTCTCTGACCCTCCCCTGCTCACGCTGTCTCTCTCTCCTAGAAATAAATAAAAATATTAAAAAAAAAATTAAATCTAGTAGATGTTAACTATGAGTTACTTTGACAAAAGAATAAAAATGTAAAAAAAATCCATCTCAACATCTCCCAATACATACATAAATCTAAGAGGAATTATATAAAAACATACTAATAATTCCTACAATAACAAAAGTGCATTTTATGTTTTGCAGTTTGGTAAAAGCTACTTGTACCAAAGTTATGTGTAACCAAAGGAAATCATCTCAGGTTACTTTGTGACAGAAGTCTTTAAGTTTTTGGTACAGTTGAATAATAGTTAAAGTTACTGATCACTAGGCGATAGCAGCCACATCCTATTTCTAGGAATGCTTTGCTATTTTCTTTAGAGATCACTCCCTATCTCTTCTCCCTCCTGCTTTCACTAAATTAGACCTCACATCTAAAAACATTTCCCTTAGATCTCTTTCATACTGCTAGTGGGAATGCCAACTGGTGCAGTCACTCTGGGAAACATTATGGAGGTTTCTCAGAAAATTAAAAATAGAACCACCCTACGACCCAGCAATTGCACTACTAGGTATCTATTGAAGAAGGGATACAAGTGTGCTGTTTTGAAGGGGCACATTCATCCCAATGTTTACAGCAGTGCTATCAAGAATGGAAAGAGCCCAAATGTCCATCGATGGATGAATGGATAAAGGTGTGGTGTGTGTATAATTGAGTATTACTCAGCAATCAAAAAGAATGAAATCTTGCCATTTGCAACTATGTGGATGGAACTAGGAGGTATTATGCTAAATGAAATTAGAGAGAGAAAGACAAATATCATGATTTCACTCACATGAGGAATTTAAGATACAAAACACATGAACATAAGGGAAGAGAAGAAAAATAATATATAAACAAGGAGGGGGCAAAACATAAAAGACTCTTAAAGATAGAGAACATATAGAGAGTTGCTAGAAGGGTTGTAGGAGGGAGGATTGGGTGAATGGGTAAGGGGCATTAAGGAATCTACTCCTGAAATCATTGTTGCACTTTATGCTACCTAACTTGGATATAAATTAAAAACTAAATTAATTTAAAAAATGAAAACATTGCCTCTAGCTTCAACATACTGCCCTAAAGTTTTGATGAAGAGGAGACAAAGTAGTCAATTAGAAATAAAGTGTGTGATAAAATCCATTGACATAGCCTGAATGGTATTTGGCATATTTTCCCTAGAGAGGCATTTCAAGAACTAAAGCATATATGGATGCACCAAATGGCACAAATCAAATAATGGGTGATATGAATGATTTTGGTCCCGGAGCCCATTACGGAGCCCAACATCTGCTTTGCTGGGAAGAGTAATATCAGGAGACCATGCAAACCAGCATTTCACAGAAGAATTAAAATATTAAATATGTGACTATGCTCACTGGAATGGTATGTACAGAAGAAGCCTTTGGGCAATGGCCAGACATAGGCAAAATTGTGAAGCAAAAAGATTTTTGGGCTGCCACCATTTTAATGAACAACTTTATAAAAATATGAGTGCTTAGTTTATTATAAATATTAGTGATTTAAGGATGTGTAACACTCCCAAAATACAATGTTCTTTATTTTAAATTCTGTATAGAGAATTAATTCACACAACTATTTCCAGTTGATTTTGCTAAACTCTTGTATTTGGTTACAAATACATGTATATAATACATCAATTATCTAATTATATAAATATAATTGATGAAAAAGCATAGTTCCAAATTCATGCCCTCTGATGAGTTTATGTTACAAAAGTGTAACAAGAATGGTACATGTTGATTTCACTGGTTTGTCAATGACTGGAGTTTTCTTTACTGAACAGTCACTTTTGAGTGTTCGAAAAAGTTTCTCCATTTATTGTTCTATTCATAATATAGCAGCTACAGCCATGACACACTTTAAGTTCAAACTATATTTTAAAAAATAATTTTTAATATTTGTTTTTGAGAGAGAGGAAGAGATAGAACATGAGCACAAGAAGAACAGAGAGAGGAAACACAGAATATGAAGCAGGCTCCAGGCTCTGAGCTGTCAGCACAGAGCCCAAGGGACAAATCACAAGATCAAAACCTGAGCTGAAGTCTGATGCCTGACCAGCTGAGCCACCTAGGTCCCCCTCAATCTAAACTTTTAATGCTTCTTATTTACTACATTCTTTAGTTTACAATAGACAATCAACAAAACAAATAACCAAGTTCTGCTTTCTTTTGTTTGCCAACAACTTTTATAGCATAAATACTCTCATCTGGCCAGTTTTAAGTTACCAATATGATGTCATTGAATAAGCAGTTGGTAAGAGACACACATGAAAATATTCTTTAAGATTTTTAAAAATTTTATTTATTTTGAGAGAGTGCACATGTGCGAGGGAGCATATGTGCATGTGCACAATTGAGATGAAAGGCAGAGAGAAATGAGAGAGAATCTCAAGAAGGCTCTGTGCTGCCAAAACCTGATGTGGAGCTTGGTCTCTTGGACTGTAAGATCATGACCTGAGCCAAAATAGTCAGATGTTTAACCAACTGAACCACCCAGGAACCTCAAGAGAATACTCTCTATAGTATTTCCACCATGCAATTACAAAAGGCTTAAATATTTCCAAGGGAAAAGATAATAATAAAATGTAATAAAGCAAATAGTGATGTTTTGAGTATTAACTTTGTTTTAATATAGTTTAACTGCAAATTTACGTATGTATAAATTTTTAACAATAACTGTGTTTAACAAATGGCTCTCAAAATTTATGAAATTATATCATGTACTTTATATGAGTATTTTTGTGGTTAGTATATTCTGTGCTAGTTAGTATAACTATTTGCATCTCTCTTATATAACCTTGGAATTAACAATCCTACTAAGTAATTAACCTTCTTTTTACTTATACTGTCTAAAACCATTCCACCATTACTCTACTTTGTTCTCTGTGATCTAGCCATTGTGAACTATATTTCCCTAAGAATGTCAAGTTCCCTTTAGCCTCCAGGTGTTTGCTTAAATTATTATCTCTACCTAAAATATCACCCTTCTTGACCCTTACTGCTAGAGCTAAGTTTCAGATATTCCTTTGTCCCATGAACAAGACCTGTCCTGAGAAATCTCCCTCTTTCTCTCCACCCCTCTATCTCCATCTTCCACCACCTCCCATGGCTCTTTCTGAATTGGCAAGCCCTTCTTGGGTACCCTAGAGCATCTTGTGCTTATTCTTGTCTCACTTGATTGTAAATATCACTGTTCTACACCATAGGCTGGGAATCTCTCTGTCTCTCTCTCTCTCTCACACACACCACATACACACACAGGGAACAGAGGTTACTTTGTTCATCAATATTTTCTGTCAGCTAGAAAAACGCCCAGCACTTTGGTGCCATTGGACACATACTGGTTGAATCTCAAAGATAATGATGATTCTGGGGAGGAAAGCCCACGGCACTGATACGATGAACATGCTGCCTGTTTGCTTCTCCCTCAGGATATAACTGTATTATTGTGAAGGTCTTTTAAGGAAGATACATTGTACATGACTGAATTTGACTGGAGGAGCAACTGGTTAACAATACACTGCAGCAGAACTGGCTTCCTGGAACAGTATCTTCTATATTCCTGAAAGTGCCCCGGGGGATACAGAAAGTTGTTAAAAAGCCATGCCTAATTATACAAGCAAGCAAAGAAAGCTCTCGAGTCACTAGAATCCAACGGCACATTCGCCTGCCTTATTCCATCAGCTTGAGCGATCCCAACACTCCACATAAGCTAATGACAGAAGTCTTTTAACCATGGTTTGCCAGGAATAGAGTAGTTACATCTCTTCTGTAGTGAGTGTGAGCCAGATGTGAAAATAAATGAAATCTTGACAAAACTTCCTGACTTTCCAACCTGATAGACTTATTTTGTAGATAAGGAAAAGTTACAACACATTACATCATCTGTCAGACACACTGCTTAATTTGAATCTCAATTCCGGTAACCATTACGGGAAAAGAAAAAATGATGCTTTTGATCAAAGCAAGTCAAAAAGGTTATGTCCTCCTCCTCTCATTCTTTTGGAAGGCAATCCTATTCAAATTTAAAACTGAAGCCATGGTCTTTCCTCCTTATAGTGCTGAAACCTAAGAAAAGAATAGCACACTATTAAATACTATTACTAGCAGCTAGTACAAAAGGACAGGGATTTGCATTAGAACAAGTGCTAAGAGTTGAGCTTCAGGCAAGGAAAGATCATTATTTATAACAAGCGGATCTGCTTCTATATGATTAAGGGAAGAACAGTGAATTAATGCTGTTATCTTAATATTGTTTAAACGGCCTCTACATGTGATGCAGAGCCAAGCCAGGCAGAGTGGTTAACACAAAATAAATGTCAATCCAAGAGAGATTTCTGGGAAACATTTTCACCCGGAGTAAATTTGCTTAATTAATGGCCTCAGAATGATAAGCTCTGATAAGCCTCTGTTGGATGGTATTATTTTATTTGGGGAAACAGGACACAGCCCTATTTAATGGGATTTTCTTTAGAGATTGGGAAAACTTTTAAGCTTCTCAATAATTATCAGCCATTTTGGTGATTTCTTCTTTTCCAAATGCAGTTCATGCCCTAGGTTATCTGGGGAAATGGATGAGGAAAGTATGAATCTATAATGGTAGTGTTTTATTACCTGTAGCTTTAACTGCCTGCACAGGAAGTTGAATTTTTAAGACCCAAACAACAAGCTTTCTATTACCCCTGAAATAAGACTTCATTAAATGACTACTTTAGAATCAACCACCCATAATAGGTGGAACTCCATTTTAAAGCAGATTTAGATGGGAATGTGTTACTAATTGCCCTGAGACTAGAAGTGCTTGTATAAAATGGGCCAAGTAGGAGCTCACATTTCAGGGATCTAGTTTCTGCCCTCAAAGCAAGGTTCAGGTATGGGATAACATTACCAGGGATCCCGTGGACATTTTTATTTCTCTCTCTTAAAAATTAAACTATGTAAGATGAAGTTGTAAGCACAGGACAAGATGAAGGAAGAGAGGTGTACAAAATAAGTTATTTATAGGTGATAATACTTGAGATTTAAGCTCAAAAGAATAATATTCTTAACTAATTATCAGCATTTGGGATATTTATAAATGGTACCAGGGATATCTGAAATGGTGATAGAAATATACCCAAGGATGTTAAAGGTTTCATAATCCTATGGGATATTTAAGGAGTTTTCCATTTTCTGAAAGATTCCTCATAGCACCGAAGTAGGAAACCAGTGGGGATCACATTGGCAGGTACCACAGGTACAACTCAGTAAAATCTTCTCTTTAGCCTTTCTCAGGCAACGATGGGAAGGTTAGAAAATGTCTGACCCCATTTTATGTTCCTTTGTGTGTGTGTGTGTGTGTGTGTGTGCGTGTGTGTGCACGCGTGCACACCTTTTAATGGGAAGTCTGTTGCCTTGCTACCCTTCTCTACTCCTCTGGTAACACTCATGTACATTTTTCAGCTTCTCTTCCCCCCCTCCCCCCACCTGCTTATTGTCTTTTCTCTCTAGGACTCAGAATGTAGACAGCATCCCGTGATATGAACGTCAATACTGCTATGGCCTTTGGGAAGTGACCATGAAGTAGCCTGAAAGTAGTACAACTTTTTAAGAAAAAATCCTTATAATAATCCTGGATTGACTCTTAATGAGTCCATATTTTTATACCACTACATGCACTTCCATGTTTTTGCTCATTTATTTTTAATTATTACTCCAAATGGATTTGAAATATAGATTTTGGTAATTCTGGACTTGAATTCTGGTAAGCTCTATAAAAAAAGGGTATCTATATTCTTATTGACGATAATAAGAAATTAATTTGGAAGTTGTACATTGGAGTTCATTCTGTTTCCCATGTGGTTAGCCTTCATAAATATGCCCAGAACACAGAAGGAAAAACAAAATCTGTGTTTACATTGCAGTGCTTCTATCAAGTATTTTCCAAGTAATAGACTACTTTCAACAAGTGCTTAGATAAAGAGTTCCATGGCTAAATTCATTTGGAAAATGAGTTTTTGTCTTTACTCTAGGAATTCTCAGAATCCTTAATAGGTTAATGGACATTGTGAGGCACTAAGAGGGAATGCACAATACTATGTAAAATAAATTTACTTGATTATGGAATCTTTGACAGTAATTTTACATATTAGTTCTTAACACACACACACTACATTTTGGGAAATTCTACTTCATTGAAAGTGTTCTCGTAAAAATCAGTGTGACCTAGCTGTGTTGAGGACGGAGAAAGATAGCTTGTATACTCTCCTCACTTATAACATGCTATATAATTTACTAATATATCATGTGTGATAGGTTAAACTGTGTCCTCTAAAAAGATAAAAACATATCTCATTTTATTGTGCTTCACTTTATATTGCTTTACAGATACTTTTTTTTTTTTAATTAAAAATTGAAGGTTTGTGGCAACCTTGCTTCAACCAAATCTATCGGTGCCATTTCTCCAATAGCATTCGCTCACTTTCTCTGTGTCTCACCTTTTAATTCTTTCAATATTTTAAACTTTTTCATTATTGTTGTATTTTTTATGGTAATCTGTGATCAGTAATATTTGATGTTACTATCATTCTTTGGAGTGCCATGAATCATGACCATATAAGGCAAAGTTAATGGACCAATGTATGTGTTTTGACAACTCCAACAGCTGTCAACCTAACAGCCATTTCCATGTCTCTCCTCCTCCTTGGGCCTCCCTATTTCCACAAGAACATTGAAATTAAGCAAGTAGTTATACGATGACCTGTAAGTGTTTGAGTAAAAGGAAAAGTCACACATCTCTCACCATAAGTCAAAACTAAAATTGATCAAGTTTAGTTTGGAAGGCACATCAAAAGCTGAGAGAGGTCAACAGCTAGGCCTCGTACATAGCCCAGTCAGCCAAGTTATGAATGCCAAGGAAACATTCTTGAAGGAATTAAAAGTGCCATTCCAGTGAACACACAAATGATAAGAAAGCAAAAGGCCTTTTTGTTGACATGGAGAAGGTTTTAGTGGTCTGGAGAAAAGATCAAATGAGCCACAACATTCTCTCAAACCACAGCCTATTCCAGCCCAATTAGATTCTTTGTAATTCTACAAAGGCTAAGAGAGGTGAGGAAGCTGCAGAAGAAAGTGTGAAGCTAGCAGAGGTCGGCTCACGAGATTATGGAAAAAATCTGTCTTTATATCATAAAAGTGTAAAGTGACACAGGAAGTGCTAATATGGAACCTGCAACAGGTTAACTGGGAGAGCTAGCTAAGACCGTTAACAAAGGTGGCGACGCTAAACAACAGACTTCTGATGTAGATGAAATAGCTTTCTCTTGAAAGCAGCAGCCATCTAGGACTTCCACAGATAAAGAGTAGAAGTCAATGCCTAGCTTCATAGCTTCAAAGGATAGGCTGAATTCCTTGTTAGGGGCTGATGTAGCTGGTGACTTTGGTGAAAGGCAATGTTCATTTACCGTTCCCCAAATCCTAAGACCTTTAATAATTATACTAAATCTACTCTACCTTTGCTCTATAAATAGAACAACAAAACCTGGATGACAGTGCATCTGTTTACAAAATGGTTTACTGGATATTTTAACTCCCACCGCTGAGATCTACTGTTATGGGGCAGGGGCGAAGATTCCTTTCAAAATATTACTACTCGCTGACAATGTACCTGGTTACTCAAGAGCATTGACAGAGTTGAACAATGAGATAAATGTTGTTTTCATGTCTGTTAACACGGCATCGATTCTGTAGTCCATAGATCAAGGAGTAATTTCAAACTCCAAGTCCTATTATATAAGATAAACATTTCATAAATCTAAAGTTGCCATTGGTAATAATTTTCTAAAGGCTGTGGGCAAAGTTCATTGAAAAACCCCTCAAAAGGATTTTCTGTTCTAGATGCCATTCAGAACTTTCATTATTCATGAGAAGAGGTCAAAATATCAACATGTAACATGAGTTTGGAAGAAGTTGATTCTAACCCTCCTGGATGATTATGAGATCAAACTTCAGTGGAACAAGTAACTGTAAATGTGGTAGAAATCACATTAGAACTAAATTAGAAATGGATTCTGAAGATGAGGCTGAACTGCTACAATTTCATGATACAGTTTCAATAGAAAAAGAGTTGCTTTTTATGGATGAACAACAAAAGTGGTTTTCTTGAGATAGAAGCTGCTCCTGGTGAAGATGCTGGGACAATTGCTGGAGTGACAACAAAGCATTTAGAACATGACATAAACTTATATTTGGTAAAGCAGCCACAGGGTTTATTAAGATTGATTCTAATTTTGAAAAAAAGTTCTTCTGTCGGTAAGGTAGCACATGCTACAGAGAAATCATTTGTGAAAGGAAAAGTCAGTTAATGCTACAAAGTTCATCAGTGTCTTAAGAAATGGCCAGAGCCACCCCAACCTTCAGCAACCACCACCCTGATCAGTCAGCAGTCACCAACACAGAGGTGAAACCCTCCACTAGTAAAAATGACTTACTGGAAGCTCAGAGAATGGGAAACATTTTTTTAGCAACAGAGCATTTTTTAAGTTTATTTCTTTATTTTAAGAGAGAGAGAGAGTGGGGGAGGGGCAGAGAAAGAGTGACACAGAGAACCCAAAGCAGGGTTCACACTGTCCATGGAGAGCCCAACATTGGTCTCTATCTCACAAACTGTGAGATTGTGACCTGAGTTGATATCAAGAGTCAGACATTTAACCTACTGAGCCACCAAGGTATCCCAGCAAAATATTTTTAAATTAAGGTATATACATTTTTACACATAAAGCTATTTCATACTTAATAGATGGTAACATAGTGTAAACATAACATTTATATGCACTGAGAAACCAAAAAACTTCACTTTGGTTGGTTTATTGTGATGTTTCCTTTATTGTGGTGGTCTGAAACTGAACCTGCTCTAGCTCTGACATAAGACTGCATGTTGAAGTCCTAACTGGTATCTTACCTCTGAATGTGACCTCCATTGGAAATGTCTTTGATAGATGTAATCAGGTCATGATGTGGTCGTTAGGGTAGGTCTTAATCCAGTATGACTGGTCTCTTTATAAGAAGAGGGAAATTTGGATGAAGAGACAGGTGCACAAAGAAGGCGGCAACATAAAGGCATGTGGATGGAATACCATGTGAAAATGGAAGCAGAGTCTGGAGTGATGCGTCTACCAGCCAAGAAATATCAAAGACTGCTGGCTTCTACCAGAAACTAGGAGTGAGGCAGTAAACAGATTTTCCCTCCAAAGGAATCAGCACTGCTGATACTCTGGATTTGGATGTCTAGCCTCTAACACTGACAGAAGGAAATTCAGTTACCCCCAGTTTGTTATCCCTTGTTATGGCAGTGGAAACAAATACAGATTTTCTAATATGAAGTGGGGTGCCTCTATAACAAACATCTAAAAATGTGAAAGTGGTTTTGGAATTGAAAAATGGGAAGAGTCTGGAAGAGTTTTGATGTACTTCATAGAAAGAGCCTAGAAAGTGTTGGTAGAAATACGGATATGAAAGGTACTTTTGGTGATAACTCAGAAATGTGGAAGGCATTATTAGAAATGGGAAGAAAGGCAATCCTTGTTACATAGTGGCAAAGAACTCAGCTGAGTTATTTTTACTGCTGGGAGGCAAGTTAAACTTATCAGGGACCAACTTAGGTATTTATTAATCTGAAGAGATCTCCAAGCAAAGTTGGGAAGGCACAGCCTGGTTTCTCCTTGCTGCTTACAGCAAATGTGAGAGGAAAGAGATGTATTGAAGGAATTTTGTCTCAAGATTGTCTCAAAATATAGTTTAACATAAAATGCTTATTATTTATGATACAGGATCTCTTTCCTTTTACTAGAATATAATCCCACAAGAGCAAGTATCCTAGTCTGTTCTGTTCACTGGTATTTCCCAACTGCTCAGATATGCTCAATAAACTTTAAGAAATGAATAAAAGTAATTTCAGCATGGGGCTGAATTTCTCAAATTAGGCCCAAGGATTCTCATGCCTAAGTTTTCCAACAGGCTTATAAAAGATTCATACTTCTTATAGATTTTATAATTAGAAAAATTTAATATCTTCACCTCTAAGTGAAAACAATTTATATGACTATACTAGGTATTACAATAGAAAACTGGACATAAAATAAATTAAAATTTACTTGATAACAAGACTCAAAACAGGGACTTTTAACTCTTCTGAAGAACAATTAAGGAATTTCAGATAAAGAATAGTTTATTTTATCTTATTTTGAAGTTGTCATTGTAATTTTATTATTTTATAAATGAAAAAACAGGGGTACAAGGACATTAAGAAATTTTCACAAAGTCACACAGCTCACAGGGAATGGAGATAGAATTTGAACTTGAGTGGAAGGCCCTGTGGTCTGTCTATGCTGTAACTAGTTTATCCTCAAATTCCTTCTTTCTGAAGTTCATATTAGTAGTATTTGTAAAATGTATGATATTTAAATGAATGCGACTTTTTCCTGATGGAACATCTCTACAGAATGAATAATTGGATTCATATTATTTGCCCTAAAACTACCTCCTCAAATTACTAAGACCAGTGTTTTGGGTACCTATCCTTTGGGACAGTATGGTTAGGACATAAACTGATTTATTGGGATCATTCTTGAAAGTTTCTCAGATTTAGCACAATTCTTAAAAATTCATAGGTGTTAAATAAACGTTTTTTGGATAGACAGATGGACAGATGAATGGATAATGAGGCCTGAGTAAGGAAACTTATTAAGTTATAATACCTTAATACTTACATATCAATACACAATACTATAGTTAATGGGAGCATTTTTAAATGTTTATTTTTGAGAGAGTGTTTGCTTTTGACAGTGAGAGAGAGAGAGAGAGAGAGAGAGAGAGAGAGAATGCAGAGAGAGAGGAAGAGAGAGAATCCCAAGCAGGCTCTGCAGTGTCAGCATGGAGACCAAAGTAGGGCTTGATCCCACAGACTGTGATATCATGACCTAAGCTGAAATCAAGAGTGAGAAGTTTAGCTGACTGAGCCACCCCAAACCCCAATGGTTTATTTTTTACAGAGGCAAATGTGAAGCCACCTATGAAATTGGTTCTCAAGTGAGGTCTTAGCATTTTATTCTTAGGATGAGATTTGGTAACAGCTGGATAGGCTTTAATAGCATAAATCCTATAAACAGTAATGGCAAACAAAGATCCAAGCCTCCATAGAATACATTAAAACCATAAAAAATGATGGCTGCCTTATTTTCAAGTTAATCAAACTGCCACCTTAAATCCCTGTTGTTTTAAAAATGCTGCATAAAATGATATAGACTTTATATGAACAATCCAATATGTTAGGCAATGAATAAAATAACCAAATTGACTTTGCCCACCCCTTTCTCTATTTCCATACAACTTGTCTTTTAAGAATAGCTAATACCCTTCTATCAATTAGCTAAAAGTTTTATCGTCTTCTTCAATATTATATTTGCAACTATCCCATTTTCTGTCAACGGAGTTTTTTAAATACACTATTTAAAAATTATTTTTATAGTCGCAAAAGAAAACTCAAAGTCATAATTTTAATTCATGTAAAAACATGTACATCTAGAAAACATTTCCTTATGTTCCTCAGATTTATAAACTGGTTTTTAATTTTTGCAAATACAAGGTATCAAGTTAATGATTACTATACACTTATGCTTTAAACCACTCATTGGCTTCCAATTCACATGCTAGGACTTTTGAAATTAATCTCCTTACATATTTCTTGTATACCTCTGCCCTCTCTGATCCTGCTTTTGCTGTCCTACTATCACCTCCATATATTATTAAGGCTATTAAGTTTTCCCTCTAATCTCTCTACCTTCTTTACTCCACTATTCATCACCCCTAAGTTGAGTTTCAAAAGTGGGCCTATCCCCAATTTTCTGGTTGGGCAATCAGACTCATTCCTCAAGTCCTACAAAATGCTCTTACATCTGTTATGTCTTCCCCGACTCCTGAAGGTGGAGTTACTCAGTCCTTCTCTTTATTTTTATTTTAGCATTTGATCCATCTCTTTGTGAAAAGCTTATTGTATCAAAATTATATTTGGAGGCCTGCCTCCTTAATACAATGGTGCACTCTGCAAGGCATGAACTGTGATTTCTTTTTTTTTTTCTTTTTTTTTTTTTTTTACACTTTTATCTGCAGGGCTTTGACCAATACCTGACACAA
The DNA here is from genome assembly GCA_017311185.1 of Proteles cristata cristata. Lineage (NCBI taxonomy): Eukaryota > Metazoa > Chordata > Mammalia > Carnivora > Hyaenidae > Proteles > Proteles cristata. The sequence continues at coordinate 2,414,853 of JAESUZ010000815.1, forward strand.
CTTACAGCCTCAATAAGTATTAATGAACATACTTGTTCATATAATGAACAAGAGAAGTTTAGAAAGCAAAAGAATGGGTGCCTGGGTGGCTCAGATATCTGGGCCTCAGACTCTTCATTCAGTTCAGGGCATGATCTCAAGGTTTGTATAATAGAACCCCATGTTTGGCTCCACACTGGCAGTGTGGAGCCTGCTTGACATTCTCTCTCCCTCTCTCTCTGCCCCCCACCCCCCACCAATGTGTCTGTGCACATGCACTATCTCTCTCAAAATAGATAAACTTTAAAAATAAAATGTAATAGAAAAATCAAGTCAATAATTCTTTGTGCTATTGCTATATTAAGTCAAAGCATTATGGTAAATATATTTATATGATCATCTTTGTTTCTCCTGGTGCAACTATTGGGATCTATTTTAATATGGTGAGGTATCATTTGGAAGAAATGCAGAAGAGATTTTTGCAGGTTAGCCTATTAAGTAATGTGCAGAGGGACACCTGGGTGGCTCAGTCAGTTGAGTATCTGACTTGATTTCAGGTCAGGTCATGATCCCAGGGTCATGTGATGGAGCTCTGTCTCGGGCCCACTGATGACCATGGACCCTATTTAAGATTTTCTTTCTCCTTCTGGCCCTCTCCTCTGCTCATACTCTCCCTCTAAATAATAATAATAATAATAATAATAATAATAATAATAATAATAATAATAAAAATAAAATAAAATGTTCAGAAATCAGTGTGGGTATGCTTATCTCTCTAAAAATTTCCTTAAATTTCTCACATTATTCATGCTTTCCTTACTTAGCTGGCTTCTTAGTCTTCTCTCATAAGATTTTGGTAAGAGAATGAGTTTCTCCTTAGATCTACAAGTTCTTCAGTAAAATGGGTTCAAAACAAATCCTAATACACTGAGGAATTAGCACAATAGGGGAGACAAATTTAAAATGTTAAAATTTTTATTTTTTAATTTTTTTAAAAGTAATGTTTTACTATTTTTTTTAATGTTTTATTTATTTCTAGGAGAGAGGAAGACAGCGTGAACAGGGGAGGGTCAGAGAGAGAGGGAGTCACAGACTGAAACAGGCTCCAGGCTCTGAGCTGGCAGTCAGCACAGAGCCCGACGCGGGGCTCGAACCACGAACCGCGAGATCATGACCTAAGCGAAAGTCGGACGCTTAACCGACTAAGCCACCCAGGCGCCCCAATGTTTTACTATTTTTGAGACAGAGACAGGGTGTGAGTGGGGCAGGGGCAGAGAAAGTGGGAGACGCAAAATTTGAGGTAGACTCCAGGCTCTGAGCTGTCAGCACAGAACTTGCCATGGGGTTTGAACTCATAAACCGTGAGATCATGACCAACGCTGAAGTCAGATGCTTAACTGACTGAGCCATCCAGGAGCCCCAAAATTTAAAAAATTACTATGCTTATATTTTGTCATTTTTCTTATTTTACTCGCTAACATAAAATTTTAAACATTTCAAATATAGAGAGATTAGTATTAAAAACTCTTACTACTAACTAGCTTCAACAGTTATTAGCATTTTATCCTAATTGTTTTAAAGTAAATCTCAGGGGGTGCCTGGGTGGTTCAGTAGGTTAAGCATCCAACTGTGGCTCAGGCCATGATATCATGGTTTATGGGTTTGAGTCCCACATAGGGCTCTGTGCTGACAGCTCAGAGATTGGAGCCTGTTTCAGGTTCTGTGTCTCCCTGTCTCTGCCCCTCCCTGGCTCACACTCTGTCTCTTTCTCTCTCAAAAATAAACAAACATGAAAAACATTTAAAAAAATGAACCTTAAATAACAACAATAAACAAAGCAGAGAAGAACTAAAAGGTAATTACTAGTAGCTGTATAGGGAGTATAGGTTTTTAAGAGAATGAAGACCTGCTTCAGACCTGCCACAGTGAGCATCAGAGAAATAAAACCAGCATGCCTAAGACACAGAGGGAAGTCACGTGTCTGCCTTGTGTGAGGGGGTATGCATGCACCCATGGGCATGCATTTATCTTCCAGTCTACAGAGGGACCACTAGGACTTGCCCTTAAATAAGAAATTATTGTCCTTTCTCCGGTACTTTTCCCTCCAATCAGTAACTGTCACTGTATCACATCTTTAGCAAATCTGTGGTGGTAACAGTTATCAGAGGAAGAAAAGGACAAGGCCTAGTGCCTTCTCCATTCCTCTAAAAGTGGGATATCCCCTCTGCTTTGGATTCAGTAATTAAAGTTCTATTTATTTCAATTACAAAAAAAAATAGTTCAAAGCTTTTTATACTGCAAGGCAAGCAAAATCATTTTCATTATTTAGTCCTTCCTTCTTTCCTTCATTCATTAAATATTTATTTAGTTCCCCTTAGGTTCCTCTCAGTGGACTTGAAGTTAATGATACTATAACAGAAATCAAAACTAAGTACCAAGGGAATATCTATAAAAATTAACAGATTATTTGTATGCTCTTTGTTTGGTGTTTCTCTGTTTAGAGAGTTAGGATGCTACTATAATAGTCTAAAAATAGGAATTAAACTATGGGAATAGCATTGGGAATAGAAAGGATATAACACTTGATATATTTTGGCCTGCTAAGCTTACCTGAGCCCTGCCCACATAGCTTCCAGCTCAATCTATGGACCTAGATGGCTGATGTCACTCTTCACCCTGTACCATATGATTAAATTGGGCATCTGAATTAAGGGCATGCAGCTAGAGGCTGAACTATGCAAGTTTCTCTCTCTCTCTCTCTCATTTGAATAGGTAGCATGACAGAAATAAACATGTAACATTCAAGTAATTTGCATTAAAGGGAAATATTATAGGAAATATTCAAGGGTTTCATCTGTTGTGGTCCCACAAGGCTGTCCTGAATCCAGATTACTCTCCCAAGTAGAGCCCCACTTATTTTTTGCTAGTGGTTCCTGTCTTGATTGGGCTTCTGAATATTTACAACCTTCACCTTACTCCTCACCTCAACCTGCTTTTTGTGAGCTTTTTAGGGGAATTTGTTTCCTACAATCAAAAAGACTAGGTTTCAATAGATAATATTTGCTCACTGATTATTTGTTTCTGCTACTGTACTTAGTAATCATTTGTTTTCATAGTTGTTTCTCCCTGTAACCTATAAACTCTTTAATAACCAGAGGGGCTAGCATTTTGTGTTGCATTCTTACATCCAGTTTATAGCTTGGGATATTATGATGCACACTAAATCTTTGTTAATAAATAAGTAATACATATGAGAGACACCAGGGAGGCAGAAGCTAGGGGGAATGATATTTAGATGAAAAGCCAAAAATGAATCTGCAATATGAGTAATTTGCATTATAATCTGACTGATTGGTTTCATTTAAATACATGTTAGGAAATTCCCTGCTTTTTAGAAAGTATAATAATCTGCCAAATCTTAAAAATATAAATTATTAAGAACTCTAATAGGGTTTGTGAATTAATGAATTCAAATTTTCTAGAGGTTAGTTCAGCAAGAGTTGCAAAACAGAAACTTCACTCCACAATACTAGATAAGATTAGAGGATGGATTCCTTTGGGACAGGAGATTAAGCTCATAGGACAGAGGTATAGTTTTTATTTCTCTCTTAGGGAAACACAAATTCTGGTAGTACCCTAAACTGAAAACAAGTGACCATCCACCCTAAAACTATCCTATTAGCGGATTAAAGGGCTAACATGGTGATTGTCTGACATAATTATTTCACTCTGTTTATAATTGGCTGTTGTTCAAAGTCAATATATCTTATATATCCATGATAGGACTGCAATAAGGACTAGGAAAGGAGTAATTTGTGACATATACTTTGCCTTTCCAGTAGTAGCCTCTCAAAACAGCTGTTATATAACATTGATTATGCTAACAGCTGAATTGATAAAGGCATGACTGGCTGCATCCCTTAAAGATGGTAATTTTAATTCCCCTAGACCATGAAACAAACAGAAGTGTCAAGTGGAACAATAAAGTTTTTCTTTTCCTTCCTTCATTCTGGACACATTAGATATGAGAGGGAAATGATACAACATACAATTTTTTCCACTATTAAAATACCGTAGTGAGTTAAAAAGAATTCTTACTTTACACAAATAATTATACTTAATATAGTTACACATTTGATGGAATTATTTTGTGTTGTAATCACTCATGATACAACAACACTGTCACAAATTCAAATATACTGAACTATTAGAAATAGGAAAACTTATAATCTTTTTGCACTCATGATTGTTATCTTTCTCCTACCCCAATTTTGCCACTTTTTTTTTTGACACATTTAAATGAAGACACCCTTTGAGAACCCATTCAGTTGAAGTGTTGCTTAAAATATTGATTTTTAAAGTGACTTATATCATTCAGGTTAGTTGGACATACTGGGAAAGTTTCCAGACCTTGGCAAAAACCCAAATTGAACTTTCTTCCAAAAAGTCAGGAAGAATTTCATTAACCTTTCAGGAAGAGGAGGTGTATTTCTCATTTGTTCAAGTCTAAGGCCATGTATTCCCAGAGGAACAAAACAGCTAGACCTTAGCACAATGATCATTATTTACATCAGGGTTTATATTTGGAAAAATAAAATATTGGGGTTGTCTTTGGAGTCAATAAATGGTTACCTCCATCCTTTATACTTGCATGTGTGTGTACAAGTATTTATAATACTCTGTGATGATCATTAGTGCTCATAATAATGCCATTGAGTACATGCAGTATTTTGAGGTTCTTTCTCAGCTGGCAAAACCAGGATTAAGTGAAAGGGGAGAAACTAACATTTATGACCTTAAGATAATTGTAATTAATTCTAACAATAAAATTAAGATAAATAGTGGTCAATTCTAACCATTTCCTATTGTGTGGGCGATAAATTATTTGACAAGGCCAAAAATAGATTACCTAAGTTAGAATTAAACGATCAAATGAATGTGGGCAAATATTTTTTATCATCAACATTATGCAAAGGCTTGCACCATAAAGTGAATTTTTCAGATAGTAATGATCTCATGACATATTTTCTCAAACTAGAAGTAGAATTATAGAACTACTTCAGTTATATCAAAATGAAGGGTTATTTGGACAGTAATTAATAAATCTCAATAATTTCCTAGTCAAATATTTACCAAATTAAATATCTAGGTTTAGTTAGATCTTTATTCTGGGAGAGGGCAGAGAATGAAAAAGTTAACTGACAATTTTATGAAAGGTGTTCCTGTCACAAAATTTTGAGTTTGTGGAGTTGATGTGAAAATAAAGGAATAAGGAAAATGTTTAGGGGAGTGAAAAAGAAGCAAATGTGGGAGATGGATCAATAGATCCCCAAATAAACTGAAATAATATTCATCTGTCTCACTTCTTATCAAGTGATTTAATTAATGGATAACCTCCACTATGTTTCTGTTTAGGAAAAAAAAAACCTGATTCAAATGTATATGTTTAAATTTGCTCATCCATGAACATCACAGTCAAGTATCCAATTTTTAAAATTCCTTTATAGACCTTAGAATGGTACATATTTTAAAAAGGTTGAATAAAGATACAATGGATTCTTTTTGATTTGTGTGACTTTCATGTCAATTACTGTACTTAACTTCCTTGTTAGAACTTGCACATCAGCAGGTAGTATGGAGTTCTGTTGCATGTCTTTCAATATATCTACTTAGAAACTGCCCTTTGAACTTCAACTTCTTGCTATCACATCAGTAAAGTGATTCCCATTACAAATGGATGCATTAACTATTCCCAGACTATGTAAGAATCCATTTTCATTGACATGTTCTATATCCATACAGTCTCTTTGGAAAATAAACAGGAAGAGTTCATTGTTTCTGCAAATAATATTAGCCAAATCATGGAAAGGATTGCTAGTAGCTATCCTATTTTTGCATTGCTATGATGACATTGCGAACTTCTGATGTTCTTCAGGTAGCTGTCCTGCTGCTCATTCCAAATTTGTCAGGTTATTTGGCACCTGGTCTGACCTTAATGTCTAGAATGAACTGCTGAGCTATGAAGTGTTCTGATTTTTCGATGCTTTGCCAAATTCCTCCCCTCATCCTTGCCACCTTTGAAATAACAAGGTCAATCACACAAAAGAAAGATGGCAGAATTTCAGGTCCAATGATGCTGATTATCAGCATAACACATACAGTTCAGTATGACATCAACTTGCCCTTGAAGACTACGGCCAAGTCCAGCTGGAATTGGCTAAGATTACTCAATAAAGCAACTGTAAATGCAAGTTCACACTTTTCTAAAGATACTTTACCAAACAATCAAGAATATGCATTTTAAAATCTGTTTTCAAAACTACAGTTAATTTTTTAAAATTACTTTTCAGGAAAACATTAATGTTAACTTGCATTGGCCATGTCTAAATAAGTAAGTTCTGAATGAATGAAGTACCATTCTTCCAATGAATTCCTCCTAATAAATTGCATGACTGATATGAATAAGTTGTGAAGATGGTAAAAATAAGACAGTAGTGGTGGATAATGGCATCCAGAAATGTAAGGAAGCCTTTATTGTTTGAATCCAGAAGAATTCCAGAGAAAGAAATACCCTGAGAAAGGAGTACTTTACACACACATGCATCTCTTCTTATTGCCTAAACACTGCTCATGTTTAATCTTTCCTAATCTTGTGGTAGTGATTCCCTCTCTTCTTGCAGCACAGCCTTTTGTAATTTGGTCTTAAGTAGAATTACATCAAAATATCTTCAATTTTACCTGAAAATATCATTGTTTTACCTTAGACTTCCCCAACTCAGAGTGCAAGGCATATGATAGTACAGTTCTGATTCCCTCTTCAATAGGGCTACCTAGAGACCTGTTATGATGTATAGTGTATACAAAAACACTATTAGGACATAATATATATACACAATATAAGGAATAAAATCTGCATAATATATATGTATACAGTTTACAGGAAGCTATCTACCCTGTAGGTAAATCTTCATTCAAGATCCCTTAAAGGAGGTGAGAAGAGCATAAACTGTTCTTTATACATTCAAACAAAATTTTTAATGAAGACCAGTCATATGCATAATGCCATACATATTCAGTAAATATCATATCATAGTACTCTGAAAAAGGAGAAAAATGTCAGCAATCTGGTAACATTTTATACACGAAAAGAGTGATGCCAAGGGAGGTTAAGTAACACATGCAAAAGTATTAATAGCTACTTTAATAGAAGAGGACTAGACTACTGATGTTATGGTATTTCCACAAAACCATGGTTTGTCTTCATTTGGAGGTAGCTAATGGAAGCTTTTTAGAACTATGTAGAAGATTCTTAACTTTGGAATGAAACAGTAATAAAAATGTTGGTGATTTTCTTGTCTGTGTGTATATATGCATTTGATAATATGCAAGAATATAGATGTGTGTTCTCTCTCTCTCTCTTATATATCTATATTAATTATCTCTCTCTATATAGAGATGTTTGATATATATGTATGTGCCTGATAATACTGTCATATTTAGAATCTAAATGTAGTTACTATTTTCAAAGTCAAAGTTTATGTAAATACTATCCCTATCTCATTTTCAAAAATGCAATCATCAAAAAGGCCAAAAATAGGTGTTTTGTTCCTGTTAGCAATTTTATTTTTATTAGCCCTTTTTTATAGTAAGTCAAATTAAAATGTTGTTTGTTGGCCCTTCCTTTCTCCCTTTTCAAGTTACAGAATTTATTCAGCTGATGAAGTCTTCAAAGGGGCACTAATGCAATGCCAGCATGATTCAGCAGAAATGTATGTAATTATTAAAACCTGGAATGGTACCTAGAGTGATGTAATTAATGTTATACTCAATGATAGGATATTTCAATTGCCTGAGATAATGGATTTTTTTAAAGTCTGTTGAATCATATATATATCCTAATTAGGGATAAGGAAAAGTCATAAGAAAGTCAGATGAAAAACATGCTAAGGATATTATAAACATTTTATCTACTCTGTGCAATCTTCTCTAATCTTCCCAAACATTCTTTTCTTTGTGATTTTATTTTATCCATTTCTTTTAACTGTTTACCTGTCACTATAATTTACCTTTTCTCCCCAGGCATACTACTTGATGTACTCAGAGCTCAGTACATGTTTGCTAAGCAAATGAATGAATAAACTGAATAAATGTAGTATCCCCTTACATGTAACATTAGATATCTTGAACTTTGCAATTACTTTTCACATGGATCATTGCTACCTAATTGTGACTGAGCATAAAAATCACCTGGGATTCTTATTAAGAAGAGATTTCCAGGATCCACCCTTAAAGAGTTTTAGGAAGCTTAAGATCAAGTATCCCAAGAGAGTTTTGTATGATCAGGTGGTTTGGGGTAATCTAGGGGATTTTATGTTTATGTTGCATATTTCAAGATCATCAAGGGGTACCTGGGTGGCTCAGTCGGTTAAATGTCTGACTTTGGATCAGGTCATGATCTCATGGTTCGTGGGTTTGAGCCCGACTCGGGCTCTGTCCTGACAGCTAGCTCCGAGCCTGGAGCCTGCTTGGAATTCTGTCTCCTTCTCTCTTTCTGACCCTCCCCTGCTCACACTGTCTCTTTCTCTGTCTCAGAAATAAATAAAAATTTAAAAAAAGAACATCAAGAAAACACTTTTAACTTTATGTTGTTTATATTTTTAGTAGAAAAATTAATCATTTATTCTAATTTTATAGGGAGATTCATATCACAAATATTTATCTAGTCCTATATTAGAGTCTTAGGCATACAGAGATTTATTGATGACATGGGGCTTTATAAAACTCACAAAACATGAGGAAAACAAAAAAAACAAAAATAAATGATGAAAGGCCAGAAATAGACCCAAATAAATATAATCAACTGATGTTTGGCAAAGGAGCAAAGGCAATATAATAGAACAAAGATATTATTTTCAACAACTGGCCATTCACATGCAAAAAAAGAATCTAGATTCAAACTTGACACTCAATACAAAAATTTACTCAAAATAGGGATGGCTCAATCAGTTAAGTATCCAACTGTTGATATCGGCTCAAGTCATGATCTCATGGTTTGTGAGTTCGAACCCCACATCAGGTTCTGTGATGAGCATGTAGAGCCTGCTTCAGATTATCTCTCTCCCTCTCTCTCTGTCCCTCCCTTATTCATGCTTTCTCAGTTTCTCTCAAGATAAATAGATTTTTTTAAAAATTTACTAAAAATAGATAATAGGCCTATGTATGTAAGTGCAGAATTATAATGTAAATGCAAAATACAAAATAAAATGCAAAATGCAAAATTATAAAACTCCTAGAAGACAACATAGGAGAAAATTTAGATGGCCTTGGGTATGTCAGTGATATTTTAGATACAACACTAAAGTTATAATCCATGAAAGAAAATAATGGATATGTTGGACTTCATTAAAATAAAAAAAAAAAATCTGTTTTGTGAAAGTATCAAGAGGATGGGAAAATAAATCAAATATTGGGAAATACTATATACAGAAGATAGATCTCAAAAGACTATTACCCAAAATTCACAAAAATCTTTTACAATTCAGCAACAGGAAAATGAACAATCCACTTAAGAAATGGGCAAAAGACCCAGAGTAGACACCTACCTCATCAAAGAATAAACACAGATAGCAAATAAGCATAGGATATTAGGGAACTGCTCAATGACATACAGAATTAGGAAATTGCAAATCAAAACAGTGACATACCACTACACACATATTAGAATGACAAAATCTACAACACTCACAATAACAAGTGCTGGTGAGGATGTAAAGCAATTCTCAGAAACTTTCTTTACTGCTGGGAATGCAAAATGATACAACAACTTTGAAAGGCAATTTGACAGTTTCTTATACAACTAAACATTCTCTTACCATATTATCCATCAGCCATTCCCCCCTTATTACTAGCCCAAATGAACTGAAAATTTATGCTCAAACATCTACATGTGGATACTTATGCAGATTTATTTATAATTGCCGGAACTTGGAAACAACCAAAATGTCTTTCAGGAGGTAAATGGATAAACTTCAGTACATCTACACAATAGGAAATTATTCAGCACTAAAAATAAATACACTATCAAGTCATGAAAAGACAAAACGTAAATGGATATTGCTAAGTGAAAAAGTCAATCTGAAAAGGTTATACACTGTTGGATTTCAACTAAAATCTATGGAGACAATAAAAAGATCAATGTCTGCCAAAGGTAAGGTGATGGGGGATGGGGGTGGGGGTGGATGACAAGTAGAGCACAGAGGATTTTTAGAGCAGTTAAACTATTCTGTATGATAATACAATAATGGACACACGTGATTTTAAATTGTTCAAAACCCAAAAATAATATTTTAAAAGGAAGGGAGGAAGGAAGACAGATGGTGTTTAACACCAACAGTAAACCCTAAGGTAAAATATGAACTTTGGGGGATGATGATTGTCTGAGCAAGTTCATCAAGGTTAGCAAACACGCCACACTCTTGGAGAATGCTGTTAAAGGAGTACACCATGCACATGGGGAATCACTGTACCTTCCCCTTAATTTTGCTACAAACCTAAATCTGCTCTAAAGAAGTCTATTTAAAAAATAAATTATAATGTAATATCACAACAATTTGACAGTTTTGATGGTTTAGAGTAGCCTACAGTAGGTAGCTGCAAGAAAAAAGCAACAAAGGCATGATCAGGGAATAGGATTCTAGGACTCTAACCTTCTAAACTTACCTAAGAATCTTCATCTAGACTCCTGATTTCTGAGTCAAAGGGCCACAAGCAAATGCCATTATTATTGTTTTTTACCATTTTCTGTGATGTTGATAAGATGATGAAAACCAAATTGTACATACGACTTAGTTTTCTGCTTGATTTGATGGATCATTGGAGATACACATTGTATTGGATTCAGAAAGGATGTAAGTCTAAGAAATGTCATTAGCACTCTTCTTGAGCTTAGTGCTTCTATCTCCTTATTGGAACTAAAAAAGTAACCTTCATTCACTTCCTTAATATTAGGTATGAGATGTTTAGAATTTAAGAATACAAATTTTGTTGATGGGAAAGCTGATGCTTTCAAAAGAACGCTCCCTCTGGGAAACCGATCAGAGGTTGGCCTTTAAGGACAATTAACATGTGAACAGGGTAAAGTAAGTATCCCTCAGTGCTCCAACAAGGTTGTATGCAGTGGGAGAGGTAAGGCAGAATCTATAATAACTGTATATCATAAACAAGTATTTTATGAGAATGTCAGATTATCTCATTTAATTTGCCAACCAATCATTAAGTGTTGCCATCATTTACAGATAAGAAACATGGTGCCCAAGGGTCACCTACTCCATCAGAGACTTAGCTCTCCAAAAGAAATCTAAACTTTTTCAAACTTATTATGACTGATGACTTCTAAAGTCCTTTGGAAAACCAAATTCACATTTTCCTAATATATTACATGCCCAATGGTATTTTACCATTTGCTAAAGTCATTTACAGTGTAGGGAAGAAAAAAAAAAAGGAGAGGGGGTAGAAATGGTAAGAAACCACCAAAACTAAATCAGTAAGCTACTTGAAATTCTCCTACAATATCCATGTCTCCCAATTTCAACATCATTTTTCATAGTTTTCTCTGATCGCCCAGCCTAGGTTAGTCAGCACTCCCCTGCAATACTTTCAATGAGCTGTTTGGCAGCAGCAGAACCTTCTAAGCAGGAAACTCTTGAGGTGAGGGAGAAGTCACCTCCATGAAGACACAAATCCACTACCAGTGACTTTATTCTCAGTGCCTAGAATACTTTCTAAATACCTGGTTAATATACTAAGAAAGATGTGTAATGAGGGGACCTGATAACTGGCTCAGTCAAGTTAAGTATCTGACTCGGCTCAGGTCATGAGTTCAGGGTTTGTGGGTTCAAGCCCTTCATCAGGCTCTGTGCTGAAAGCCTGGAGCCTGCTTCAGATTCTTTTCTCGCTGGCCCGTATCTACTTGGACGCTATCTCTCAAAAATAAACATTAAAACTTTAAAAAATTAAGATTTGTAACCATGCAAGTAGTTCCGCTTCTACTCTAAGTATCTGTTCTGAGCAAGATTTTTGCCCTGCTTCCAGCCATTCTAGCTTCTGCAAATCTTACAGGGTTGTTATTTTTAGCATTCAACTCTAAATGTAACCTAGGTTTGTTTAACCAACCATTTTGGTAATTGGACTTCAAACTGAGAGAACTGAATCTAAGGTTAATATATCAAACCAAGGCTATGGCCAAATCCTTTTCCTTCCTATAGACAATCCATATCCTTCATATGACCCTTGCAGAGAATGGATTCCCAGCCTGCTATTTGATTAAATCCTCTGTTCCCACCAAGAGGGAAGTCACTAACAAGCTAAGGAAAAAACGGCATGAGAGAAGAGCAATCCCACCCCATGTCAAGGCATTCATAAGTTTGATCAATAGAATCTTCAAAAGCACCCACAAAAACAAAAATAATATTCTAACCACATCCAAGGTCTCTTGCACCCTATGGCGAACAAAAGGCAATATTCTACCACCCACAGCAGCAGCTTAATGTTCCCTGCTGCTGTGGAAAATGTTATATTGAACAAATGGGCCACACTGTGGCTATTGGATTATGAAGCATCTACAGAATCTCAGACCATCACATGTAGGAAACTACAGGTGTTGAGCATAGAACACAGAGTGCCGGCTATATTGATTTTCACAGCGCTCAAGGCAAAGGGAAAAAGGAGACTGTTAGAAAAAATACTAAGTCACAGGCATAAAGGAACAGAAAGTCTCTTAAGGAAACCTGCAGAAATAAAATCAAACTTCCATACAAAATTCCTCATAGTGGAGTCTTTAACACACTTTAACTGTCATACTCAGAACTTCCTTACATCTTGAACTACCAATTCCTATTTGAATTCCAACCTAGTCTTTTATGAAATTTTTGTTTGCTTTACATTTTAATTTAGCAAAGATTTTGCCCAGTCACCTACCCCAGACTAATCAAGTAGAGTATAAACTAAAAGTTATAGCAAATCATACTGTCAAGACAAAAGTAGAAAGAGTCACTAGTTAATTAGTAACCACCATGACAGAACACAAGGTAGGGATGTTAAAATCACTGTCTCTGGAAACTTTTTAAATTACCAGTCATCATTTCCCCTACTGTGCAGTTTGCTATCAAACATGCATGTTGCATTACCTTTTTGAAGTGCTTTTCGATCTTTTTAACTTTTCCTAATTATGCCTTACTTTGCTGCATCTTTACATTTTTTTTCTTAAGATGCCTTTCTATAATACTCTACTCTTCTTAGATGGTTACTACTATATTACAATCATCCCCTAACTCATTTTTTTTTTATCTTACCCATAGGCTACAAATACCAAATTTTAAGTACATTGTAGTAACCTGTGGAAATATTTGACAAAATTTGTTGATGAAAAAAATAATTACTTAGTATTTATAAAATGAATAAAGACCCAGCACTTAAAGCAAATGAATTATTAGCAAGTGAATATTTCTAATTCTCCACCAATTAGTTCAGACATCTGGGCTTGTGTTAGTGTTTTCTTTAGTCTCCATTACTCTTTACCATGAATGTACTTATGAATGATTCTTCTACAGTGGCTACCCCATTATCATCTGTCATTGAAATCTTACATGACTAGTTCATTATATCATTTATATATGCTAATACTTCCTGAAGAAATTCAAACTGATGAAAATTGTCAGTGCCATACTATTCTACATTTACACAGAATACAAAATTAATTTGGAAGTATTTCCGGAGTCTGGTTTAAACATACACACTTTTCAGTTAGAAATCAGCTGCTTGATAGCAGAGGGAGGTTTTTAATACTTAAAAAAAAAAAAAAAAAGGTGCCTGGGTGGCTCAGTCAGTTAAGCGTCCAACTTTTGGTTTCATCTCACATCATGATCATGGTTTTTGAGATAGAACCCTAGGTTAGGTTTCATGCTGACAGCATGGATCCTGCTTGGGATTCTCTCTCCCCCAAAATAAAGAAATAAAATTTATTTTATTTATTTCTCCCAAACTAAATAAGTAAAATTTTCTCGCTCCTAAAATAAAACTATTTTTTAAATTTAATTATTTTTTTTAAAATTGGATAGAACACCAGAGTTGGGCATCTAATGCAGGATGAAGGCTAAATGAACTTAGCAGTCAGCCATGACATAAAAACTGATTAATGTAGCTCAAAGTTGGTCCAGCTCTGTGTCAATTAGTCTCAATAATGAAGCATTTACAATGTACTATGAGGATGTATTATGTTACATGCTGCAGGAGTTCAACAAAAGCATAAAGTGTTTCTCTTGGACAGGACATAGAAGCCTTTTCCATATCATCATACAGAAAACAGTAGCCTAAACTATTAACTTCTAAATATATCCTGGGCTTAATGATCAAATCTGTTTATTATTTTGACATTTTCCCACTATCAAATTTACTTTCATCTTTAAATTAAGAATTTTCCATCTGAACAGTATTTTGGATACCCCTCTCTACCCCTTCATTTATATATTGTTTTTGTCATCCCTGAGAATAAGGTGATGGTTACCTCTTATAAACACAGGAAAACTGTAACATAGTAACTCAGAGGAGAAAGCTTTGGAAAGCTGCGGGGATGCTAGTACTAGGAGTTGGTCTATTCATGCTCAATGATTGTACTTGTGTATTCCATTCACGTCCATATCATCAAAATGACAGAGGTGAATATTCCGGTTGTAAGGAATGAACTATAAACATGTATATGGATATGGAATTAATAGACCCACAGAGGTCATCACACCCTTGAGACAGAGGTATTACTTTCAAATCATTATTACAGGAGACTTGCTTGGGGATAGGTAGTTAGGTATCTAGAATCCAGCATAAAAAAGTTAGCCTCAACTATTAAATATGAAGTATTTTCTGAGTCTTTCTTTTCTAGGGAAGTGCTTTCCTTTGAATTCACCAATATAACTCCAGAAATAATTAATGTAACGGTCTTGCTATACATTTTTGTTGTAGTAAAATACACTAACATAAAAGTTATCATCTTAAGCACTTTTAAACATACAATTCAATAACAGTAAGTACATTCCCAATGTTGTGTATCACTCTCTATTTCCAGAATTTTTTCATCTCAAACAGAAATGTTGTACCCATTAAACATGTACTTTTTTTTTTATGAATATTCACATGCACACTCAAGATACATTAAATGACTGCTGAAGGTCTGAAGGAAAACTATAAAAAATAAGTATTCTAAAAAAATTATTCACATGTGCTAAAGTTCTTGGATTAGCATAATGGAGAACAATACAGAATTCATATTATACTCTGTTCTATTTAAACATTTGTGTCAGAAAAATAAAAAGGAAAAGGGCACCAATAATTTAATACCCTTGATCACAATCCCGAAGAGATTAACTACAGAATATCTTGGTTAAAATAATTAAACATGAGTAATTATTTCCCACACACTTTCCTCCCCCAAACACATTCTCAAGATAAAGAGTATTCAGAAAACAAACCGGCCCACTGGGAGGAGAAGCTCAGAGAAATTGAAATACACTTGCAGTCCTCATTCTGATATAATGTGCTCATATAAATTCTTTCAAAAGACGGTGCATCTTAAAACATATTGTTCTCTTTCCATCAAAACAATGTTATAATTGGGGACCTGTATTCCTGAACAGGATTTTGCATGGCATAAATCACACATATGACCAAGATATCATAAATGCAAAGCTATAAAAACTATAGACCTTTATAATCATTTAAAATAATAAAATTATACTCCTTTATAGAATTTAACAGCTAGAAGGGATTTTACTATATTGCCAAGTTCAAGCCCCCTTTTCTATGAATGGGAAAAAAAAATCTGTCTGGAAAAGATGAGAGACATTCCTTTAACTTACCAAAGTAGTTTGTAGAAACAGGCACTAAGAACTGAAGATTTCTTCATTTGAACCTATTGTTCCTCCACATACTTCAATGATTTTAATACTTCAGCAATTATGGTTGTATATCAATTATACATTATAAATATTAAATGGAGTATACATGCAATACATAAAATGTAGTTTTCACATATAAAAGTTGTATACAATATTCTTGCTGTATTTATATTACATTAATAAATTGTTCACCCCTCTTGAATTTTGACAGATTTTTAGTGGTATGATTGAAATGGCCGATTTTAATTAATAGCAACCCAAGAAAGTATGACTGGACCCTTGCTTTTTCCTATAAATAGATTTCCCATTACAAGTAGAGACAGTCTAAAACATTTATCATTAATTAATTAATGTATTGTCATTATTGTAAAATGACCATTCTAGTGTTTTGATATTTGTGAATATCTCTAAGGATTTAAATTAAGAGGAAGAGACTCAAACTTGATTGTAGAATATATATTAGCTGTCTCTAACCAAAGCCACACACACACACACACACACACACACACACACACACACACACACACACTCAAGGGTCGCTTTGAGAGAAAAATTTACTTCCATCCATCTCTTAACCTCCTTCCCTTCCTAGAAAAAGACATTAAAAATCACTGCTTTAGGACTATACATACAAGACGTACATAGTTCCTCCAGCAGTCTGCATGCTAATACTGATTAAATGGTCTTCTAAAGCATAATTCAGAGGAAATCATATTCTTCAACATCACAAGCCATGTCTCCTTGACTCTAGAGATAGAACACATTGTGTGTTACCTTAGAATTCAGCAAATATATGAATAAAGTTTCAGAAATGACATATATTCTCAGACTAAGAGAAATGCTGAAATATATATAAAAAAACACTATTATACTTGAATTTTGACTATATTGCTTCTTCCTGAGGAAACAGTTCTGTTCACTTAATGTTGACATTTATGTGCAAAATCTGCTTAACTTCATGTATGGGGGAGAAGTTTTATTAAATAAAGTCTAAATTAAACATTAAAAAAATCTAGGCAAAACAAGTGATTTGAGAAATTGAATGTCTCCAAATTTTAGTTGGCTCTTGCATACCACTTTATAGAATAATATTCAGGACATGGGTTCCTGAGAGAAATCATTGAAATATTTTTTTAACCTACATTTCCATGGGAATAGCTAATCCAATGAGTAAAGATAAATACATTGTTTGATGACTGAATGTGCAAACAAACTGTATATGAATAGATTGAACAAACTAAATGCGTAGTCCTATTTCTGGGTATACAGGTCCCTTCCTCCAGTCTTACACATTCATGACTAACAACTTACCTGATAACCTAGAGCTACACTGAGCCAGCAGCATTTTTCTGCTGAGTCTTATCTTAATTTTCCACTGTCATCTCTATTGTTAATTGACAACCAGTATTAAGTGCCTATTACTGTCTATGTTGAGTACTGAGCATGCTAAAAGCTAAAAAAGATATAAAAAGACTCTGAACTAATGAAGTTTAATATCCACTTGTATAAAGAATATAAAAATAATAAATACCTACTACTATAGTACAAGTTACCACTAAATTAGTGATATATACAAATTAATATTAGAAACATATAAAAATCTTTTATTAAATTAGAACAAATAACTTCATAGAAAAATAGGACATAGGTTTTAAGGAATTCACAGAATACACTTAATGTACAAAAATAAATGAATTCAACCTAAATAACAAAGAAAATGCAAATTCGAAAAACAGTACATTTTCATTCACAGATTTAGCCAAATCGGAGATTAATAGTATCAAATGTTGAATCCTATAGTTTTTGTGTAAATTGGTAAAGTCTTTTTGGAAGGTAACTGACAGTATCTATCAAAATTAGAATTATAAGTTATTTGACAGAAAATTACAATTGTGGGAATTTAGTCATTAAAGTATCATAATATGTGTCATATATAATACCAACATTTTCTAACAAAAATGCTCATCACTTTACCATATGAATGGTAAACAATGTAAACCTATCTACAGATCTCACAATAGGAAAGTAGTTAAAAAAAATCCATGATTTCTATTATGAAACACTTCAAGTTGTTAAAAAGAATGAGGCAGAAATTTATATATTAGCATATAATCACCTAAAATCATATGGAAATATGAATAAAGTATATCACTGAACAATACATATGTTTATGTACGTTAACATATCTGTGTCTCTTTCATAATGCATATGTATGTAAACAGGCAAATGCACAGAAAGATATATGCAAAAACATACTCCAAACTGGAAAAGGTTAGTTCTGAGCAAGGGAGCAAAAGGTAGGAAAGAGGTGCAGCCTGGAATGTTTTGTATAATTTCCTACTGCTTAGAATGTTTGTCTTGTGTATACATTCACCTAAGCTTGTTTGTAAGGCAAAGATGTATACAGTGACAGAGCATGCATGGAATTGATAAAGCCACATTGTCAAAGTATTGGGGTAAGAATAAGAGACAGATTCTGTATTGTTTAGGAGAAGGAAAAATAAAAAGCTTATCAAAATACTTAGAAATAAGATGTATAGGACACAAGTTTGAGCATGAAGAATTTAAGGTAATCAAAAGAGCAGAGAAATTCACATAATTCTTGTAAAAAATTATAGAAACCACTTAGAGATTAGGTCTTCAGTGGAAGAAAAGGAATACAATAGTTAAGCTATTTATGGGGGTATCTGGGTGTCATAGTCAGTTAAGCATCTGACTTCAGGCCATGATCTCACACAGTTTGTGGGTTCGAGCTTCATGTCAGGCTCTGGGCTGACAGCTCAGAGCCTAGAGCCTGCATCAGATTCTGTGTCTATTTCTCTCTCTGCCCCTCCCCTGTTCATGTTCTGTCTCTGTCCCAAAAATTAAAAAAAAAAAAAAAAAGTTTGAAAACGGGAAGACAGGCTATTTGGAATCAGACAGATTATTACATGGTGGATGGAAAAAGGATGAAGTCATTGGGCCAGCAAAATGTCTACTATGACTCTTGTGCAAAAGTATGCAGGTGGGTCTGAGGCTCTCTTTTCTACATTTTGAAAGTTAAAGACACGAACAAATGACTAGAGCTTGAGCAATACAAAACAGACGAAGGCCACACAAAGACAGAGTTGCATGTTAAGTGACACAGAACAATGGTCCCTGAGCTTGTAAGCCAGCATCAGTGAACAATTTGAAAGCTTCTGAGATATTAGAAACATAAAATATATTTAAAGCAAACTTAAGTAAGAATAGGACAGTCCTCGCACTGGACAGGTGACAGCATTGGTAGAAGTCAGACAACACCAAGGAGCAAGAATACAGTTTTGAATAAAAGGAGACTCTATGATAGTCCTATCTGAAACCAGTTTTTATTTCCAGGTTCCTAACTGACCAGGAATCCCATGCCAGAATATATTGAACAATTTCCTAAATTTCTTCATCTATTTTTTCTTGTTAAATATAAATTGAAACATATTTATTCCTTGCTTTATTTCAATTAATTTTGTGGGTTGTCATTCTTAAATGATTCTTTTGTTATCTTTCTTAGATCTCCAACTAAAGAAGCCTTTCAAGATTATTATAGAAAAACATCCTCTTCCTACTTGTTATAGTACAGATCCAAGCAAATAAATAATAAAATACTTATAATAGGCAACATTTTTTATACAATGTGCTCTTACAAAGTTCCCTTCCTTTGTAATCTCCTTTTTGTTACATATTTCCCTGCTACAAATTTTCATTCTAAGTCTTGCCTTGTAAACTAGCAGGGCAGACATATACAATGAGTTGCCCAGCCCTGGTAACTTGCACTGACTTTTTTTTTTCTTTAATGTTTGAAATGATCAGTTCAGGAAAGAAAGCTTTGAACCAAACTGAATTGTAAACTAATCATGTTAATCACCTGCAATAATTTACTTGGATTTTGACAGCATCAATCAGAATACAAACAGAACACCATAGAGAAATTCATGCCCATATCCCTGTATTCCCTCCTTTAAAAAATGTTTATTTTTGAGAGAGGGGAGATAGAGAGAAAGAGGAGGGAGACACAGAATCCAAAGCAGGCTCCAGGCTCTGAGCTGTCAGCATGAAGACATACATGGGGCTCAAACCCATGAACCATGAGATTATGACCTGAGCCAAAGTTGGATGCTTAACCAGCAGAGCCATCCATGTGTCCCTAACCCGGTATTCCCTCCTGAAGTCAAAACCAAGCTTCTAAGAAGAACCATGTATTTCCCTGTTGAGTTACTGACAAACAAAAATAATTACAGATATAGTCATCCAAGACACCAAATATCTAAATATGGTACTAACATAATTATTTTGAGTTTGAGTAACTAAACACCCTTTGTTTTTATCTGAGAAAAGGGCTAATGCCCTTATGAGTAAAAATGGATTTTTACAGGCTTTCAGATACCCAAATCCAACTTTCCATTTATTCATGCTTGTCCTTGCAATTTATCCTTCAGCTTCAATCACATGGAACATTCTACATCTTCTCCCCCAAATACCTAAACCCACTGCAAATACAGTCTGAATGAATCCCTGTATTCCACTCATGTCCTCACAGTATTTTCCACTCATTCTTTACACAGAGCAAATTGGACCCAAATGAGAGGATTTTTTTTAATGGTGGGAGTAGATTTTGTCTTTGTTTCTTCAGTTTGGTGCCTCGTAGTATTTGCCCAGTAAAATTTTGTTAAATTGTTACTTTAAAAGAAAGGGAAGCTAGTTTACTAAATACCCACTGAGGCAAACAATAGCCATAAACACTTTGCATGGAGGTATACTTTTATTATTCATTAACTTTCAATTATCTTTCCTCCTCACTACTAAGAAAATTAGAGTCCTCTGCAATAATTTAAATTTCATTTATTTATAGTACCAGGAATAATAATTCTATCATTATATGTATTTTATGGAGATTTAATGCATCTCATTTTTTCCTGAAATCTATACTTAGATACTATGTACTGGAGTTTATGACATTAACTTTCAGTTGTCCCCAACATTGATATACATAGTTTGATAATAAAGAATTATTTAAAAAGGAATAAATATACAGTAATTAACTTAAAAATTAAGTACTACACTAAATATCCATTTTACTTTCACTATAGTATGTAGTTTGTATTTTAGATTAGTGAACTGTAGAATCTTTTAAAACATAATAAAGCTGCCTTTGAATTAGGGATGCTTCCCAAACACTTTAAATCTCTCTTTCAACTATTAAATGCAGTCTATAATTCTAATAACCCATAGCAGTTAACTATCGCCCAAGGAAGCTACCCTATAAAGTGGCATTATGAAGGCTTATATTCCATAGACATTTTTCATGTGCATGCTACAGCCTCTAATATTACTAGACAATGAAAGATAACATGCCCGGGAGAGAAATAGCAAAATAGAAACAGGTGATTAGCTTTGTCCTGAATGCCTCTGCAGGGGACTTGTGTAGGAATCAGTAACATTGTTCAATAATCTTATATTTTAATTGTCTATATTACTATTTAAAACAATTTTAATATTTATCTGAAAGAGAGAGAGAGAGAGTGAGAGAGAGAGAGAATGAGCAGGGGATGAGCAGAAGCAGAGGGAGACACAGAATCTGAAGGAGGCTCCAGGCTCTGAGCTGTCACCACAGAGCCCAACACAGGGCTTAAACCCACAAACTATGAGATCATGACCTGATCCGAAATGGGACGCTTAACTGACTAAGCCACCAGACATCCCATCCATTTTACTATCAAAAAGTTGTTTTAGGTTGAAATAATGAATTATTTTACTTTGATATGAAGCTAGATTCCTGAAATATGTGTCCAATTCAATTGAGAGGACCATTTTAACAAGTCTAATTTGTTGATGTAGCATAACATAAAGTATGGATTTGAAATCACAACAGAATTTCCACTCTGCCATTTACTTATTATGTAACCCTAGATGATAGTTCACTTAATTCTGAATCTGTTTCCTCATGTACAAAATGAGGGAAGCATCATATTCTTGCCAATCTGTAAGTGTTGTTATGGGGATTACATATGTTTAAATAAGCGTTTCCAGACCTCAAGAGGGTCTACAAATTTCTAAGCATATCAACATGGGTATATATGCTTATAGATAAAACAAGGCACAAAGGAAATTGGTGTGTGGGGGGTATGTTTCTGATTACCTCCATGACAATTCTCCACAAAAGAAAGTGACTACAATCCTAGTAGAAGTATCATGGACAGAATATATAGACTTTCTCAAAACACTTGGAGATGGGTATTGTTCTAGGTAGCACAATCCTGGGCAAGCTATTTATTTTAGAAGGAAAAAATCATAGAGGCTATGAAAAAGGAAGAGGGATGACATGAGAAAAACTTGAAGGAAAAACAAAGAATGAAAGCCAGAACATCACAGTTCTCACACCTCATATGGGAAGGATAAGCAAAGCCCCGTGGAACACAAAACAAGGTTTAGTGGCACTAACCACAAAATGAAATAGCAGATAATAAAACTGTTCTTAGATTAAAATGACAAAGTCCATTTTGTAGCAAGTCTTTTCTACCTAAACTGAGTCAACTCTAGTTCAGACCACATAAAACCTCAATAAATCAATGCAGTAAAAGCACTGATCACCAATACAATTAAAGGGCGAGAGAAGAATAATGTTAACCTCACAGTTAAAAGACAAACATAAGGGTCAAGTCACTGAAAAAGACATGAAAAATCTGCTGAAACAATAGTGTTAAGGGGGAAAATGTCAGTATGAAATGTATGGGAAATTAAAAAGTAGACATCTGAGAATTATTAATTTGCTGAGTAAAAGCTGACCCATTATTCTAACATCTGCCACATTATTTGGCTACACATGCAGCACCACCGATCTGGAACTCAGCAATGGCAAGACTAGAAGGCTTGCCTTCTTTAAATTACTTTGATTTACAGGTGACGCAATAACTAAGGTAACAGAAATACCCTCCTCAGTCTACAGACTTCAGAAAATTATATTTACCAGGATGCATCTTCACAGGTTGGCTAAGGGAAAGCTGTCAAGCAGTAAAGGATATTCCATTCATTTCTATGAACTGTGGAACACAAATGCCTGAGATAAAGAGTGGTCATTAACTTTTTATTTTATTATTTTTTAAGAGATGGATATGGAAATTCTATTATTAACCACTTTCATAAATGAACATTTGTGGGAAAAGTGACCTCTGTATCATAACTGGTTCATTCTTTCATCTAGGTCTCCAAATACCTATACACACATATGTGCAAGTTATTGGAAATCATAAATTGATATACTCAGGAAAGAGAAGTTTCTAGAATTTTGTCCCACGAAAGTACTGAGCTAGAAAACTGAGCTTAGAAGGATCACAGAGGAATGCGTTAGATATTGAATTCATACTTTTTTTTTATAGGCATTATCGGGAGGTATTTTTGATGTGGTGGGATGAGTACTGGATAGGGGACACTGCCATACTTTTTTTATAGGCATTATCAGGAGGTATTTTTGATGTGGTGGGATGAGTACTGGATAGGGGACACTGCCATGTCCCTAGTTTGCACACAAGCTAGTCATAGGACATTAGGAAAATACCTGACTTCTCTTATTCTAAGGTTCACTATGAGCAAAAGAGAAACAACAGCTACCTCATAGGACTACTAAAAGAATTCAAAATGGTTTAAAATATTTATATATATTATATATACATATACATACTATATATACAAATGCATATTATGTATATCTTTGAATTATATATATATGTGTGTGTGTTTGTATGTGTGTATATATATGTATATATATGCATATATGTGTATGTATGTATATACACACATATCCAGAACTAGAACCAAGTACTTTCAACTCTGAAGTTATTGTTCTTTCTCCCACAAAATCATTCTCTTCCTACCAGCAGTTTTTTACTGGGATAAATAAATTGAAACTGTTGGGAAATAGTTTATATACAATATTTTTTAATATTGCTGTGTGGCATTTAGTAGTCATAATAACTTGCATGTTCACAAGGTCTATTTTGCTGTTCATAGAAAAGACATGTCTTCCTTAACCAGTCAGTATGAACCTAACCAGTTGCCTTATAAATGTTCATAAGTCACAAAAGGAAGAAGCCTTTCCCACCCCTGGCAGGCAGGAAACAAAACAAAAGAAAACAAAACAAAAAAACTTCTGACACTCATTTTCCCCCCATTCCATCCATTTATATCACTACTGAACTCAGCACAATCATTTAGAAACAGTACTAATTTAAACAGAAAATACACTACTTTGGCTGGACTTATAGGGGGGAGGATGGATTTAGGAAATCATATGGCCTTTAAGAGAAAGTCAAAGAAATAAAGTTATGTTTAGTGTAGAAAAAGCAGAACATTTAAGCCGATGATATAATGACCACCTTTTGAATAAACATAAGTGCTCTTTTAAAAGTGAACTGCACACAATGGGCAATATGGAGTAAGAGGTTTCAAGGTGAGGTGTAAGAAAGGGAGAACTGTCCAAAGTTTCAGTAGGTTGCTAAGGAAAGGAAACTTCTTTTCTGGGAAGTTTTAAGATTAGGATAACTGCACCCCAGCCCCTTTTGATTTTCATGACAATTGACTCTGGATAGAATGCAGACAGCAGTGAGCTGTATTGTCTTCAGCTTCTCCAGAACTCTTCCACTGGACTCCAAGCCACCTCTTGTGAGAGGAAATCTATTCCAGCAGCACTGGAAGCCCCAGATCTCAGGCTGATAGTTACTGACAATGTCTGCGATGCAGAAAGAAGAGTCAATGACAGACGTGAAATCATTAGGATTCTCCAGAGAAGAAGGATTCTTTTCATAGTTTTAACTTTATTTTATTATCACTCCTCTGTATTTCTCCACAGTGAGTGTATGGCTTATTGATTTAATAATCAGAATTAAAACAACTAATCTTCCAGGAGCCAAACATATAATCCAGACAAACCCTACATCAACATGATTTTTTTCTAGGTCTTATTAGCAAAATTCTTCGATAAACTGAGTGTACCACATAAGGCTTTTATAGATAAATCCTTAGAGGCCGAGGCTTAAATGTCCCCCACTACCTGGATTCCAGGACACTCCAGGAAGTAAGCTGTCTCCAGACAACCGTAAATACTAAGAAAGAACGAGTGTGTGCCCGCACACACACATACATATATTAATGATTAGAAGACAACATTATATTTGATAAGATGTCGTCCATTTTGGTTAAAAAAATAGAAGAAATTTCAGGCCAAGAAAGTTGTTTGCAATTATACATTTTTATCAGTTTTTAAGAGATGTAGCCCCTGAAGATTTAAGCACAAAACCTTTTTTCCAGCATTACACATACTACACCTAATGTACTTTAAGTTTTGTTTGTGCTGTTATCTTGTAAAACTCTTTTATCATCAACTAAAACATCCCAAATTTCTTCTCACGTTCCTGTTTGCAAATGATTAGAATAGAAAATCAGGGTAAGTTTCCGAGGAGTCACACCTTAGCTTTTCTATTTATTTTGCCAAACTGCAAAAGAGAATTCCATTTGAATTGAAGATCTGTGTATACGTATTTGAAAATCAAATGTGTCCAATGTAGATATAATTCACTGAGTGAAAATTATAAAACAAAAAAATATAAAATATGTTTAAGATCTCCAGCCTATACATCCTCTTATTTGAGCATTGTTTTATCTTTTTTTTTAAATAGAGCCTTGCCAGCACAAGGTTATTATTATTATCATTATTATTAATTTCTAGGAGAGAGAGACAGCGTGAGCAGGGGAGGGTCAGAGAGAAAGGGAGATACAGACTCTGAAATAGGCTTCAGGCTCTGAGCTGGCAGTTAGCACAGAGCCTGACACAGGGCTCAAACCCACCAGCTGCGAGATCATGACCTAAGTGAAAGTCGGTCACTTAACCCACTAAACCACCCAGGCGCCCCGAACATTGTTTTATCTTGAAGCACTTAAAAGGAGAACCAGTCAATGAGGAAATGCTCATGGAGAGCATGTTATATACACAATGCTGTGGTGATAGGAAGGAAATCATTTGTATAAAATAATAAATTAATCAATTAATGCTTAATGAGCATCTCCTATATACCAAGCACTTTTGTAGGCATTGGGAATACAGCATTAAGTAGAGCAGGTTACAACTCACAAAGAAGTTTACAATTCATTTCTGAAGAGAAATCAGAAATGTGGGGAACAATCTAAACAATAATTAGGTAGTATAAAGGTCATGCAATCAAGAGAATAGGAAATGTACTTCCTTGTAAGCCCCAAAATTCAGGGAGGCTTCACAAATCAGGGAAGCCTGAACAAGGCTGTAAGGGTAGGTTGACTTGTTTATTAAGTGAAAGGAGAACCATGATAGAGAAGTTTAAAAGTCATCAGGCACAGCTAGTGAAATATGCAGCAAAACTAAATTCAGGCCACAAAGGTAACAAAGCACTCCCTTCATCAGTATAATAGCAGTGGTTATCAAGAGAAAAGGCAATGAAGATTCTGATTTTAATATAACTGTTCCTCCTCCTCCTCCTCCCCTTCTCAACCTCTGTCCTTTTCCTCTCCTTGTTCTTTAATATTGTTGATAAATCTTCAAAGAGGTTATGGTAGTCAGGTAATAGTGAAGACAAGTTATAGGTAAGAGAAGAAGGACCCAGATAGAATAAGGAGGGATATGAGAAGGGTATTGATTTTGTGCCATTGTTAAATGGAAGTTTTAGCTAGACGAATGCTATGTACTTACCATTTTCTTTTTCCACATTCCTTAAGAAGCCATGTTGGAATTATAAGATTGCATTCCAGTCAATCTTGTGGGTACAGTTTTAAAAAAGTATCCAAGGAAACCTCCAGTCCTCTTTTCCATGCCCTAGCTACCTTGGAAGCCCAGTGTTCCTTATAATATAGCTAAGACAGATGAAGCCTATCACACCAGGAGAAAGCCTTTTTAAGTCATTGAGTGTTGGGAGTTAATTTGTTTCCACAATTTAGTGTTGTCTTCTCTAAAAGCAATATTGTTTCTATAGTGAATTTGTTTACTAAGATTATTTTAGCAAAGTTCATTATGGTTGGAAATAGGCATGAGAGGCCATTTATGCTAATAGAGTATAACTACTATAACCTTCAGGTTTTATCTTATAAGGTCTTACTTTGTATCACTATTAATTACTGTTCTTATTCACTTGTAAATAAACTTACGTATTGATTGTAACTACATTTTGTGGAAAAGTTCAGAGTTGTAGAACAGACAATAATCTTCACCAATTTTCTTTTTTAAATAGCATGGGCAATCTTCATGGTAATCTTTAATGATCATTGGTTTCAATAAGCTAAAGTATTTGCCCAGAGAAAAAGTGTGAAACTTTCCAGAGAGAAATTACCAAAATTTTAATATAAGTAGGAAATGAATCTCGGGTTATTATCTGAAGTTTGCTAGTAAGAGCTCAGGGAATAAACATAGGTGGGTTTAAGTAACAAAAAACAATAATAAAAAATATCCTTCCCTCTATGCAAACAGAAATTTTAACTAACTCAATAAAAAAGTGCCTACATACAAAATGTGTGGAATTCTGGCATACTATCCTGTAAGATTGCTCATCTTTGACTTGGAAGATTTTATAGTACAACTAATTATCCAATTCAGGGGGAAAAAAAAAGTGCAGCCAGCAAGTTCTAAATTAAACACAATCATCTTGACTTTTGTGCTGAGAGGAAACATCCAACTTGGGATTGTGTAACTAGGTTGGACCAGCAATGAGAATGCTTGAGTTCTTGACAGAACACTACCACTAATTAAGCTCATGACTTTTGTTGAGTCCAGTAATCTTATAGTATCAAGTTATTTCACTTTTCCTATACTCTGTGTGTCTGTGTATTTCTCCTTCTCCATTCCCCACCCCTCTGTCCTTTTCCTCTTTCTCATATATCATATATCTTGCTTTGTTTACCTTATGGTATTTATAGTAACTGCCCCTTCTCATCCCTCTACCAGCAGCAGACTCTCTTTCAAGGTCTTGTATGAGTATCCTTTCTTCGTGAAACTGGACTCCCAGAAAAAAGTGGATTATTCTCTCCTTTATGATCCTATACTCTCCTATTCAGAGGTCTATCATAGCACTAAATTTTGGCATCTTACCTCTTTATATATGTGTTCTCCAATTTATTCTGTGAATTTCTTGAGGTCAAAGATCATATCTACTTGTTATATTACAAATTGCTAGTTTAATCTGCAGGGCATAGAATATGTTCAATAGATTTTTGTTAGGTAAAAGAATGACTGAATATGCTTATTCAGATGTTACAGCTGAGCAGGTAGATTTGGCAGAAAGAGACTAATTTGGAAGTGGGAGCTGAGTGGAGAAGAAATCCTTGGATATAGCTAAAATTGCCAAAGCCCTCAGGTACTCTCTCCCTGGATGTGTTCTGTCTCTTTGTATCAATGCTAGCCATGCCTGAAACTGAGTCAGGGATTGGATTCTTCTTACCATTTCCTGCTCTACCCAATTCTGCTAGCAGCAGCAGCAGCAGCAGCAGCATTTAATCAGTCTTTCAATGATGTTTTTTTTTTATATAAGTTTTTTGAGTCACTGACAAAACCAAACTACCTAAGAATTAGCAACAAAGGAATTTAGTGGTAGTCAGATAAAGCCTCCAGATGCATTCCTCCAGGAGAGATGTTTAACTAGGACTCATTTTTGGGTCAATTCATGACACAAATTGCAGATCACTTACAGCACTTTGAAACTGAATTTAGGACTGTGTTTGCAGAGTTATCTTGAGAACAAGTGAGAGCCTGGTGGGAGAAGGACAGACTTTGAAGGAAGTTGCAAGTGATCCGAGGTGGGTACTGCTGAGGATGAAGCAACAAAAGGCACCATTTTGGGTTTTTTTGTTTGTTTGTTTTTTGTTTTTTTGCCCTGTACTGCATGAGGGTGTCAGCTAGGTTAAAAATAAGTTGATGAGGTAGAGGGGTGAAAATGCTAAACATACACAGAGACATATTTGCATTTGTTTCCATGAGTTCGCTTGCAAGTAGAAAGGAGAAATAATCTTAAAGAAACAATTTCAAGTAAAGAGGCATTAGTACTACTTAAGATATCTGAAGCATTTCTGTGAGTGGAGTTAGATATCTGAGGAAAATATAGGGCTTAGTGAATGAGTTAGTTCTATGTTAAGGAGGTAATTTGCCTCCTCAGACTTCTTGGTTTTCAATTTCCTTAGAGCAAAGGAGTTCTCAAATTCTGGCCCTGTACCAATGGCTTTAGCATCACTCAAGAGTTTAGGAATTCTCTGGACCTAATCCAGACCTGTGGAATTAAAAACTCTGTGGGTTTCTAATTCACCTGGGTGGCTCAGTCACTTAAGTGTCTGATTTAGCTTAAGTCATGATCTCATTGCTTGTAGTTTGAGCCCCACAGTGGGCTCTGTGCTGACAGCTCAGATCCTGAAGCCTGCTTCAGGATAGGTCTCCATGTTTCTGGTCCTCCCCAACTCTTGCTCTCTCTCTAATATAAACTTGAAGAAAAAAAAGAAAAGAAAAAACTGGGGGTACAGGAAGGCAATCTGCATTTTCACAGGCCATTTATTTATTTCTGATGCATGCTCAAAATACTCTGGTCTCTCCAGATCACATAAATCTTTTGCCTTTTACTGATTCATGCTCAAATTTGAGAACCACTTAATTAGGCTAGGCTGAAACTTGGTCTTAAGAAAACTATACATGAAGAAAGATTCCATATTACCTAAAATAGCATTTGCCAAATAGCTGACAAGATAATTTTAGTCAGAGAACAATCTGAGATCAAGAATACCAAAATAAGTAGTAAGATACAATAAATAGGTAGTCAATCTAAAATTAAAAACAAAAACAAACAAACAATTGCAGCATGCAGCAAACACATTAAAGAATCAAGAATGTCAATGCAGAAAATATAAGGTCACTCTTTCTCAGGTTGAAATCTTGTAAGAAGCATTCATATACATTCTTGCCTAGATCCCCATCCCATTATCTGTGGCCATAACCCTGATTGCTGAAATCGCTATGACCTGAGATTCTAGGATCAATTTAAAATAGGGAAATGGAGATGATATTCCTGTTGTGTTTGGCATCTCCAGAGGGTTGTCTAATATGAGTGGTCTTAGTGAAGAATAGAAGAGGTACAGGTGATAAGTCCAGAGAGGCAGGACACCAACTGATTTAAATCATGTTAAACCTTTGGATTTTGAATAAAAGAATAAAAGAATAAGAGAATAAAAGAAATCTTTGACAGAATTTTAAGTAAAAGTATTAACAAGATCATATTTGGATGTTCAAACATTACTATGGTTACCATGCATAAAGGAGACCGTAATGGGGAAGTAACAGGATAAAAAAAAAAAAAAAAAAAAAACATTGAAAACAGATTTTCATTACAATTGTCCTTTCAGTTTTTCCAACTTAGAAATTAAGAGCAAAATGTTCCAAGAACATTTTATGTTAGAACATATTCAAAGAATCTAGTAAAAATCATGGTAAACATACTGATATTAAAACAAACATCCAGTGAGCTAGTTTGAAAAAGTGCATACTCTAAAACCATATTCATAAGATGTAACCTTCAGTGTCTTTCAGATTTGTTGTTTTCCCACTAATCTCTAATTTCTCCAAATATCCCCCATAATGTTCTACTTTGATTTATAGGGTAAGATAATATTTCTAAATATGAGTATTGATTGTTCACTCAAATCCTGTTAGGCATGAAGATGCTGATCTTCAGTCTGAACATTCTGTAAGACCATGTCACTTTCAAGAACTATTGATTATAGATTTAAATGATATTAATTGTACAAATATTATCAATCCTAGACTGTACTGGGGAATTGGAATTGGAATTCCTAGACTTGTAGAACATTATCTCCAATAAGTTCTCTTCTCAAAAAACAAAATCTTTGTTCATTAAATTCATGTTTCATCCTATTCTATTTGTTGATAGTATGTTTACTGTATTACGGCATTAAAGCTAACACATAACTCCCCAGATTTTTATATACATAGATCTATAAAAGTAAAATTAACAAAAATAGGTGATCTCTAAATACATAAGAAGGGTTGTCACTTATAATACAAAACATCTAGTTAACTTTGAATCTTAAAGAACATGTTTTTAGCATAATATCAGAAATATTACATGATAAATTTTTACACTAAAATTATTTATTGTTTACTCTAAATTCAAATTTAACTAGGGGTTCTGGATTTATATTTGTTAAATATGATAACCCTAATCTGACTGAAGTATTTAACTGATGTATTTAGCTTACATTATTGGTCTATATAATTTTTCACAATAGACATATTGAAAAGTGGCATAATAAAATACTTTTGATCAAATGACATTTTAAATATTTTGAGCATGCAAACTGTATAAGTAATGACAAAAGTGTTACACGGTTTAAAATCAAGATGAGAGCTGATTCTTTTTTACAAGTATGTACTATTTATATACTAAAGTACCAGTATTAAAGTGGTTTCTACTTCCATGTATACTTTAAGCCAGGTCTTATTCCCATTATATACTAAATAATATGAACATCACCTCATAACATACAACTTCCCTCAGTTTTAACAGATCTGAATCCCAAGGAGACATCTCTCCACCTATTCGGGTCCTGTTTAGTATGACAGTGATATTATAAGGCTCTTGACAACAGTTCTCCTTATTGAATTTTCATTTGCTTTCCCACTGAGAACATTCTCTTCATCTTTTAAAAAATTTTTAAAGTTTTTAAAATGTGTATTAGAGAGAAAGAGAGAGCGCGTGAGAGCAAGCAGGGGAGAAGCAGAGAGCGGGGGAGACACAGAATCTGAAGCAGCCTCCAGGCTCCAAACTGTCAGCACAGAGCCCAACGCAGGGCTCGAAATCACGAGCAAGATCATAACTGAGTCGAAGTCGGACACTCAACTGAAAGAGCCACCCAGGCACCCCTTTTTAATTTTTAAGAGAGAAATTAGTAAGAGGAATTTGGCTTCAGAAAAAAATACTTAATTTGGAAGCTAGTTTTTGGAGAAATATATACATAAATAAAGCATGGTAGTTTTATGAAAGAGATGAAAACAGAAAATGTAGTTATTTACTGGAGGCTTTGTTTTGATAATCTGATTTATTAGAACAGTGTTGTATGTGACTGGATAAATGGATTTCAAGACAGAATATGGATAAACATAGTGACACACTTGTTTCCTTGATGTCTTATTAGTGTCACTGATAGACAAGCACTATTGAAGCTCAGTCATATTGATGAGCAGGATTCAGATGAAGACAAGACACACAAAGTCTAGGAAGGATGACAACTTATCAACCAGCTAACATTTTTCTATTCACAGAATGTTAGAACAAAGAAAACTTTAAAAATCTTCAAGTCCATTTTTTTCTTTTAAATTAAGACAGCCAGTTTAAATTCAAAGTATTTTTTCTTGAGATTGTAAAATTGGCAGGTAGAATCCAAACCTCCCAACCTCCAATTCACCATTTTGTCATTACCCCATTATGCTTCCATTCTACTCTGCAATCAAAAGAATGGTTTTCTTTTGCCATATGTAAGAGTTTCTTGACAGGTAGATTCCTTTAGTTCTTCATATGCTAAATGACAATATACACAAAATGCGAGAGGTGTCTGGGAGAAGTGAAATAATTATTAGGTTGTGACAATTGGTGTTTCTTCTCTAATTTTTAATAATATATTTATATAACAAAAATAGTAGGCTTTAATCAGAATTGTACATGTTATAACATGATCCGTCAATATCCCTGCCTTAGGAATTTCATGAATATGGCATCTGATGAATCTGTAGAGTTATTGGATGTTCACTCTAAAGCAGCTCTATTAGTTATTGTTCTGAGACTTAAATTCCACCAACTGATCCTCAGCCTGGTGAAGACATTGCTGCTGATATTTCAGAGCTGTGCCATTTTTCTTAATGCTGTAATTTAGAGGATTTCTTAGCAGGCATGTTGCAAGATCATTGTGTATGGAGTCATGATGAAGCCCTCCAATGGGGACTAGAGACTGAACCAAATTGACAATTTATAATGACCCAGGAAAGAGCTCAGGCCAGAGAGATTGTATCAGTATGTGTCATAGAAATGAAAGCAGCAACTTCTAATATGAATTCTGCTCTTATCACAGGCAGAACACTCTTGGCATCAGTAGAACAGTGTAAACGCACACCCTGTAATATCTACAGATTCAGTCAGACATATTAATTCTTTGTTAAATTCTAGAAGCTCTCCTTACATATGCTAGTATACAGGCTTTGCAAAGGAATGGACCACTGAGATTACACTGTGAATTTGAATGAAGTTCAAAATACGCCAGGCAGTTCTCACGATATTAAGTGATCTTGATTCTGTGGCAGTGAATCAAACTCAGATGGCTGAGGCTAAGTTATCTCAGGATAACTAATGTATTTGATGGAGCTTCAGGTCAATCAGTCGATAAATGAAGACTAAGAACCCCATGTGTACCAGGCATCGAGAAACGGAGAAATTCACAGCACTAGTACTTTGTAAAGCTACTTTTCACCAGGCTTTCTCACAAGAATCTTTGTTACAGTTGTTAAGACATCGTGTATTCAAGTTTACAACAACAAAAAGAGTTGCTTTTGGATACTTGAAGCTCATTGTGACTGTTTCACAGAGATAATTCTAAGCATGATGGAAAGGAGTCAGTCAAATTCTCTTGGGAAAGAACTGAAATACCCCTGAGGATTAGAGCCATTCAACCACAGAAACCTGGCATGCAAACCCCTGCAACTATTGTAGGCAGGATGAGGTACAAAGTTGGAAATAGGCTTTAAATTGAAAGGGGGAAAAGGGGCGCCTGGGTGGCTAAGTCAGTTAAGCAGCCGACTTTGGCTCAGGTCATGATCTCATGGTTTGTGAGATTGAGCTCCATATCAGGCTCTGTGCTGACAGCTCAGAGCCAGGAGCCTGCTTTAGATTCTGTGTCTCCTTCTTTCTCTGACTCTCCCCCACTCAAGCTGTTTCTGTTTCAAAAATAAATTTGATTTATTCAAATAAAATAATATTAAAAAAATAAATTGCAGGGGGAAGATAGTTAAGCCTAAATATTTTATTATGAGGTTCCCTCAAACTAGTTATGTATTTGCCACAGAATATATAAATCAGACATTTGGTACATAGTTCTATAAAAAACAGAAATTTTGGGGAGGCTACAGAGTTCGTATAATCTTAAAGGAGTAGTGTCTTGACAAATAGGACCCAAGCTAGGACTCCTTTGGTTGAAAGGTAACAAAAACCTTATCTGGGCTGCCTTAAGATAAAGGGGAAATTTATTGGAAAGATGCTAGGAACAGGTGTGCTGCTGGGAGCAGATTCAGGGGCTTGAGGGGCCCGGCGATCCTGAGAAACTCTCTCTCCATCTGTCACATGTGTTTCCTATGCTCATCTGCTTGCTCCTTCCATCTCACTTGCATTTGTCCTTAGGCACAGAGTGGAACATAACCTGCATTTGCATGTAGCACTTTCTCAATTCACCAGGTCTGTGAAAGATGTGGTCAGTCTAGGCCTGGACCGAGGTGTATTTAGGTTTAAAGTACTCTTGGGAGTCATTAAGCATCACACTCTAAGACACACATTTATCATTTTTTGTAATTCTCTTTAAGGGAAGAAGTACTACCTTAATTATGTTCCCCCTATATGCAGGGCAAAAAGACAGTAATCAAGTTTCTCTTTCAATTTTCAACGTAGGATAGATTGTCTTGCTGCTATTTAGGTAAGGATATAAATAAAATGGTTATATGTTAGGGATATAGTCAATGCTGATAAATTACAAACCTACAATGCAGTAATATTTTCAGTGCAGAAGCTAGAAGGGCTATAGCCTAAAAAAGTGTTATAGAAATACAAGGTTGTGCTGTTACTAATAACCAATGTTAATAACCCGAACTTCACATCCTGAGTATCAATAAATTGGAAGGGTCTTGATTTATTGTATATGGAGTAAAACTGACTTATTTATAATGTTTAACACACTTTCTAAATTCTCATTTCCATCCATTTTCTCGATTTTCTTTATATTCAGCCTTGTTATACCAAATAAAGTAGAACTGGATTGTTACAACATCTACTATCTTTTATTCCAATTAGTATAATTGTTGGTAGAGTAGTAAGGAAGGGAAGTTGCACTTACAGCTGAGACAAATGTGAATTTTATAGAACCCTTCTTGATGTTATCAGATCACACTGAAAGTCTTCAGTTTGCATAATACTAATGACTATTCAAATCAATACATTGTTGGGCCCAGTTTTATACTGAATTAAATACATATGACATAGGACCACTGTCTATGAACATTGGAATATAAGAAAATAAAGACAGATATGAACTGATATTCTTTTCAATAGTTCTGATCATCTATTATTTATCTAGGACCATAATGAATTACTTGTTTTAAGTGTATTGGTCTACTGTCAATACAAAATATTCTGCTTGAAAGCAGCAGAACAAATCTATGAACCATAGATTTTTATGAGGATGGAAGGTTCTTCAGAAATCATGTAGACCAATTTGGGGCACCTGGGTGGCTTAGTCGGTTAAGCGTCCGACTTTCACTTAGGTCATGATCTTGAGGCTCCTGGGTTCAAGCCCCGCGTCGGGCTCTGTGCTGGCTGCCAGCTCAGAGCCTGGAGCCTGCTTCAGATTCTGTGTCACCCTCTCTCTCTGACCCTCCCCTGCTCACGCTGTCTGTCTCTCTCTCTCTCTCTCCTAGAAGTAAATAAAAAAACATTAAAAAAAATCATGTAGACCAACTGTGTCATTTCATAGCTGGAAGAAATGAAGGTCAGGACTTGCACAAGGCCACACAGTCATTTGGTCTAAGGCTTTCATTACTACTGTATAGTAGGAAAATGTTTTAATTGTTTTATGCATGCACACATATACAGTTCTGAGGATGAAAATAGATCTTATTTATACTTATATAGTATATATTCCAAAAAAGACTTATTTTTTCATGGAACTTAGTAATGGCCAGGTGCTATTCTAAGAATTTTACATATGTTAACTCATTTAATTATTATGAGACACTTAGGAAGTGGGTTTGATTTTTACACATATTTTGTAAATGCAGAAACTAAGGCACTTAGTGGTTATAGGACTTGTTAAAGTTACATAGCTAATACAAAGCTGAAGCCAGGAATGGAAGCCATGCAGTCTAGCTTCAACACAACATCATATCTCCTCCATTAATGTTAAAACAGCAGTTTTTAGCTGCAATGTGTGAATGTCATACAAATAATGGTGACTGGATACAACTACTCTTCCATCATAGGTTGAAACTAGAGGACACTGAAGTATTACCAGTTTAATTTCCTGTCATATGAAGTGACCCCTTATAGGATATTGCAGATGTTTCTTCTATCTCTGATCCACGGTCTGCACATATTAATCAAAATTATTCTTGGGCAGTGTTCAAACATGTGTACCTCAATGTTGAAACTTGAACATCAGATGTTATATTAGAAATAATCAATGTGTTTCATAGTAAAGGATATCTTTTTCTTTCTACATCTAGTAATGACTTAAATGTTGCTACTTAAAGGGTAGTTCTATCCTTTCTGTAATTACCAGATTACATTGTGTGCAAAGCAGTGTAGTTATTTAATGTTCAAGGCTTAAATACCAATGTTTGCTTTTTTTTTTTTTAATGTTTTATTTATTTATAGGAAAGAGAGAGAGAGACAGTGTGAGCAGGGAGGGTCAGAGAGAGAGGGAGTCACAGACTGAAACAGGCTCCAGGCTCTGAGCCGGCAGTCAGCACAGAGCCCGACGCGGGGCTCGAACCCACGAACCGTGAGATCATGACCTGAGCGAAAGTCGGACGCTTAACCAACTAAGCCACCCTGGCGCCCCTCAATGTTTGCTTTTAAGTAGCATTTCAAAATTGTTCATATTTCATTGACAGTGC
The DNA here is from genome assembly GCA_017311185.1 of Proteles cristata cristata. NCBI lineage: Eukaryota > Metazoa > Chordata > Mammalia > Carnivora > Hyaenidae > Proteles > Proteles cristata. The sequence continues at coordinate 2,451,723 of JAESUZ010000815.1, forward strand.
TTAAAGTTTCCATGAGCTGAGAACTTCACAAGATCCATAGGTATGAACATAAAGTACATAATACATAGCCACTGAATTTGGACAATCCACTTTTGAGTATCTCCTATGTGTTTGGCTCTATGCATCATATTCATATAGATCTAATACTAGATACATAATTTAAATTCATACAGGGGTGAAGTAATAGAAGGCAGACTTAGAAGCATATATAATTCAACACAAAGATAAAGTACCTCAGTGTAAGAGAAAACCAATTTATATATATCTTACAAATCTTAATACCAAATTAGTCAGCATTTCTAAGCCATTTTGGACAATGAACTTAAAGCCCAGTATCCTTTATGTAAAACTGCTGTTTTAAGGAAACTTTTCGAGGTAAATTTTTGTAGTCCTACTAATTTTAGGAAGAAGTCCTTTGAGGCCCAAAATAACTATGGTCTACTATTTAACTAAAGGGAAGTATACATTGTATTTAATTAACACAAAATGTTTGTTTCTAAGGTTACAGAAATTACACAGTAAATGGCCAAAAGAAATGTAAAGTTGTACATAAGATAATACATTCAATCTTGAATGACCATTCATAATTCATTTTCTAATGTAGATTTCTCAGGACTGAACATTTAATTCTTGATGAAGTCTGTCTTATGGATCAAATAAATTTTATTCTTGGCTATGAATGTACTTTAACTCAAATATCCAATTTTCATAAAGAGTTCCTATTATGAATAGCAATTGCCATCAAATGAATTATAGTCTATAGGTATGATGATCCATTAGAGTTCAAATTAACTAAATTTCAAGGGCCTCTGTTAAGTCATTCACCCTATTGTTAGTAAAGCCTGTCATCATTGCCTCAATTATAGGTCTCTCTTTTCAGTAATTTATAACTAATTAATCTGAGCTGAAACAAGAGCCAAATTTGAAAGGCATCTATGAGTCCAACTTGGATATCACTGGAGGCTATACAAAAGTAGTGTTATTTTTGGTAAAATCAGAAATTATCTGTGCTATATATTTGTTATAGTTGGCAATTGATCCATCTGTAGCTTTTAAAGCACTGTAAGTTTCCATGTGACTTTCCATGTATTATTTTCTTTCTGAAATAATCTTTTGTTAACCAAAGCATCCTCCTTTATTCAAATTAACATTCTATGAGTTACCTCCTCACATGATACCTTCTGCCCCAATTTCTGCCATTAACTGAGGTTTAAATGATGTTCTAGAAGATTTCATCACCCACAAATAAGCCTAGCAACTGCCTTAAATACAGAACAAGTAAAAATATTCTTGTTGAAACACTAATTTATTTCTTCTGGCATGATTCTAATTTTATACCATACCTGACCAACTGGTCAAAGAAATTATTTGATTTTATGGGAAGGAAAATTTAGTAGGTACTGTTTAAAAAAAATAATAAAAAGCAAACTCTTGGAGATAACTTCTCAGCTCTGGTAAACTGGACACATAACAATGGAGACAACAGTTAACTGGTAAAGGAAATGTAGCTGAGAGTGTTTCAACATCAGAGAATATGTTAATGTCAGTATCACCACATGAGTTAGTTTGTTTTCAAAATAATACATTTAAACCTTTTAGGACTTGCTAATTGCAATGCCTAGAAGACCTCAGTAGACACCACAGAACTGTGGGCAGGTGTAATTGTGTGGTGGTGGGAGATACCCAGCCTAAAAGACAACTAATACTCAGCTCAAGACATTCATTAGCACCACAGAATTTAGCTATGTTGTCAAATTTTCTAATAGTTTGCAGTAACTCAGAAGTGTACATTTGTTCTTTCAATTTCCTAGTTTCTAAACGATGGCAATGAAATGGATAAGAGTTATCCAGGACAGACATGCCTTTAGACTATACTCAACCTGAAGGCTGATCATGTAAGGGGTCTGATTTAAAGTTATTATTTATCAAAAAGGTTGTAATTTGTGTTTTAATAATGATTTTTATCTCTTAAAGTCAGATGTTTAGAAACACAGCCATTGACAAAAATCTTATCTGGAAATTCTTTCTTTGTTTTCAAAACGTTCCGCTTTTTGTGTCAGAAACTGGTCACCTTCTGCTTTGTGTCATATCTATATGTATACAATTTCTCTCCCAGATAAACTTTTAAGTAGAAAGAAAACTTTAGATTTGTATGAGTGTGTTTATGTGAACACATATAAGCATACTTTTATTTTTTTCCAAGGGACTGTCTCATTGCCACACACTCAACATAAAGTGCTTAACAACGCTTGCTGAGTTGAAGCTATCTGCTCATACTTAATAAAAGAAGAAACCACTATAGACTTAAAAATATCATGCTTTTGCAAGATCCATGTCGCCTAACAAGAAATCACTTTTATTTTCCTCAGCACTAAGGCATTATCACAGGTAAAACCTTCTTCCCTGCTTGAATAAGCTCATAATCCCATTCTATTTTATGTGCAAATGCTTTTGGCCTCATCTCTGTTTCCTGTGATTTGAAATAAAGCTGAGAATTTTACCCTCTGTCACCACCATGTATTACATACCCTAAAAAAAAAAAAAAATCCAACATAATTAGAAATTACTCTGCAAAAGAAATTGATTTTTTTTCTATATTATCTTCAGGTTGTTAAATGATTTAATATCAGGCTCCCACTGTACTTCCTCGCCTGGGTCACCACCTGAACATTCAAGATGTGTTAATATAGATAATATCACTTTAGGTTTTGAACATACACAATTTTGATTGAGGCAAAGTTACTTTCCTGATTTGTTTTTCACAAGGTAGCAGGGGACAGATACACAAAAAGGTTCTAGGAGGTGATAATTGTCTTGCTTTGCTAGGAGTGGTTACATGCTGGTAGAGAGACAAGATCAAGTCTGCACAGACAATCACAAGGGTCCTCAGAGAGGCAGGAGATTTGAAGTATGTCTTGAAGAATTCTTAGGATTGGCAAGCATGACTTGTGGGAGAAAGCTATGAGGAGGAAAGAAAATCAAGGAAGAAGAAAGAATGAGAAAAGTCACAAATATAAGAAAAGGCATAACATAGTCAGGGACTTTGCTCAAATAAGAGGTGATAGCTCCTAAAAAATCAATGCTTGGTGGAATAAATCATAAATCCGAAAACTGTAATCTGAAGCCAGAATGGGAAAATCCTTGAAGGGGTTACAGCAGACTGTAATCAAAGGGTTATAGCAGACTGATGTTCACTATCTACCAATCACACCTCCTGGGACTGTCACTCTTGTACGGCCATTCATATTGATTCTGGACATGATCATGTGACTTCTTTTAGCCATTGGGCCACTAGCAAATATGTTATTAGAGTTGATAAATGAATGTGCCTCTTAGAATCCATCCTTAATTTAGGCTGGTCTCTTGGTAGGAACTACATAGAAGAAACTACATAAGATTCAGCCATCCTAGCATACTAGTTCTCATCTTAACAGTCAGGTAAGTACAGTCACACAAACCCCACTTTGTGAGAACAGTACTAGAACTTCCCAGCCAATCTACAAAAAGACTAAGCTTTAGAGTAGTTTTTTATGCACCAACACATAACTTATGTGAGAGTTAACACTTTTCATTTGGCCAATGGACAGTTAAAGCTTTTGCATTTTTAAACTAGGTCTATCATATGGCAAATATTAATGGTGGTAAATGTGAAAGACAAGTTGGGCCTGGGTGAATGGGTACCGGGAGACAATACAGAACACCAGTGTATTGGTCCAGGTAAGAGAGTGCTTATCCAGAGCAGGATTCAACAAACTTTTCCTGTAAAAAAAAGTAGATAAGTATTTTTAGGATTTTCTAACTATACGGTCTCTGTTGCAAATATTCAATTCTGCTGTTGTATCAAGAAAGCTACCATAGAATATACATAAATGAATGAGTATGGCTGCATTCTAATAAAACTGTATTTGCAAAAAGTCATTGGGTTCAATCTGCACTCAATTAAAAGCTGAGGGAATAAACATAGAAGACAGAGACCATTTGTAGTTAAATTTTATGTGCAGTGGCCAGTGAGGAAGAAGGAATAATGGATGATGACTAGTAGTTTGATGATCAAGCAGATGATACTGGTTTAATTGAAACAGGACATATAGGGATAAAGAAGGTTTGCAGTAGGTCTAATTTGGGACAACCTGAGTTTGAAGTGAGCTAGTAGGGAGAGGAGTATACCACTTCATTGGAAATACAAGTATTCAGGACTGGATCCAAGAGGCACATATTTGGGAGTCAACATATAGGTGGAATTTAAAGTCAGGAGTAGAGAAAAATTAAATCAGCTTTCTAAACAACTATTATAATACTTGATATATGGGAAGTACTGAACAGAAAAAAAAATCACAAGTCAGCTATGCTTCAGGTCTTAATTATATTACAATAAAGGAGACTGCTGAATGAGAAAATGTAAGGATTGAAGATGAAGCCCTTGAGGAAATTATTATTTAAGATGCAAACACATGGATGAGAGATCAGCAGAAAAGACCAGAGAAGGTATCAGAGGCTAACTCCTCATGGAAAACGTTATCCAGGATTACGAAGGAGTATATTTTGTAAACATCTGTTGCTGTCCAATGTATGGAACATTCCAGTAGGATGAAGCCTGGGACAAGCACTTTGTAGGCAATAATGTCTTGAATGACGTGGGAAAGACCACTATGAGAAGGATGGAGATTTGATTATAACCCAAGCCCACAGATTTGAAACTTCTCTCTCTTGGTGGTAAATCTCATGGTTTCCCAGCTGTTACATCCCTTTTAGTGACTTTCATACTGCCTTATCTAAGGAACTTTTTCTTTTAATCTGCCAAGATACTTCTATGAACCTCCACTAATATCTTTCAGTTTGTCTATGCAATGGGTGATCCAGCCTGAGGTAAATTAATCCTTGGTCTCAGGTAATGATCTAGGTATGGCTGTAATGCCCAATTAAAAAAAAAAATCCAGGAAGTATTGTTAATCAGTAGGGAACACTCTATTGCCTCTTTTGCTTAAATTAGCCATAGTCAAGCTTCTGTTTCTTGAAGTGATCTAACCCTGACTTCTACATCTCCAGAAAGACAAACTCCAGGAGAAACACATTAATATGCCACACAATCCAATTAGGGGTAAACACTGAAACCACTTAACCCTGGTACAGTTTTCTTCATTAAGTACAATAGGATTCTCTGATGGTTTTCTTCTAGTTAGATGTCATTTGAAGTCTCACACTGCTGCCCTCAGCTCATTTGCTCTACTTCCAGATTTTTTTTTTTTTTTTTTATACTGAGAGGGTTTCTTCCTTAGATTCATGACTATGGATAAGGTTCAAACTATTAGAAAAGCCAAGTTCCTAAGGGAAAGAGGCCACTTCTCATTGTTCTTCATTATTTACATATTCCCCTGTATGTTTCCGAAGAAACACTTAACATAATTTACATTTTAATGAACTACCACACTGTACTTACCAAATGCTTAGTGGGTCAATAGGAGATGTCTCATTTTAGGAATCCAAAACAAGCAGTAATCAGAATGAGAAGGAACTACAGCTTCTCCACAAATAGCAGAACCAGAAAATTTTCATATTTCAATTAGGGTTTCCATTAGAGCCATGTGTATTCTTGGACTGTTATTTATTTAGTATGTTTCTCTAAAGCAGCACTATGTTTGCTTAAATATATGTATTTTTGAAGGAGATATTACATTACCTCCATAAATGGAAAACATTATCACTTGACAAAAATAGGTAAATTAGGGCGCCTGGGTGGCTTAGTCGGTTAAGCGTCCGACTTTTGCTTAGGTCATGATCTCGCAGTTCGTGGGTTCGAGCCCCGTGTCGGGCTCTGTGCTGACTGCCAGCTCAGAGCCTGGAGCCTGATTCAGTCTGTGACTCCCTCTCTCTCTGACCCTCCCCTGCTCACGCTGTCTCTCTCTCTCTCTCCTAGAAATAAAAAAACAAAAAAACAAAAAAAAACATTAAAAAAATAGAAGGTAAATTGAATACATATGTGCTTACTAAAAACAACCTTTTTTTTTTTTTTTAAATACTACCTAAAGATGCTTCTAGACTCCCACATTTGGAGGGGGGGGGGAATTACTCATGGGAACTGTGTTGGCACAGCATTTCAAAAAGAGAACAGGTTTTAATCTTGTGAAGCATGTGTTCATTCTCAGTTTTACTTCATACTGGACCCTTCTATTTTTACCCATAGAAATCTCCGATTCCTCTTCATCACATCATATTCTAGTGAATTACTTATTTGATGACTTTTTTTTTCTCTAGAGTCTAAGTTCTGGAAAAACAGAGAAAGCACCTCTCTTTTCACTCCTTTAGCACCAGCATCTAGTACCTGCACATACATCGGCATAGGTAAATATCTGTTGATAGATGGATAGATGAATGAACTGAGCTTTCCTTTTCTTTTTTTTTTTTTTTTTATTTTTTTTTTCTAGGAGAGAGAGAGACAGCGTGAACGGGAGGGTCAGAGAGAGAGGGAGTCACAGACTGAAACAGGCTCCAGGCTCTGAGCTGGCAGTCAGCACAGAGCCCGACGCGGGGCTCGAACCCACGAACCGCGAGATCATGACCTAAGCGAAAGTCGGACGCTTAACCGACCAAGCCACCCAGGCGCCCCTGAGCTTTCCTTTTCTGATCTAAATTAAGAAGAAAACAAACTAGCCTCTCGGAGCTTTCATTCCCTTATCTAAATTGAAGAGAAAACAAAATGCAGCTGGAAGGGTTTTGATATTAGGGATGATATATAAGGCATATAGCACAAAGTGTTGATAAAATGATAGCTATGAAGCATGGCATGCATTTTCAATAAAGCATCAGACTCAAAGCCTCATGCCACTTATGGAATGTCACTAAGCCACAGTTCTAGGCTTTACCAGCATTCAATATTACACCGTTTCTGAATATATGCACCCTTTCACTTTGCCTTATCTTTACATAATCTGTAGCTCTTGTTCGAATATCCTTGCACCATCTTCTGACTTCTAGCTTTATATGCACATCCTGCAAGCCCCAGATGGAGATTCCTCCCTGGGAAGCCAGTTCATAGGCAGAGAGACGTGGATCCAAGGAAAGATTTCTGATTTTCACTTATACCTATCAGTGGTTAAGGGTATGCATAGGCGGTTTCAAGTGTGTGGTGGCCAGGGACAAAGAATTAAGACACTTCTGGGTATTATATAATTAAAATCCTATTTGCCACGGTGTTTTTCTAGAATTCGTTGAGAAGAACCTTATCTTAAACCATCACTGAGAAGGTGAAATCAAAGACTTACTATTCTGTTAATATCTAGCATGGTATCTGATGTAAAATAGTTAATAAATATACCCCTCCCCACACACTCATACACAAGTGAATGGTATCAGTAAACATACAACTCCTTTCTTAGCCAATCCAATGATTAACTTTTTTCACAAACAAAATGTTATTTATTTAGTTAAAAAAAAAGCACTAAGTATTGTCTATGTCTGTTGTGTCCCAGACTTAGGGATATATGGTAGAATTACAGCATTAAACCAGATAACAGTGTCTACTTCCATGGAACACTCATTCAATGCAGAGATACAGATTTTTAAAAATTATATTGATATCAACAGCTAATAAAAATCTAGTTGTAATTAACTGCTAAGAAAAATAAAAGTATAGGATGAGGACCTATAATGAATTAGAAGCTAGCTCTGTCTGAAAGATGACAGAAGGGCCTTCAGAAATATTAAGAGTATTTTCTCAATTTTTAAAACACCAAGTGTGTTTCAGGGTCTGAGGAAGCTTCTATTATACTGAGCTAGAGAATAATAAAGCTTACATGAAGAAAGAAAAGTGAAACGAGCTTTAGTCGAAAAATAATTCTGGTCCTCATCCCAGGAACTACTCAATATGATTTTTGATACAGTGGGAGTGTACCAAGGGTTTGTGGGGGTAGAATGGAGTAACCACAAAGGTAAGAGAAGTCATCATGAGACGGATAGAGGTGCTAAGGGTTCAAATTTAGCCTGTTTTATGTTATTCCCAGTTTTTTTTTTTTTTTTTTTTTAGTTTCTTTCTGAAACAGAGGTTAGAAAAATCAAACAGGAAAAATTCTTTGTGATGTAAGGGCTGAAATAATGCTTGGGTCTCATGAAATTTTTCTATACCTAGATTCACATATCACTTGTAAAAACATCTGGAATTAGGTATATCAATTCTATATCAACTAGGTATATCCACATGCCAGCAAAAGGCTAGAGAAAGTTTAACAAGTGCACAGACTCAGGAAAATGTTTAAAAATAAGATACACGATGACTGAAATTAGATTAAGCTGAATTACAAAAACCTTTTTGTATCCCTTTGTTTCTATGATCTTACTATTTAAAAACTGCAAAATAACTGGGTCACAGCTGAGGGGAAATGGGGAAGACGTTTTAAAAATAAACATAACCGAAGATAAAACAGAAGAAGTTGTGTTCATCATGAAGGATTCCTGCCTCTGAAATTCCTTTTCTCATCTGAGTTAGGAGAGTTCTGTGGAACAGTCTAGAGCAAAATGCTTGTTTTGCAGAGTTACTTTAAGAGTTTCCTTTTGGATATCACTGCCTTCCCTTATTCTAAAAAGAAAAAAAAAATCTTACACGTGACTGTAAGTTAAACATACAGTTGAGTAATAGAAATAAGTTTGACCTGGAAGTCTTTTGCTTTCAAGATTGTTATTTTTCACTTTGCCATGCTTATTTTTTAAAGGTACCTTAGAAGTAACTTATTTTAGCTTTCTCTGATAAACCAAATATCTTCCACAACACTAAAGGCAGTTTTCCTACTCTTAAGTCCTGCTAGGGTTTCAATACAGAAAACAAACAGAAGTTCACTGCAATGTTGAACATGTCTAATTGTGAGAAGAATTTCACCTTCTTGCAAGCTTTTGGATCCTCTCTAAACTAGTATCACAAGTCTATTCCCTGATGCTTGAATAGACCTTTCATGTCTCCTTTCAATTTCCTTTTCACTAGAGAAGACATCCCTAGTTCCTTCGACTGTGAAATCTAACATATTTTCATGCCCTCTGGACATATTTCATTATGTCAATGTTTCTCTTGAAATATGCTGTTCAAAATGGAATACAGTAATCTGAACACTGAAAAAATGGTAACATGATGAAATATATAATATACATATTATATAGTGTATATATATATATAAATTGCATAATTTGGGATCATAGTTTTTGTAAATAATATGTTATATGAACTTCTATAATAGTGCAATTGATATTTTGAACTTGAAGCAACTTAGTTTTCTTTGTTAAGTAGTATCTTGATTTTAATACAGTGATTTAAATTCCTTCGATCAATTAAATCTTGATCACATCACGTATATAATTTAGCCTATGCAATTTTGTAAAATCTGCATATTGATGAATCACAATTCTAATAACTCTTAAATCTTTCATAAAAACATTAAGCACATGTATCCATTGGCAGAACCTTTGGTCAGTCCATGGGATACATCTCATTAAGGTTCACATCCAAACTAATTGCCATGTATTTAAATTCCATCTTCTCTATTGTTAGTAATACATCTGAGTCCCCATTGCATATTGTTGCCCAGTCATATTTCACAGCCTTATCCACAAACAGGAGAAAAGGTTTTTTTTTTTTTTTTTTTTTTTTTGGAATACAAGTAAATGAGGTTTTAAAATGACAACTCAACATTTCTTTCATGGAGAGAAAGAAGTTGACTTTTTCTCTTCTTTTTAAGAATTAAAATAAAGGCATCTAGTTAATAACCATTTTAAGGCTTATTGATAATTAGAAGATTTCTGCATTTGTACCCATTGCATATGTTACTTTACTCACACAGAGCACTATTTTTCCATCTCCTGTCTTTTGCACCCCAATTTATTCTCCACAATTTTACAAAACTATTTGCAGTGACTCTGAGCTTGTGTCAAACATTATTAATAGAAATTATTGCTTTTATAGTACAATAAACATTCTCATAAAACTATCCCTTCACACTGGAGGCCTATCTATAGTGCAATTAATAATAATCATAATATTTAACATTTATCAACTCCTAAAATGTGTTAATTGCTTTACATGCATGATTTCATTTAATCTACAGAACAGCCCTGTGAGGCAATTCTGCTATTGTTATCTTGTTTTCAAGTGAGTTATTTGAAGCTTATGAAAGTGAGGAATTTCTTGAAGGGCACACATACAATAATAGTACAACAGGAAACTGAATCCAGGTTTTTCTGAAACCAAAGTCCCTAACCACTATGCTATACTAAATAGATTTCTAGAAAAGAATTTGTTTTATTAAAGGAAATTTGCATAAACATCTTGATAAAAGAAAGTGACCTCCTGAAAGCATGGAGCTATTTATAAACACCTAGTAATGTATGTTAGTGCCTTCAACAACATTGAATACTATTAACACTTTGTTTTTGTCAATCCTTTTTTTTTTTTTTTACCTGTATTTTTACTCACTTATTAATTTGAGTATGAATTTTTAAATACATTTCAGGACTTTTTGTTTGTTTGTTTGTTTGTTTGTTTGTTTTTTGCAAATAGCTACCTTTTTGTTCTTTTGCTATTTTTCTCAATGAGATTTGTGTTCTTATTGACTTGTGGAAACTCTTTGTATGTTAATAATATTAATACATTTTATGCTAAATGCATTGAAAATATCTTTTTTCTTGAATTTGTGTTATATTTGAAACATCATCTTAATAAAACACTTAGAGGTTTTTGTGTGTGTTTTTTTTTTTTTAAATCACCTCTACATATTTTTACTTTGTGGCTTTGGCTATTGCTTTAGGGAGGTTTTCATCCACATTGAAGTTATGAAAACAATTTTCCAAGATTATTTCTAATGTTATGCTTTTAATCTAACATTTACATACTTGTAATTCAATTTTTATAGAGACTATAGAACATGGTATTAAGAAGTCATGTTCATCATCCAGAGTCCTTGAGTTCATATTACAAAGAGATGGGCTACCTTGGGCAAGTCATTCAATTTGTCAAGTGTCTCTGTTCCTTGTGTTTAAAATGGTACTAATTATAGTAACTATCTTATAGGGATTTTGCAAGTATTAGATGAAATTAATGCACATATTGCTATTAAAACACCTGACTCTGAGTAAGCACTCAAGTATTAGCCTTTAACGATTTAAAATTCATTGTATATTCATATTTTAGCGTAAGTCAGAAATCTACTTTATTAAATGGAGAAACAATTGTCCTTACATTTTCAGTGAAACTCTGCATCATTTCCCCACTGAGTCACATCAGTTGTATACTCAAATTCCTTTTGAATACTGATCTGTTTTCCAACATTAGAAATATTTATGTTTCAATGCTTTCATCAGTCTTTTAGTATGTATGTGTATCTTACATATAAAGAAACGGACCTGGAGAAGGGATGTAAGGAGCTAAAGTTACCCAGTTGTAAATGATCCTGTATACATACCTTCTCCTTTCCAAAATGGCTACTATACTAAAATTGGTCTTACCCCTTCAAAGTATACACACACAAAACAATCTTTTCACCATACAATACTGCCTTTTGTTACAAAATATTTATGAACACATTGCATCTTTAGTTACGTACATATTTATTTTTATACATTCTTTTTATGATGAAATATATACATTTTTAAGGTACACAAAGGCAAGGACCATGTCTCACTCATGTTTGTATTGCTAGTGCCTAGTAGGGCCTAGTACATAGCCAAAAATCAATGCATGTTTACTGAATTGAATTTTATTTTTAATATTATGTGCCATCCACTTTGCAGTCAAAATCCTGCACTGTGTTGTAGCTATTCAAATTCCAAACCCTTGTCCTCATTTTTTAGATACCTTAGAAAATGGCTTCATATAATCATCTCTTCTACTGAAACCCAAAATAGTCCTTTACTCCAGATAGCTGGTCTATCTCACTATCTCAGAATACATAGGTTGATTTCTACTTCTCTGTTATAGCTTTTATCATCAACACTTCATAAAGTTTTCCTTGGCTACATTAATTTCTCTTTCTTCCTGAACCAGCAGTTAGAATTGTTTAATTTTAGAGGTAAAATCCATTTTAGACTTGATCTAGGTTAAATCCCTCATTTAATAATGAGGAATCAAATGGCTAATGAGGTTATGAAACTTTCCCTCAGAGTATTTTTAATGACCATGGCTCATATTTTAATTTTCAATTTTGTATTTCTTTTTAATTTTGCTCCAATGGGAGTAAAAGCTCCTCTGGAGTTTAAACTAACAGTACATTCAGTAATTCATTGAACAAACATGAATTAAGTGCCAAACATGGGCCAAACAATATTTTGGAATCTAGAAATGCAAAACTACTACATATATACACATGGCTTTTATATAATCATTGTCTATGAATGCAGATGTTAACTAAACGATTACCAAAATAACTATAAATCACTCTATTGTTAAATTGTGATGTGTTAAAAATGTCATGGAAAAAAAACATTTAATTTTGAACTGGAAATGCAGGGAAATTTTTTGAAAACCATTGACATTTCACTGAAATCTGAAGAATGAGTACAAGTTAGGCAGGCATAGAGGGAAAGATTTCTTCATGTGGAAAGTATTGTGAATTGAAACAAATTGATATTGGTAGTAGTTTGGGATTTTACAGAAGAGAGAAACCCAGTATGACTAGACTAACAGAGTGAGGGAAGACACTAGGCATATGGCAGGAAGCCTAGCTTAAGCACTGTGTGCAATGTCTACAATGAAGTCTCTCACTGAAGACTCAGAATCTTACGCAATAGAAATACTTTAGGAAGTTATTACAAGGGAGTTACGCTATTATTTTTACATTACAAAATCCTGGTATGGGTTTTGTTTAAAAAAAAAAACTGAGGAAACATAAGGGAAAGAAGTAAGTAGCTTGGCTAAAGTGAGAGCTATAGAGACTGAGTAGTAAGAGTGACCATAAGAGGTTTGGGTTGGTAGTATACACAGGACCTCATGTTTATTAAAATAGGAAAATGTCATTGATAATTTGTTTTTCTGGTATCACCCACTGCATGAAATTTGTGACACAACTGAGGAACAAAAATGATGAAAATTCCAGACTTAAGCCGATTAAATGTGAGAGACCATGAGAAACTCAGGTGAATATATTACATAGGAGATTGATGATATGATTCTGGAGATATAAATGTGAGAATTGTTGGCATAATAAGTAAATTCATAGGACTGAATAAAATTACCAGAAAGAGAATGTCAGGAATAATCCCAATGAATTCAAATACTTTGAGGTCAAGTAGAGGCAGAAAAACTGGCAAAAGGCTATGACAAATAGCAGCCATAGTGGAAGGTGAAAACCCAATATATGATAGTGTCATGAAAGCCAAGAACAAATAGTATTCCTGACAAAGTTGCAACTCAAGAAATATTTTCAAGATAAATGAAAGAAACGACTCATCTGTATTGAATGCTGCCAACAAGTCAATTAAGACAGGAGCTGAAAAGCATCCATTGAATTTAACAATATGAAAATCAATGATGACCTCACAAGAGTGTTTATAGTAATGGGGGTAGAGAAAAATGGGTGGAAAAGGATATCAACTCAAAGGTAGGTAAGAAATGAATGGGTTCTCGTTCATAAGGTTAACCAAGATTAGTGCTCAGAACATGTATGTATACAGCATATTATAAGGAAAGCAAAGAAACCTATAACTCAATAGAAAAATGGGGAAAATATGAATGAGGTAGTCAATAAAACAAATCTTGATGGTCAAAAACCCATGAAAAGATGTCCAAGTAATGATCAGAAAATGCAACCTTTACCATGAAATACTGTGGGAGGCAGCCTCTCAGATGAATTTCAATGATATCTGTTTCCTGGTGTTCATGCCCCTGTACAACTCCCTTGAGTCTAGGTTGGACCTAATAACTTACTGTTAATGAATAAAATATAACACAATAATGAGATGTCTCTTTCAAGAGATAAGGCTATAAGATTTTTCCTTCCCTAGAACTCATGCTAATTTTCTTGTTTGCTTTGAGTGAAAGTTGTTATACTGTTAGCTGCCCTATAGAAAGGAACATGTAGCAAAGAACTGAGGAAGGTCTCTTACCAACAGCCAGTGAGGAATATTATAAAGGAACTTCAGTACAATAGTGCGCGCATACACACACACACACACACACACACACATCCCTGCCAAGAACCATCCGAGTAAGGTTAGAAGTGAATCTTCCCCAATAAAGCTTTCAGATAAAAACATAGCCCAGCTAATACCTATTTCCTGCCTCTCAGTATACTTGAGGCAAAGATAATCAACTAAGTTTGTAATCCTAAGAAACTATAGATGTTTGCTGTTTTAAGCTAAAACCACTTTATACCCCTCAAACAAGCAGTAGTCTAACATTTTGATATTTAAAAAAAGTGTTGTTAAAGATGTGGAGAACAGGGGAATATGCATGTATTGCTGATGGGGGTATAAACTTGGTCAATTGCTTTGATAAACATACTGACTACCCCTATTCAAAATGAAGATGCTGTACCCTCTGGCCATCAATAATCCAAGAAAATAGTTTCATGAAAGCAGAGAAATATAAATAAACTTGATTATTACAGAATTATTTACAAGAATAAAAACTGGATAGCCTAAATACTCATCAATAAAAGGATGAATTAACTGTGATATATTCATCTGTGGAACAAGAAAGTTGACATAACTTTTGGGTATGATTTGGGTAGATAGAAAAGATATAAGCAATATGATTTATAAATAGACACAAATATAATAAAATATAAAAGTTAGAGTGGAAATGGTACAAACTTAAATACTCCACCTTCTAGAATTAAAGGATGGGAATTAAATGAGGAGTGATTTAATTGTATCCACAATATAATATTTCCTTGGGGAAAAAATAGATCCATGTTAAATATGCCAAAATTTCAACATTCATTAAATCTGAGGTTGTGTACATGGCTACGAGTTACATTATTGTGTCTTTTCCAGTTTGAATGGTTTAATAATATTTTAAACTTCAAGAATTGTGAGTCGTGGGATTATAGCTGACATATTAACAAATTAATCCTAGAGTTTTCAAAATAATATAGGAGAAAAAAAACCCTACATTTTAATAATTCATGTTTTCACTATTTTTTTCCTTAATTCTATCCTATGTCCTTGTGTGTGTTTTATCAGAGCATTAAGATTGATCACAAAATAAATTGTTCTTGTATATATGACATTTGGATTTCCTAAAGGTAAGACTTAGGAACAAAATCATCTAAGATGGAACATCAGAAGAAAGTTTATTTTATTCTTGATTAAGGATATACAGTGAGGCATGAAGAATACTCAGTTGAATTATTGAGCTCAAATTCCAGTACTGGTGCTATTTGGGGCAAGTTTTTAAAACCAGAGGATTAAATTAAATGATCTCCCAAATCCTACCACTTTTAAGCTTTCTACTCTACTTCAGGTCAATAGAATTGGTAAGGAAGAATTGTAATAAACTCATAGATATTTCCAACTTTCAACTACACAATGAGGGATGGCCTCAACATGGCCAGGCTCTATGGGGGATTATCATCTCTTTGACATCACTGCTTTGTACTCTCAAAGCTTGTTCTAACCTAGTTACTTCCTTTCCAGTTTGATGAAGAAAGAATTCAGAAGGAAAATTGGATAAAAGTAAAAATAAGAGTAAAGTAAATGGGAGAAATATGTGTTTGTGTTCAGTTTGGTGTCTTTCAATAGCACTGGGTGCTCCTTCATGTTTGGGGGTACATTTCTTGAAAGAGAGGACAATGAACTAGAATGTCAAGAGACTGGGTTGAGAGGTGAAAAGCAATAGTGTTTTCAGTCTTCTTGGCCCACATTTTTATCAGCTAACTAGCAGTGCTTACAACTACTATTTAATCTGCTAGCAAAACAGTTTTGGATGAATCAGAGAAGAGGATGTTGGGAAAGTCAAAAGTAGATGGCACAAAAGGATTCCTAAAAAAAAAAAACAAAAAAAAAAAACAAAACACTATGCAACATGTCTTATAATTACCCTGTTAATATGCGACAGTAGTAATTGACCTGACATTAATAAATTAAATGAAGTATGAGAAAAATAATCTCACATGTTCTATTTTGCTTCATCTCTAATACTCCCTTTCATAAAATATAGCTCTGTTGAACAAATGTAAAACTTTCCCTCAGATTTCATATAACCAGGCTCAATGCCAAAGTCAGAAAAAGACTGAATGACTAGGAAACTTTTAAAGTATTATATATTCTTTAAAAATGGTATAATTAAATACAACTCGCCTTGGGATTTTTGTGATAGGAGCATTTTCTTCTATAACTTAGCTGATTTTGATAATAAATGGGATATGTCACAGAGGTACTGCTTATCTGCACATTAGGGCAATGCTAAAGTATTTTTAACTTTTTAAATGTTTTTATTTATTTCTAGGAGAGAGAGAGAGACAGCGTGAGCAGGGGAGGGTCAGAGAGAGAGGGAGTCACAGACTCTGAAACAGGCTCCAGGCTCTGAGTTGGCAGTCAGCACAGAGCCCGACGCGGGGCTCGAACCCACGAACCGCGAGATCATGACCTGAGCGAAAGTTGGACGCTCAACCGACTAAGCCACCCAGGTGCCCCAGGGCAATGCTAAAGTATTTTAAATTTAAGACACAAGGTTATTTTTTAAAAATCTGAAAACTGTTCCTCTTTTAAGTTATGAGAATACTGATAAACTTGATTTTACAGGAGCTCTCCCCATTCCTTGCTCCTCCCTTTTTTGAGTCAGATTCAGTGTTTGGTTTATGTTATCTGCAAAGTATTATTCCTGAGAAAATGTGGAGAGGGTACTTTCTTGGTCTTTCATGCTGCATATGTGATATGGGAACAAACCCAAGAATCCTGGGAGGCCCTAGAGGTGGAAAAGAGACAGTAAAATGTCTTCCCTGGTGTATCCAGAATCAAAACTAATACAGACTTTTGTATTTACAAGTGGGGTGTTACTAGACTACTTAAAAATGTGCAAGTGAGTTTAAGTTAGGTAGTGGGAAGAAGTTGGAAGGATTTTGAGAAACAGGTTAGTAAAAGCCCCAGTTTCCTTGAACTCTTAGAAATATGCTCAAGATGATGCTGGTTAAGACAGAAAGGAGTGAGGAATATAGTAGAGAATACCTGTATCATCTTAGAGAATACTTAAATCATCACAAATTACTAATAGAAATACAGATGTGAAGCTTCTGCACACCCAAGGAAACCCAGAAAATTAATAGGCAACCAACGAAATGGGAAAAGGTAGTTGCAAATGACATATCAGATAAAGGGTTAATATCCAGAATCTATAAGGAACTCACCAAACTACACGCCCAAAAAACAAACAACCCAGTAAAGACACGGGCCGAAGATATGAACAGACACTTCTCCAAAGAGGACATTCAGATAGCCAACAGACACATGAAACCATTCTCAGCATCCCTCCTCATCAGGGAAATACAAATCAAAACCACACTGAGATACCACCTCATGCCAGTCAGAGTGGCTAAAATGAGCAAATCAGAGAACTCTAGATGCTGGCAAGGATGTGGAGAAACGGGCACCCTCCTCCACTGTTGGTGGGGATACAAACTGGTGCAGCCCCTCTGGAAAACAGTGTGGAGGTTCCTGAAAAAATTAACAATAGAACTCCCCTATGACCCAGCAATAGCACTGCTAGGAATTTACCCAAGGGATACAGAAATGCTGATGCATAGCAGCACATGTATCCCCATGTTCATAGCAGCACTCTCCACAATAGCTAAAACATGGAAAGAGCCTAAGTGTCCATCAACGGACGAATGGATCAAGAAGATGTGGTTTATCTATACCATGGAATACTACATGGCAATGAGAAACAATGAAATCTGGCCATGTGTAGCAACATGGATGGACCTTGAGGGTGTTATGCTGAGCGAAATAAGTCAGGCAGAGAAGGACAAATATCGTATGTTTGCACGTATAGGAGGATTAGGAGGAACTTGATGGAGGAACAAGGGGGAGAAGAGGGGGGAAATGGTGGGGGAAAGGGAGAGAAGCAAACCATGAGAGACTCTTGAATGCTGACAAAACCTAGGACTGATGGATGTGGGGGGAAGGGGGGATGGGCATGGAGGGGGACACTTGTGGGGATGAGCACTGAGTGTTATGTGGAAACTAATTTGACAATAAACTATTTGTAAAAAAAAAAAAATAAATAATTAAAAAAGTTAAAAAAAAAAAAAAAGAAAAAAGAAATACAGATGTTAAGTGTGCTCCTGATGAGAGGTGAGAAAAAAATGAGGAACATGATACTGAAATCAATAAAAAGAAGATCCTTGTTATATAGTGGCAGGAAGCTTACCTGTATTGTGTCTTATGCTTATGTGGAAACAGAACTTATAAGCAATGAACTTGCATATTAAGCTGAGTAGATTTTCAAGCAAAGTGTTGAAGGTATGCCTTGTTTCTTCCTGCTGCTTATTTAAAAAAATGCAAAAGGATAAATTGAAGAAGGAATATTGAGCCAAATAGGACCAGTACTTAAGTTTTGGAAAAATCAGCTTATCCTGATTTCAGAAGATACTAAAATGTGATTCACTGCCAGGAAAATGTGCTCTAGAAGAGAAAGCCAAGAGTGTGGGTTTTTGCTAGTGCCTTGAAAGGATCAAATCTGCAGAGTATAAAATCACACAGAGGACTCTGTGTGTGATTAGGCATGTGGCTCAGCCATCTCAGCAGAAGCCAGAAAGAGACACGATTTTTCAGGACAGATCTGTGGAGGAGTCCCTTGTCTAATGGAGTGAATCTGGGATATACATAGGAGACTCACAAGGTCCTTGAGGATATTATATCAACAAACTCTGCCAGCTTAAACTAAAAGGGACAGAGAGGGGATAAAACGAAGGAAGCTGGTACAACTCCCACAATTATAAAGGTAGAAAAATGCCGGATAGAATTACTCAAGTAGAAACAGACACTATTCTTCAAGGAAAAGAAGGAATGATTCCAAGGGCAGAGCTGTGGGCCCAGATCGTGAAATCAATAGCCACAGATTATTCCCAGGTCTTAAAACCTAATGGAGTTTATTACTAGTATTTCGTAACTTGCCTAGGACCAGTGACTTTTTCTCCATTTTCTTTTTTCTAATGGGAATATTCATAACTTATATCTTATTTTTGTCACACCATTGGGTTTGGGAAACAGATAATTTGATTTCTAGTTTCATAGGTTCACAGATGGAGAGTGATTTTGCCCCAGGATGGATCATAGTTACAATTATACCTGAGTTACAGAATTTAGATGGTAAGATTTGGGTCTTTTTAACTGATGGCATTTAGAGGAGATTTTAGATTTCGGGTTGATACTGTAATAGATTGAGACCTTTGAGAATGTCTAGATGAGTTGAATATATTTTACAAGTGGATGGATGTAAATCTTTGGGGGGCAGGAGAATGGAATATGCTAGGTTGAATAATGCTCCCTCTGCCAAAACTGTATCAAATGGTTGCACAAGGAAAAATGAAGAATAGTTCAGTTATATCTAGAATCAAGAATTACCAGAATATATTTTTTTAAAGTTCACATCAAATTTATGACTGAGTTGTCATCTAAAGGGTTTTTCATTATGATTATATTTTTCTTAATCTCCTGAAGAAATATCCTATATCTGATTTTCAGCGCCCCAAATATTTTAACTGTGTTAAGATTCTTAATTAAAAAGATTATAATTCACTTTAATTTATAGTATAAATACTTGTCACATGTCATGTTGTAGTATGAATATATAGGAGATAAAAAGGCAGGAATAAGGAATACTTGAATGTTTGTTTGTCTGGTTTTAATATTTATGATTATGTTGAAAACTACTCCTGTGTCCCAGAAATTTCTCTGTGGTATATATACACCTATTGCTAGTTATAATAATGGTCTACAATACAAATATTATTATATCTATTACAATGGGAATTTTAGTCATATTCTCATGGCCTTACAGATGTCTATGGTAGTGGCCGGAAGTGGGCTATTATCATTAAAGCTCACAGATTATCTATTATGCCAAAAATCATATATTATGCTATTTCTGAATCTGGAGAGAAAAGAATTGTCATCTAAAAAATTGCTATTTCCCCAATATGAATAAGAAGTGGAATTAAAAAATATATATATTAACACTCTACCTGTGATTAAATGCCATAATTCTATATCAATGTTCATTCTGTTCTAATACATTATGGGCCAATGGGAGAAAACACTCAACAAATCTCAGTCCTAAACTTTAGTTCTATTTTGTCACATGAAGGGAATAGTTGGAGACTATATAGTCCATCAATTTAAAGACTTTCTACATTTTTAAATGAAAGTACAATTTTATAATAACTGGCCTATTAAATCTCATGAGACTCATAAGCCAAACATTCTGATTTCAAAGATAAATGGTCTTAAAATTTATAACAAAGTCATTATGCATTTTTTTTTAATATTTTTATTTATTTCTAGGAGAGAGAGAGACAGCGTGAGCAGGGGAGGGTCAGAGAGAGGGAGTCACAGACTGAAACAGGCTCCAGGCTCTGAGCTGGCAGTCAGCACAGAGCCCGACGCGGGGCTCGAACCCACGAACCGCGAGATCATGACCTAAGCAAAAGTCGGATGCTTAACCGACTAAGCCACCCAGGCGCCCCAGTCATTATGCATTCTTATTTTACTACATAGCCATGCATTCAACTTGTAATTTTCACCAAGAAAGGTTATAAGTTATTTTGAACTTTTACAGTTTTTTTTATTTCACAATAGTTGGCTCTTGACCATGTAAATTTGAGGAAAATTGTGTTTGTTTTAAGGTAGAGGAGCATTGTGTCACTATATTGGTTGTAAACTTTTCCTGTTCTAGGTCTCCATTTCATCTCTTAAAATATGATTTAATCTCTACCTTTGAAATATAGATCAATATTTTTTCCATGTAAAGCATTTCACCAACTCTAAAGGAGAATGTTTTTTTTTGTCTTAACTGTGTTTTTTATTACTATTTTTTAAAATTTTATTTAAATCCAGGTTAGTTAACGGTAAATGTAATCATGGTTTCAGGAGTAGAATTTAATGATTCATCACTTACATATAATGCCCAGTACTTATCCCAACAAGTGCCCTCCTTAATGCCTATCACCCATTTAGCCCATCCTCCCTCCCAACATCCCTCCAGCAATCCTTAGTTTGTTTTCTATATTTAAAGGTCTCTTTTAGAAAGACAATGTTCTTATAAACAGACTGAAATGATCAATTCTACCAATTAAAGTTAAATAGTAAGACCTCTGGTTTAGAATGACTTGGCATATTTACAGTTCATGATTCAAAGATTTGAAGCATACTCAGAAAATGATTCAGGAATGTAGACATTTTTAAATAGAGGTACTTGACTACTGGGTTGTCTGTACAGGAGTTCCCTGTAAAAACACTGTAATGTATAAGAATTTCAATTTTTCTCTTGTCAATTTTCTTCCTGACACAGATGTTTTTGTCCCAATTTGTTCATTCCTTACAACAACAGGTATGTTCTATCAATATCTTAATCTTATAGATTGGGAAAACAAAACAGAATAACACACACACACACACACATACAGATATGAAGTAAATTTTCCAAAATCGAATAAAAATTGGTGCCACAAGAATTAGAGCCCAAACAACTTGAAGACAGAAGTCATGATTTAATCTTCACAATAATGAAAATGAAGATATTTCATTTTATACTTCATTTTATAATTAAAGAAGCTGAGGCACATAATATTTTAATGTATGGAGAGTCAAACGATTAGGATGCAGCACCATGAGAATGTCAATCCGTGTTATATGATTCTAGAAACCAGAGTTCTATCTCAATACATTGCAGATACCTAGAAATTTGCCTTTTTAGAACCACTGACTACACAAAGCCATTATTTCTATGTATCAAAAAACGTGTCAATCGAGATTTCAAGGAAAGAAACATGGCTGTCAAATACCTCTCAATCCTTTACCTACCATGGACAAGTAATGATAAAATGCTAATCTACGAAATGATAGATAAAAATCTTAATCTATTACCTTCCTCAGACAAACCATTACCCAGTACACATACAGTTCAAGATAATGTATTGCCTGTTGATTATTTCCAATTCCTTCTCCCTTAACAACTAGTTCTCATAGAAAAATGAGAGAGTAAGAATCTACTATAGATACTGTTAAAGTGTCTCACTCTCTTTGCAAACTAACTCTTCCTTAAGGAATCCTAAGCAGGGGTGTTGCAAAAATTAAATTCTGTTACTCTTTGTCTGATCTTGGAAGCCATGTTTGTTTGTGTTTGTGTGTATATTTATCTATATATAAATTTATATATGAATATATATTTATATATTATATACATAATATGCATATATAACATTATATACATTATTTATATATGTGTGTGTGTATATATATATGATGTATATGTGCTAACCACTATTCTATGCACTGTGCATATATCCTCGCTTTTCCTCACCATACAGTGTAGCTAAGGATGCATTTCCTTTTACATATAAGGAATACTGGAAAAGATAGTCATGTTTTCCAAGATTGACTAGCTAGTAAGTGGCAGAGCCAGGATTCAAATTAAGGTCAGTTCACTTCAAAAGACTATGCTGTGTTCACTTAATCACACATCTCCACAAAAACATCAACACTTCCATTCTGCATATACAGATAAGGCTGAAAATAATATTTATGTGTCAATCACAAACCCACACATGATATGTAACCTTTGATATGTAGCTATTACCTTTGGTGCACATCACTTGCTTATACAGGTCATGTGTAGATAAGGGAATTTATTTAGAAAAACAAAAATCACTATAATGTTAAACGGCTTGAGATCTTTAAAATCCAGATTTAAACTGATATAATCAGCTTTATTCTTTCATTTTATTTTGTGAATGCCTCCAGTTGATGCTAGAAATGAAGTATTTCTCAAAAACTACAAAACTTCCTTTGATCAAAGTTTAATTTAGCACACATTTAAATTTTAAACCAGCAGTTTATGTACCTCATAAATGTCTATTTTAGCAATAGAATAGACACCAGTCAGCTGACTTATTTTTAAACCAGCTGTGAAAATTTATTACAAAAATATCATTCCTGTCTCCAGTACAAAAGGCTGATTGAAATGTAAATTTCTATAGGATTTCTGATGGCCATAATAAATATAAAATATGGAGATATTAACAGCATTATCTACTCTTGTAAACACTTGGAAGACTTCAATTTTAAAAAGGATTCAAGTCTTTCACAAGGTAACCATAGTAATGCAATAGGAAAAATGGAATTTCTGCCATTATTTAGTTCATTCTTTCGCATTTTATAAATTTGATTTATGCCTTTACAAGAATTGCTTTATCAATGAATTTCAATACATTGCTTAGAGGCAAACGTTTGAATTCCAATAGTTTTTTTCAGTCACCTTCATTGTTTAAGTGTTTAGAACATAAATTAGGCTAAAATTATCATCTTGAATTTTACTATGCTTACATATGCTTGCTATTTCCTTGTATTCCAGTTATGACCTTTTGAATTTCTTAGTCCTTGCTGTGGTACAAGTGTCCCATATGTTCAAGTTAACTGTATTTTTACGAAGAAAAATATGTCAAATCCAGAGAAAGAATTACATCTATATATGGAATTAATATATTTATATATGGAATTGATCATAGAGACTTTTTTTTTTTAACAGTAGTCTGCATTTCAATTTTAGAACCTGGTTTTTAGTGGAAGAAGGTAAAGTAAAACTGGAGTCAACTGAAAATAAATTAAGAAATATTATACTAGATAATTGTGGTATAGATTTGCATAGCAGACATCAATAGTCAGGAACTTTATTTTTTGAAAATGTGATAATTATTTTTGAGCCTAAAAATGACAGAACCCATTCTTCTCAAAGATTTTTAAGTTTATTTATTTGACAGAGTGAGCACATACACGCACACAAGCAGGGGAGAAGCAGAGAGAAAGAATCTCAAGCAGGCTCTGTGGTGAAAGCATGCACCCCAATGTGGAGCTTGATTATACAAACAGTGATTTCATGATTTGAGCTGAGATAAAGAGTTAGATGTTCAACTTGACTGAGCCACCCTGGTGCTCTGAAAGAATTCTTATTCTGATACCAAACTCTGGTGTCACATTGTATAAAATTCTGGTACCAAACATTAAGTTCTAGAGTCAAATTTCAACCAAACAAAAACAAGTATTTCCTAGCAGTTTATTCCAAGTTCATTGCATTCAGTTGGATTCTATCATACAAAATGAAATGGTGTATTATTTTCCCTTCTATTATAATTTGGTTTACTATGGGGTATATCATCAAGACCACATGAGACAGAGGGAAAACAATATATTCTAAGAGTGAAGATAAGTTACTCAAAGGAGCGCCAACAAGAAATAAAATTATGGCATTTCTAAAAATGGGATATTAAATAGATGAAAAACTGAGTTCTAAAATAAGACATGGGAAAACCAATGGTTCAGGGGAGACCATAGTAAGTAATTGCTGAAAGGGCTTTGTTTCCATTGGTTTCATCTGATAGACTGTCTGGCAGGCATCAATTAACCTGGTTCATTTATGCACATATGAGATGGCAACTGAAAAATGTCAGATAGCTAGGAATGACTCCTCTATTTGCAGAAAAGTATGTACCTCTGTAATGAATTTCAGTATAGGAACATAAGGAAACTTGAGATATTTTCTAATTTCCCTCTGGTTTAGTGCAAGAATTTATGGCTCTGTGCCTCACTGGTTGTCAGCTGATCTGTTCCAGTGGCCAGATGGAAACAGAATCCCTTTCCTGCTCAAGTTAGAAGAAAAAATCAGCGAGGAAATCAGCCAACACAATGTATCTGTCAAAGGCATTTTGGTGGATACTTTGAGGCCTACCATAGAATAAGGCAAGACACCATTCCTGAGGATCTCATACTTTTCCAAAACAAATGCACATGCAGGAATCAATTACTATAGTGCATGATACTAACTCTACACCAGAACACACTTAGGTACTCAAATTAGTGGAAATCTTTCTTTTTTAAAGTTTTATTTAGTTAATTAATTAAGAGCACACATGAGTGAGAGAGCAAGCATGAGCAGGGAAGGAGTAGAGAGAAAGAGAGAAACCCATGCAGGCTCCATGCTGTCAGCACAGACACAGCCTGATGCAGGGCTTGAATTTACAAACCATGAGATCATGACCTAAGCAGAAATCAAGAGTCAGACACTTAACCAACTGAACCACATAGGCACCCCATTGAATTATTGGATTTCTTAATAGCATTTGTAACTCTTAATTATTCTCTGCACTGGAATGTTTGGATGCATGTTTTTGGTTGTTTCTAATTGTTTTCAGGCAACCTGCACAACTTCTCTACTCATATGACTTCTTTTTCTTCCCAAACATCATTTTTAACATGAATGTCCTCTGCACTCTGAACTCTTATCCTTTCTACGCCTGAACCTCTCCATGTGACTATCATATAGACAGCCTGAGTTCAACATTACTAACATGGAAATCATGATCTTCTGCATAAGACTGTTCTGGTCCTATAGCTGGTATCTCAGCTAACATTATGATCATTAACTCATTTTCCCATCTGAAAATACAGACTCCTGATCTCTTCCTTTTAGATATGCCATCAACCAGTATTTTCTCTGAATTCTCTACCTCCCCATCAGACCCTTGATTCGAGTCATATTTTCTCGCTTAGATTAATGAAAGTGTCATCTCAATTGATTTTTCTACAAGGCAACGAAGAGTAATTTTTCTAAAACAGACATTTGATAAACTCACTCTCCCACCTAAATTCAGTCAATGACTGCAAATATTTAAGAGTAAAAGGAGTATATCTAATATCAATGACTTTCATAGTTCACTATATCTAATATCAATGACTTTCATAGTTCTTCATCTCTCATCCTTACCATTCACTCTAAAGTTATAGTGCACTAACCTGTGAGTTCTCCATGTTCTTATTCAACACAGATTCTCTGAATAAACTACTCTCTCCCCTTGTAACTCCTTGCTCCTCTTCCCTCTTTCACTTGCCTAATTCCTATTCATCATTCCAGCATATGGTGTTCTATAACTTCCATGGTTCTTGTGAATATTCCCTTTCCTTACCTGCTTCTCAGTCTAGAAAAGGCTGGGCCTTGGAAGAAAGCAGAATGCAGATAATCAGATTGAAAGGAGAGAGGACACTGAACAAGACCTGGCCAAAACAAGAAGCCATGTGAACCAGGGACTGGGAGTGAACTGGCCCCAGCCATAGTTCAGCAAACCCAATCCAGTGATTAAAAGTGTTGGGTTCTAAGAGCTTCTTAATGCACAAATCATTTACTCATCCCCAAAATCCTACTCTCACCCACATTTTATAGATCTGTGAAATTAAATTTCATGACTAGTGATAGATTCAGGATTTACATCATTCCGTTTGACCTCATGCTTGTCCTGGGTCTACATGATTAGGAAATTTCTAAAATTACATACAAAAGAATATGGCCTCATTACCACTGCATTGTTCTTGAAAAACAAAGAAAAATAGCATAATCTTTTTCTCTTAGACATCCTTAGGGAACAAGTGGTGCTCTTTAGAAACCACAATGAACATAAAGATACAATTCTCATGAAATTTGGACAGAAAAGTAGATACTAAATGACAATAGATGAGAAAAGCATCTTGTTTTCTCCTTTTCTAGGTCTGCATATTTTTTTTAGATGATTACATCCTGTCTCTGCCCTTTATTTTTCTTGCTGAGTAATTTCTCATAGACTTTGTTCTGCACACTCATCTTTGATATTCTTTTGATAGGTTTTTAGTCTAAGAGTCTTTTAAGCAAATGGAACAAAAATACATTCTCCATTTTATAACACTTTTAAGATTCAATGATTATTTTATGCCAGTATTGGGACATGTGAGAATGATCATCAGCAGTGAACTATGGATTCTTCATAGCTGAGTTTGCACCAAATTATGTTTTTGTGTGTAGCTTATTTTTTCTAAACAAGATTATGCTGTACTTTCCAGAGTATAACAATCTAAAACTATATGATTTACCATTTAACCTAACTCAGGTTAAGACCTGTTCCAGTCATTTGAAAAGATGCATAATTAATAAAAAGTAATTTGTCATTTTTCTGATGCCTTCTGGGATGAATTTATTGCACTTCTAACAAGACATGAAAAAGACCGCTTTCTTGACCCTTTGGAAACTGCCTAGCAGTCTAAAATGAAAATACACTGGGTCTGCCTTTAAAGGTTGCTGCAACACTGTGTTGGGGTATGACGATGATGACGATGTAGTCCTAGACCCTGTAATAAATTATTTATACAAATTTACTTCATTTTCACAACAAATTTATAAAGTAAGCATTATTATCCCCACTTTAAAGCTGAGAAGATGAAGTCTTAGATGTTTTAACTTGGTATTATCATACTCTGGAACTGTGATTTGAACTCCAAATTCCTCCAGATGTTATGAACAACCTGCTTTAAAAAATGATCAACTCTTGGGATTGTTCTCACTAGGTAAATACATATATCTGCTTAATAATTGTAATGCCACTGCAGTGTTAAAAATAATACATATTGAGGTTCTAAATGTCATATACAAAGGCCCAGGACCAAGGCCTGTTGAAAACATTGCAAAGATCTTTGATCCAATGGTACATGTAATGATTCATGAATGGTAATGATTCAGTTAGCATCAAATTCTAGGGAAGAAAAAAAGATGTGGTTTTCATATGTTTTTCATTTATTTTGTACTATAAATAAAGTAACTCCCAGTTTATAAACCATTTTGTTTTATAGATTGAAATAAATAGAGTGGTTAGTTCTCCTTGAACTACATATATTTCCATCTTTTGGTAAATAAAATCTTCCTTATCTCTAAATGTTGTTCTTTTTAAGTCTATAATTCACAAATACCCTTTGATATATATATATATATGTATGTATATATGTATGTATGTATATATGTATGTATGTATATATGTATGTATGTATATATGTATGTATGTATATATGTATATGTATGTATATATACATATACATACATACATATACACACACACATACACACACACACACACACACATATACATATTTTAAATCCAAAAACACAACTCAACCTTTATTTGCCTAGATACAACTTTATTAACTTCTTTTTCCTCTATTAAGGTTAAGACTGAATAACCCAGAAAAAAAGGCAAATTGCTACTAAAAACTAAGTTTAGGATATGAGTGCAATATTGTTAAAGTCACAATCACATACAGAGTATTAGGATATTTTAAATATAAATATGAATATATAATAATCCTATGGAAAAAATACATGAAATCACCAAATAGTGATGATATTAAAACAGAAATGGAAGTTACTTTTAATTATTGGAATTATTTTGTAAAACTAATTCTGCAACCATAAACAAAACATACCTTGTGTTCTTGCTTTACACCTAATTTTATATTGTCTTTTAATTATGATTTTTAACTCTTCATTATTAATTCTGGTTCAGCATTCTGGGCACTTTAAAATATTAATGGATGGGGGCAGACAACTGAAAACTCAGAACTCTGAACACTAGAAACTTCATCAAATACATATATGTATATGTATATATTTGCACAGTTACACTTAAACCTCCCATTTTGCAACTTTAGAAAAAAATTAAGACATAATACATTAATTTCCCCAATACTTATTAGCAGACAAATCGAAGGAATCACTACAATAATTAAGCAGTTGGAGAGATTCAATTATGAGGGAAGATTAAGAAACTAAACGTGTAACTTGGCTTAGTCACAACAACCGAGAGGGATATGGGTGACTGGTGTCATACTTGAACAAGATCTTCAAAAACAGAAATTGTTTACCACATGGTAACAGGTAATAGAAATTAAAGGAAACATTCAGACAAAAATCAATAAGTAATTTTATAATAATTTTCTATGTGTGTTGTAGAACTTTACTTAGAAAAAATAAAATTGGGTAATCTAACATTCTTACCTGGGTCAAGTTTTCTTAATTTCATGAGCAGTCATTTTATAAACACATATGTATTTTTCCTCTTTTTGGTAATCAGACATGTTTAAACATTACAATATACACATTTTCCCAGTGTTAGGTTACAATATTTAACATGGCATTCTTTAAAGATTAGAAATTTATAGTTAATAAAAACTTGGTCATTTTGTTTCTACTTTATTTTAGTAATCAAAAAATAAACAGTAATCAGCATAAAATGTGTCATGCCTCACATTTAGGCTTAAAAACGAAGGTGTGAAAAAAAATAAAGCTTTACTAGTTGGACTATTAGCTAATGGTCTGTAAACTAAAGTTCATAAGACACAGTAGGCCACCAAATCAGTCAAGCATTTCTTTCTCAGAAGTATGGGGTTGCTAGTAGCTTAGCTCTCATTTGCTCTCTTTTAAGGTTCTGGAAAGAGGTGGTAAAAGTGACATTTGTTGCTTTCATATTGCTTTTGACATGTATGTAGGGGTTATGATTTATTCAAAAATATTGTTACCTAAAGTGGTACTGAAAAGTAATGATGGAAATGTAAATGTTAAAATAAACAAATTAAAATGCTTCTCATAAAAGATTATAGCAAAATTGGTCACGTAACCTGGTTATTTCTTAGATCCCCTAAACCTTATCAGTAATGTATGAATATACAACTCAAACTGTCAGTTTGTTCTGGCCACCTGAACATCAACCATGCTTACAAAAAATATCCAGAATCAATAAGACTACAGAACTACAGATTTTCTTCTACAAGAAAGAATTGGCACAATTTACATAAAACTGTCTACAAATGGCATTTAAAACCAGTGGAAGATTAAGTGGCAAAAACCACAACAGCTTCGGAATGTGGTGAAGAGGTAGCGTACTATTACATAGGATGACAGTAATTTATGTTAGAGGAATAGGGGCTGCTTCTCTGCAGAAATGCTCAAAGATCAGCAGCCTCATAAAAACATTCTTAACTTTGTGCTTACATGCTTGAACACATTCAAACTTTTGGTAGGGGTTGACAGCAATTTTTATTCACTCAAGGAGTGCCTCCATGGGGTTGGAACCCCCATAGTGCTGGAAAAACTATGGTGCGCAAGACAAATGAAAATGTGCAGTCACACATCTTCCTGCCTAGTAGGGAATTCAGACAATTAAACATAGGGTAACAAAAAGGAATGATGAGCACTGTATAGGGTGCTCAAAAACCTAAATCAAATTAGCTTTGTAAATCCAAAGATCAGGGAAGGCCTTCCTGAAAAAAATGTTGATGAAGTAGAAACCAAAAGGGCTCACTGGCTCTCAAAGGGAGACCCAGGTGTAAAATCTGTTAGAGTACTATAAAAAGGAAGAAAGGAGAAAGGAAGAAGAAACAAAGGAAGGGAAAGAAAGAAAATGTGTTTGAATCTAACAGATTTTGTTCTAACAGAATAGTCCATCAGAGTTTGCTTCTGCTTAACCAACTGAGCCACCCAGGCGACCCCTATCAGTTTGCTTCTGACAGATTTAAGCAGTTAAGTCAATCAGATGGTAACTGGGTTATGAAATACACTTACTGCTGAGCTTTAAGTAATAGCTAGATGATTTCCATACTCTGCAGTGTTTTTTTTTTTTTTTTTACCATTTCTCTGATTATTTCACCAAGCTGGATCTTATTCTAATTGGAATTTATTCAATAGCAAATTAAATGTTTGTGCCACACAATAGATCTTTCCCAGGTTAGGAAAATTTGAGGAAAAAATTACTCAAAAAAGGATTAAGGCATTACCTTGAAGCAGTGAATCTTAAAGTTTAGGTATATGAAAATTATCTAAGTTCCTTCATAAAAAAATGGAATTTCTGTGTCTACACCACTCTTACTGAAATTCTGATTCTGAACATCTGGGGCTGGGCTCAATCCTTCACACTTTTCACTAAAACTTAGAGTTATTTTGACGTGTGTGTTCCAAATCCACACTTTGAGAAATTAGAGGGTGCCACATATAGAGTTAGAAGTTGTTATTGTGGACACAGAGACAATTCACTCCTTTTCTCCTGTCATCAAAGTCCTCTGCAAGTCACAGGAATCGAGAAAATGTTTCTTTTTCTCTTTACATACTCTGAACCCTATTCAGAGGAAACAAGAGAGAAAGAACAGTACTTCCCAAGCCCGGGTGCACATAAGAGTAACCTGGGGAGTTATAAAAGCAGACTGATACTCTGGCTCTATCCCTGGAGGCTGATTGGTCTATGAGGGTCTTCGACAGTATTTTAAGGTCCCCTCTGCTGATGTTAATATGTATGGTTTTGGGGGTGGGCAGCAAAGCATAGGCAAAAGGTAAAGGAAACTAGTCAACATTTCACTAGGTTACAGTTTCTTTACTAGAAGTTTTATTTTTTTAATATTCACACCATTTATAATATTAATAGTAAGTCTAATGGTTGATTACTCAAAGATAGTCAGGATTACAATTCTGAGCTGCTTAATTTAATGATCTTGTTTTATTTTTTTCTTTATTTGTTTCTAACCACAAGATCACCCATTCTTGATTTTTTAAATATAGTTATGCATGGTGGCATGGCTTACCAAAAGTTTTCTGTTTTAGAGATATTATATGATTTTCTGTTGCATGGTGCTTGACCTGTACTCAGGAATGTCAGATTTTTTAAAAATCATGTTTTTATTTATTTTTGAGAGAAAGAGCATTGAGTGGAGAAGGGGCAAAGAGAGGGAGACATAGAATCTGAAGTAGGCTCCAGTCTCTGAACGGTCAGCACAGAGGCCAACACAGGACTCAAGCTCATGAACCATGAGATCATGACTTGAGTTGAAGTCAGATGTTTCCCTGACTAAGCTATCCAGGCACTCCAGTAATGGCAGAAATTTAAATGGCAATTCTAGTGGTATTTTTTTTCCCTTTTTTTCAAGAATATGGATTTTGTTGTATTTTGAATTATGTTACATTCTATAGATGTTACAAATAGAAAAAAATAAAACTATTGATACTAGAGATGGTAAAACAGAAGCAAAGATGGCATTATGTGGATCAAATGAGGAATATTCTGTTTATAGTGCCCATTGTTTTGACACTTGCTAATTTAGTGTCTGTTAAGAAAGCTGTTAGGAAAGAGTAAATAAAAGAATAATCATTATATTGTGGAACTATACCATAGAAAATTGTGTCTAAATGTGTGGTTCAGTGTGTAAAGGACGAAAGAGAACCTCACAGTTATCGCTTTAACCATAACTTTCCTGCAATGTAAAGGTAAAGTACGCCTGTCCTTTTAATTTTTTCATGTTTATTTTTAATTTATTTAAGAGAGACATAGAGTGTGAGCAGGAGAGGAGAAGAGGGAGGGCAAGACAGAATACCAAGAAAGCTCTGCCCTGTCAGCATGGAGCCTGACGTGGGGTTTGAACTGACGAATTGTGAGATCATGATGTGAGCCGAAACCAAGAGTCAGACACTTAACTGACTGAACCATCCAGGTGCCCTCTCATTTAACTTTTGATAAGAATACAGCATACTCTGGAAAACTTTTAAAAAGTAGCATAGTTATTAAATTTCTATTGATACTAAAATACAACATTAAGATACCATCACCTTCAACACAACTGTAACATTCTACTCAAGCTACTTGCAAAATGGCTGGTCGTCATTGCCTGTCTTCAGTAGCAGACTAAACTTCTAAGAACAGATACCCTGTCACTTTTATTTACATCCATATTCCCAGTGCCTAGAGCAGCTCCTATCATAAAGCATGAGTTCAGCAAACATTCATTGAATGAAAAAAGCAAAACATAGGAGGAAGCATTATCTTTGTCGTTAAGATTTAGTTTTCCTAAAATTGCAACCTCAAATGGCCCAAGAGAATATATGGAGCTAAAAATTCTTTAGAAATGTATTCTAATTTTTACTTTAATGTAGGATATAATGTACATACATATGGCAAAATTATACTATAACTTTAAATAATGTTTTTTGTGCCAAACAGTCTTATAGAAGTTTATTTCTAAGCCTTTAGGCATTTGATTTTTCATACACATCTTAAGATACACATCTGACAACAACGAAGAACCCCTTCCTGGGGTTCTACAACCAGAAATCTGGTAAAAATCTCTCTTGAAATACTGGCAACAGACTTCATAATGAAGGGGAGTAAATAAAATAGATGTGTTATTAGTTGTGTGATATAAAGATATTAAAACAGATTCTGAAGTCATCAACCTGTGCCCCTGGGTGCTTAGAGAACAGTGCAAAGAAAATAAAATTGACAGAGCCTAGCAGCTTTTAGGAAGAACCTGTGGCTGATCCCAAAACGAACTAGGATTTTCTCATGGAGTTATGGGTTCAATTTGAGCTCCTGAGTATAAAAGAAAAAAAAAATCTGGTAAGGTACCAGAGGTGCATTTACAAGTTCCATTATCTTCTCTCCTACTGCTTCAAATCTCCTCCTCCTCCTTTCTCATAATGGCATCAGCAATTGATATTGAAATTTTGATGTTGTATCATACCCTTTTCTCTTCAGGTTTCCTAAAGTCTCTTTCTTTTGTTCCCTGATGGACATCTCAATTTACTGCCTGGATCATGTCCTCCCCAAGTCTGACATGGACTACTGCATCCTTACTGGTGGTCCAGCCTCAGTCTATCAGCCAGACCTTAGACAAAGTTAATCTGATCATATCATAGCTGTAAAAACTGCCAATATTTTCCATTGCCCAGAGGAATAAGTCTAAATTCTTATGCATCTCTTGATTCTGCCAAATCTGGTGTTTTAAGCACAGCTACACAATAAGCCCTGAATACATTGTGTACTTTCCACCTAGTATGTATTAAATTGTATTGTACACACTGTGCCCTTCTCTATGTGAGGGATTCAATTACAAGAGAAAATTTGTTTGTCACCCCTTCTAGGAAGTCACCTTGGATTCACAGTAAACATTATTCACTCCATTCTTATGCTGCTTCACTAAGAGTCTGGATTCACATCCTGACTCCATCATTTGTAACTTAGACATCCTTGTGAAAGTAGCTAAACTCTCAGTTTCCCTAAGAATCTACCCCATAGCCTCGTGAGGATTACAGGCATTAATTCAAGGGAAGTACTTACAGCAGGACCTGGAAGGTATTTAATAAAGGATATTAACATTTAAAAAATAATTTACATCCTCTTTCATATTACATCACCCTGTAATTTTCAGTCTGTGAGATAGTCTTTCCATGCCAAATATAACACTGGAAAGGGCAATGTTTTGTTCTTAGATTTCTAGTACCTGCAACAGTATCTGGCATAATCCAATTGTCAACATTTACTGAACACCTTTTATTTACATAATTTGGTGTCTCACCTGAATTTATAAAAAGATAAACTGTCCTAATCAAGTACTTTATAATGCATTTAGGGGGAAATAAATCACATATAAAATAATGATGAATTAGTTCTACAACTAAAGACAATGTGTGAGGTCAAGGCAGGCACGATTCTTGAGGGTAGAAACTGGGGAATATTCTTGAACAGAAGATCTTGGAAGGGATGTTAAAACGACATGTATTAATGAAGGCATTATGTGAGCAATGCTGGATAGAATGGCATGGAGATAGGGATTATCAGAGTAAGATCAATGTGATTTATGAAGCTTCCTATAGAACAGTAAAAATTAGGGTGTGCAAACTCTAATGGTTCAAGGAAGGTGATATGAGTGAGTGAAGCGGGCCAGGCACATTCATAAGGCACTATGAATAGGAGGTTATGGCAAACTCGATGGTCTTCTCCTCTGAGTACAGGAGGCAGCAACCCCCCAGCTATAACTGTTTCATGGACATGAGTAACAATGTTGCTCAAATATGTGTTTTTAAAAAGCGAGATCTTTTCTAATTTTTATTTTAAATTTTTTAATGTTTTACTTATTTCTGAGAGAGAGCACCAGCATGAGCAGGGAAAGGTCAGAGAGGGAGGGAGACACATAATCTGTAGCAGGCTTCAGGCTGTGAGCTACCGGTCACAGCACAGAGCCCGATGCGGGCTCCAACCCATGAACGGCAAGATCATGACCTGAGCCAAGTCGGATGCTTAACCAACTGAGCCACCCAGGTGCCCCTCTTCTAATTTTTAACTAGGAGTAACTACTTTCAACATTTAAAAAAAAACATTGTGTAGCTCACACAAATTATACTTTGGCTAACAACTGGTAACCTCTGGAAAAGTTTGGTGTTGTATGTGCAGGTCTAATTAGGAGGTGAGATGTTTATAATTCATAGGTTCGTAAGGAGCCATCAAAGGTTTTTGAGAAGTGTTACATGCTCAGGAATATTTTAAACAGATTGTTCCAAGAAATTGTAAGATGGATTATTGGGGAAGAAAAAAGTCAAGCAAAATGTCCAGTTTAGAAATTAATGTTGAAAAATGCGTGTCAAAGTATTATGACCAAAACTTCAGTATTAGTTGTGTAACTGTAAAGAGAGTGATCTAAGTTTCAAAGTAAACCACTTGAGTCTGTCTCTAATTTTATCGGACTCAAATTAGCACAACTTGGGCAGACAAAAAATTAATTGCTCCCATTTCTCTTATTTTTTTCTTTAATCTCAAGATTTACATAAGTGAGCTCATTAAAAGAGAGCCCTGTCTCACCAAAGGAACCTTGCCATTTTGTTTAATAATTACAACACAAAAGGAAAGGTTAATCTGATTATACATAATTCGATAAACAGAACATTTTCAACATCTATGTTAAGTAGTCCTGAATGTTTCTTATATATACTCAAATAAGTACAATGACTGATGATTGCTAGTACAAGTTGTCTTTGCATTTAGGCTTTTGAAAGTTAGATGAGTACAAATAAGCAGCTATCATTTCCAACCTAAGGGTAGAATATCATACTGAAGTATGTACAAGACATTTCTTTTTTTTTTTTTTAATGTTTTGTTTATTTCTAGGAGAGAGAGAGAGAGAGAGAGAGCGTGAACAGGGGAGGGTCAGAGAGAGAGGGAGTCACAGACTGAAACAGGCTCCAGGCTCTGAGCTGGCAGTCAGCACAGAGCCGGACGCGGCTCGAACCCACGAACCGCGAGATCATGACCTAAGCGAAAGTCGGACGCTTAACCGACTAAGCCACCCAGGCGCCCTTTTTTTTTTTTTTTAAATGTTTTATTTATTTCTAGGAGAGAGAGAGAGAGACAGCGTGAACAGGGGAGGGTCAGAGAGAGAGGGAGTCAGACTGAAACAGGCTCCAGGCTCTGAGCTGGCAGTCAGCACAGAGCCCGACGCACAAGACATTTCTTATAAGGGACCTCTGGACTAAACATTTTGCATGCTGTCACAAAGACATCTACAAACGACAAATCTGGATTTACTGTTCAGTGATAAAGCATAATTACCTGGCTTTCTTTCTCCAGGGTGTTAAATTAAAAAGCAATGGTTAATCTATAATTCATGTGCGTCTGTTTTTATGTATTAATAACACAATGATTATGGGTAATACTCTTTCTTATGAAATTAACACTTTCACAGTAGCATCATTTGACTCAGTGAGTTGCATTACTCCCAATACAGAGAGAATACCATTATGGATGCATGCCACTTTGCTTTGCTGGCTCCCTCTGTGAGTTTGAGAGAGGTTATTTTTAATTTTGAAGTCCTTTCATTCCACTCCCACACACCAATCCCTGTCTTGGATCCCCTGAAATGAAATCTGCAGCCAGAAAAATCCACTAAAATCATTTCATCCCTTTGGCACTTCCCACAATGGTGTTGCTGAGGATGCACATGTAACAAAGTGGGATGTGAGAAATGAGGTTCTATTGGCCTAACACCATGCTCATTTGTAAATGAGCTGGTTATGTTGGTTTTTGGGAGCAACTTAATTTTCTCAAACTATTCTTCCTATAAGCTATCCTGATATACTCTGATGTAAGAAAATTTCTTACTACAAAGGATATATGAAGTCGCCACTCCCATTTGCCACTTAATATTTCCTCCTCCGTATTTTGCCAATTCCTTCTGGTTCCCTAGTAATTCTGAGGAGACATTTTACACATAGCTTAATGGCAGAAACTCAGGCTCAATTAAAAGGAAACCAAGTTAAGTAGTCCATTTTTGATGAGAGAAAAATGAAAAATGATGAACTCATACAATTGTTAACATAATGCTCCTGGTGACTAACTTGTTTGCATTAATGCTTAGATCAGGAATATTTTTGAAAGTCCATGCACTACGGTGACATGTTGAGATTTTATCCCATCATATTTCTGTTCTGTTTCATTTACTAACTTTTCTCTTATTCAAAATGGTATCAGTTAAAATGCTTTATTAACCAGAACTTTGAAATTAATTATGTAACAGTGGTTTAAAAAGAAAGTCAACTTGAAACACAATACCATGTTTTGAAGTGCCTTCTGAATTATCCAAGAAGTGTGTGTACTTTTATTATCTAATTCATTTTATTCAGCATAACACATAAAACCCTCCAGGTACTTGAATTTGAAATTTAAGCTTTAAACTTTTCTTAAGGCCCTTAGAGAACCATATAAGTCCAATTGCTTCTTGCTCCCCACTGCTACCCAGTTGCAGACCACCTCTTCATCCCCCAGGCATTATGTAACATGCATAATGCATATTGAGCTTACATTTTATCTCCCTTGTTAAAAATAAGCTTAGTAGTCATTGCAGAGTAGTAGATGCCTGAAAGCATCTAATTGATATTTTCTTCCCAACATCATTATTGTACTGGCAGTTGCGTCTTCTCACTACGTAACTTTCTCTTTAAGGATCCACCCATATCTTACCTTGTCATTAACCCTTATCTAGCACAATGGGTTAGATCTCTATTTTAGGCTGCTCATATGACCTCCAAATTCATATTTTCAACTGCCTATTGGACATAATAATTTAATATCCATCTGATAAGTCACACTCAAAGGACATAAAATCAAACCCCTTATACTCTCTCATTTTAAAGATGTATCATGTTCGGTATTGGTTTATGTAAAAGCGCAATATATAGCTTAACCATAACACATGTTCTACTTGTAGTTTTCCCTGTGACAATTAGCAATCTTTTTTTTTTTTTTAACTTTGCTAATATTTTTGAGAGAGAGAGGGGCAGAGAGAGAGGGGCAGAGAGACAGAGACAGACAGACAGAAAACCTGAAGCAGGATCCAGGCTCTGAGCAGTCAGTGCAGAGCCCCACGTGGGGCTCGACCTCACAAGCCAGGAGATCATGACCTGAGACAAAGTCAGACACTTAACTAACTGGGCCACCCAGGTGACCCGCCAAGTGGCAATCTAAATTACTTATATATACTATCTCATTTAATCCTTACAACAATTTATGAAAAAATGCCTTGCATAACTTCATTTTACAAGGACAGCCAAGGCATAGTTGTTAAGTAGCATTCTGAAAGCCATATTGTGACAGTATTTAAACCAGGTAGTTTGACTCTGGAATCACTATATTTTAAACACTTTACCTTCCTTTTCATAATCAGGAAACAATTATAGGGGCGCCTGGGTGGCTTAGTCGGTTAAGTGTCCGACTTTCGCTGAGGTCATGATCTCGCGGTTCGTGGGTTCGAGCCCCGCATCGGGCTCTGTGCTGACAGCCAGCTCAGAGCCTGGAGCCTATTTCGGAGTCTGTGTCTCCCTCTCTTTCTCTGACTGTCCCCTGCTCATGCTGTTTCTCACTCTCCTAGAAATAAATAAAAATATTAAAAAAACAACAAAAAAAAAACAAAATAAACTTAAACAACAACAACAAAAGAGTCTAGAAGGACCAATTTTGTCAGAAAACCCTTAACATTTTTATTTCTCTTAACAAAATACCTTCAATGATTAAAAAGCAAAGAGCAGCTTATCCTGTGATATCACAATAAGTTATAGAATTCTAGTTGGCTTTTACGTACAGAAGTGTGAAATATTTCAGGACCTGTTTTTTCGACTCAGTTGCATCATCTGTTGTTCTAGCTATAAGAATTAAAATAACTCAGCTCCGAGACAACCAGAGCAAGAGTCATGAACATTACAAGAAGATCTCTATAATAAATACTTATGCTTTTGGGAATAAACCTGACTGGCAATTATTTAAAGTCCTAGATTCAGATATAAAAAGAAAACTAAAATATGGCAAAAAAAGTTTCTAGCTCAAGCTGAGAATCACAAATACAGATTATAGAAGATACAGAAGTAATCTACACGTCATCTTTGAATATGGCCACAAACAGGACAATTGGAAATTCATTAACTTGCGAGCTCCACAAAGGTAAGTCTAACTTGATCTAATGATCAATAACCAGTAAATTATCAGCAAAGTTAGGAAAACTATTTTATCTATTTTTGTCATTAAATTTTCCCTAGGGGTAACCAGGGAAATATGTATTTTATGCCATATTTATACCTACTCAATCTACTTGATGGTCTTTGCCAGAATGAGAATTATTCCTAGCTTTTCATCCCTAGTTTTTAGGACAATTACTTGTCAATTATCCAAATATTACCATATCTTATGTATTCTTGTGATTTGATCTGGACATTAGCACCAATGACAAACTATACTGAACTACTTCGGCACTCAACCTCCTTAGGTGGATTCTGGCAACCACCCATGTATAGCATGCCACAACCCAGCCATAACTAATTTGAAATTTGAAAAGTACTATATATCTGACCCTAGCTAGCCAACTGCATTCTTTCCAAAGAATATTGAAATTGAAACCAGGAGAGATCAAGTAGCTTGACTGAGACAATGATGAATTCTGCTAGCTGGGTTAGTATGATTACCAAATGTGCAAAAGTAGAGAAAGCCAACCTGTCAAGTAAGACGGATAAAGCAGAACAGCAGAGACAATCATAGAGAACAGGTAGAGAGAAAGTGAGAGGCAGCAAGAATGAGAGTAAGAGAGCAAGACCCAAATAGAGAAAGTAGCTGCCCCAGCTCTCATCCCTGGTTTTGGGAGATCACTGTTCTTCATCAAATTCCCTGTGTTACCACAGAAGCTTTAAATAAAATTCCTCTTATCATAGATGTCAAAATTAGAAAATACAAAATCTACAAAAATTCTTAGTGATACTCCCAGGCACTCAAGTCCTACTCATTGTTTTCCTATTCTGATATTTTACCCCATTCAGATGCCCACGGTCATATTATTCAGTTCACCTTTCCTCCATTTAAAACATACTCCGTCCATTATCACAAATAGTTTGATGTGACTTTAAACCAACTTTACCTGACTCAAGAGCATTTACATTTTAAATGTAGCTAACATATACACACACTCACACTTTTAGAACTGTGGGAAAAAAATGAACTCTAATTAGTTCCTTTGAAATCATAGGCTATATAAAATTGCTTACCACACCCACACAAAAACTTAGGACTGCCAAATTCACTTAAAAAATGAAATGCATATGGATAGTGTTTATTTTTAATTTATTATAATTAATGTGAAAACTAACTGTCTCTGGGAACGTTAATTTTCAATATGATGCCAACTAGAACTCAGAAAATTTGTAAACAGAACATTCCTGGGAATCATATAGGTGGTTACTACCCTAAATAACACCTTTTTAATTTAATTAAATGTTATTTTAAAATGCCAAAACCAAGTTATTATTTACATAATGTATGATTGTACTAAGCACAAATCAAGTTATCTTCATCACAAAAACAATGGCTATGTTATCTTTAGCAAGCCACTATTAACCTTCTTTTAATATATAATTGTTCTCTCTTGTAAAAAGGAATATTGGGACCTACCTCATTATGATATAATAAAGATTAAGTTAGAAAATCTATGTAAATCACGTAACAGTCACTTGCTCATAGTAAGTGGTGTTAACTATTGCTATTATTACATGTCCTCAAGGTATTGTAGAATATGCAGACGGGTATTATAATCTCATTTGGACATAACAATAAATCTTACTATTAACACTCTCAAATGTTTTTACTATCAATTTTTTAGGTCTTTCTAAGAGTCAAAGACAGAAGTTACGAGTTCTAAGAAGAGACTGATCTAAAGCAGCTTTTAATTGATTGTGAATTTTCTTGAGATCTAAAGACTAGTTTGCAAAATTGCCAAGTCATTCTCAAGCTTATGTATATTTTAAAATATAGTTTTGATTCAATGGCAAAGGTATTAATGAAATAAACATACATTTAATGTAAGTGAACACTTCTTTAAATACTTCTCCAAAGTGCATTTGAGGAAATGGTTGGGCTAATGATCAGACAATGAGTATAATATAGCATAATAAATGCTTTATCAGTTAAACAGCCATGCTAATGCCAGACCAGGATCAAATTCAATAAAACTCAGCTCTAATTTAGAATGCCTTTTGTGAGTAGTTATTAGTTAAAATGAATTCTTTTATTACCTTAGTAAACTGCCAAATTGCTGGAATAAAGCCATGCAAATGACATTTAATTTTAAATTGAATAGAATGAGAGGTCACAATATAAAAATAGAAAAAGAATAGATTTCAAATAATTGTGTTTATATTCTTATAAATAATTAAGTGAAAATATGTTAGTGATATATTTATAAACGGTAAGTATTATTTGTCATAGAATATGTCTGAAAATCAATCAGGTTATCAATTAGTTGATCCTTCTCGGCATATGCCATGTCTTTTCCCATCATAAGCTATAGAGATTTTGGGTCCAGACATGAAGTCAAGAGGATTTCCTGATTTGCTATCATAACACAGAGCAGTAAGATTTTTCAGTGGAGTGTTAGAGACTATCGATGGCCACTGTCATTTCAAGGTTACTCCAGTTTCTTTTCTTCCTTCTTTGGTCTGAAGCATTACTGGGAACTTACGGAATCACCAAAGATGCAAACAGTTGGGAGAAAGCAAGATAAATTTTAGAATAAAAGTAGCTCAGCACTCCATGTGAATAACTACAGTAGGCATGTGAAGTTTGTGTTTTTGTATCTAAGTTTCATCCATTATATTTGGAAGCACTAAGTGAAATAACCTGACAGTTTGTTCTTAATAGGCATTTGTAGGAAGAGATGATAGACTGAGCAATGCTATTGCTATGACCACTACTACTCAAACCACAATGTACTCTTAATAGGTGGCATTCCTTCCTTTGCTTCAATGGCATTAAAAAATAATAATCTAGGAGTAACTTTATCTCCTTAGGCAGTTTAATTCTCTTGTATTTATTTATATTTTAGAAGTTCACATTGGAAACTAAAATGGGTTGGGGCGCCTGGGTGGCTCAGTCAGTTAGTTAGGCATCCAACTCCTGATTTTAGTTCAGGTCATGATCCTGCAGTTCATGGGTTTGAGCCCCATGTTGACAGCACAGAGCCTGCTTGGGATTCTCTCTTTCCCTCTTTTTGCCACCCCCACTCTCCCAGAATACATAAACTTAAAAAAAAAAAAAAAAAGGCAAAATGGCTTTATTTTCCAATTGTTATTTTTTGATCTGAATATACCTATTTATTTACACTGTTATTTACAAAGAAATGTTCATGTTTTAGCTTCTGCCTTCAGATGACTTTCTGTAGGCAGAAACCTAGAAACCACCCATGAGCTGGCAGGAAGCTGCACTGTAAGCACGTAACAGAGTTGGAGCAAAGTGAGAAGGACTTTCAGTCAGGAAAAATAGGACAAAGCACAAACCATCTAGAATATTAGCAGAGTAGTATGAGGAATTCAGATGTATATATGTAGAGAATGAATTAAAAACAAAGATACGAACAACAACAAAACCTTGATTTAGAGAGATAGCTAGAAGGCTCACCAAACTTGAATAATTACAAGATAGCCAAAGCATTTTGATTATGATTTTTGCTTTATGCCTTTTTTAAAGAAATTCTTCACTAATAGCTTCAGTGCAATAGAGAATATTGGATCAGCCTGACCCTAGTTTGTTTCTGGAATCACACTCTTCGTAATAGTGACCAAAATGGACAAGTAGATTATTTCAGAAATATTTGTGTTTGCCTCACAATGAACAAAGTTCGAAATTCTCATGTTTTCTTCCTTTATATGCAAACAGACTACCTCAGATAATACTGCAACCGAGAACTAGTTTTTGCTTCAAAGACAGGGGTTGCTACAAGGTGGAAAGTTTACTTTGTGTATGGGGCTGCAGAGCTGGCCAGGAACTATCTGATAGTCAAAGTCAAGAAACTGAATCCTAGTAGAATTCAGGAGCTCACTTCTGGTGATGGTGATCTAGGTTAGAATTACATGATCCATCAACCAATGCTAAAAAAGCACACATCTCTGGGTAGAACACAAAATAATAAAAAAAAGGTCAGAACATTCTCTATAACCTTGCAAAATCCAACATTTTTTTTTAAGACTTCTAAGATCACCCTCTCACCAGAGAACAGTGTTTCTGCATTTAGCACAGAGCTATAAAGGGGATTAGAAGCACTCCTTAAAATGTTCAACAGCCTCAGCAGCAAAATTGTAGTGCTTAAGTCCTGTAATTTGGAGAACAGGTATTTTTATGCCATAGCAAGCTTTATATTTTATTTCACTTTTGAGAGTCACAGATGCTAGTGTTTTAATGAAAATTTCTTTTGCAAAAGTGACAATGTGTATGTTCCCCCCCCACCTTATCCCACCCCCTTCCAGGGAAAGGACTCTGTTTTAGTGCTAGAACTCCAGAATGAATATGATGGTTGGTGAGAAATCCATCATTTAGAGTAATAAAAGAGAGTTTCATGAAGGATCAAGAGGAAAATAAACTATATCAGCAACAAAGTTTTAAGTTGCAATTTAAGGTGATCAGCTAACAGGAACTTGCCTGAAAGGAAGGCTACTGCTCTGCATATGTTTTTGTCATTTGCAAAAGCTAAAAACTCTGCCAAAGCCAAGTCGTTTTGGCCGCCTGCAATCTTTCTATAGCATGCTGTGCTCAGTTATGTTCAGTGACTAAAAGCAATAATGTTTTGATTCTAGACTAATATGTCTAGCTCTGCAATTGATTGTAAGCCACTTTATGAGACAGTCTGAAATTCTTCCTGTGTCTACTAGTCTTGATGAGCTCCTTAGCAAAATAAATTAGCAATTTGAAGCTTTTCCCCCCTACTTTCCTACTGCCAAGACTTTCTAAATAAACCCTCTGTATTTTCTCCCCCAGTGTGAGTCACAGGTGGGGTTGCAATTCAGATTTGCTGGTGTTTAATTTGGGTTTAGGTGTTTAGGTGCTCATGCAGTTCTCAGCAATATCTTCTCATTTGTACTTACCTGACCCGATTGGATTCCATTTTTATTTTTTAAAGCTCAGAGGCAGGCTATAAATGTCAAAAATTACTCTCTGACTGGTACAACCTCAAAGGACCTTTTCTATCTTAATAGCCCAGAAAGCAGTTTTCTCTCAAGTAATTTGTAATTATTTATTAACTAAATATTAATATTATTCTGGACTAAGACAATCATTTACTTTGAGTTTCTGAGAAGTCAAATGTTATGGGATAGGTAATACTAGTGTACTTGAATGATTGTCGTTTTCCAAATAATGCTGTTTATGGTGGAAAACACAGATTTTCCTCTAGAGCATTTCAGGCTGATCAGTGGTGCTGAATTGACTGATCCAGTGGCAGAACCCCTGTGGTATTCAAATACCAGGTGCCACACTTAGTGGCAGCATCAGCTCATGCTACCTTGGCTTGCCAATAATACTCAGAGTATCTTAAATGGAAACAACAGTTAAAGCTGATTCAATCTAGGGCCACTCTTCTGAGACTGTCAATAAAGGAGTCCACAGATGTTAAATGTCACCTTGGTTTAGAACTGAGGACAGCTGCTCTCTCTAAAGGAGATGCTGATCAACACATTTGCCCCAGGTCATGGGACAGATATACTAAATTCAATTCACTTTTGGCATAGTTG
Organism: Proteles cristata cristata; assembly: GCA_017311185.1. NCBI lineage: Eukaryota > Metazoa > Chordata > Mammalia > Carnivora > Hyaenidae > Proteles > Proteles cristata. Next base: position 2,496,595 of record JAESUZ010000815.1, read on the forward strand.
TATATTACTAATTATAAGCAAAACAATATAGTCTAATGTAAATACTGAAAATGAGTGATTTCAAAGTAAGTAAAGGTTTTGAAGAAAGGATAGAATCATGGCCAATTTCAAAATAAACAAAGGCTTTAAAGAAAGTATAGAATCATGGCCGGTGTTAAAACAGAGGTATGATTTATCTGTTTCCTTCTAGGAGACATAGGGGACAGTTTTTAGCCTCTTTGGAAAACCATTTAAGTGCACCTAAGATTAAAGAAGATGGGGGAAAATGGAAAGAAGGTAGAGAAATCTACACTGATATTATTATCCCTGTCAGGGCTATTCATAGGAAATGGACACTGTGATGAAGGATGAAGTATAAAGAGAGACAGTCTAAGAATTATCAGAGCTTGTAAATCATAAGCACAGCTAGGCCTCTTGGGGCTAGGGGTAAATGGCCAGAGGACAGAGTGTTACTGCACATCACTGGAGCTTTTCAGATAAAAGGAGAAACCAGGCACCACTGGCCACAAACTTAGAAAGTGCTGAGGGCCAGTTCTCCTTTTCCTCCCTTGACCTCAGGCTGATTGACTTTTTTTTTTTTCATGCCCTATCTCTCTGGCCTTTCTCCTTGGCTGACCTCCTTTGGGGATAGCATAACCCAGATATCTCAGATACAGGTTTACCTGATGTGTTCAGACTAGTGACTGGCACTAAGTATATATATTCAAAAGGAGAATAACATCTTTGTGACCTCAGTATCAGATTCCATGTAAGAATGATCTTGCACACCTGTACTTCTAACATTTGTGGCAATTTTATCTGTGCCTTCAGGTACTCAGTGACATTTATGAAAACATTTTTTCAACCTCCTCATGTGGGCTAAAACTTGGGATCCAAAGCACAGAGTTGTGGAAAAGAAATGCCCAAAATGCCACAACTGTGTTGTATCTGTTGTAGTGATGGTGTGTAGGGTCAGAGATAAGTAACATTTCTTTTGATATTTAAAACATTAGTCTGGGTACAAGTTACTTCCAGCAGAGCAGAGGAGTAAGAGAGTAACCCATAAGAAATGATCAAATATTTCACATTGTGTCAATTACTTCTAGAAAGAGAGGAGTTTTGTCAATGATTTAAAGGCTAAGTATTTTTAGAATTTTCAATACAATAGGGGGCAGCTGGGTGGCTCAGTCAGTTGAGCATTTGACTTCAGCTCAGGTCATGATCTCGAGGTTTGTGGGTTTGAGCCCTGTGTCGGGCTCTGGCTGACAGCTAGCTCCGGGCCTGGAGCCTGTTTCAGATTCTGTGTCTCCCTCTCTCTCTGACCCTTTCCTGCTCATGCTGTCTCTCTCTCAGAAATAAATAAAACATTAAAAAATTTTTTAAAAAGTACTGGGTATTTTGCCTAGGGGAATAAAGAAATTAAGGCAGTTTTAATCAAAGTTCAAAAATAAGTTTCACTTAAAAATAGAAACTTTCCTTTTTCTAAGATTTTCTGTAGTTTTTGAATCAGTGTCAGGTGCTCTTGCAGAATATTACCTCAAATAGACATTACTATTACTTCTAACATTAAATCTAGTGGTACAAGGGTATACGGGTATAATTGGTATAGCTGAGTAGTTTTTAAAGCAGATTTAAGGGGAACAGATTACTGACCTCAACCTCATCCCACATTACTCTGGTTTCTTGTCATTCTTTTAGTGTAGTGTTTTGAAAATTCATGTAGCCTCACCAGTGACTCTGTGTGAAGAGAAATGATTGGAAAGTAAGAAACTAGGTGAACCAGGAATATTTAACAGGGTTCCAGCTCAGCAGCTGGATAACCCTAAGGTCTCAGACCAGTCACTTTGCTTCTGTGGGCTTTGATCATTCATAAAAGGCTAAGTAAGGATCATGCCAATGTTTTAAGTATTTAGGAGCATATGTCTACATCACGGTGTAAGAGACCCAGTGATTTCAGAAGGAAGGAAAAAATGGAACTAAATCAAAAATAATTGATGATAAATTCTTTAATATCTCACATAAAATTTACATTTATCTCCACAATATACTGGTATGAAAATAAATTGTTTCAGCTTGTTTCAGTCTGTGACTCCCTCTCTCTCTGACCCTCCCCTGCTCACGCTGTCTCTCTCTCTCCTAGAAATAAATAAAACATTTAAAAAAAAAAAATATGGGGCGCCTGGGTGGCTTAGTCGGTTAAGCATCCGACTTTCGCTTAGGTCATGATCTCGCGGTTCGTGGGTTCGAGCCCTGCGTCGGGCTCTGTGCTGACTGCCAGCTCAGAGCCTGGAGCCTGTTTCAGTCTGTGACTCCCTCTCTCTCTGACCCTCCCCTGCTCACGCTGTCTCTCTCTCTCCTAGAAATAAATAAAACATTTAAAAAAAAAAAAAGAAAATAAATTGTTTCATATAACCTCTATAAGAAACAAACCAAACCCTGAAATCTTTCCCCTCCCCCTGTGCAATGCTGAACAATTTAAGAGAATTGTGCTACCGGAAAGATAGCTATCACCAAAAATCAGGTCAGTGTTGAGAAATTCTCTACTCTTCTTTGTAGTAGATTTTATTTTTTAAGAACCCTGGCTTCTAAAAACCAGGTGGATATAGATGGCAGCAGTACATTTTTAAAAATTGTGTTGTAAACTATGTCACTGCAGAAAGATGATTTGAATAGAGCGAAAAACGTATGGTTGAACATTTTCAGAACTACTGTTTTTGACAACTTTAAGTTGTTTCTTACTGCATGGTAAGATTGCTTGTTATTCAGTGGGCACAAAGTTCTCAAAAATCTATCACCCTATACTCTTCACTGCTTTTTTAAAAGTATTTCATCCAAAGACTCTTATTCAATACGGAAAATGGTTAATTACAGTCCTCCCTATTTTTACATCATTATTAACCCTAATCCCATGCAAATGGTTAGTGTCCTGTAACTTAGAATATACATGACCACCTAGTGCTCAAGCTTCATTTCCACTGCTGTCCGTCATTGTCACAATGTTCAGCTACAAGTTGTTGATTTATTTGTAGTTGGCTTGAAAAAATATTTACCAAATGAGCCAGTTTTTATCATGAACTATAAATTTGCTGAATCAGGGTTGTAAATACTTATATTTCTCCTTTCTCCCATATGCATAGTAATAAATCAATGGTGAGTTGGAAGACTGTTTTCAGTACATTTCTCTGGCTTGGTAATTCATATCTAAATTTACAGTTTTAATTATCATATTAAGATCATTGAAAGATAATCAAGTGGATACTCTTTTGACACATTCTCTCCAGTGAGGCTGCATTAGTTGTTCAGGCATTCAGGGTGTTGACTGGCTATCAATCCCAGAATTTTCCTTCTGATAAAAACTGTACCTATCTATATACAAGGTTATGCTATTTTTAATTAATATCACTCTTACACAAAATCTATTTGAATATTTTATCAGACTCATAGTTATTTTGATCATAAAGACACATTTGTTAAACCGTTAACTTCTACCTTGTCTTCGCTCTAAGACAAAGCATGAAATTAATCTATGAGGTATATTAATATGCATTTGATTCTATTGCTTGAAATAACTTTTTTTTTAAGGTTAGCTGCCTGTTTTATTCATTCCAACTCTATTCAAACATGTACATTGAATCTGCCTATACCCAACATTTACCTATTATACTTCACAACCCAAGAGGATGCAGAAACTGACTGTAGATGAATCTTCAAGGGTATGTTTCTTGTTAATGTTTTATGTTTATTTACCAAAAATAATTTTGTGATTTTAATCCAAAATTTGCATAATTAATTTTAAAACATGACAAAATAATCTATCATGTCATAGCTCTTATATTTTATTCTTAAATGTTTCCAAGTACTCCTACTTTTGGATAAATAGTTGTTACTTAGTATTCATTTACTAATAATGACTGAGTTAGTGCTATTGGGTTCCTAATGGCCAGACAGACTATAACCTCCACCCACTCCTGCCAAACAAGACCAACATAAGTTAGAGTCCTTTAAGATATTTTCCCTACTTCAGTATGTTGCATATTTTCATTTCATTCTATAAAATTGTTTTTTTTTTCTGGATCAATGTATACCACTTAATATAAAACTCTTTTCCCATTTTAGATAATACAAGTTAGAGAGAATTCTTTAAAATACAATTTCCCCCTCAAAGTCAGATAAATTTGTTCTTCAGGAAAAGTAAGCACAACTATATATGTGCTCAAAATAAATTACCTGGCAAAACTATGATGAAAACACTGAAATGATTTGAGATTATCAAATTTTCTTGGCTGCAAACAAATTGTGAGAAATTGCTGATATAGTACAAAATACCCTACAATACCCTACTCCCTCAAAATGTGCACGGGTGTCTGCTGAGTCAACCGCATCTTCCATCCAGACCATCAAAAACAACAACCAAACCAGACTTGCCATTTCTCTGTTCCAGCAGACCAGCCCCAGACCCTAGTGAGCTGGATCCTTGAGGAATCTACTCCTGTGGTTTTACTTGCATTAAAAAAAAAAAAAAAAAAAAAAAATCTCTCCCTCTAATATTTAAGTAAAGCTCAAGTTTCTGGAGAATACCTACATGTCTCCTGTAGGTTCTACAACTATTAGACATCTTTGAGTGCCTGTCTGTTAACAACACATGTGTACAAGTGATCCATATTTAACTGATGGTTGATGTGTTAATTAGTGACCTTGATCACTTTCTCTTTAGAGCAATGCATGTTTGTTAGAACTGGTAAAAACAATGTAAAAAATATAATACATGTTGCACAGATGCAAATTTTCTTAACTCTTTGGATTTGGATATAACTATAATAAGAGACATTCTCGAGGATCATTTATAAAATATGTCCCAACCCAAATAAAGTATTTATCATAAACACAGGCTAAATAGAAAAGGTAGACTAAATAGAGTTTGGGATAACTTCATGCCTCTTTTATCTAAAAGGTAGCCTTGATTTTTTTTTCTAATTTATTTTTAAAGCTGTTTCTTGAGAGTATTATTTAAATTGCCTGCTGAAAAATATATTTATAAAAAATGATAGGACTCTAAATCTTTTGTAGAGAAGACTATTTTTTTTTTCTCCCAGAATTGTATTTCATGACCTAATACCTCTCTTCAGTTATCACCTTCAGGCCATCCAGATAATTTCCTAATGGACTAAAATATGAATGAGGAGCGCCTGGGTGGCTTAGTCGGTTAAGCGTCCGACTTTCGCTTGGGTCATGATCTCGCGGTTCGTGGGTTCGAGCCCCGCGTCGGGCTCTGTGCTGACTGCCAGCTCAGCCTGCAGCTTGTTTCAGTCTGTGACTCCCTCTCTCTCTGACCCTCCCCTGCTCACGCTGTCTCTCTCTCTCTCTCCTAGAAATAAAAAACATTTAAAAATAAATAAATAAAATATGAATGAGCACTAGAAACAAACCAAACCAAACCAACAACAACAACAAAAACAACAACACATTCTTACACCATCCACTTAAAATTCACCAGAAGTGTCAAAGGCATCAGGCCAAGTGACACAATAAGTTTGTCTTCATAAAGCTTCCAGACAAGCAAAAATTTTTAAAAAGTCCAATCATTACTGGAAAGATTCACTAATTGATAGGACTTTTACCAAATAAGTAAAAAAAAATAATAAATCTGTATCTTTAGGATTTGGTATTTTGGAAACAAATATGTTTCAGGATAAGACATGTTTTATGAAATTGAAAGGATGTATCTAATTTTTTTTTCCTTAATCAACCCATAAACACATACTAACAATAAACTACCTATGACTATTCATCTGCCTTAAAATTTAGATAAAATCACCTTTAACCTTTATTTGGAAAGGTAATGTTTTGTACATAAATTACTTTTCAGAAGCTTTGATTTGCAGAGGTATCTGGGTAGCTCAGTCAGTTAAGCATCTAACTTTTGATTTCAGCTCAGGTCATAATTTCATGATTCCTGGGGTCAAGCCCTGAATCTGTCTCTGCACTGATTACATGAATCCTGCTTTGGATTATTTCTCCCTCTCTCTCTCTGCTTCCTTCCCACTTGCACACATGCTCTCAAAATAAATAAGTAAACTTAAAAAAAGAAGCTTTGATTTGTTATAATTTCTAGCACCATACATTTCACGGTAAAAGTGGGCAAATCAAAATGAAAGAATTGTATCTTTACATATGAAAGGCATGCAAAACTTAGAAGACCAAAAGAAAGAATATTGGAAAGAAATTTTTAATTACACCCCATGTCTAGTGAATTTGGTCAAAGTCATACCCTCTAAGCCTGAAAATCCAAGACAGATACTTTTGCTCTAGGGGCTGTGGTAAGACCAAATATACACAAGTATACAGTAGCTTTTTTTTTTTTTTTTGTAAAACAAAAGAACAAAACAGAAAACAAACAAAAATGCCATCCTAAACTATATTAATCAGAAAGAAATTAAGATGCTGGAAAATATTTAATTCTTAAACATATAGGAACAGATAGTAAGAAATCTAAAAAGTAAACAAAAATAAGATTGGAAAGCAAGGATGAGGAGCAGTGAGGTGAAAAGAAAATTTCTAGTTTATAAGCAGTTATGGCATTTGGTCTATTAGATGTCACCAGTGTAGTTGATCTCTCTTTTTAACCATTTTTTAGTTAAGAGAAACGGTTTTCCCTAAGTATCCAAGGAAGTCAGGGACAAGAAAAGAAATCAGGAAATGAGGAGATGTCAATGACTGCCATGGGTTAAGTAAAAATGAGCATTAAACTCTCCCCCTTTCTCAAATTGTTGAAAGCTGAAATAGAGATGGTGAGGGTCTTCTGACATCTTGATATAGTGCCAAAGTAAAAATGTCTTAGATAAGGTATAGCAAGTAACTTTCAACCTAGATTAAGAGATTGGATTGAGTTCTTTAGTACTGGAGGTAAAGCAATATGTAGATAGTAATGGATAAAGGGGGTGCCTGCATGCTTAGTCGGTGAAGCATCCAACTTCGGCCCAGGTCATGATTTCATGGTTGGTGGGTTCAAGCTCCATGTTGGGCTCTGCGCTGACAGCTCAGAGCCTGGAGCCTGTTTTGGATTCTGTCTCCCTCTCTCTCTGCCCCTTCCCCACTCATGCTCTGTTTCTGTCTCAATAACAAATATAAAAAAAAATAATAACAATAAAAATAAATAATGGATAAATTCTAAGAACTAATGAGAGATTTAAGGTAGATGTCTATTTTCAGTAAGGTCTTAATTTTGACTTATAAATATGGACCTGTTAACGGCATTTGTTAACATTAAGAATCTAGAAGGTTATTTAATTTAAAAAAGCTGTATTTTAATAACATATACAGTTGAGCAAGAAATTATGCAAAAAGTACCACTAATGGGTTCCTTAATGGAAATACAACTCTTGGAAAAATGTTCAAGTTTCAGGCAAAGGACAAAAAAACTTGAAGTGATTCAAGGAATTTTAACACTGAAAACTCAAATTTATATGTATAATGCATAAATGTATAAAATTATAAATTCTTTCTTTTTTTTTTCATTTAACATTCAATGACAAGCAGATTAGGAGAAAGAGTGTAAAAATAAAAAAAAAGGGGGGGTAGATTTCAGTTTAGACTATTTTGTGTTCATCAAAATAATATTGATTTTTTAAAAAAATATACGATTTTGAAAGTCATGTCTTTATACCCCCACTTCAGAAGAGCCTTTCTTTTAAATTAAAAAGTTGAATTAAGATATTAAAACTACTGATTTTAAATCAAGTATATTTCTAGACAGGATAGGAAGATAATCCCCAGCTACAGAAACCCTTCCCCATGCCCTCCTTGCAACATTTTAGACTTCCTGGTAACAAGTTATAGAAAATTAAATATAGTTTAACAACAGTTATGAAGAAAACTTGACGCATTTATCATAAATTCATCCCTAAGTTGAACTTAAGTACTTGGAAATACTTGAAGTTTAAGTTACCCTTTTAGTTATGTTAGTACATAGAAGTCAGAGTTGGCACTGTTGGCACTGCTAGTTAAAAAAAAAAAAAATACAAAAATATCCTGCAAATTAGTGGCAGTCCATCTTAAAGCATGTTTTCTATGCGGGTGAATTTAAGGATTTTTTTTTTTTTAAATTACAAATCAGCCTTTCAGGAATAAACTCAGTTTCTCTAAATTTTAGGAGAAATCTTGTGAATTGCCATGCTATTGCATTATGATCATCCAATTTGTAACCTATTCAGTGTGAAATGCTGATTAACAGGTGATCAGAGATCAGAATGGTAAACGTTTCAGAAGTATCATTAATCAAGATAAAATGTTCATTAAAGTTATTAAATTGTAGTGATTAACTTGCAATAAAGGATTTTGAATTTTAATGTTCATTTGGAGACCTAGCGTGTGTACATGGCAAGCCAGTGGCAAGGCAAGTGTCACACTGTCAGCACAAAGCCGTACCTCCCGTGCTGTGAGATCATGACCTGAGTGGGTAACAACTAGCTGAGCCACCCAGCTTCCCCAAGATTTCTGAATTTTATTAACATTAATGGAATGGGGATCTTGTAGGTTGGTAAAGAAGATTTTTAAAAAAGTTTGGAATACAGACAAGAATATAAATAGTCTTTGATTGTGATACAGCAAATGATTTAGAATCGGTTTTCCCTTTTTTTTTTTTTTTTTTAATTATTTTACTTCTAGAGATTTAGTATAAGGGCAAATTTGAGAAGATAAGGAATTTAGGCTCTGGAATCCATCTACCTGATTTTGAATCTTAACTAATTTACCTTCAAAGTATATGGCATTGATTAATTTGTAAACCACAATGTTTCTTACCTATAATGTTTCCTCCTCTACAGCAAGAAGGTTTTAATTCTTACTTTGCAAACTGAAGAATCTATGTAAACTAAAAGCTATGTATGTAAAATTCCTCCCTCATCATAGGTGATCAAAAGTTAGAAAAGCATAATTTATAAAAAGAAAAATTAGGAAAGATAAATTGTCCAAAATAAGTATGACTTCCATACAATAAACATTAAATAATTTAGTCATTAAAAATCATGTCAGAGAAAAAATATCTAAATGGCATAGAAATATATTCATGATGTATTGTTCGGTAAAAAGGTGTAAGATGGATTTATGATCCCACAATCGTTTTAAAAACTATGAAATTACATGCATACAATTGAAAAGATATGAACTAGAAGTATGAATTATTCTGGGTAAGGGTATTTAATTGAAAAATTTTCCTTGATTTTCCAAATTGTACTTCAAACATATCATATATTCTTGTTAAAAAGTAACAAGTGCAAAATTTTAAAATAGGGTTCTGAAATACTAGGTTCTATATAGCATTCATTATAAGGAACATGTTAGTTGGTTAATTTGGAAATATTTGTGGAGTTTTAGTAAATTGGGGTAATATGTGATGTCAAACACTGAATCTATTTCAAATATCATTAGAAGGCAAGTATGGAAATCACTCCTCAGTAACATCAATCCTTACTGTTATACATGTTATAATTAACGAATACGTTATAAAAGAACCCAGAGAATGCTGGAATCAAAAGAAATAAAGTAATATGGCTTATAAAAAAATAAATCCAACCAGTCAACTTCAACAAAAATTTCCCCTAAAGTTCTAAGAGAATTAGTGGATGATAAGAACAGTTAAAGTACGCGATGAGATAACCTATGAGGTTTGTTCATAGAATTGACTCAAAGTTGAGGTGGATGCAGTTCTCTGTCTGATAAGCTTAAGACAGAAAACAAGGATACATGAAAATGTTTTGAAGAATGGGGAATTACTTGGCAAAACTGTATGTACTGTACATTGTCTGATTTCATATTTGTATTTGTGATCTAAACTTGGGGAATACGTAGTACATTTATAAAAGGTATAGTTTACACTAATTTGAAAAGATGTACAACTGACAGAGGAAAAAGTTACCCCTACAAAACCAGCAACATACACAGAATTGAACGACCTAATATGTTGTTTTCAAAAGTAAGAGGAGAAAAGCAATCCTAAGAGTGTCTTAGCTTAGAGAAAGGTAATAGCTGTCAATAGGTAATTACTGTATGAACCACACCTGCACAGACCCATCAATACTTAGACTGTTCCTATGAGGTAGCTTTTACTTTCTCCCTTCTATTGATGAGGACCCTGAGGAACAGAGAGGTTATATAATTGGCCCAAGGTCACACAGTTAGAGGGAAAGCCAAAATCCAGTCTACCTGTAATACCTCTTATATCAAAGTTCTATAGTTCCTTGCACTGTGCCACAGTAATTGGATACAGGTTTGCAGCATGACTCACTACCTAACCTGCCTACCACCTTTCTACCTTTCCAGTACAACTGAGGAGCTATATTGACGGAGACAACAGGATTTAAAGAGATTGCCATAGAATTGGGATTTCAGTCCTGTTAATTCCATCCACAAAATGTGTGGTCTTGGTCAAATCACTTAATTAAAATCTGGTGTCAGTTTTTATGTCCCCAAAGTAGAGGAATAGGATAAGTTCTACTCCTCCTTCCAGGTATATACAATCTGTGATTGTCATCTCAAAGCCATTACTTCGTGTATCTTTAAGCAACCTTTAAAATGTATTCTAACTTCTGGAGAAGAGTTATAAAAGAAAAAAAAAGTTCTGTATTGAATTTGACAAGACACTATGATGTGGGCTGGCCACAGAGACTCCTCACCTTGTGCAAAAACTACCAAGTTGTCATAGTAAAAGAGGCTTGAAGGGGAGGAGCATTGTGCTTTTTCTTTTTCTTGTCTTTCTATTTTGAAACTTCTAGTCTATGATTTTCTCCTGGAAAACAGTACTTTTAGCACTATAATAGGGGGAAAGAAAAAGCCCATATTCTAGAGAATAGCAGTATTTTCCAAGAGATGTAACAGCTTCTGAAGGTGGCATAGCTGGGAGAAAATCTTAGGAAGAGGAACTTGCAAAGGAGAGTGTGGAGAGAAGGTAAAAGAAGGTCACCTCAGCTGCCCTATCCCTCTCTACCTATTGTGTTCAAGTTGAAGATTCTCACTCTTCAAAGGGGCTAGAACATGAGGCAGTAGCTGGGGCAACTGCCTATACCTCCTGCTTTGTTCTGAGGCACATCAGTCCCGAGGGCATGATGGTACCCTCCAAATGTACGCCTGCCTATAGTTGGGAGCCTCCACAAAGCTGTAATAAAACAGAAGAATGCCTAGGGAATGATTATGCATTTTTTTTCTTTTCTCTTTTTTTCTGCAGCAAGCAGAAATCCAAGTCTCTGAAGAAGAATGATAAAATCCAAGTTAAGCTAATTGTTTCTTTTGCCCTCTAGTTAAGAAAAACTATAGACAGAATCACTATGGGAGTAAATCAGACAGACTTACAAACTTATTCCTGAAATTTGACTTTTGTATCCACTTGCTAGTCCGAAGTTAATTTGGCAGTAGCAATGCAAAGCAGTGAGAAGCAAATTCAATACTTTTGGCGTCTCACTAGTATCACTGTTAAAAGGCCATTTGTGGTCACGGTTTTAAATTCACATTTGAAATATTGCAGACATACCATTTTTATTTCCCTTTAGTCTGGAAAGACCTCTGTTCCCATAGTCAATCAAGGAAGTTGCTTTGCAACAGCCTATCTGCTTCCTCAGGCAACACTTGGCTTAAGAACTGTTTTCATTTCTAGTCCTTTAAAGAATCTTTTCTATAAATAAATACGTAAATAAGTAAATTAAGTAAATAATCACTTCTCTTCCTGCCTTCCTTGTGTCTGAATTTTCTGAGAAGGGGATGCCAGGAGGACTGGGTGTGCCAACAGGTGGTCAGACACTATATCAGTCTCTCTCAATAAGCAAGACCCCATCTGCTAGCTGGTGTCTCCATGTGTTCATTCTGTTTATTATAGCAGCTGAGCTTCAAACTGGTTTCTTTGTGGATTTCAGACAGAGGCTTAACAAGGTGAGCCAAAGGGAGTGTGGCCATTAGGAGATGTGTTAAGATGGCCTCAGCTGGAATCACTTTTTCTTATGTTTTTCAAGTGCCTGCCTACAGCTTCCCCTAATAGCTTACCACAGGACTTCATTGGGGCATCAGCTAGGCATGGGGATGATACTTGATACTTTAACCAAAATGCTTACACCACACTATTTTTTTAGGCTTGGTATCTTGAGTTTTAAAATGTTTGGTTATTGTCAACATCATGGTTTAAGCATAATTGGTTTTGAAAGAGAATCCTTAATATGGAGACTTTGAAGATAATCACATCTTACCAAGGAAAGCCAATTTAAATTCAATAAACTATTGTATAAAGAAATCTAGAATCAGAAATCCTACATCATAGGGTTAAATAGTACATTAGTGGTTATGGAGTGTCAAGATATGTTTTCATTGGCTAGCAGTAATACTTCAAAAGCAGTGTGACAGGACAACTCAACGGAGGGAAATTCACATTTTGTAAAGGGCCTTGTGCAGACTAGCCTGTGTCAACCCTAAAATAATGATCTAGACTACTTGTATATTTTATCTTAGGTTTGGACTTAAAATGAACCTTAGGTTTTCTTAAAATGAACTTCCATTTCAAAAAGCTCTTCAAGCACATTTTATTCTCTTCATTTTCTATTCCTATTCTGTTCATGCCTGATGGAATAAGGTAAAGGGGAAAAACCAACTCTCTCTATAGAAAATCTTTAGAAATTCCTCATGTGAGATCTGATCCAGTAAGAGTCTGATGACTAGCAAAGAAGGGAGTAGGTCCAAGTCCTATTCTTTCACAGAATAAGTAGAAAGGTCTGGATGAGAGTGTGTGTTAAATAAAAGCATTTTTATTTAATTGAGGTTTAGAGTCTAGGGGGCCCCTCCCAGCAGACACAAAGGCAGAACTGTCTCAGGGAACCGTGGGAGGGCATTAGAAAAACATGTGAAGAGCAATTTCCAGCTGAGCCAATTTTTGTCTAACATCATGTGGCTTGCCCAGTTTTGGCTTTCCAAGTAGAATCTGAAGCCCGAGGAACACAGCCTCAGTCTCAGCCACCCATGCTGTGAGAAGACGTGGAACAGGGAGCCCGGTGTCCAGATGGGAGAGTCTTCTAATTGTCTGAGTGGGAACCGGGGTCTGGGCACAGAATGCCAGACACATCCTTGCTGGCATCATCATTACTGATTCATGCTGCACAAGGAGTACTGAGGAGCTGCCAAGGGAAGAAGCGGAGCCGTCCGCAGATTTGAATCATATCCGAACACCAGGGAGGAAAAGGAAGAAAGTGCTTTCCTTGCTAAAGTACTTGGAAATGCTGCTTTAACTCATTTAATGTCATAATATGTATTTCCTTACCCATAGTTTAAATTTACCCCTTTTTACTCTTTTCCAAATTGGATATTTCTAGCTTTCTTCTGTTCCTCCATCCCCAACTGGCTATTATGCCTATAAAAATTTTTATAGGTACAATGTGAGCCCGTGAATGTAAATCCAGCCTTAACCAATACTATTAAATACAGTTGAGTCAAAAGAAACTTGTTTCATTACTAAGGGAGATTTAAAAGGTGATTTATACATGAGTTATGTAGGTTTTAGATTCAGAAATCATCTTATCCATAGTTGGCTGCCTATATTCAGTCACATGAGCTGAAGTAGACACTCCCTTCCCCAACATGAAGGTGAGGACCCCTCACTCTGCAGAAATGGTTTCATGTGGGGAAACCTTCTGGTTTTCCTATGGATAAGGACTTCTTTTTGATATGTAAATTCTTCTGGAAGGGGTCAAACATTAAACTGGAAGCTAATAGCTTGTCAGGAAATAACTTGAATTCAAGAACCAGATAAAGTAGAGGCATCCCCAAGGAGGACATGTGGATAAAAAGGAAGGAAAGAACAGGGAATTATGGCACTAAGTGACAAAAAACAGCCTGTTTGCGTAAGGGTCCTCCTTTTACATTTTTTTTGACATTTCTCTCTCTCTCTCTCTCAAAAATGGAGGGGGAGGGGGAGAGGATTGGAAGTAGGCTCCAGGCTCTAAGCTGTCAGTACAGAGTTCAACGTGCGGCTCAAACTCACGAACCAGGAGATCATGACTGGAGCTGAAATCAGATGCTTAACTAACTGAGCCAAGGCCTGAGCCACGTGGGCACCACAGGTCCTCCTTTATTTAATACTAAACATTTTATCCATTGATTTATAGATGTATGGTTTTTAAATGAGAGAAGAATTCAAAATCACCTAGAGAACTTCCCCCAATTCAAATTCCCCAGGCCCTAGCTCACAATGACTCAATTTCAAGTGATGGTATTTAGGCCAGCTCAAACATTTTGAAAAAGCTTGTAGGAGGCTCAGAGGCACATTCCTAGTTAAGAATAATGTTATAGCTGCTTACTTTTCTTTAGCCCTTTCCAGAGGGACTCCTGTACCCTCTGTAACTCATCTCCAGGATTCCTGCTCAATGTATCTCCTACTTAGATATGAATATTTAAGATGTCAGGTGAAAACTACATCATCCATTCTATTCCTTCATATTTTTCCATATCAGGAGAAGACACCGTTTTTTGTTGTTTGTTTTCCTCAAAAGCCCTCAGGAAAGGTGTAGGAATGCTTTCACATATGCTTTCTTAGAAGCTAAGCCCATGATCTCTCTGATCCGAGATGTAGCATAACATCCTGGTTTCCAGCCTCTGAAGCCAGACTATCTAGTTCAAAGTTAGGCTCTACCACTTACCAATTGTATGATCTACAAGATTACTTAACTCCTCTGAATCTTAGCTCCCTCATCTATGAAATGGAGACACAAAGACACAAACTTCATTAGGCTGTTGAGGGAAATAATTATGGCATGTAAAGGATTTCAATAGTTTCTAGAACATTTGTCTCACATTACACTTCAGTCTAGATTTTTACTTTTTATTTTTTCTGTGCCATTTGGCAACATCATCCACTCCCCTTTTAAGTCTCTCCACTCTTTTAGTTTCCATGACAACACTTTAACTTGGCTCATCTCCAATATTTCTCACCATTTATGCACATTTTCCAGGAGAAGGGTTCTCACCCATCCAATGTGGTATTCCTTTAAGGTAATCTCAGCAACTATAAATGTTAATGACATTCTCACTTGATGAGGTTGCGGATTCAACTATTCATCTTATAGAATATCCAAAACCATGATCTTTTCTTCTAGCTCTGTTCTCACCTTACAATCCATCAGTAAAAATTGTCAGCTACAACCTTGGGGAATTACCACCAAGTGTGTGTGTGTGTGTGTGTGTGTGTGTGTGTGTGTGTGTGTGTGTGTGTATTTTTTTTAAATATGAAACTCTTCTGAAATGTGGTGTGTGTGTGTGTGTGTGTGTGTGTATTTTTTTTAAATATGAAACTCTTCTGAAATATAGACCTAAACCCAGAAGCTTAATATTAAATCTAAAAATCTAAATGTATTTATAAAAATATTTTTCCCACATGGGAGAGACATGGCCTTTAGTTCATTAATCATGGTGATATATCCATTACATGATGCTAAAATTAAGGTGAACAAATTTTCATTTGATTCATCAAAAGCCTGGTTCTACCAACTCTTTCTATTTCCGTAAGCTGTAGTATTTTTGGACAAATGCTGTTTAAGCATCATCAACCGAGGTTTTATATTTAGTTCAAGTAGCTTACCCCTATAACTATTTTCTGCTTGCAGAGACAATCCACAGAAATAACAGTAAGAAGCATGTGTGTGCTCGCGTGCACGCGTGCGCGCACACACACACACACACACACACACACACACACACACTCAGATTTCACCAGAAAAGCATAGTGAAAAGGTTGGCAGAATTTGAAGGGGGGAGGGAAAGGAGAAGGATAACCACGATAGTTTCCCTCAGAAAGTTTAAAATAGAGCAGCCTTTACTAGGAGGCAGACAGTACAGCTCTTGCAGGAGAGATATATGAAGTCTCCTTAACATGTTATTTAGATTACAGTTTCTGAATACTTGATTATATAACCTGATTATTAAAGTAACTGAAAAACAAAAACAAAAAAACCTGCCATTCATAAAGTAGACTGAGGAGCAGTGGGAGCAGAGGGAAAAATAAAGTGGCCAATCTTGGACATCACTCACCCCCATTCTAATAAAAAAAAAAAAAAAAACAAAAACAAAAAAACAAGGGTCTCAGATGTTGGTCTTAGAATACTTTATATTCCATTTCCAGTGTCAAGGCCATACCTAATGTGGATGGTGGGCGCTGTAACCAAATATTGATACTTTTGACAAGATGGTTATATCAGCCTATGTTTCCCTGAAGTTATTAAATATTCTATTATTTTAGATCCATTTATACTGACTTCAGAGCAACAATTCTGCTTAGGATTTGATTTTTCTTCTATAGCAAGAAAATAGTTTGCCCACGAGAACACAATGTTCCAGTTCCCTGAACTACATTTATTATTATGGGTTAATATTTGATTTTATCATGATCTTCCTGTACACTGTCCACAGAAGAGAATGTAGCAGTCCTATAGACTTTCTTTACACAACACAAAATTAACCCAGATCCACCATAGAACCTTAGTGCTTAGCTGAGAGCCTTAGTATTCTTCCGTTGACTACAGTAGTTTCTGGTCTATAGTCTTACTCATTCCAATCCATCATTCACAATGTTTTCAGAATGACCTTCTTCAAATGTAAATCTTGTCATTTTATTCACTTGCTTAAATTCCTTTAATGTCTCCCCACTGCCTAAGGAATGAAGTTTAAATTGCTTAGCTGGGCTCCAGGCTCTTCCTGATCCATCTATCTCTTACCTTTCATTTACATCTCCTGAAATAACTCTCACACCATCATTATTATCTTACTTGGAGGTTCTCAAAGGGGTTGTGCTTTTTCACAACTCCATGCTTTTGAGCATGTAGTTCCTATTGCTTAAAAAGGTCTTCCTCTTTCTACTTGCCTAAAAACAAGTCAGCATTCTGGACTTAGAATTACAGTGAAGACTACTATGAATACTCTACCACCAGATCCTTCTCTTCTCTGTGTCTTTGCTGTATGTGCTTAAATGTACTTATTACTCTGTATACCTGTACTTTATACAATTGAATTTATTACTTTATATATCTGCCTTTATCCTTTTTATTATGGCCTCACTCTGTTTAGGGACCACGTCTTAATTATCTGGGTAGTCCCAGTACTTATCATGATATCTTGCCTACAGTAGGCACTAAGTAATCGTTGACTTAAATTACTAGAGAGGTTGTCAATTAGATCTTGAAAAGAAAAAAATAGCAACAACAAAAACCTTTATTAAGTACTTACAGTAAGCCAAAGGCATTACTGAATTCATTTTAATTAACTGATGAATGAATCTCTAGATTATCTGGGCTGAGAATAGACAGGAAGAAATAAATACAGTGAATAAAAATTCTAATAATATAATCAACTTTGGGGATCTGGTAAACTGAAATAAACACTAACAAGATGAATAAATTTAATTAAATGAAAATGTTTAAGCTATATAAATTGTAGATTCAAGATTCTATATTTAGCAGTTATATTTATCTTCACACTGTAATCTTTCTGTAGAAAACATACTTAAAACTTTATTAAAAACAGAGCAAGAAAGAGGAAAACATATATTTAAGGAAAACCGTTAAAAGGTAATTTCTGTTGTCAATATACTTTATCCTAGCTATTATTTTTAATGAGATCATGATGCTATTTTATTTTTAAAATGACATTTACTATTCTTTTGGTTTCTGGGCATTTGTGTTTGTGATACATTTCAGTTCCTCTGTTTTTTGTTGTTATTTTTTAAACATTTCTTAAGGGCCCCTCTGCCTATCTCCTTGGCATTGTAAAATGCTCCTGAGAGCTGTTTTGATGGTAACAAGTACTCCAAACTGCAGGTGAATGGGTCTTAGAATTGCACAAACAGCAAAGGAAAGCATTTTATAATAACAAAGATAGAGACTAGGGAGTCCTTATGAATATGTTATTAAGCACCTGCAGCCCAGTTCCTAAACTGGAACTGTTTTCAAAAGGAAGGATGCTAACATTTGGCCAGAATTGAGGTCTGTAGAGAAAACTGTGTTTGCTCTTGGCAACTAAATTAAATTACTGCCAATGAAATATGTTACTGTCCCCCCAACACCCATTTGAATGTTGAAATATCATATAACTGATCCTATTCTAGCCATACACCTTTATAGGTATGAAAGGGTTTGACCTTGGAGAAGCATTAAAATCACTTTTCATGCTAAGAGTAGTTTAAGAAATGAAAACGATCCTTCTCTGCCTGACTCATTTCGCTCAGCATAACACCCTCAAGGTCCATCCATGTTGCTACACATGGCCAGATTTCATTGTTTCTCATTGCCATGTAGTATTCCATGGTATAGATAAACCACATCTTCTTGATCCATTCACCTGTTGATGGACACTTGGGCTCTTTCAAGGTTTTAGCTATTGTGGAGAGTGCTGCTATGAACATTGGAACAAGGGGGAGGAGAAGGGGGGAAAAGATGGGGGAAAGGGAGAGAGGCAAACCATGAGAGACTCTTGAATGCTGACAAAAGTTGAGGACTGATGGATGTGGGGGGGGATAGGCATGGAGGAGGACACTTGTGGGGATGAGCACTGGGTGTTATGTGGAAATTAATTTGACAATAAACTATTTGAAAAAAAAAGAAAGAAATGAAAATGATCCATCTGAAAGACAAAGCTTAGCACAGAGAGGTGTCGCTATGTCCACTTAGAGCTAAGGGTGTGGCAATAGCAATGGAATACAGGTAGGATAAGGCAGGAATAGGTAGAATACTCAGAAGTCAGAATGGAGATATGATTACTGGAAGACAGTAAAGGGGAACATGCCCAGTTTCTCTAAGCTCGTAAAGGGAAGTCTAAGTAAGACATTAAGAAAAAAAAATTTGTGGGTAGGATCCATAGAATATTTTCCAGTTAAAAGAGGAAAATCAAGGCAAGAATTATAGTAGGACCAGAATCAAAAGAGTTGTTTTTGAATAAAGGACTTCAAAACTTGTTGGAATGCAGTTTAGAGAAAAGATTTCACGGAGCACTCTATTGTCTTTCAGTGGGAAATAAATAGGACAATTATTACTATGTTATTAATCCTATTAGAATTTCATATAGAATATTCAGTGAAATAGAATTTTTTGTTTCCTTCTGCAGAGTTTGACCTATTAAGGATTGAGCAAATGTGGATATGATGTTTAGAAACCCTAAAGTTATGGAAACCTAGCTGAAGCAGCATGTCAGCGGGATCCAGACTCTCTTCCTGTGAAGGCCAAATGGTACTAAAAACATGAGCTATTTGAAAAGAAATGAACTTTTAGCCAGAAGTGAGATCTATAAAGAAATTGTTTTTGTTGTTGTTGTTGTTGTTGAATCAATTTATATGATGGAAGAAAGAAACAGAAGCTATGTATGGGTTCACATCCCAAGGAAAGATTGAGGGGAAGACAGGGTACCTGGGTTTAGGACACTAGAGACATAGGGAAACACTCCTCACTCAGCCTCTCTAGAGGCAGGCTGTTCCTGGAATAGAGACTGAGATGATTTAAAGAACAGAACAATGGAAACCTAGACTTAATCAGTGTGCGTTGCTCAGCTGAATATAAAACTGCCTCTTTCCCTCCATAATGAGTCTAGATGGGGTTGTAATATGCACTAGTGACAATGGCAGTGAATGGGGTTCATAGATGCTCTTATGGTTTGAGTTTTGTCTCACAAGAAGGTATGTTGACACCTTAACACTCATTTCTGTGAATGTGATCTTATTTGGAAATTGGTCTTTACAGATATAATCAAGTTAAGATGAAATAATTAGGATGAGCCCTAATCCAATATACTGGTGCCCTTATAAGAGGGAAATTTGGACACAGAGACACCCTGAAAGGAGATCATGTGAAGACAGACACAAAGGAAAGTGGTCATATACATACATACTAAGCAGAGATTGGAGTTATGCTGCTATAATCTAAAGCACATCTGGGACTACTAGAAGCTGGAAGAGGCAAGGAATCCTTTCTTAGCTTTGGATGAATGTGACCATGCCAACACTTTGATTTCAGACTGTTGCCTCCAGAAGTGTGAGATTATAAATTTCTGTTTTAAGCCATCCAGTTTGTAGTACTTTGCTATGGGAGCAGCAGAAAACTAATACAGATGCCAACATCATCACAGAACCAACATCAACTCACTACAGTGACAAGAATAGACAGATCAGCAAAGAA
Organism: Proteles cristata cristata; assembly: GCA_017311185.1. Lineage (NCBI taxonomy): Eukaryota > Metazoa > Chordata > Mammalia > Carnivora > Hyaenidae > Proteles > Proteles cristata. The sequence goes on from JAESUZ010000815.1 coordinate 2,516,751, forward strand.
GGCTCTGAACTTCCCAGGAATCCTTTCCATTAGCTCTCTTCAGAGGATTAGATAGCAGTTAAGGCATCTGCCTTCTTCAAGGGAACTCCTATTAATTTCAGTGACATCACTGGAGGCCTGATAATTATCACAGGAGGGATGACCCCAAGGAGGAGAGACAGCATTATTTCTAATAAAGAAATCAGATGCTGAATAGAAGCAGCTTGGAAAGGGAACTTAGAATTCCTCTGGGATCTCAGATTGATAAAGTCTTCAGCCAAATCTTACCAAAGGGCCAGGCTTCTCATAGGAAGAGAGGGAGCCATGTTCTCCAAGGTGGATATATTTTTCTGGAGGCAGAAGTTGGCATTAGGCTTATTAAGGACTTGATGCTTCTTAGGATAGAGCTTCTTAAATGAGAGCCACAAAGAATCCCTCATCAGGGGCTTTAGGAGTTGGTCTTAAATAGAAAATACAGTTTCAACTTCAGGAAAGATAGTAAGTTACTGGATAAAGGGGGAAAATGTATGTAATAGGGCTGGTAGACCCTCAGATGGGTTTTCAGGCAACTTGAGTTTGTGGCATGCTTTCTCACATTCATAGTACAATGTATCATTTATGAATCAGATCAGAGTTCTTCTGGCTGATGCTGATGATGCCCCAGTTATGGATATTGGTTCATATTAAGTCATTCTGAGAAGCTAACTTTCTTCCAGTGCTTCACTAAGAGTCTTTAGTGGGAGACACCAATTTTAAAATCTCAATTCCATTTATTTCACACAGGGAACCCATAGCTTTGGATTTTCAGAATATAGGATTTGCTGTCCTCTTAGTGTATCAGAGCTAGATTTCATATTCCTGGTTATTTTTTCAGGCTAATGTTAAAGTTCTCAATTAGAAGAATTACTTTATTATTATTTGTAACCAGTTAATCCTTTTTTTAATTTCTTTTTTTTTAATGTTTTATTTACTTCTAGGAGAGAGAGAGAGAGAGAGAGACAGCGTGAGCAGGGGAGGGTCAGAGTGGGAGTCACAGACTGAAACAGGCTCCAGGCTCTGAACTGGCAGTCAGCACAGAGTCCAACACGGGGCTCGAACCCACGAACCGCGAGATCATGACCTAAGCGAAAGTCGGACGCTTAACCGACTAAGCCACGCAGGCGCCCCAATAACCAGTTAATCCTTTCTTGCAAAGACACATATAATCTCCATGAAGGAAAATTTATGCTGTGTATAATATTACCCCCACATCAATACTGTTCCATGTTTCAGAAAATACAATGGTATACTATATATATGTGGGAGTATTACAGATTTCTATATTAACCTTGGAAATATCTAAAAAATGTTAAAGAAAATGTTATGCTATGCTAAATTAAGCCAAATTTTCTCACAACTGGCAAGTTTTTATCTCTGCCTGTCCTATTCTCCCAATAGGAGAAACCTACTTTGACATATATAAAAATATCAATAGTTTAATCAGGTGAAAACAAAAAGCTGAATTCATTTGTATATCCTATACACACCTGTCCCCAGATGCAGACTTCTGTGGACCAGTTCGACAGATTCTACACTTCACAGCTCCAGGACACATTCTTATCACAGTCAATGAAAACAATATCACTTTCTGTGGGAGCTACCCAAAACCCATAGGCAAGACACAATGGCCCTCTAAAACAGAGCTGAACATAGAGGAAAATAAGACTCTGATGACTCTGACCTTTTTTTTTTCCAGAACTGATAAATTTTATGACACTTTCTAAGTTAAGAAACTATATCCTATTCTAAAAATAGAGTTAAGTTTTGTAACAAACACCAGTGCTAACCAGGACAAGTACAATTTCCGGATAAGATTCAAATAATCTCCAAATTTCAGGTGATAACTGAAGATAAAGTGATTTAAATTCTGCCTTTTTGTTATCTTTTCTTTCTCTAAGTGCTAACCAGATTGATAATCTCCTAGGAGGCTGGCAGTGCAAGGCTTTTCCCACTTTGCTAAACATTTCATTAAATAAAAGCTCCAGTACAAGGAAACAAAACAAAAAACAAAAAAACAAAAACACACTATAATATCTAAATCCAAAATAAATGGATAAATAAAAAGACACAGATACATACCTACTAGAATACGATTTTCCATCATCTCGTTTCAGGTGGCAAATACATGAATCTTGTTTTGTAGTAACAAGCGTGGCACTGTGGAAGGAACATGGACTCCAGAGAGACAGTATTGAGTTTCCATTCTGATTCACATCGATATCACCCATGAGACCCCTCAGCAAATAACTTAGCCTATCCAGACATCAGTTTCATTATCTGACAATTGAGATAAAACACTTCCTTTGATTGTGGGGATGTTTAAAGAGTGTAACAGGAGGAACCCTTGGGGGTGTGCCAGCAGTGCAGAGTCAGCTTGGGATTCTCTGGGCTCCCTCTCTCTGCCCCTCCCCCACTTGCCATATCTCAGTCTCTCTCAAAATAAGAAAACTTAAAAAAAAAGAGCATATTAAAAAGAATATGAAACTTTTCAGGCATTTTTACTACTATTGATATAAAAGTGTTGATCAATGCTAAAGAATAAAGGATAAGTAGCAATTACTTAAAACCTGTGATATAATAAGGGAAAGGCTTATCTCTAGAAAATAACTTACATCCCTGGACTCTACTCAACCCATATTGTTCACCTTCCCCAAAGTATATTTTTCTGACCAAGCTTAAACTGTATGTATTTTCCTCCTCAAAGCATAGCTCAAGATTCATTTCCTTTATGAAATCTGTTCAGACTAAATACTATATGAATCAAATTATTACAGTGGGACTCCTAGAACATGTATGAATGATACATTTTAAAATTCACTGCAAATAAATTTTGAAAAAAGGTACGGTGGAATAAAGTAGTAAAAAACAAACAAAACAACTAATAAATCATTTTGTGAATACTTGCAAGAGGGTAGTCGGGCACCTGAAAAGCATCATTGTTCATTAATTTATATCAGGTCGGTATAATGCTCTCCCCTTTTTGGAAGTATAACTGCATTGGTAGATCATAAAAGTTATATATTGTTATATTTTCACTTTAAGGAGATGCTCAGTCAAGCTCCCCATAAAAGCATAATGACAAGGTTGATAATGGTTGTTTGGTGGTCCTCTTATTGTGGGCTTTCTTAAGGGGCTCATTTCACTGGTTTAAATTTACAGGTAAACAGTTATAATTGTAAACAGTTATAAATGTAATAATGTTGCTTACAATACAGAAAATATGTTGAAAAGATTTGCAAATAGTAAACACTAGGAAAATAGGGTACAGAATAAAAGATTATGATTTTGAGGGGCACATGGTGATATATGGAAGTATTGCATTATTTTATTGTACACCTGAAACGCATAACATTTTATGTTAACTGGGATTAAAACAAAAATTAAAGAGAACTAGGATTTGTTTTTAGTTCTCAAAAGGAGAAAAGCCAAAAATAAGGCTAAATAAAGAAACAGATGTAAACTTTTGCACATAACTTAAGAAGTATAACAAGAGTGAGATTTATACCCTAGAGGCATAGCTGGGAAACTATCTATAGATACAAATTGACTCCCCTCCCTCTCAACTAGCAATGACCCTAACTGCATCATAGTTTGCTTAAAAGCACTGAATAGAATTTTGCAGAGCATCCTTCACGTTGGAGAAACCAAGAAGCCAAAAGTTTGTGGAAGCGAAGATAAAAGTCTATGCCAAGAAGGAAAACCTCCCTTTACTTGTGCTTGCCACAGCTGAGTCAGGTTAGAATATTGCCAAAGATTAAATACAAAGTGGAACAAAACATTGGAGGGAATATAAAGAACACATAAAGAGGAGCTTTAGGGTCAATGACCACAAGTTGATAGAGGGTCAAAGAAAAACTATTCACTGCTGCAAAAGCTCTTTAGCCACATTATACACTAAAGTGAAATGTTAAGGATAGTCTAAAAGCTCACTCCACCAATTGATCAAAAATGGTTTATCCAATCTAATACTTGTAATGAATAAAAAGGATGTTTTTAGGACTATATAAGAATATTGAAATTACTCAGGTAGCATTATCAACATAAAATGGGATACAAACTCTATGTGATTTGATTGCATTTCTGCTAGAATATGCTCTTTTAGGAGAAACTTTTTAAAAGTATTTTAAAACAGAATACTCCAGAACCTTCAGAAGACTGTGCTTGCATGGTTGGCTAAAGGGATCTTTTTCTTTGTTTTGCTTTTACATATTTTCTAAATTCCCCTCTGTCAGGAGATAACAACAAAGGTAATAACGTGTATTAATTGTTAGTGTTACATACTGTATTTTTTGCTCTACTTGCATTAGCTCATGCAAAGAGATCATGAAACAGTTCTTCCTATTACCTGTTTTTATAGAGGAGAAAACTGAGATGCAGGAAACCATCCAGATTAATGACTGTGTACATTTAATATTATTAGTAATACCTAGTAGTGACTCTTGGATTCACAATCTGCTCACTTTAAAAAAAACTTAATCATTTTTTTCCCAAATTTTAGAGAGAGAATGCAAGCCAGGGAGAGGGGCAAAGGGAGGAGAGATTATTAAGCAGGTTTCATGCTCAGTGTGGAGACCAACATGAGGCTCGATCTCAGGACCCTGGGATTGTGATTTGAGCTGAAATTAAGAGTCTGATGCTCAACCAACTGAGCTATGCAGGTGCCCCAATCACTTTCCAATATAAAAGAGTAGACTGCATAGTTCAGTTTACAGGTCAAAATGTCTTATGATTCCATGGCTAGTTTATAACTAATGGCTTAAAGTATCTCTATCCTACATTTCATATGCTGACTTAGCTAGACAATATCTAGTACTAACTAGAGTACTAACCAAAGTACTAACACAATTTTACCAGTGTGACCTTGTAGAAAATTGTGTCATTGAACCTTAATTCTTTATCTGAAAAGAAGCTTACCATGTACAATGCTTAGGATCATTAGAAATAATATACATAAAAGGCCTAGACAAATGAGTATAAACATCTGTTGTCAAGAGAAATGGCTTTTCCCCTATAATTCTCTAAATATTTTCTAACAAAAATTTCTAATTTTATACTCTATCAGAGGGCAAAGATATTTTAAGAAGTAATTTTTTTCTCTGGACAAGCACTACTTATCAATCCTCATAGGCACCAAATATGAACATAGTCTAGTAGCCTATATTCTATCTGTGATAGAACTCCAGTCCCACCCACCTCACCCAGGTATTGTCCTATGGCCATCACTCACTCTGTTATTCTCCAGTTTAGCCTTTATAACTTGGCTATGCAGCACCACTGGGACAAGTTCACAGGGGCTGGTGACAGTTCAATTATTTATCGTGAACAGGGAGAATACACTAAGTTTCCAGGTAGAAGCACTCTGGCCTTTTCTAAAGAAGGCAGCCTTGGGCTGTAGACCTCCAAATAGAAGAAAACAATGAGGCTTTTGAAGGCCCTGACTTCTGGGAATGGAGCAAATTACTGAAATCACTTCTGCCTTGATCCAATAATTCATTATATCCCAGAAATAGGTTTAGAGCCGCTAAGGGCTGCTGTATTCTTTTAGATGGAAGGAATAATTCCAACATAGACACAAATGCTCAGACCTTTATACTAAAATCTTTATGCTTAATTTTATTGTCTAAATATGTAATTAATCTGAGAATGGAATGAAAATATATTTATGAAACAAGTTTAAAAAAACTTGTTTATATTGGAAAAACAAAAACAAAACGTTAAAGTTTTCCAAATATTCCAAAGAATGAATTCTCCTCCCCGATTATACAGTTGAGAAGTTACTGAAATGAATGTGATAACCTTGAATTCATGCTTGATATGAGAAACTAGGCCTTTTAAAGTTTAACCAGATCTTCTAATGTATAGGTAATAACTTATAAAGGGAATCCTATTGTCCTAGATTTATTTTAATTCATTCCATTGACATAAACAGATTAAGAAATTAACTCCCAAGATTAAAACACAAATCCATAATGTTATCAGATTTTCCTAAGGGCCATACTGACACAAAGAAAGGTCATTATTCAGGAGTGTACAGTGTGTAAATAGATTTTGATTGGTAACTATAAATATAGCTAAGTATAGGAGTACTTCTTATCAAACCTAAACTTGAATGACAGCATCCAACAAACTGAGTGGGTGTCACTTGGGATATTGATGTATAAGGCATGTGTATGTATTCCATCAGTATTTAAACAGGTCAATTTTACTTAAACTAGTGAGAAGAGTACATTTAAGAGGGTACTATGGAGAAAGGAATGCATCAGATCAACAGACAATGGAATGTACGGAGAAGGGAAAGAGTCAGATCCACAGATAATGGAATGCAAGACAGAAACTTTGCTTAGTATATACAACAGAGAAAATGTTGGTTTTGAGGTTCTAGGTTTGGGTGATACATTTCGTTACTATAAAGTTATGAAGTGAGGCTGCTGTGTAAAACTCATGATCTTGAACTAGCAACTTAAAGGAGGCTAAGTGTTGGTAAACTGAAAGACCAGTATAGGAAGTCAACAGCTAGTGAGAACTTGTGATTAGGTCATGATGGTTTTTTGTCTTTTAAGGTCTTGTTCATTTTTTGAAAGAGCAAGAATAAGTAAGGGAGGGGCAGAGAAAGAAGGAGACAAAAACCAAAGCAGGTTTCAGACTCTGAGCTGCCAGTACAAAACCCAATATAGGGTTTGAACCCACAAATCACAAGATCATTACCTGAGCTGAAACTGGGCACATAACCAACTAAGCCACCTAGGCACCCCTTCTTGTTTCGTTTTTTTAAACAGATTCTGAGAAGGGCTAATAAGTGTCTGGTATATTTCTCAGTAGAGTTATACACTGGTTGACCGATTTCCAGAGTGAGGCAACAATTCTTCACTGAACTTCCATATTTATAACTTGGGGATGCCTTCACTGGGTCATTTTCTATAACTCCAAGGTTCATGCCCATATTACCTGGAAGATACCCTAGGCCCACATGTAATAATGATTAGTCTTCTAGTCCTAGAAAGGTTTTTGCTTAAAAAATAAGTTTTCAGGTTGTATCAAGTATCCTTGTTATTTTCAAGTGGTTTCCTATCCTCAAAAACTAAAGCTGAAGATTAATTCCCAGTCCAGTTTTTATGTAGCTTTTCCCCAACTGAAATTCAAAGGATAAAAGAAAGTTACTCATCCTTCCTTTCCCCTGGAATCCACTGCTAGTCCTTTCTTCAAGGCCTTTAAGTATTGCTGTTACATTCACGCTTCTAAAAAATAGAAGAAAACCTGCCATGTTCTCTCAAAGCACCATGAGTGTTCTGTTTCTCTATTGGAGAGCTATTGTTTGAGTAAAGCAATGTATCTGGGTTCTATAGGTCTTATAGTTCTATAATCATACTTATTTTTAAGTAATGAGTTTTAAATTATGTTGTATGATGGTACCCAAGACGAAACTAATTTTATGAATTTTAGTTTTTCATTTATTTTCTCTTCAGAAAATGTAAGAAAATCAGGGTTATGAAGAATTAGGAAAACATGAAGTTTATAGAGTTAAAAACAGTTAATTAGGTAGCATTTTGAGAAATTTTAGATGAAGTCCATGTTAAAATTTTCATAGTATATCTGTCTCAACAATAACTATTATAATCAGTAATTAATATACCAGTTACTAAATATTTAAATCATTAAGTGGATCTATTGCAATGGATTTTTTTTTTTTCCTGTACTCTCCCTTTCTACCTGGGAGTAGTTATTTTTGGCATTTGTTTTTAGTGGACTAGAGGGTATTTGGAAGAAAGAGTTAACAAAACATTGGAAAATAAATACAACATATTAGTCTGAGTTTCCTTCTCTAGAAATAATAGAGGGAACAAGTGAAGATATCATAGTTACTTAATTTCTAGCATTTTTATTTATTTTTTTAATATTTTTATTTATTTCTAGGAGAGAGAGAGAGAGAGAGAGAGACAGCGTGAGCAGGGGAGGGTCAGAGAGAGAGGAAGACACAGACTCTGAAATAGGCTCCAGGCTCTAAGCTGGCAGTCAGCACAGAGCCCGATGCGGGGCTCGAACCCACGAACCGCGAGATCATGACCTAAGCGAAAGTCAGACGCTTAACCGACTAAGCCACCCAGGAGCCCCTCTAGCATTTTTAAAATGTCAGATTTTTTAAAAGTTAACTACAAAAACTATAACTATGCTTAAAATATTAAAGCATTAAATGAATGCTTATAGAATGCTTTTCTTTATTCCAAGCTTACCTCTTAAGATCTTTTGGAATCAATGGAGCCTTAGAATATACCAAGATAAATGTGTTATAAATAAGTTTACCCACTGCAGAAAGTGATATTGAATATTCCTAAGAACTGGAGGTTATGAGTGATATGCTAACCAGAAGGCTTCATAAAGTAATAGAGCAAACTAAATATGGCAGAACTGAAATCAAATGAAAGGTTCCCTGTCACTGTCCCCACCCCACTACAAAGTACTTTCATTGTCAATTACTGTTGAACACATTATCCAGAAGAAAGAAACACATTAGTAATGTCTTCAATGTTCATCTCAAAAAAGCTACTTTAAGAAGAGGAAAAGGACTTGAATATTTGCTAGCAAGAATCTAAGCACAGTACTTGCATGGCTTTGAAAATTAGGAGTGTAATAGTTTCATATTTTAGCATCAAGCTTTACTGACTTTTTAAAGAGCAGTTTGTGTGTGATTTAAATTATTTCAAATTAACTTTTAAGTTTAGGACACGGTCCTGTTCCTTCCAACATTTTCAAGTTCTACAATAAACAGTAATCTTCACAACTGATTAAAATGGGCTTTATTTTTCTTGAAAAAAATTATACAAGACTTTTCCCCCCAATATACATTAAGCTCAGTAAAAATGAAATGAGCTGGTATTTTATACATAATAGAGTATAATTTGTTTTTATATTCGTACTAGTCTTGACCGAAGTATTTACAAATCAATACTAATTTTATATTTAAAGGCATCCATAAATGTCTTTATGTAGGAAGTTTAATTTTTGTGCTGTAGTTACAAATGCATTTTTAAGTACACAGGGAATTTTCAAAGGGCAGAAGAAAATTTAAAGGTGGTATTTACATAAATATAAAAGCCCCTATAGTGGAGAAATCTTTTTGTAGGAAACTCCACTCATTTGCTGGAGTCTGGAGGCATAGTACACTAAGGAAGTAGCTTTTGTTTTTCCTTTTTGCTAAAAAGGAGACATTTGATGGCTGTCCTGAGAGAGTTTAAGCACTTGATGAGGCACTACTCAGATCCTCACTTAGTTTAATTCATTCTTCCTCTTCCCTCAGCTTTAGTGCCAATTTTCTGGATTCTGCCCAGACCAACATTTCTCATAGGGAGCCAGGTTTTAAAATGATCTGGGTAGTTTTTTTTTTTTTTTTTTTTTTTTTAATTCCCTGTTCAGACCACACTCCAAACCAAAGACATCAGAATACTGTGTACTATGGGCTATGTGTACAGGGAATACAGTGGTGGCAGAGATGCTGGTGGCGGCAAGGTCAAATATCAGTGATTTTAATTTTCTTATAAAGTTTTTTTGAGAGAGAGGGGATGAACAGAAGAGGGAAAGAGTGAGAGACAGAATCCCAGGCAGGCTCTGTATGGAATCTGACATGCGGGACTTAATCCTATGAACCACAAGATCATAACCTGAGCTGAAACCAGGAGTAGGACACTTAACTGACTGGGCCACCCAGGTGCCCCAGGCATGTTTTTTAATATATTCCAGATGATTCCAATGTGCAACCTATATTTAGGATCATTCTCCTAGACAATCCAGTATTTTGTTTTTAATGTCTGTTCAGGTTGTCCTCTATTCAAATCTCATAGCCTGCCTCATTTTCTTACCTGTACATGTGCTTATCAGTTTTCATCTGAACACTCATCCTGTCCGTATCCTGAAGGTACGTGTGGGTCAAACATGGTTTATTAAGACTTATAGCAGTCTTCTTTAGACTACCACAATAGCTCAGTAATTTGCCTCTTTTATCATTCTTGTCTTGCCCCACCATTCCGCCACAGCAGTCAGGATAAAATTTAATATGTAAATAGTGTCAAGTCACTTATTGAAAACTCTCTACAAAACTTTCCATTAAGACCTCAATTCCACAGACTCCACACAAATGATAATTTCCCTGACCCACTAAATAAATTTGCTTCTCTGCTGCTATCCCTCTTTATCAAATCAGTAGTTTCTTCATACCAACTTATCGCCAAGAATTTGCTTCCCCCACCCCAGTCTCAATATAGAATTTTAGCACCATGAGATGGGGTAACTTGTTCATCTCATTTACCTTGTTATCCTAACATTCAAGACTGTGCAAGAAATTTGATAATTTCCAAAAGGAAGAAATCACTCACTTGGAATTCAGCTTCTCCAGGTCAGACCACAGCTACTTAGTTGTAGTCCCTCTAGCATGTTTGGAACTATTGCAAACAGTTACCTGTTGGTCACCACAGAAAATCTATACAAGACTTCATTTTTCATTCTCATCCATGAGTGCAAAAGAAGAAACTGAATTCTTAGGCCATGTCCCCAGAGTCTTAAGAATTTCATTTCCTGGAGACTGTTACCAGGCTCTTTTATGTTCAACCTCTAAAATTTCTACTACAGTGAATAAAATCCTCAGACAGATTACTTTCCATTAGCACGGATAATTGAGAGTTAACAAGACACGATTATCTTTTCTAGGTGAGCAAGTTACATTCTTCAAGCAATTTAAAAAATGTTACAGATTTGGAAATGTTTCAGATGCTTTAAAATGAGCTAGGTAGAAAACAAATTATTATTTCAAGGAATGGATTGGTATCTGGAGAACTAGGAGACATTTATGTATCTCTCAAAATATCTACTTATTAGCTAATAATGATCTATTTAGAAGACTGTTTATAACACCTTCCAGGCCATGAATGGCAATCAATACATGGTATGTGTAAACGAATTGGCTTCTAGATATAACCCCCTTCAATATCAACCATGTTGACATAGTTTACCAGAATTTCTCTAAAGATAGGGAGCTAAACCAGAAGTTCCTCTTTGTTGGCACTAAATAGGATCTCTTTTAACCTAATAGCCATGACCAAATTAGACAAAAATGCCAGTAACTTTAGTGTGCAATTGCTAGTATGAAACCTATTGAGATATTCAGCTTCCATTAATGACATACCTTGAAAAACTAATAGGATATAACCAGATTTATCCAGTCTCACACAGAAGAGCTTGAAGTAGATCTAGCATCAAACCATTCATGTTTGGGGTTTTCTTTTACCGTCTAGCTTTATAAGAGTGGACCTTAGAAAATACATTTTGACAGATGGTAGGTTAAATATTTTAGATATTTAAGAATTTGGAAGCTAGGAATTTGACTTTAAGGCTACTGAAATATCCCCAACTTATTTAATATCCATGATGAAATGTGAAATTCCTAAAGCAAAAATTTTTGGGTGATCATCCCAAACCCTGTTATGCTTTTATAATTAAAAAAAAAAATAAAAGAAGAGGGTAGGTAATAGTTATCCCATAATCCAAGTAGTAGAATGGCTGTATTTAGATCATTCCTCAAATTGGGTATTTTAATTTCTCATTTATGAAAGAGAACTTTCAGAGGAAAGTCATTCCAGTGGAGAAGACTTATGAAATTTACTTCATATAGTTTAAGATATTATATGATTAAACTCTATAAGTAGCTTTTTAAAAAGGCTAATGATACACAGGGAATAAAGGCTGTATAAAAGATGGGGCAGTTAGTCTCCTTAATGTATAACAGGTTCTCACAAACCAATAATAAAATAAATATTTCCATTTAAATACCCCAACTGAAGGTGATAAAAAACCTTAAAAAAATCAGAAAATACAAAGCAATGTAAACATTTGAAGAAAGTGTTTAAACTAATAGTCAAAAATACAAATTAATACAACTTATTTCAAATGTTATATTGGCAAAAAATGAGGGAAAAATTACTTTAATACTACTACTCAGCTCTGGCAAGAATATAAGGAAAAACTTCTATTGCTATTGAAGAAATCACTCAAACTTTCTGGAGAACAAAAATTCAGCAATATATATTAAGAGTAAAAATGTTTAATTCTAAGTCACATTTTCTTGTCAGGATTTTATTCTAAAGTAATATACATGTATTTAACAATGATGTTGAACAAGAATATTCATTGCAGTATTATAGTAAAAATTTGAACATCTATAAATATCCAGAAATAAGGAATTGACTAATTCTATTCTGCCCATTGAGTAGAATCTATATAGTTGAATCCAAAGCGTGGATTCCAAATTTACATATTTATTGCCTCTTTAGTATTTTAATAACGATCATGCAAGGCCAAACAAAAAAATAGTGATGTAAATATAGCATATACTATGTGATTAATTTAAAGCACAATTGATACATGTAAGTATGCATGGGAAAAAGACATACGTATAAAGTGAAATTTTCAGCATCACAGTTTATCACAATTGTTTATCCACATTATTGATAACCAAAAAAAGAAAGACAGTTGTTAGTCAATAAAATTTATTATCTCCTAAAATCCCTGTTTATGATGGTCTCCCTTTTACCTTCTTGTGTGTCTTTTACTGGAATCTTCAGGATCATTAAGGTCTCCACAAATGTCAAGTGTTTGACTCAGTAGGAATATTTGAAAACAAGCTTAGCTGAATTATCAAACTGTGGCTATTTAAATATATTCCCTTTTTTTAACAACCCACTCAGTGCTACCCAATACAAGGGTCCTTGATTTTAATGAGTTTGGATTAAGTGATTTGACCAGAACCATGCAATTGAATAGTATATTGAATTCAACAAGACCAATTTCCCAAAAGTATTCATCCAAGTCTTAAATTTCAAATTAAACTAAGCATATTGGAATGAGAAGCAGGGATATAGGATTAAAAATATTCTAGTACTTAGATGAATTATGATCCAGTCACTCTCAATTTACACATACTCCTATACATCTATTTCTTCATACATATATGCCCATAAATACTATGTACACACATCCATTCCTTGGTGTGGACAGGAAAAGATATTGTTTACTTTTTACATCACTGGCCATTTGATACAACATTTTCTGTGACCTAGAGCCTCACTATTCTCATCAGCAACCTATGAGATCAGAATCTGCATTTTAGAAGATCCCCAGGGAAGTCACATGTACATTAATGTTTGAAAAATACTAAATGAGAGGAAGTAATGAAATAAAATTTAAGAATAAAATCATGCTAAGATTTGGTATATTTATTGGTCAAGGAGTAATCTTTCTTTTACGTCTTTAGGTTACCCCCCACCCTTAACAGTTCCTCACAGTTTAATGGTTTTTGTTGTTGTTTTGCTTTTTTGTTTGTAGATTAGGGTCTTCCAATTTTTGCAATATATATACCAGAAAGATAATAGGACTGCAAAAAGCTTAAGAGGAAAAAATGCAAAAGCAACCAAAATTTGACATGGTTTTAACCTTCTTTAGAGCCAGAAAATGGACAAAACAGGTTATAGTTGTATTTACAAATTATGTAAATTAAACAGCTGCAGTTTATGCAAATCATGTGTAAGCCCCTTAAGTGTGTCATTAGCCTACATATGTCCCTTGGGACTATTCATACATACACAAGAGTACAATTTCTCTCTTTTTGCTTTTTAAAGCCAGGATTCTAAGAGTAATTTGTAACAACTCAATATGTTTTATATGCCTTTTAAACAACAACAAAATAAAATACTGCTGTGCATAATCCATCTTATTAATTTATACTGTTTTACCTTCAGTTCTTATAGTTTCAGAACCACAGATAAGAATCTAGAAGTCTAAGAATGTTCAAAGCTGAATATCAAAGAGCATTTTTTTTAACTTAAATCAGACCTTAAGTTCATCACAAGTGCATTCTAAACCTGCACCTATATACATATCTATAACTATATATACATATACGTGTATATATACATAATACACCAAATAACTAAAATACCCAAATAGGAGTTCTTTCAAAAGGTGATCAAGAATGGAACAAATATATAAACACTAAATCTTAAATTCAAGTATTCAATAGTTTCACAAAGTACATATTTGCTAATCTCTTGATTTATTGATTGCTTCTTATAAGCCAGACACTCTTCTGGACACAGGATACACAGAAATGGAGGAGGGGTAATGAAGATACCTTTGAGAAATGTGCAGTTTAGTGGGGAGAAAAAGGGGTGTTTCATTTGATGTTTGACACTTTTATTTATTTTCCCTTTTGGGATGAAAAGTGTGTCTCTTCTGAAACGTTTATAAGAAAATGGATAAATACCCATTGGACAATGGATTTTAAATAAGAGCTGAGAAAATCATTTTACCCTTCAACTTTTGATCTAGAAAATTAAAGGAGATTTTATGAATCAAATGTTCAAAGAGCAGAATTTAAATCAAACCTTGGTCTGTTGTGGGAAGCCAAATCATAGTAGTTAACTATGTTGATAAAAATCCAAGGAGAGGGCTTTGAAAAACACATGCAAACATTGGACAAGGAAAAGTGTCCTCACTCTGAATAATCAACAACAACTACTCTGAAAAATGTTTGCAATTTTTAAAGAGTGGAAAGAACTCAGACTCTTGGAGAACAGTAATCCATAATGAAAGAGGCTGGGATCAAACACAGTATGAAAGGATAGAATGAAATGAGGAGGATACAAGGAAGTTCTAAACTCAAAATTTTGGTGGTAGAGCAAAAAAATTTATGACAGAACAAAATAAGGATATAAAAGTTAACCTTGAGATGCTCTATTAGAATGAGAGGAAAGTGAAAAAATGTAAAAGAAAATTAACTTAGATAATAGTTATGAGTGATAGGAACAGGAAATCTAATCTGGATTGGCACTACTGATAAAATGACTGGACACATTGTACAATGGAACATTTCAATGATATAATAGAAGAAAAATTACCTAAGGTTAATAACAATCTGTAACTAAAGGAGACAACTAAGGAAAATCATGGAGGAGACAACCGATTTTATACACAGCATGGTAAGTATATAAAAACAACACAACAAAACCATAGTAAGTGTCTAGGTGGGAAAAACAAAGGAAGACATTATCAGATAGCGGGGAAAAATGAATGGCCTCTGAATCATTTATACTACAAATAAGATCTTCGTATTTCTGAAGGAGAGACAATATGTGATCAAAGGACTTTTAGAGACATTTCACCAAAAAAAAAAAAAAAAATCAATAGAAAACTATGCTAGGATACGAGGAGAAATAAAATTATGCATTTACTCAAAACCCAAGAAAATAAAAGAAAAAACCTACAAAATTGAGAGTTTGGGTCGAGGTAATGCTACTGGATAATCATATGCCCTAGAATCATTTAAACATTGAATTCTAAATATAAATATAGCTACAAATAAATGTTAAGGTTTTGAAGATAAATAGAGTAAAATTTTTTTCACATATTCATTTATTCCCAAACCCCAATTATGTTTATGAACACAAGAAATAGATAATGGAGGAACATAATTTTCTACATTCATGTTTCAAATAGAAGACTCTAAAATTTTAATATATTTGATCCTGAGAATTAGACGAAAATAGAGAATAAGATTTTGAAAAAAATACGAGTAAATACTAGTTGAGCTTTACTCATAAGACAGAAGGTTCAAAAATATATTATTCTCAATATTGAATTGACAAAAGAGGGAACTTTGATGAAGTACCATGAAAGATTCACATTGGTAGATCTTACTTTGGTAACATTATTTATAGAAACTTACTCCTGTTTGATGTGGTGATTTACTTCAAGATTTTAAAAAAACATCATAAATACATACTATACATCTTACAATGCCCATTATGGAACTGATAATTATTTGACAGAAACCCTTCCCCATCTATAATGTAGGTGAAGTAAGGGACATTTGATGGAATACTAAGAAGGTATCAAAAATGGTATTAAAGACTATTTAAATAAATGTTTATGAGCTATTGTTCATGAGTTATTGCTAACTAAAAAAAAAAAAAAACTAAGTTCTCATTTGGAGTCATCTCATTTTGTGAAAAAGATGTTGTAATAGATGTTTTCCTATGCTATTGATGTTATTTGTCAATGGGAGGTTATGGCTGACCTTTATTTTCTAAGTATATTCAAAATATTTAACAAAAATACTTCATCGTCTGGAAAAAGCAAAAGTATTCAACAAAGTTATTTAAAGAGGCAAAAGATTTATACAATCTGAAAAGAAACCAGAGTATCAACCAAGTTATTTTAAAAGAGCAGACTTTATATTTTTAGGTAGAGCTATTCTAATACACTTGCCAAATAGGTCATTGTGATAAAAAGTTTGGAAGGTGAATATAGAATGAGCAACGTGTATATTTTATTAAGTATACATTTAACAAAAGCAAAATAACTTGAAAATTAGCTTTGAAACATTGTTTTCAATTTCTGAAATATTTTGTATTGTTTAATTCAAGAACCTTATATGCCTGATTCCTTTGGGAAGCAAGTCTATATAGGTCATCTCTCTCCCCACCACCCTCTTGACCCTCTCCCTTCCCCACTGTTGTGTAAGTATAGTCTTAAAGGTAATCAACACAGTGCAGAAAACAAAGTTTGAAGGTTGTTTTGAATGACAATGTTTAACGTTAGAAGTAAAACTTGTCACATGGAGCCTTTCTGGCATTTATATATCATTTATCACAAAAGAGTAATTATTCAACTGTCAGAAAATGATTAATATCTCATGTTTTCCTATAAGTATCTTTCAATTACTAAAAAAAAATATCACGTTCACTTTACTTATAGGCAAATTATTTTTTTTTAAATTTCTGTAAAGTGTTCCATTCTTTTACTCTTATTTAAGGAGTATGGGTTAGACAGACAAAGTGATCCCTAAATAGGTTACATGAACATATACACTTTACAGTGCTAAATAACACTTAGGAACACAGAGTAGGTTGATTTCATTGTCAGAAATCACTGCACTTAATGAAGTATGACATCTGTATTCAGTAAAAAGAAAATGCTTATTTATCATCAGTTTGTGTTTTGCTCAGATGAAAAATACACACACACACACACACACACACACACACACACAGCATTAAATCTAAACTGTGTTTGGGAAGAAGTCAAGTACATTGCCCAACTTTCTGTGTCCTGCAATGCCTCATTTTTATACAGTACTCCCAGTTCAAAAATATGACACTGCCATTCTGTTTCCTGAATACAGGGTCAAACAACCTATGTGTATCTACCTTAGAAGCCATTGGAAATACAAATAAATTGAAAAGATACTTTCAACGTATGTTTATACAATTACTTTTTAATAGGATATGTGTACCTGTTAAATACTGTACATTTTCTAAAACTTTGGAATCCAATTGGACAATCACCCTTCTTCATGATACACATGGATTTTCACACCACTTGTGTTTTCCATCACTGGTATCAGAAATCCAACTTCACAAAATGAGACCCCATCAAAAGAAATGCAGCCTGATAGAATACTGAAACTATGAACTATCTCAAGTTACTAGTTTACACTGGATTTGACAGTTTGTTGCTCTCACTGCTTTCCCTGAGAAGTTAAGTATCTCAGAGCATCTCCAGGAGTTCCCTTGGTGCTCTAAGATTCCTTGGCACCCACCCATGTGGCCATGGGAAGGGTTCGAAGGTTACAAAAATCAAATTGTCAGAGATATTATTTGCACAGCACTTTTCCCTCATGTTTAAGGCGCTTTCCTCAAGGTGTTTTATTATTGCTGTCCGATTTCTTTATTTTTAATTAAAGATAATTTCATTCACTGATCGGGTAAAGCAGATACTGTGTGAAAAAAACAGTGGGAAAAAGTCTTTCTCAGTGTTCTGTAATTTTACAAGCCTTTCACATCATCTAAATAGACGGTCATTGAGATCAGAGTATTTCATTAACTGTAGCCCAGGTCAGGAAAAGACAGTGGATGGTGTCAGGGGAGTAGTCAATAAAACAGAAGTCCCAACCCAATTTAAAAAAATGGGATGAGGGGCGCCTGGGTGGCTTAGTCGGTTAAGCGTCCGACTTTCACTTAGGTCATGATCTCGCGGTTCGTGGGTTCGGGCCCCGCGTCGGGCTCTGTGCTGACTGCCAGCTCAGAGCCTGGAGCCTGTTTCAGTCTGTGACACCCTCTCTCTCTGACCCTCCCCTGCTCACACTGTCTCTCTCTCTAGAAATAAATAAAACATTTAAAAAAAAATTAAAAAAAAATAAAAATAAAATAAAAATAAAAATAAAAAAATGGGATGAGGGAAAGCATGCAAGAGATTATCTTCATTTTTCTAGAATTTTACATATGCGACCCGTAGTAATGACTATCAATTTTATGGATATTATATTTTGTTAACCTCCTATTAAAAATAGATAAAATAATCTATAAGACTCTCTCTCTCTCATGCTCTCTCTCTCTCTCTCAGTATATATATATATATATATATATATATATATATATATATATATATATATATATATATATATATATATATATATACACCACAGTGAGACAAAGGGTATATGGGGGGGGCGGGAGGAAGGAGGAAGAATAGAAAATGATAGCGGTTATAAACAAGTCTTGATGAGAAGTCTATCAGGTGTATCTGTTGGTCTCAGGTGTATTTCTTTGAGCATCTGTATGCATGCGCTGGGGGTTGAGGATGAGAAGGATACATTTTGGGCTGAATACAATTTTTTCCCCTTTTATGTATGCTTACCTAGAGTTAACAGAACATTTATAGGGGAAATATTTTGGAATTCATAGAGATTAAAAAGAAACATTTTGGCGAAATGCCTTAGAGAGTGTACACATTTTGGAGGAAAATAAAAAAAATAAAGAAAAACCAAAACTGTTCCTAGCAAATCTTTCTATATCACTTAAATTAATATAACCATAATGATTTGTTGCCCCCCCCTTTTTAAGAAACAGTTTGAAGCGTGGCGTACAATTTTTAAATACTGTTAGTGTAAAAAACTGTTTTCATAGCTTCTGCACAGCAAAGGAAACAATCCACAAAACTAATAGGCAACCAACGGAATGGGAAAAGATAGTTGTAAACGACATATCAGATAAAGGGTTAATATCCAGAATCTACAAGGAACTCACCAAACTACACACCCGAAAAACAAACAACCCAGTGAAGAAATAGGCAGAAGATATGAACAGACACTTCTCCAAAGAGGACATCCAGATGGCCAACAGATACATGAAACGATGCTCAGCATCCCTCCTCATCAGGGAAATACAAATCAAAACCACACTGAGATACCACCTCACACCAGTCAGAATGGCTAAAATGAGCAAAATCAGAGAACTTTAGATGTTGGTGAGGATGTGGAGAAATGGGCACCCTCCTACACTGTTGGTGGGAATGTAAACTGGTACAGCCCCTCTGGAAAACAGTGTGGAGGTTCCTCAGGAAACTCACAATAGAACTCCCCTATGACCCAGCAATAGCACTGCTAGGAATTTACCCAAGGGATACAGAAATGCTGATGCATAGCAGCACATGTATCCCCATGTTCATAGCAGCACTCTCCACAATAGCTAAAACATGGAAAGAGCCTAAGTGTCCATCAACGGACGAATGGATCAAGAAGATGTGGTTTATCTATACCATGGAATACTACATGGCAATGAGAAACAATGAAATCTGGCCATGTGTAGCAACATGGATGGACCTTGAGGGTGTTATGCTGAGCGAAATAAGTCAGGCAGAGAAGGACAAATGTCATATGTGTGCACGTATAGGAGGATTAGGAGGAACTTGACAGAGGAACAAGGGGGAGAAGAAGGGGGAAATGGTGGGGGAAAGGGAGAGAGGCAAACCACGAGAGACTCTTGAATGCTGACAAAAACTGAGGACTGATGGGTGTGGGGTGGAGGGGGAGTGATGGGCATGGAGGAGGGCACTTGTGGGGATGAGCACTGGGTGTTATGCAGAAACTAATTTGACAATAAACTATTTGCAAAAAAAATTTAAAAAAACTGTTTTCATAATTTGGAACAAAAAAATTCACTTCTTAAAAATCTCTATAAGGAATCATTGATGTAAAAGTTTATCAAAGCATGATATAATAGCAAAAATTTTTTAATCTAAATGTTTAATATTAAAAATGATATATCATGGCAAGAACGTAGGATGAACTATCTACATTTAGGCAAAATTTCAATTACAAATTTCAATTATAAAACCCAGTTATCATACTTGAAAATCCTGGAGGAATATAGAACAACAACAGTGATTACCTCTGGGTGATGGTACTATACATTAAGTTGCTTCTGCATGATTTTTCAGAACTTTTAAAATTTTCTATTACCGTCATATATTGCTTTTACAATAAGAAACAAGTTCTTGAGTTGGTTTTGTGGACTGAATTATGCACGCCCCACTCAGATTCACATGTTGGCCCAAACTCCCAATGTGCCTGTTTTTAGAGATATAGCCTTAAAGAACCCTCTGTAATTGCGCTCCTTGTAAGAAGAGGAAGAGGCCCCAGAATCCCCTTTCCTGCAATCCACAGAGAGAGATATGGCCATGTGAGGACACAGCAAGGTGGCTGTCTGTAAGCCAGGAAAAGAGGTTTTCCCAAAATACCAACCCTGCTGACACCGTGATCATTTGCTTCCAGCCTCCAAAAACTGAGAAGATAAAATTTGTTTTTTAAGCTACCTAGACTATATTTTGTTATTTCAGCTGTAGGAAATGAAGTTAACCAAAATGTTTATAACTATAAACATGAAAATGTTATAATCAACTTTAGAGGAAAGAAATAGTACCTATAATTGTGTGCTTATGTATCACTACAATTCAGAGATTGACAACATAACTAGATAATAGAAAATAAGTTACTATAGAAGATCCATTTCCCGGGCGCCTGGGTGGCTTAGTCGGTTAAGTGTCCGACTTTCGTTTAGGTCATGATCTTGCATTCGTGGGTTCGGCCCCGCGTTGGGCTCTGTGCTGACTGCCAGCTCAGAGCCTGGAGCCTGTTTCAGTCTGTGACTCCCTCTCTCTCTGACCCTCCCCTGCTCACGTGCGCGCGTGCGCACTCTCTCTCTCTCTCTCCTAGAAATAAATAAAACATTAAAAAAAAGATCAATTTTCTATTTTTTTAATATTTTTACATATTGTTTGTTTTATCAATAAGGTTATCTTAAGAAATCAGTGCCCTGGGAACAAAACTATTACAGTTGGCTAGAAACTACCGTAATCCTGTTGGATTATAAAAGGAGTTCCTTGGGAAAACTCCATAGTAACTAGAGGCAGGAGTCCTGCCTGAGAGAAGAAAGCTGAGACTGCCCTTTTACATGAGAAAATGAGGCTTCACAGGCAGGTTTCCCCCCACAGGTGGAAACAAGTCTGAGAAGTTGATTTGGAAGAGCAGGTCTAATAACTATAGTAAACAGCCAACAAAAATATGTTTAAAACATTTTAAAAGTAAGTCATCCAAGTTTAAAAATGCAATTTTTTTCTTATTTTAATTTATTAATTGCTAGTATTTTGCTCCAATAGGGTTTCAATTACAAATAACTAGTTTAGGGCACCTGGGTGGGCTCAGTCAGTTGAACATCAGACTTCGGCTCAGGTCATGATCTTGCGTTCCCTAAGTTCTGGCTCTGTGCTGACAGTTCAGAGACTGGAGCCTGCTTCCAATTCTGTCTCCCTCTATCTCTCTGCCCCACCCTTATTCATGCTCTGTCTCTCTCTCAAAAGTAAACATTAAAAATTTTACACATAGCTAATATGAGGGATTTTTGTTTTATTTTGTTTTTATTTTTTAATACTTTTCACACACACACACACACACACACACACACACACACACACACACGTGAGTGGGGGAGGGGCAGAGAGAGAGGGAGACACAGAATCTGAAGCAGGCTCCAGGTTCTGAGCTGTCAGCACAGAGCCCGACATGGAACTTGAACTTACGAATGGGGAGATTAGACTTGAGTCGAAGTCGGACACTTAACCGACTGAGCCAGTCAGGTGCCCTACTGCTTTGTTTTATACATATTGTTTCAAACTATCTCTGCATCATTCACATGCACTTAATTGAGGCCAGCCTAATCATTCTTTGCTTCCAAAGCATTTGGAACCTGCTGGAAACAGGTGGCAACAACACAAATAGCAGATGTATATACAAATGAATATTACTCATATGTAAGAAAAGGGAGGGCCGCCTGGGTGGCTCAGTCGGTTAAGTGTCTGACCTCAGCTCGGGTCATGTTCTCACCGTTCGTGGGTTTAAGCCCTGCGCAGGGCTCTGTGCTGACAGCTCAGAGCCTGGAGCCTGTTTCAGATTCTGTGTCTCCCTCTTTCTGTTCCTCCCCCTGCTCACTCTGTCTCTCTCTCTCAGAAATAAAACATTAAAAAAATGGGGGGGCGAAGACTACTATTTGCAACAACATGGATGAACGTTGAAAACATTATGCAAAGTCAGAGAAAGATATACCTTATATCACTTATAAGTAGAATTTGAAAATAATAAACCCAAACTCACAGAAAACAAGATCAGATTATAAGACTTGTGGTTACCAGAGGGTAGGGGGAAGGAGGAAGGTGGTTAAAAGGTACAAATATCCAGTTATCCAAAAATTAAATATTAGAGATGTAATGTATGACATGTTGACAACAGCTAATATCACCATACAATATATAGGAAAAGTTGTTAAGACTAAACTCTGAGAGTTGTCAGTGCAAAAGGAATTTTTTTATTGTATCCATAAAAGATATTCCTTGTTAACTAAGCTTATCATGGTAATCATTTAACAGGGTATGTAAATTACACCATCATACTGTATATCTTAAACTTTCACAGTGATGTACACCAATTAGTCTCAATAAAACAAAACAAAATAGATACCTGGTAAAATTTTAAGTAATGTCTGGAAAAAAATAGCTAAAAATCTCATAAAACATATCCTAGGAACGATTTCAAAGTGAGACAATGCATAAACCTAGGATTTTGGTAGAATTGCCATTTTGTCTAGAAAGAAACTTTTACTCACAGTTTTCCACTATCATCCAAGGTGTTCAATTCCAAAGGGAAAAAAAGGCCCATGTGGTAGAGCATCTTCTTCAAGAAGAATTCATAACTGGTGAGGTTTTTGCCTCTTCTTTCAGTGACTTCCAAAAATCACTGATTTTCAGGTCACTGCCAACAAACAGCATCTCCTAGAAACTTGTAACAAACAAGTTCTGCAACCCTACCCTGACTTAAATAATCAGAACTCTGGGGGTGGAGACTACCAATCTGTGTTTTAACAAGCCTTCCAGGTGATCCTAATGCACCCTCAAGTTTGAGAAGCACTGCCTTAAATGAATTTTCATGGGGCCAAATCTCTGTTTTTAAAGGAGTGTATGGAAAGAAAAAGAAGACACCCTGTATAGTTTTTTTCTATTTTGTCTTAATTCTTTGTCCTATAGAACTCCCTTTCCTACTTCCTATAATGGATTTCTTTCCTGTGCTTTTTATTAATTATAATGAAAACTATATTATAAATAATTAGTTAGAAGTTCCTTTCTCACCCAAAATAGTCACAGTTAGAAGAGAATATCAAGAAATAAAAAAAAATAGAGATATACTGTTTTTCAGGTAGCTTAAACTTGGTCAGATTTTCATGGGATAAAGTAAACAAAATTAAAAAAAATAAGAAAAGCCTAGAATAATCAGCAAACTTTGGTGCAACTGATTGTATACACGTGTACTGACAGACTACTAAAGACTGTCAGTATCCTGGATACATGGAGTCTCTAGTGGTTTTCTGATCATGGAAGCAGCTACTCTGTAACAGGCACTACTTTTATTTAAATAGGTGCAGGTGCATTTTCAAGGCTAGTATTGTATCACTGCTAATGTTCTCAGCACTGAAAGGCATCTGAAGGGTTAGCACAGAAGAATATGAGCAGAAAGCAGGAACTAGCTTTCTAGAGGACGTCATTTAAAACTCATCTTCCAAGGAAGACTGATGACAGTCTTTCAGTTTCTCTTCAAGAGTCCTCAAGAACAGAGATGCTTCTCTCAAGCAAATCATAACTAATGCACAATAGGACAGATAAAACTACCTTCACAAAGACCTGCTTCAATGCTTACAAGGGGTTTCAATCATGGCACAGAAAATCCTTTTGGCTTTGTGTGAATGTCTTTTCCATCTTTCTCTTGTCTTTTTTTTTTTTTTTTTTTGGTCCAATAGTAGGAAAGTCATTACCCCTCTTTCTGACTACTTTTCAAATCACATAGCAACTACCATGACAACAGGAAGCTTTTTGCTTTGTACTTATGCTATGTTTGATCCTCCTTTCCAACTTGCCCCAATTGTTTGAACCACAGGAAAACTAGGGAGGAAATACGCCTTTTGAATACAGTTTATTTACCTCTTTACACAAGTCTTACACAAAATAGCAGAACAATTATTCTGAGTTGGACTCTAAGGGAAAATGATGGACAAAATTTCCACTAGAGCCAATCTATAGAAATAATAAAGTTTAATTTAAGGCAAAAAACTAGATAGAAAAAAATAATAATAGCATACACAAACAGCAAACAGAAACCCACCAACACGTGTCCCAGGGAGAAAACTGTACACAAGGATCTGAAGGACTCATGCCTTCAATCTCTAAAACCTGACTAGACTGAAGGAAAGATAAACGAGCTAAGTTTAATCAGCTATAGTATTAAGCAAAGTTGCATGAGTCACCATTTTTATTTTAAGACTGAGCTTACATAAGCACTTTCATTCAAAACACCTGTAGATTTTGTCTGCAGTTACTTCTAAAGCAAGCAGGAGAAAATTGCATTTAATTGCTGAAGTTTTGGGGGAGGTTCAGGTAAAATGGTCTATGTTCCATAAATCTTCTCAAGTGATTTCACATTTTTATCTTCTCTTAAGATGTATACATACTGTCAGATTTGATGAATAGACTGTTCATTTTCTTTCCCTCAGGAACTGCTGTACTTTCTATCCTGCCCTTAATTTTATAGCTTTATTCTATCACTCATTCTTTCCCCCAGGTTACTAAGTATAAAACAGATGGGTGAACTACAAGATTCTTATCTGTTTGGATAGGAGCATGAGTTCAGTGAATGGACAGGCAGGTTTCACATTAAACTCATGGCTATGGGAACAGAGAATTGAGAAAACATGTTTCCTCAAATTTCCCCTACTTCAAGTTCAGTCCATAGGGGCAAAAAGATTAAACAGGAATTCCACTTGCTGGGTGAAAATATGCCCCATTTTTGTTTTCCATGGCAATTTCCATGGAATCAAAAAAAGCTAATTTGTTAAGCTTCTGTGAGGTCCAAATTGGCACATTTTCAAAAACCATTTGGATGGCTGGTTACTCTATTCACAAAATCAAAAGAAGGCTATAAGCTACTAGCCAGGAAACAGCAGGAGAGAAGGATATGGGGACAATATATCTTTTTGATCTCCTTGAGATGCTTGCCCCACTATATTAATGAAGCTAGTTATAAATACCCGATAAATGTCAAAGTAAATATTTTCAGGGTTTAAGGAACCTTGAAAAAAGAGTGTGTGTATTGTGTCAGTGACATGTTTCAAAAGTTTCTACATATTAAAAATTATATTATTTACAATGAATTTTAGCTTTCAATAGCTTATCATGTAGATGTTTTGTTACTTTGTTTTAGAAGTAATTTTTTAGTGTTTATACTTGGATCTAAATGGAGAAGAATTTTCAAGCAGATCTTTTTTTATGCTTATGATTTTTCCCCTTATTTTCTAATATGGTATCTCTTTATCCCTCATCCAACTGACATAGGCAACTTAGAATTTCACTTTGTTTTCCATTTAAAAGGTGGTGTTTTCAGTACAATTTTTAAAGAAAATTTCTCTTCCTTATTGCATTATGGGATTAGGGCATATTTTAATTAGGTGATTTCCCAGTTCAGAAATGAGGGGTTAAATTTTATTAGTCCTTATTTAAAGAAGACCGCCATTTTCCTTCCACTGGAAACTGTCCATGGTTAATCATGATCATGCTCCAGGACTTATCCGCCAAAAAAAAAATAATAATAATAATAATCAAATTGAAGCCATATACTTTAGAAGAGTGCTTTGTCCATAATACTTGCTTTCAACTGATTATTTATCAAGATTTCTATTTTATATGACTGAATTAGTTATACTAACAATTATCAGGGTTATAGTACTTGCCACCACTGACCTAAGGTTAATATATATTTATATTATATAAATATAAACTTACATATATGATGAATATATAAAATAACTCTTCCACCAAATTCTAAGAGCTAGAAACTGTTATTGTCCTCATTTAACAGAGAAGAAAAACTGAAATATTGTTTATATGAGAAATTATAATCATCTGTAACCCAAGATCACACAGCTATTCATAGGTGAAGATGGGATTCAAAATCTAGAGCTTTATTCCAGATCCTATAATTAAACCACTTTGTTTTTGTTAGGTAATTCAAATCTCTTATGATAGGAACTAGGTCTGGCATGGAGCCCTTGTCATTTAAGCTTTATGAGCTAATGGATAGCACAGGGGTATCTGCCTGCTGTACTGTGCAAATCATCTCTTCATTATTTTACAAAGCTAACCAAAATTCCCAACATTAATGCCACTGCTATTTCTTGAAGTTAAGACATTGCCTTTCAAAGTCTACTATAAAAGTTAGCATATATTTTCTCCAAGAGGCAACACTAGAATAAACTCAACACAGAATTCACTTCTGAGATTCTGTAGATCTTACAAAGTAAAGAGAGAAGTGCCTTAAAGAAATGGTACATACAAGGTACTGGCTTGGATCAGAGAAGAGATTTAGGGGTTCTGTGTAATTTGGCACATGAACACTGGAGGTTAGGACCCAGATGGATGACAACAGTAGGTGATTTTGTATGGTTTGAACAATGAGACACTGGACTGAAGTTAAAAATGGTGCTGAACCATGAAGATCACTGTTACTTTCCACACCCAATCCTAATATGATAATGCTAACAAACCTGTGGGGTTAAAGTAGGATTTTTTTCATAGTTCTGCAGTTAGTACTTTTTACCAATGACCCTTCATCTGGAGTCACATTTGCACTTGCTGTGCCACTGTCTTTCAAGCTCTCAATTCTCACTATCTACCGTAGAGGTGGTCCATTACAAAGGGAGTTATTAAGGCAGAGATGGTTAGAGTAAGACTGAACCTCAAAACTGCTCTAATCCTATTCCTTAATAACAGAGAAGCTAATGTGTAGAAAGGTTAAGTGATGAGTTCCAAGTCACAGAATGTCTTACTGGCAAAATGCTGGATATCAATCCAATTCCTCTCCATTCACTGAAAACCATTTGCAGGCAAAGAGTTAGCACAACATATTAAAGAATGGAATGGAAGTCAGAAGAGGAAAAAGGCAGTTCAGGGCTTAAATATTAAACTGAGTTATTTGATTTCTGAATTGTTCTAACTTTCCCCACCCTCAATTTTAGAGTTGTGTTTTACCTCCCAGAAAATCTAGTTACTTTTCTTCTTTTAAAATTGTTTTTAATGTTTTTATTTATTTCTTAGAGAGAGAGAGAGAGAGAGAGAGAGAGAGACAGGGTGAGCAGGAGAGGGTCAGAGAGAGAGGGAGACACAGAATCTGAAGCAGGCTCCAGGCTCTGAGCTAGCTGTCAGGACAGAGCCCGATACGGGGCTCGAGCCCACAAACCATGAGATCATGACCCGAGCTGAAGTCGGACGCTTAACCGACTGAGCCATCCAGGCATCCCTCTTCTTACTTTTCTTTCCTCCCTAACAATAGCTGTGTGTATGTCAACATGTGTTCCTCTTGTGCTTTGCTTCTATGCATTCTGTTATTTACCTCTTATTCAATGTCACCATAACAATAGATTCTCCGGTGCTGATTTCAAATTCTCACTTTTTAAAATCTGTCAAGTAGTTCTGCATAAGTATCTCTATTCTCACTTCTTCAATGGCCAGATCACAGAGAGCTGGACAATACATTACTTAAAAGCTGAAACTTAAGAATGTTTCTCACATCTGACAAATGTTTCTCACATCTCACATCTCATGGGTATGCTCCCCATGAGTAATTAATAATTGTGGACTAATTTTCATCTATCCAAGATCACAGTGTTTCACTAATATTTAGACTTCTGGCTATAAACTCAGCATTATAACTAATTGTCATAGCTATAAATATAGAGAAGTGTTCTTTTTCTATTGCCAGAAATGCATTTGTTTTTTTATGGTCATGTTTTCTTTTAAAGTGGGTTTGAAAGTTTTTATTATACCATTATTTCAAGAACCATTCCCCGGTCTCCCAGCCTCTGGAAAATAGAGTACAAAGTCCAGCAGAAATTGCAGTGAGGGGCCACCTCACTACGGTCTGTCCTTAAAGAGTTGGAAGAGGTCAGTGAGGGAGATTGAACCTGGGACCCCTATTGATATGTATTCAAGTGTGGAAATGAGTTGGCTGTTAATAAGGTAGACATTTTATCTTAATGTTTTTCAGTCTTCACAGATTATAATTGCAAAAATAGCCCTTAGCTTCTCCAGCTGGTTGTTAATAGCTAAGAGAAGACTAACCTGCAGGTCACTCTTGCTTAATTATAAACAAAATAAAATACTAAGTAATATATTAAGCCTCTGGACTCACTTCTAGTCTTATATTATCATCCTTAAAAACAGTAAAATATATCTGCTCAAAAACCCATATATGCCCTTTCCCTTCTGATTATTTTCATTTAACAGTTATAATCAGATTTTCTAACTCTAGACTGAGTTAATGGCTTTGGAGAAAATAAGGAGTAAATTCTCCCAGCTGATCTTTAACCCTTAAAAGCCTCAAGTGTTCATATTATTACTACTTAATTAGCTGACAAACTAGTTGGACAGACATAGTAGGAGGCAAGTGCCTAACTTCCCTAGAGCTCCAGGACCTGATTGGAAAATGACGACATTCTTACATCTTTACATGAACTTAATTGATTTTTTAATACATGCTAAATTCACCCAAGTCAGTTGTTTTGTTAATCCATTAACTATCTCTCCATCAGGCATGAAACACTTAGTCCTTATTAAGAGAGAAGTCTAACCAAGTTAGAAAATAAAGTTAAAGGGGCACCTGAGTGGTTCAGTCGGTTAAGTGACCTACTTCAGCTCAGGTCATGATCTCACAGTTTGTGGGTTCAAGCCCCGTGTCAGGCTCTGTGTTGAGAGCTCAGAGCCTGGAGCCTGCTTTGGAATCTGTGTCTCCCTCTCTCTCTGCCCATCCCCTACTCATGCTCTGTTTATCTCTGCCTCAATAATAAAATAAACATTAAAAAATAAATTTAAAAACTGTGTCAGTAACTGCATCAGAAATAATCTGGAAATATAAACATTATTTGGATGAATTGTTCCATATTATTAGGACATATCTTCTTAATGCATTAATTTGTTCTTTGTTGGTATGGACTGAATAATTGTGTCTCCTCCAAATTCATATGGTGAGGCCCTAATCCCTAATGTAATGGAGGTAGGGGCTTTGGGAGTAAGTAGGTCATGAAGGTGGCACCCTGATGAATGGGATTAGTGCCTTTTTAAGAAGAGGCAATAGGGAGATGTGAGAATACAATGAGAAAATGACTTTCTCCATACCAGGAAGCAGATCCTCGTGAGACACTGAATCTGTCAGTGCCCTGATCTTGGACTTCTCAGCTTCTAGGACTGTGAGGAATACATTTCTATATAAGCAACCTCGTCTGTGGTAATTTGCTATAGCAGCCTGAGCTGAGACACTGGTTTAGCTTAATTTGTTCATATCTGTCCACTAAAACTACTATACTTTCACAAATTTGTATCTAAGGTTATTCTTGTGTTTGCACAAGAATAAAATATTCAATTAAATACAGTGTTCTCAAAGTATGGAACCCTGATCCATAACATCAGCTTCACCTGGAATTTGTTGAAAATGCAAATTTTTAGCTATCCTCCAGATCCAGTGAATTAGTGAGTCTGGAGTGGGGTCCAGTACTGGTGTTTTAGCAAGACCCCTAGTTGATTATGATGCATGCTAAGGTTTGTGAAACAATATTTTAGATTTTACTGTCTTTTGAGTTTGTATAAAACACAGGCTTACTCATCATAAATATAATGTTAGAATAATCCCTGGAATTTCTCAACATAGGGAAGTTATAGCCATGGGTTACAAAGAAGAAGGGTAAGGTACCTAGTTAAAATTTGTTGGAGTCTTCCTCCTAGATCCCCTAGGCATATGCATCTTCCTTTCTTCCCCTGGATGTTCTTAAGTAAGAAAGTTCAAGAAGGTCTCTGTTATTTCTAGCTATCAGGGCGAGCCTTAAGGGTATCCAATGTCACCCTGTTTTCACATAGCATCCTCACAACTTCCTTTGCCAAAAGAATTTTTGGTGTAAAGATCATGAAGAACAATCACTGAAATACAAATAACTAGGTGGCGATAATATTTTAACCAGAGAAAACCAGGAAATAGCTAAGATTATTTTCCCCAAGTAAATGTTTATTTAACTTAAAATACTAAATACTATCAGTTGTTTTGATGCTAGGTAATCTCTTCTTCCATGCGTTTAATTATTCTTCATGTTATGGTACTCGGGAGATAGCATAATTTAGGGTTGAGTTTATTTTTTATATTACAGTTTGACACAATTGAAACTAGACACTCCTATATCTGTGTCACAGTTTTTTGTTTTAATTTAATTTTTCCATGAAATCCAGCATTCTGGGAAATGCAGCATTAAACATACACTGCCCTAGATTTAGTTAGTTCATCAATAGGTAGCCAATCACAGAGCCAGATGCTGCAGTAACAAAAGCAATGTCAAATGTATTTTGCTGGAAGGAAAGTCAAGGAGATTTTAAAGCTTCAAGATAACTCCAAATGGGGAAGACTATCCCTCATCACAAAAGAGGAAAGGATCAGAGGACAAGGTGACTACCTAAGGATGTTTGTGAATGAAAGAACATGGTCCAACCTGGTGGAAACTCAAGATCAGGCATATCTTTTAAATTTCCTGACATTAAACTTAGTCTTTCTCTCTGCTAACTCCCTGAAATATGGTCTGCTCTGATTATTAGCTGAGAGTATTCAATTACAAGACTTTAAAAATCGGTTTTGCACTGAAGTCTTGAAAATAAAACAAAACAAAAAGAAAAAAAAAGAAACCTACATCTAAAGAGGAACAAGAATTTTGCAGGGTACACAAAATACAAAGGCAAGATGGGTTATGAGTGTGCAATCAAGTAGAAACAGAGAATATTGAAACGCAAAACAAAACAGGTAGAAGTAGCTTAAGCTTTGCTGCTTTATAAATCAAAGAGAAAAATAAAAATGCAGGTATCAGTATTTATGTCCAGAACTCTAAACCTTTCGTTATTCTCAAAAATATATTGAAAGGCACAGTAGTCAAAGACTACAGAAACCAAAATTATGTTGGTGACATTATTTCAATTTTTGCATAAGTCTTATTGTTCCAAGAATTTATAGCACTCCCTC
Source organism: Proteles cristata cristata (assembly GCA_017311185.1). Lineage (NCBI taxonomy): Eukaryota > Metazoa > Chordata > Mammalia > Carnivora > Hyaenidae > Proteles > Proteles cristata. The sequence continues at coordinate 2,548,285 of JAESUZ010000815.1, forward strand.
CATATTTTGGCTGACAATGAAATTAAAATCATATTTTTAAAATCTAAATAAGAATCTTTGTTCATGAGGATGAAAGAAGTGTTCAAAATTATATGTAGAATAGTCTACTTTCGGTAGACCTGAAAAGTACCAGTCTTTTTTTTACAGTGTGGAACTCTGAGACAGCACTATCCCTTCAAATGCTACCTTATTTAAAACACATCAACATTACTTCACCCAACCTCTGCCAGCAGACAGTAACTCTTCATAGATCTTGTATGGAAAATGTCTTTGACACTAAGGGAAGAATCTTTCCAGGAGATCAAGGAAAGAGATCTGACCCTCACTGTAACCATGGCTTGCCTTTTGCTGCAGCCAGGGAGGGTCAGGTCTATTCATCAAATCTCTCAATGGAGGGAAATCTAACCCACCTATCCACACTACATCCATATGCCACGTTCTTTTTGCCAATTCTCCTCCCCTTTTAAAATAAATCTGATTCTAATGAAATAAAAATGATGAGAAGGGAATCATAGTTTGTTTTGCATTAGTTTTATAACACCTTAAGGATAATCTTAACACCTATGCTCTGTTGAAAACCACAGACTATGTATAGAGTCTTTCTCCATCCCCACAGAGAGGGAGAGAAATGTAAAGTACATTGTGATGAACCAAGAAAACATTACCACATAGTCTGCCTAGTACATACTGGTGGGTTACCTCACCCTTTTATCATCTATTTACAGCTTTGCAAATTATAGAAAGTTAATAATTAATGCCAATGATTCTTGTCCATATACACTCAAATTAGTAGTGTGGAATGCAATTGGTTTTTGCTCTGTAGATAGACCTATTTTGCATATATCTGTAAATTCAATTCAGCATTCTTTTCTTGCCTACCTCTGCATGGTTCTTTGAATGTTCCTTGAACCAGTTGTAACATCTCACCGATTCTTTCACTAACCAATGACTTAAATAAGATCTTTGACATGTGCTTATTGTTTATCAGTATAAGAGTATGATTATGCCTTTATGGGGTGCCTGGGTGGCGTAGTCGATTGAGCGTCCGACTTTCGCTTAGGTCATGATCTCGCAGTTCGTGGGTTCGAGCCCTGCATTGGGCTCTGTGCTGACTGCCAGCTCAGAGCCTGGAGCCTGTTTCAGTCTGTGACTCCCTCTCTCTCTGGCCCTCCCTGCTCACGCTGTCTCTCTCTCTCTCTCCCCTAGAAATAAATAAAACATTAAAAAAAATTTTTTTAAGAGTATAATTATGCCTTTAAAAAAATCTTTAATACTCCTTTCTATAAATGCCAGCTGACACAGAAATCTAGTCTCAGGGATTGAAAACATGTTTGCACTTGAACAAATGATATCAACTTTAAATGTAGATAGAGTGTTAGAAAGATAAGGAGTGTAAAAAGGGCTAATTGCTCTTCTTCCTAATTTGATAATTGTCCTTTTGAATATCCTAAAAACTCATGTCAAAAGCTACACATTTTAAGTACTATGGAATATATATATGCATATACATACATTTAAAGCATTCATCAAGTTGCCCTATCTTTTGCTCATTTGCAATCTAAGGCTTGATATTTTAATTCCAAAAAAAATTAGTTATTGTATAATAAGTGTTACTGTTACATATCAGTGTTCTTTATTTACAAATAATTGTTGACTAAAAGAACACTGAAAAGGAAAAAAAATGAAGATTTACTTTCTTCTCCAAATTCTACAAAGCTAAATATGACATTATTTAAAACATTTTAGCAAGTCATCTCACATATCCTTGCTAATTGCAGCAGACCTTTAGAATTCACACCATGCAATATTTCATGTTATGCAGAATTTTTACTAATATGCTATTGTTGTATATGTTTATCTCATGTCCCCCAAGGGGTTTTATACTCTCTTAAGAACAGAGGAGAGACCATCCTTTTTGTAAACTGTACATTAAACATGATCAATAATACCTGATTGTTGACTGATTAGTAGATCATTATTGGTACAGTAATGAGGGCATCAAAAGATCATGTTAACACTTCAGGAATCAGAAGTCCCGGTTTTGAACACTTTTTGGCAATTACTAGCTCTGTGACTCAGGTCACTTAACCTCTTTAAGTAGTACTTATTTTTTTTTTTTTAATTTTTGTTTCTTTATTGTATGTTAGAGAGAACCAGAGAGAGAGAGTGGGAGAGAGGTGGGGGAGCATGAATGGGGGAGGAGAAGAGGGAAAGAGAGAGAGAGAGAGAGAGAGCGAGAGAGAGATTGAGAATCTTAAGCAGGCTCCATGCTGAGCATGGAGCCCAATGTGGGGCTTGATCCCATGACCCTGGGATCAAGACCTGAGCCAAAATCAAGAGTCAGATGCTCAACAGACTGAGCCACCCAGGCATCCCAAGTAGCATCTATATTAGAAGAGTGCTAGGAAGGCTAAAGAGATAGTGTACATGAGGTCCCTGATTAAATGAGATGTTATATATGCTGTGTTGGAGAGGGATAGGACCTAATAAACTATAACTAATAACAGATTGTAACATTTTACACATACTGGCTGTTTATAGTGCTGGATACCAGACATGCTACAATTATTATTATGTATTATTATTATTATTGTCATTATCAAAGGTGTTATAAAGTATCTAACTATGCTGTTTCTGCCCTGCGTTACTGTGCACAGTTCTTGTTACCTCTGAAACCATAAGTGAAATTCAAAATATTCAGAAAAAGTCTAACTTGAGTGATAAGTGAAGTGGAGGAGGGGTTAGGACTACTATATGACTACAGACCAGAAGGATTAGCCCTGACAAAAAGACTTTGGAGTAGCAGAGGGTAAAAAAAAAAAAAAAAAAAAAAAGACATGATTGACATCTACTTAATCACAAATGGTGCAGATATGGTGAATATGGATTTGTTCATTAAATCCTGAACTATGAGGATGAGGGACACCTTTTGACATATGGGTAAGGTAATTTTAAAATGAAGAAAGAAAATCCAACTTCAAATAGTAGATAGAGAAGCTATTAAATATGGTATGCCAAGATATGGCGAGGCAAGAAATAAGAGTACAACAAAAAGTGTCTGGTAACATTTATAAAAAATGAAGCGAGTAATTACTTTTAAAAACAGGTAAGGAAGGGTTCAAGAAGACAACTAGCGCCTTCCACAATCTCACTGGGTTATTATTGCAGCAAAATACTTGAATATTGAGGCTAAAGTTTTAATATCTAAAATATTCAAGTTACGTACTTTTATGACTTGTCTTCTTAAAATAAATACTCAAAATTTCAATCTATTAATAGTGCATACATATGAAATTAAATCTATGCAAATGTATGTATTCCACTTGTATAGATATAGCATAACACATTCAACTGAGGAGTTATAAGAAATATTAAATAAGCTGAATACAGATGGGTTGTGGTAGAGTTATAAGTGAGATCATTTGGGGAACCGGACAGCACTGGGAGAATTAGGAACCATTCTGTGTTCATTCTGTATTTAAGTTTGCTGTTATATTTTGTCTTGTGTTCACTTTTATATATTCATCATTTAAAAAAACGACGTTAATTTATGTTTGAGAAACAGAGAAAGACAGAACATGAGTGGGCGAGGGGCAGAGAGAGAGGGAGACACAGAATCTGAAGCAGGCTCTAGGCTTTAAGCTGTCAACACAGATCTTGATGTGGGCATTGAACCCACAGTGACATCATGACGTGAGCCAAAGTCGGATGCTTAACCAACTGAGCCAACCAGGCACCCCTATATATTCACCATCTTTTAAAATAGTTATAGCTTTAGTAATTTTGTTGTTTTAAATATTGTAGTATGAATTAGAACAAGTTATTAGTTTGCTTGGTTAATTCACCTCCATCCATTTTCCATAATGAAGTTAAATTTTCCACTGTTAGTCTTTATGAAAGGAGTTTGAGGTCTAGGTATCTTTATACAACATTTCAGATATTCTGAGGACTCTAAGAGATTCTGAAAGGTCAGGCACACACCCAATATGCTTCTGAAATGTTTACTCTCAGTATAGTCCTGTCTACAGTAGACTCTCCACGTTGTAGACACTGTGTCTGCCCTTCGCACTCCACCACCTGCATCTCAGACATAGGCAGAGAACAGTTGCTATGATGGCAACAGAATATTATGGGCGAAGTGAAAACTGGCTCTATGTATTCAGGACTTTGTGGTTAGTCACAGTCATTTCTTATCTCAGAACCAAAGAGCTGAATGCATTTTCCACCATGGTGTGTCATATAACTCAAAACAAACTGCTGGCATGATCATGAACTACAGAATATAATGGGGCAGAAAATGCAGATGCACATCATTTTGCCTCCTACACATTTGGAATTTTTCTCTTCCTTGATCTAGCAGCCTTTGGGTCTAGGAATGACAAACATTTCTTTTTTTCTTTATCTTTATTTTTCTGTAGGATAGCAAAACGAAACATAGAGAGATAAAAACTATATTTAGATCAATAGTCACATCATCATTTATAGGAAACAAGGCTTTCATAGTTGAATGTTTTAGAAATAAATTATTAAGTACAAGTTCCGCAGTGCATTGAATCACTGTTTGGCTACAAGCAGGTGGAAGAGGGTAAAAACAATTCATAACCTTTATCTTTTATTGTACCTCAGTATTCCAGTATTCCAGGGTTCTGGTTGTTGCTTGAATACTTGGATTATCTCATTTAATTAATCTGAGAAATACACCTGTTAAGTCCTGCTTTACTAAAGAGTAAATTGAAGTTAGAGAAATTATATAACATGCTCATGGCCAAGTCACTTAACTTAGATTTATATTTACATTAATTGATTCCTTAACTGTCTGGTTTCATCATCTGTCAAATGAGTTGATTGGGTTAGTTCATTCCTATGAATCTTCCTGATTTTAAACTTCCATGATTACATGAAATGCTTTTCTAATGTGTGTTAATCTTAGCCAGAGTTAGTTTTCTCCTATCATTGTTTCAGATTAGCTATATTCAAATTATTTCCCTCCAAAAAGACTTTTATACAGGCCCTCCAGCATGAAATATCCTCATATGCTGAGACTATATATCTGTGTATGTGGATGCATATGTGTGTGTACATATTTTCATGCATACCTATAAAACATTGTAAAACATATAAAATACTTATCAGAATGCATGACATTATTAGGCACTTTTCATATATCTTCCTATTTAATCCTAGAAACAGCCTGGTATGGTAGATATTGTTTCCATTTTACAGATGAGAAAACTGAACCTCAAGGAAGTTAAATAACTTTACTAAAATCATACAGCTGGTACATAAAGAAATTTGTATGTAAATCCAAATATTTCTGATTCCCAAGGTCCCTGTTATTTTCACCAACGTCACACTGCCACCGCTTTTAGTCATTTATTTACTTGAATTGATTTTATATTCAGTTCTTATTATGTCCCTCATGGTATTTCCTTTCCTAAGTCACTGTCTTTGGCGATGGTCCACATCAGTCCGAGAAAATAAAAATTGCAGATCTAGAATTCTACTTCCCCTTCCCAATAGTGGGTAGTGTGCATATAACTGAAAGAACAAGTGGATTTACAAATGCAATGTGTTTATGTTTAAAACATATTTATAAGTAGTATGAGTACTAACAAACATCCAGAAACAATGTAGAAAATATAAGAAGGAATTTTCTAAGTGTTTATCCAAAAGATGTTGGTTATGGGAAACATCAAACAGCAGGGCTTTTCAGAGATGTACTTTTCAGAGATGTTAGAGCTTGTAGCTTTCAACCTTTCTCTTAACTATCAGTATAGTCTTTGTTTTTAAAATGAAATTTCATGTGGAAACCACATATATTTGTTTTTGGTGAATGAGTGAGGGTGCTGAGCCATCTGGGATTCTATAACACTCTGATTCTTTACTAACACTACAATTATTTCCCAACAATGTGAACATTTATTATCTAACTCATTCAATAAGGACTAACAAATAAATGCTTATCAATAAACTCAATGGAGGAAAAAAAAATCTTGGATCTGTGACATTTGCTTATTTTCATGGTATAAATACTCCCACCATGTTTAACCTGCAGTATATTACCAAGCTGGGGTTGGGCAGAGTTACACATGGTCTACTCTCCCATGTCATTGTAAGCCAGGTCCAGCATTCTCCTGAATTCACTGTTATGAAACAAAATGGTCCCTGAGATGCACCTTATGTTTTAATTTGCTCTCATTCTCCCTAACTATCTTAAAAATCTCTGAATTAGCAAGTAACAGTAACAACACTACAAATGAAATATTCCTAGAGAGTTTATTTCCATTCCATTTTATTAGATTGTATTTTTAGGTTTTCAAATCATTTTTTTTCACATTAGTAGGATATTAAGTTAAGTACCAGGTATTTGAATTTGGAAAATGGGGTGGGTGGCATTTAAAATCAGTCATTTTGAACTGTAAGCCACTGTGGAGAGACAGTAAAGAATGAGGAAATTGGGTGTAGGGGTGAGTGTGGCTTGCAGATAACATATGAAAACAAAGTTCCAGAAAAGAAAATGTAGCTCTGATGGTAGAAAGGGTGGCTTAAAAAAATTCTACATACTTCTTCATTTTTTCTAGAACTCAAGTTCCAATGCAATACTCCTTAGAAAACCAGTAAGGGTTTCCCAGGGTCTTTGTCCACATTCCATTGGCTGCTAAGTCTTGCACTTAACAGACACTATATGCTTAAAGGCTCTTTATTTTTGAGACAAGGTAAGACAACTAGATGCAACAGGATTAAAACAAACCTTTAAAACCGGCCAGTTAGACAGTATGCTATGGATATAATGACGTTAAAACCATTAAACCATACTTTTCTGAGGACAAAATTTGAAGAAATGATAGCAATCTGTTTCCCTGCTATTGACTTAGCTAACTACTATTGTTTTTTACTCAGCTAATTGAACTTTGTGTGGCAGTTTCTGTATATAATGTGTGGTATCTTCTGTGGACAAAATTGAAATCAGTATAAAAATAAAGCAAAGAGCACTCTAGATGTTCCTGAAAGTCAAGCCATCCTTTCCTCTACTCACAGATTTGGTCAATAAAGCAGCATTAAATCAAAATAGAAGAGCTTGGGGTGGCCCAGTTGGTTGAGTGTGAAACTCTTGATTTTGGCTCACATCATGATCTTATGGTTTGTGAGTTTGAAACTCTCATTGGTCTCTGTGCTGACAGCGTGGAGCCTGCTTGGGATTCTCTCTCTGCCCTTTCTCTGCTTGTGTTCCTCATCTCTCTCTTTCAAAATAAATAAATAAACTTGAAAAAATCTTGAAAAAAATAAACAAAATAGAAAGCCACATTTGTTTGAGAGTGTTGGGAAGGAGAGTATATCATTTAAAGAAATTTTAACAAATTCTTTACTCTAAACTTCCCTTCTTGTGAATTATAAAAAGCAGCAGTTGGCTTTATTCAAAATTAAGAAAGTCTCTTTGTAGTCACAAAGACAGGCAAAAGAGACCTATGTACACTTTCCAAAATTCTCCAAGATAGCTAGAAATACTATTCTTGCTAGCAAAACAAGTGAGCTGTTTTCAGTGAGATGATGAAGATGATGATCATGATGAGGAGGAGGAGGAGGTAGAGGAGAAGAAGGAAGATGGTTCTTTCAGCTGATTGAAAATATTTTTTCATATAAATCTTAAACTATAAAGCATTATTTTTGTTTTGTTTTATTTTTCCAATCTGAGCAACTATTTCCCTATCTTTTATGTTCATAGTCTTTTCCCTTAGATATTGGTCCCTAAGTCATTTTATTAAAAACAAAACAAACAAACAAACAAAAAACATCAAGGTTGGGTAATATTGTCTAATAATCAATATCTGAGGGTGGCTAGCGACATGAAGATTTTCTTTTTTTTTTTTTTTTTTTTTTTAGAATGTTGATATTTTCTTGTCTTTTGATATTTAAGGATTCAGTTGTTAAGAACAAAAATGTTGCCATAAGTTAATTAACTAGTACCTCACCTCCAATGGGTTATTTATAATCATTTTATATTTGTCAGACAAAATTGAAAGATGCTTATAATGTCATAGGTGGATGCTGAATTTTTAAGTATTTTTAGAAGTATCTTTGAATTTTCTAGAGGATAAAATATCAGGATAAAATATCAGGCTGAAATCAACCCCTGCTCATTTAAAAAGTAATATATCTTTAGCTCAGAATCATTATTTCTAATTAATAAGACTTTGCCCCACTTTGCACTTTATGCATGTCTATGCCAAAATGACATTATCCTTTACCCATTTATCCTCCATTATCTGAGACTATCATTCAGTTCCTTTTATCCTTGTAAAGTTCAGTTGTTTTGGTCTGTAATGGCATTTCTTTGCCTGTCTTTTTCCTGCATGTATGGTAGTGTGTGTGTGTAACATAATGTCCTAAATGATATTCAACTATATAACTGGAATAACAAGCACTCATTTAAAAGAGAGAGGAAGAGAGAGAGACGAAAAGAAGAATTATACTGTTTTATACACTGATCATATGGGGATTGTGCAAAGCTCACCATTGTGAAATAGAGAGTAAAATTACCAAAAACAAACACAACATATGTTCATGAACATTGAGCATATGGTCAACGAAGAATGTGTGATCGAGGTAAAGTTACTGCACTGTCAGCTTTTCACAGAAGCTTTTTTTTTTTCCCATTTCAATTCAGATCAACAAATTTTACTGTACATTTACTCTATGTAAAGCACCGTGTTAGAAAAGTTTTTCTGAAGGGAACTCAGAGATGCTGCCTCCAAGAGAGGATGCAAATGGGGGCAGGTGTGGAAACAGGCGGCAGTAGATTTGGGGCAGTCAGTGGTTTCTTGAAACCAATGGTAGAACCAGAGAAGGTTACATCTGGAAGAAATGCAGAAATCATTTAGTTTACTTCTTCATTCATTTATTTATACATTCAACAACTATTTATTGTGAGCTCTTCACGTGCCAAGATTTAGATGACATAAAGAAACACATAAAAGAAATGGTTGAAAGATGTAGTCAGTTCCTGCTGCACAAATTAAGAGCTTTAATTTATCCCCAGTTGCACATTAGCACTCTTTTGCTGTTAGGTATACAAAATATAAACATATTTCCTTTAAAGTAGGCAGTTTACAGACACATAGACCAATGGAATAGAATAGAGAACTCAGAACTGGGCCCACAAATGTATGGCCAATTAATCTTTGACAAAGCAGGGAAGAGTATCTAAGGGGGAGAAAAAGACAGCCTCTTTAACAGACAGTGCTGGGAGAACTGGACAGCAATGTGAAAAGAATGAAACTAAACCACTTTCTTACACAATACACAAAAGTAAACTCAAAATAGATGAAGGACCTGAATGTGAGATAGGAAACTATCAAAACCCTACAGGATAAAGCAGGAAACAACCTCCTTGATCTCAACCACAGCATTTTCTTACTTGACACATCCCAAAAAGCAAGAGAATGAAAAGCAAAAATGAACTATTGGAACCTCATCAAGATAAAAATCTTCTGCATGGCAAAGGAAACCATCAATAAAATTAATAGGCAACCGATGGAATGGGAAACGATAGTTGCAAATGGCCTATTAGATAAAGGGCTAGTATTCAAAATCTATAAGGAACTAACCAAACTCCACATCTGAAAATCAAATAATCCAGTGAAAAAATGGGCAGAAGACATGAAAAGACACTTCTCCAAAGAGGACATCCAGATGGCAAACAGACACATGAAACGATGCTCAGCATCCCTCATCATCAGGGAAATACAAATCAAAATGGCACTGAGATACCACCTCATGCCAGTCAGAGTGGCTAAAATGAACAAATCAGGAGACTCTAGATGCTGGCAAGGATGTGAAGAAATGGGCACCCTCCTACACTGTTGGTGGGAACGTAAACTGGTGCAGCCCCTCTGGAAAACAGTGCAGAAGTTCCTCACAAAATTAACAATAGAACTCCCCTATGACCCAGCAATAGCACTGCTCGGAATTTACACAAGGGATACAGGAGTGCTGATGTATAGGGGCACATATACCCCAATGTTCAAAGCAGCACTTTCAACAATAGCCAAATCATGGAAAGAGCCTAAATGTCCATCAACTGATGAATGGATCAAGAAGATGTGGTTTATCTATACAGTGGAATAGAATACTACATGGCAATGAGGAAGAATGAAATCTGGCCATCTGTAGCAACATGGATGGAACTCAAGGGTGTTATGCTGAGAGAAATAAGTCAGAAAGAGGGCAGATACCATATGTTTTCACTTATAAATGGAACAGAAGAAACTTAGCAGAGGGCCATGGGGGAGGAGAAGGGGAAAAAAAATAGTTGAGAAGAGGGAGGGAGGCAAACCATGAGAGACTCTTGAATACCTAGAACAAACTGAGGGCTGATGGGAGTGGGGGAGAGGGGAAGGGGAATGATGGGCATGGAGGAGGGTACTTTTTGGGATGAGCACTGGGTGCTGTATGGAAACCAACTTGACAATAAGCAGCCTAAAAAAGACAATAGGCAGTTCAATGACTTGAGATATCTAGAATAGAAGGTCAGGGAAAGAACAGAGTTAATTTCTGGGCTTTTTGAGAAGAATCAACATAAAATTAAGGGAGAATTCTATTCTACTATACTCTAAAATGCCCAAGGATCTTATTTCAGAAGGTGCAAACCCAATCTCCTTTTCACAATGGATATTGCCTTAACTGTGTGTTTTGAATTACTGTATTGACATGCTGACTCTTTTCCTAATATACCCAGTTCTGTTACAACAGAACTATACCTATTGCTCTGTTCTCACTATTTTCCTAGCCTCTAAATCTATGAATTTTGTTTATTTTTCTATCTTTATTATTTCACCTACTTTTGAAATATTTGTATTACCTGAAACTTGTGGCATTTTATGAAGCATGAGTTCTCCAGCAGATTTAAGAAAATATCCCATTATGCAAATGGAAATACCATGGTAAGTTAGATTAAATACTAGATTTTGTATATCAAGTAATATTGGTATTAAGCTCTTAGGAATTAGAATAGGTGTTACAGTGAATATTCAATTAATAAGAAAATATCAATAACCAATTCTGTATAGTTACTAAGAAATGGGTTAAATACTTTAAATTATCTTCAGTGTTATTTTTACGAGAATATATGAGACCAATGTTTACTCTTTTAACATTTCATTAATGGACATTAAAAAAATAAGTCTCTTGAAGATTAGATCCTGGGATCCTCAAATGTGTATTTAGCACAGTTACTGTGCTAAAACTGATCTATTTAGCTCTAGTTATTTTTTTAAAGTGATCACATTTGTTGGTATTTAAAAGTTATTGTGCACAGTTTTACACACAAGATACTACTCAAATTATCAAGAAGATATCTGTATATCTATTTTATAGTGAGATACATAAGATTTGCACATACACACAAAGTGAAAGTAAAACTGAAGTAAATAACAAACATGACTAATTTCCTTTGCTAACTTTATCTTCCCAAAGTGGAAATAATTACATATGCTGGTGGTAATTACATATGGACTAGAAATTTAATATTTACATAGTGATCAGACTAAACCTATATATGATGTGCATACATACTTTTAAACTTCCTTTGTGCAAAACAGATGATAAAATTCACATATCTTTATACTGTGAAATATATACTTTATTGAAAAATTGCGCAACTGTGTTTGGATAGTAGTCTTGGCTTTACACCATGAGCAATGTGATCTTTATCAAATGGCTTAATCTAGTCTTTTGATCTGCAGTGCAATATATTCAAGAAAAAAGTAACATTTCCTTTTCAATTTTTTTAAATTTTTAATGTTTTTAAATTTATTTCTGAAAGAGAGAGACAGTGTGAGCAGGGGAGGGTTAGAGAGAGAGGGAGACACAGAATCTGAAACAGCCTCCAGGCTCTGAGCTGGCTGTCAGCACAGAGCCTGATGTGGGGCTCAAACCCACGAACCGTGAGATCATGACCTGAGCAGAAGTCAGACGCTTAACCAACTAAGCCACCCAGGTGCCCCAAAAGTAACATTTCCGTATAAAAAAGTGGTTTAAAATCCTAATTTTGATTGCTCTTCAAAAGTCTGTATGTAACCAATCTAGAATTTAGTTTGACTTTAGAGACAACAAAAACAAAAAATCTGGTTTTCTTATACCATAAAACTGAATGGCAAATATTCGTCACTCTTTCTTCTTCCTAAACTTAAACAATAGGAATATGGGGAATATATAACTTATTTTCTGTACAGTTTCTTAAATAAAGTTTGATAATTCATCATCTTTATATTAATAATATGACACTCACATCTAAATGGCTAATTATGGGGGCGCCTGGGTGGCTTAGTCGGTTAAGCGTCCGACTTTCGCTTAGGTCATGATCTCGCGGTTCGTGGGTTCGGGCCCCGTGTCGGGCTCTGTGCTGACTGCCAGCCCAGAGCCTGGAGCCTGTTTCAGAGTCTGTGACTCCCTCTCTCTCTGACCCTCCCCTGCTCACGCTGTCTCTCTCTCTCTCCTGAAAAAAAATAAATAAAACATTAAAAAAAAATTTAAATGGCTAATTATGTCGCTTCTAATACTGTTTCTCACCCATAAGAGTCAATGCTTTCTTAATCCCAGCTCAATTTCTCCTATGGACAGCACACTACCTTTGATTTTTCTTAAATCTTAGATGTGAGTTGGGGAAGGTATGCAGGTAGTCAGGCAACTGATGGTTGAGTAGATATGGGAGTATTTACATCACTGGAGATCAGGTAGATCAGGAGTTCCCTGGCAGAGTAGAGACCTCTCGTGTTCACCCATATCTGATTTCCTTCTCCCTCCCGGGTTTACAAGAAAACAACTATTTTTCAGTCCCTTTGATTTTAGGAAAAGGCATGTGACTAGTCTCGCAAATGACAAACATCACTTCTGGGTGAAAAATCTTAAAAGCTAGTGTACTGTTTCCATGTTCCCTCTTCCCCTACAATGATGACCTTGGAAGCCATTTGTTAAGATGGCAGTGTCACTAAAAGGAGTCACCAGATGGCAAAGCACATTTTCTGAGAGTAATCAGACTTTGGGTCAGCAAGAAAGAACTAAACCATCAAAGTTTCAGGGTCTGTCTGTTGCAGCACCTAGTTAGTTAATACCTTGGGCTAATACACCTGAGACCATCTGTAAGAGATGTGTGATAGCATAGGGGAAAAAGCCAGACCTAACATACAGCTATGCATCATGTATTGGCTCTGGAAAACAAACTATAAAGGTGATTCCTTCCCTGTGACAAAATGTGGTTCACAACTGCAACTCCCTATTAGAAACACAGAGAAGCTAAACAAGCCAATAAGATGAAAGTCTTTTTATTCCAGAGATCGCAGGAATAAGGATGGTCAAAATCTTAGAATGTCCATAGTAGAAAAAGATACAGTTTCTTTCATATCCAGTGTACTTAATGTGTCTTTAATTTAGGGGAGATAGAGCAGACATTTACAGTACTTCTTCATTTTTATAGCTCAACCTATTTTTGGAGCCAGCAGAGCTCAAGGTCCGTATATGATGATCATCATAACATTTGATTATGGGAAAATGGAACATATAAGTTTTGCATATGAGATATGAGTATCTCCAAGATCACAAGCTTTGACTATATAGAATACTGCATTCATGCTAACATCTGAATTTCAAGGAAAAAGATAAGAAAATGTTTATTTAGCTTGAAAGACATAGAGAAGATGAAGTTTATGTGGCAGATAAAGTCAATGTTTTTCACCAATATTTGTGAATTAAAAAAAAAACTAAGCAAAACACCATATTAATCTTTTGGAGATGACTGAGATGCACTATATTGCCTTATAATCTCTGGAACGGGGGGTAAATAGTATTTGCCTTCCATTTGGCAATGAAAAAAATTACAAGCAGGTGGATACTTCTCCATTGTGTAATTACTATGCTGTGCTTATGTGAAAGAGTGGAAAACCAAGCGCTTTCAAAGAGGAATACTTATAATGGCAACCTTTAATCTTTAATTCAACATAAAATGTTTTCTTTCTTCTATAAAAAAAAAGACAAAATGGAAGGTTTCAATATCAGTTACTAGATCATAAAGTGACCCACTGGAGTCCCCTCAAGTGTGTCTGTGTGCTTGTGCTACCGGGATTGTAGAGAAATGAAAAGTGCAGAAAGATGAGAAGCCTAAGGACAAGATTTACTCCTTAGTCAATTGTTCCAATAGAGTAATTTAGTGTGGTTTTAACTGAGAGTCAAACTCAGTCTGAATATGGAAATTTAACTGATTTTTATACATTGATCTTGTATCTTGCAATCTTACTAAATTCACAAGTTTTACTAATAATTTATTGGTGATTTTCTATTTAAACTATAATGTTGTCGGAAAATGAGATATTTAGTTTCTATTTTTCTAACCTGTCTTCCTTTGATTTTGTTTTCTTGCCTTATTGGACTGGCTAGGACCTCCAATATGATGTTGAATTTTAGTGGGGAATACATATAAACTTGTATTGTTCCTGGTTTTAAAGGAAAAGTATTTAATCTTTCATCCTTTAAGAATGATGTTAGCTGGGGTGTCTGGGTAGTTCAGTCAGTTGAGCGTTCAACTTTGGCTCAGGTCATGATCTTGCTGCTAGTGAGTTCGAGCCCCGCATCAGACTCTGTGCTGCTAGCCTGTAACCTGCTTTGGATTCTGTATCTCCCCCTCTCTCAGCCCCTCCCATGATCATGCTCTGTCTCTCAATAAATAAAACATTAAAAAAATTAAAAAGAATGTTAGCTATAGGATTTTGTGAAACGTCTTTTATCATGTTGAAGAACTGCATTTTAATTCTTATATTTCTTTTTTTTTAATGTTTTTTTTAATTATTATTTCTAGGAGAGAGAGAGAGACAGCGTGAGCAGGGGAGGGTCAGAGAGAGTGGGAGTCACAGACTGAAACAGGCTCCAGGCTCTGAGCTGGCAGTCAGCACAGAGCCCGACGCGGGGCTGAACCCACAAACCGCGAGATCATGATCTAAGCGAAAGTAGGACGCTTAACCGACTAAGCCACCCAGGCGCCCCTAATTCCTATATTTCTGAGAGATTTTGTGGTGATTGTTGATTCTGTTGTTATGAATACATGTTGATTTTTTTGTAAATGCATTTTCTACATCAATTAGGATGATAATATAGTTTTCTTCTTTAGTCTTTTGATATGGTGAACTCTATTGACTGATTCTGAATATTGAAATAACTTTATATCCCAGTATCACCATCAATTGGTCATGATGTACTATCATTTTTATATACTATTGTTGATATTTGTTGATGATTTTATTGAATTTTTGTTTATTAGAGACATGCCAAGTACTGATGAGGATGCAAAGCAAATGGAACATTCACATTTCCACTGAGAATACAAAATAATACAGTCACTTTGAAAAACGGTTTGGCTGTTTGTTATAAATTTATACATTTGGTTTGTATAACTCAGAAATCCCACCCCTGGAAGTTTCACCAAGAGAAAGGCAAAATTCTCTTAAAATCCGTTCATGAAATTATAGAATAATTTTATTCATAATCACCCCAAGTTGGGAACATCCCAAATGTCTTCCAGTTGGAACATGGATAAACAAACTATGATACATCCATACAATAGGATATTTAAAAACAATGAACAAGTGATTTATACAACATAGATCAATCTCAAATATATTATGTTGTATGAAAGAAGTCGGACATAAATGCCTGCATGCTATATGATTCACTTAAATGCCATCCTGGAATAGGTAAAATAATAAGCACAAAAGACAAACCAGTCTCAGAGGTCAAGAATAGGAAGAAGTGATTTTTTATTACTGGAAAAGTCAACTGTCTGAGGGGGGCAGAAATGTTCTGTCTTGAATGAATCAGTGTTCGATAATGATACACATTTGTCAAAACTCAAAGAACTATACACTAAAAACTAGGAGTTTTACTGCATATAAGCTATACCTCAGTAAACTTGACTTAAAAACAAACTACTGTACTTGAAAATGACATAAAGTACTATTCTCGTCTACATAATCTAAAAATGTTACTCAAAATTAAGCTACTGATTTCTAATAGAAATATAGTAGTCTTTCTTAGTTTTCTCCACAGCTTTTCTTACTTAGTAGTAAGTTTACTTAAAGCTACTATTCTATCCATTCCCATGGTCATATATTATAGAAGCACTTTCAAATATCTATAAACAGAATTCTGTCCTAAATTTGAGCTATTGTAGATCTATTCTTCGGTTAGTTTTCTGTGGTAGGATGTACCTGATCTCTGAGACAGAAACATGTTTTCCTCTTCTCTGTGAAATACCTTTCAATATAGCACATTTGCCTCTATAAGATTTATGTGGCAGGCCCACATTTGTAACTCTTAAAAAAAAAGATAAAACTAGAATTTTGTCATGGTCATTCATAATAAACCCATGATTTCAGCTCTGTACATTCTGAAATCATCTTACAGAAACTTTCAAACTACTGAGGTCTAATTGTCAGCTCCCCTAATACTGATGCGATGATTTCTAACCTGGATTATTTTATGAAGCTACTCATATATTTCTGCTTGAGCCTCATAATGAAAATTGTTTTAAAAGCAGGAATGATAATAATATTGCTGTCATATTTTATTAACAATTAAATGAGGTAATTAGTAACTATGTAAAGCTATTAAACTAATACCTGGAACTTAGCACTCATTGAATGATGGCTTCTAATTGTACTGTTTATTTTTCAGAAAGAATTAGCATACAACTTCTAGGTACAGACTGATGAAGAAATCTAGGTTTTATGAGGGTGGGGAGGATTCCAATTCTTTATTTGGGACTTCAGAGCATTCTTAGAAAACAATCAAATAATTAAGCAGTACACTGAGTATACTAGCTGCACATGGTAAGAACTTGATAAATTTTAGCTTTTTAAAAATAGTATTTTATATTTAGGAGCGCCTGGGTGGCTCCGACAATTGAGTGTCTGACTCTTGATTTAGGTTCAGGCCATGATCTCACAGCTTGTGAGAATGAGACCGATGCAGGGCCTACTTGGGATTCTCTCTGCCCCTCTTCTCCGCCTCTTCCTCAAACTCTCAAAATAAATAAAATAAAATAAGAAAATAATATTTTATTATTATAAAATAATAGCAACAACAGCAAAAACGTCCCACATATCATTTATCAAGAAGGATAAGAACAGTAGTTTTACGGTTAATTTAATGACAGAAATTGCAGGCCTGAAGTGTAAGTGAAAGAAAAAAACTGGGGCGCCTGGGTGGCTTAGTCGGTTAAGCGTCCAACTTTCACTTAGGTCATGATCTCACGGTTCGTGGGTTCGAGCCCCACGTCGGGCTCTGTGCTGACTGCCAGTTCAAAGCCTGGAGCTTGTTTCAGTCTGTGACTCCCTCTCTCTCTGACCCTCCCCTGCTCACGCTGTGTCTCTCTCTCTCTCCTAGAAATAAATAAAAACATCAAAAAAAAAAAGAAAAGAAAAGAAAGAAAAGATAAACCGATAAAATCATCCCTTGGATTACTAAGAAATGTACCAGCTTTACTCTGTTTTCTTTGGGTTGGTATAGAATAGAAATGGTTTCGTAGAGATCTCTGAGTGTTTCAGCTCAAGAGAGCTGCTTGTATTTTCCATTTTCATGTAGTGAGGAGAAGAGAAAGCAGTAAGAATGGCTCATCGGGTGGTACTGGTAATGTGAGCAAGGCCAAGGAAATATGCGCCAATTTTGCAATTAGGTGGCCTAATAATTTTTGAAATAATATTTTCAAGGCTATGCAGCCTCCCTCTGATCTACTTCAAATAGGAACATTCTACTTGGTGGGAGGGGGAGACAAAAAGGACTCCAAAACACCCTTCATTCTTTTCCGTTTATGTATGCCTTAACCGGTGTTGATAATGCGACATTATAACTTCAAGTACACTATAGTCCTTGAAGTTGAATGGCTAGGATCCATTAAAGAATTCAAGTTAATGCATAAAGAAATAGTTGAAGCCTAGTAGTTTTCCACATTAACAATGCCCTCCTACTGCTTCTTCAGATTCATTTTTCAGGTGTTAATAGCTTGGACACACACAGTTTGAATCATTACCTCATTGTTATCGATGCATAGTTTATCTCTGAAGATGAATCCTGCATTTATCTTCATGTATGTTTTATCATGAAAAATTACCAAGGAAAGACTCAAGTAGAGTCAGTCATTTAATTAAAATAAATGTATTCTGTTAATGAATAAAATTAAGCCTACAATACATACTCTTTTATTTTATTTGTGTTTAAAGTTTTTTTTTAATTCCCAAAAGAATTAATTATCCTATGTATAATTCTTCTGATCTTAGATATACTTGAGAGCAGTTGTTTCAAGCTGTGTTCTACTGTGTCCTGGGAATTCTGGAAGAGCTTTCTAGGAGCTAGAAAGCTGTGGGATGGATTATAGGTAGGTGGCAAGTGATCAGGGCCCTCATTTCTACCCAGCTTCAATAGTAATCAAGATTCTATCTAATTTATACAGTGGAAACACCATTAAAAAATGAAAAATGTTTCTCAACTAAAAGAGCAAATATTTTGGAAGCTGAATCTCCAGCCAGTACCATCTTGCATCTTCCTTTATTAATTGCCTTTAATAATGAAAAACTATTTTAAAAACCATAATAATGAGATTCTTAGGGAAAAATATGTTTCTATTTTATTCATTGTATTTGAAAGTCATTTAAAGATGTACAGATACTAATTTTATGTACAACATAATAAGATATTAAAGAAGAATAGAGAAATTGAAGTGATAGATTATAGAAAACTTGAAACACATCAGTAAATTTTCTAAAACCTTGCCATTTGCATAAAATTATGAATAAATGAAGTCTGTTCTTTAAAAGTAACACTTTAATAATTATTTTTATATATCATCTCCATCAATAGTATAACTTCCACTGAAATGATTATAAAGAGTGTTGGTGTAAAAATTCCAAATATTACAAGCAATGAAGTATGTTAAAAAAACTTCTAACAAAAATAACAAAGTGAAGGAATTATATCTCCAAGACATTTTAAAAAATATGAAAACCTGATAAATCATATATAAGTAGATGAATACACTATTCTCCTTTTTGAATGCTCACATACTCTACAAACTAACAAAATAAACTTTAAAACAAATACTAAAAAATCATCTTTACAACTTTATTAGAATTCTGCTTATATTGATTAAAGCCATATATATATATATCTAAAACCTGGAAAACTTTAAAGATAGCACATATGTACTTTAAAAAGCTTTTCTTACTGTTCTGTCAATGACAACTATTATTAAAAAGTAAATTTCAAAATAAATATATTTTTAATTTTTCTGTATTGTTATACTGTCAACCAAATAATCACAGATCAGACTTTAGTAATACTTAATATTTGCAAGTTGTCCCTCTAGCTCCTCTTTAATTTGGGAAATTGTCAGAAAAAAAATCCAAATTAATACTAAGGTTGCAGCATCTTCCTCCACTCCATGGGTGATTTTCAGATTGATTAACAAGCATGAAGGTATGGAACACAATGAGAAAGGAAATATGGAACAGATGTGTGCTCTGAAAAACTGTGGTAACCGTAGCATGCTAGCCAGAAAGCAGTTCTGCCTTCTTCTGTTGTTTTCAAATTTTAATGGTTTATTAATTAATTAAATTATATTTCAGGAAGGATAACTCCACAAAAGATCACCAAGCTTGTCAATGAATCCTGGCTAAAGCATTACATTCCTGCTTTCTAGTCTTTTCCTGTAGAGTTTCATGGATTTGCATGAATGAAAATAACCACTTAATTCAATAATTTGATATATTTGGCTATTGCTTTCTGTTGGAGACATTTTTCATGATAATTACTTTAATGTTCAATTTGCTTTGTATGTTTTCCTCTGGTATCAATGACAAATTGTGAGGCTTAAAAAAAATCCAATTCCTCACAACTTCCTTTTTTGTCATTCATATTCATTTTGTTTATATTACAAAAAATCTTGGAAATCATTGTTGCACAACTGCAACAAAGAAGTGCCCCTATTAAGAACTAGGTAATGGAATTAGAACACAAAATCAGAAGCAAGAATAAACTAAAGACAATAAAAAGGGAAATAAATACAGTGGCAGAGCCATCGATCTCAAATTCATACTATGACATAGAGACTTCAGAATCTTCTTAGTGATTATTGAACTAATAATTTCTGAATCCTTATTTCCATTTCCTTATATGGAAAGTTCAGGTGGTCAGTGATATAAGGGAAGAACTACTGGTGTACACTGCATTTATATTCATATATGTTTCATCATGAAAAATTACCAGTGAAAGACTCCATTTGAGAGTCAATTACTTAATCTAAATGAACCATTAATTGTTTAGCATAATGTTGATGGGCAGATACACATGCTGTGCTGTGGCTGTATTATGGTTAATATTAGTAGATAGAGTTAGCTTCCTTTGCTAATCTCTAACAAGTGTTCTAAATCTCCTGACAAGATTATGCTTTAAAAGGTTAAATAAATAGCACTCGTTTCTGGTTATTTAAAACTGAATACTTCATTTCTTTTTCTTTTCTAATTTTTTAAAAAAATTAATGTTTATTTATTTTTGAGAGAGAGAGAGAGAGAGAGAGAGAGAGAAAGCAAGGGAAGGGCAGAGAGAGAGAGAGATACAGGATCCAAAGCAGGCTCCAGGCTCCAAGCTATGAGCACAGATCCCAACACTCGAACCCACGAACTGCAAGATCATGACTTGAGCTGAAGTTGGACACTTAACCAACTGAGCCCCTGAGCCACCCAGCCCCTCCCCACACTTCTATTTCTATGCAACCTATACAATGACACACAAATTGAGAAAGTGGTGGGTCTCACACCACAGGAAACAAATGATATGGTGACAGTCCACTTAACAAAATTTAGATCTGGTTATGTTATCATATCAAAGTAGAGGGGAAAGAGAAGAGTTTCAGAGAAAAATATCATTAATCTTTCTAAACTTTGAGAAATATACTTAAAGGAAAAGGACACCTTTATGGCATGCCTCTGTGATAGAAACCCGTCAATAATTTTGAACAATTTTAAGTACAGTTTCAAAAAGACAGTTTGCTTGCCTTTCATTTTAGATGCATTATCAGCTGTCTTGTTAAAAAAGTGAAATTCCCATTGGGTTGTTTTTCCTGCTGCTTACAGCAAGTTATCCTTCTCTTTCATGGTTATACTGTACATATTGTCAATAACTGATTCTTTCTTCCCTATTCACAGTCAAGGTTCTTTTTTGCTGATTAAAAGAGCTTTGTGTTGCATGCTTCGTGAAACCTCTAAATATTTGTTTTAATCACAACTTTGCTTTTTTAAAAGAATGATAAGCTTTCCTTTCCAAAAGACCATCTGCTTTCAAATAACAATAGTTTTTATGAGTAATTCTAAGGAGAAACATAGTTATTACACTTTAACATATTTTTGCTAGAATAAAGGGTAACATTGAACTACAATTTAAATATATTGAACACTTTCTGTGTACTTAAAGGCCAAACTGTCACTACTATAATAAGGGTTTCAATAACAGATTTCTCTGGTCCCAGGTTCAAGGTTAAGTGACAGAATCACCTCACTAAAGGGAAAAAATAGTAAAAAAAAAAACTATTGTAATTTAAAAATCATTCATAGTTATCAAACTTATTTTCATACAGGATTAATCCTACCAAATTGAAAAATCTTTACTTTTGTTTGCTTTTTAATTATAGAGAATAGCAAATAAACCTCTACAACATATAACTTTTCAATTATAAGTGTATGAATCATTTGTTGAAATAAATATACATTTTACTCTATTTTGCCTTTTCTTATTACAGTTGTTTAGGGTCATTTGTTCTAAAATTTCAAATCCTTCGCTTTGTTTATATTTATTTAAATATAGTACCTCAATTACGTCAGAGTTTTAGGCTTTTTGAAACTTAGACTTATTTTATTAATTATTTAATTAATTAATTTCAGAAACAGAGAGAGCCTTTCATCCTGCTGATTCTAATTTTTTACCCTGGAATATTACTGAAACTGAAATAGTAGTTGATTAAGTAGCCATGGTGTCTTTATTATATGGAGTAAAATTAGTTGAGGGAAAAGTTAAGAATATAATAAATGAAAAAAACTAATTTTAAATTGCATGGCAAGTAAGCATGTGATGAATACTATTAGATTAAGAAAATTAAAGTAAAAGACAGAAGAAATAGGACGGGGAGGGGAGAGAAACATGATCATGGAGAATAAGGATTTAACCCTTTAAGACTGGGATCATGTGTGACACAAGGACCATCAGAAAGAACAGGAAGATTAAAATGGTATGATACAAGTAAAAGGATAGAAAAAAATTAAAGACTTGAAAAAAATAAAATACAGAATAAAAAGAAGGCAATGCTAACACAATAAATATTTGGCAAACATCAATATAAAAGCATCCCGCTGAATAATCTCTATAGAGATCTTTAGGTCTAATTTTTAGATAATCTACGCATCACCTTTAAAAAAAGTTACTCTCATACTTGGAACAGACATTTTAGTCTGGAACAAATTAACTGTCTCTCCGTATCAAGAACATTGGTGTGGTGCTCATGAATGTGTTTTAACCATGACTAATGTGAAATTCCATGAAAGGGCATGGGCTAAGCTGCAAGAGTTGCTAATGGAAATATGTTCCCTTTGCAGCCCTGCATCTTTGCAGGTAAGGAAAATGGGAGATTACTGATTCCAGTTGACAACTGGGGAAGCTTACTGTTATATCAAGACAAATGCTTTACATTTTGTAAATCTAAACTCCTATAAATCATCTGATTACAAATCTCAAATTAAATGAAACACCAGGTGAAGCTCTTTTGCTGTCAGACCTGATTAAAATCTGTTCAAACTGGAAGGCTGCTGTCCTTGCCAAAATCTACCCTAATCAGCTCGTCAAGTGTAAATTTACCTGAATGAACACCTATTAAAAAAAATTCAACATATTTCTTCTTTAAAACTTCAGATTTAAAACTAAAAGTTTATAGTAGAAAGACTACCATAGGATATGTGAATAATAAGATGCTTAAGAAATATTCTATATTTTCAATAAAGGTACAACAGCATTTTTATATACTTTTCTTGAAACTCCAAATATATTTTAATAAAGCATATAATTTGTATATTACGATACCATAGTATTAGCAAAATTAAGTCCTGTGACAAGTCAAAAGAATAATATCAACAGACACTTCTCCAAAGAGGACATCCAGATGGCCAACAGATACATGAAACGATGCTCAGCATCGTTCCTCATCAGGGAAATACAAATCAAAACCACACTGAGATACCACTTCACGCCAGTCAGAGTGGCTAAAATGAGCAAATCAGAGAACTCTAGATGCTGGCGAGGATGTGGAGAAACGGGCACCCTCCTACACTGTTGGTGGGAATGTAAACTGGTACAGCCCCTCTGGAAAACAGTGTGGAGGTTCCTCAGGAAACTAATAATTGAACTCCCCTATGACCCAGCAATAGCACTGCTAGGAATTTACCCAAGGGATACAGAAATGCTGATGCATAGGAGCACATGCACCCCAATGTTCATAGCAGCACTCTCCACAATAGCTAAAACCTGGAAAGAGCCTAAGTGTCCATCAACAGATGAATAGATCAAGAAGATGTGGTTTATCTATACCATGAAATACTACATGGCAATGGGAAACAATGAAATCTGGCCATGTGTAGCAACATGGATGGACCTTGAGGGTGTTATGCTGAGCGAAATAAGTCAGGCAGAGAAGGACAAATATCATATGTTTGCACGTATAGGAGGATTAGGAGGAACTTGACGGAGGAACAAAGGGGAGAAGAAGGGCGGAAATGGTGGGGGAAAGGGAGAGAGGCAAACCATGAGAGACTCTTGAATGCTGACAAAAACTAAGGACTGATGGATGTGGGGGAGGGGAGGGATGGGCATGGAGGAGGACACTTGTGGGATGAGCACTGGGTGTTATGTGGAAACTAATTTGACAATAAACTATTTGTAAAAAAAAAATAAAAAAAAGAATAATATTTAATGGTCTTCAGGGAATGTTACATCAAAAATTCAAAGAACATTCCATACTTGGGAAACTACACGTAAGTATATTGGGCTGTATTATTATTATTATCAGAATATGGGAATGCTTTCTTAAAGGCCCATCAGTATTTCTATCACAGGCTTGTTGACTGGTGGAATAAGTGGAGTTGTAAAAATACTGCTTTGAGCAAAAATCTCACAATATTACTTTGGGTTCAATATTTAAAGATTTTTCAGGAAATTGATATGGTTACTGTTAGTTTACTGAAAATTATTTTGAAAAAAGCTAATTGATCTATACTATTTTCTGGAGTACTAAATGTAAGTTAAAACCAGTTTGAAAAACTGTTAGGCATAATGAGGACCTAGTTGCTTTTAACACAAATATCCATCCCTTGTATTAGGATGTCTTAACTGGAAGTTAAGCAAAGAGAATTTATATTTATGTTTATTTATGTATGCATATTTAACTTATTCATACATATTTATTTATATTTATTTTGTCATTTATACTTATTTTACCTACTGACCATACTCTTCCATTTCCCATGATATTATAGGAAAGAAAAGATCTAAGTGAGTAAACAGATCACTTGCCTTTTATAGAAAAATATCACACTGTGTATGTGTACACCTGTGTGTGTATACAACATGCATGCACACCTATTCACAAACACACCAGATCTTGAGGGATGATAGACATAATTGCCAAAGCTATTGTGGGGATACACCTTTATTTTTATGTTCAATTTAGAAATTTAGTTGAAAGTATTTCAGAGCCTGCTTTGTATTTTGTTGCCATTGCTTTGATAAATGACGAGATACAAACAGTACGGAAGGCATCTAGAACTATATTACTGGGAAACACACATACAAAATGTAAAAAACAAAACAAAACAAAAAACAGAAAAAGAGGATGCACATCAGTATGATCTAAATTTCAGTCACAGTTGTCAGATTTATTAACTATGTGTCCTTAGACCAGCTGCTTTACTTCACTAACTAGAGGATGTGTGTGTGTGTGTGTGTGTGTGTGTGTGTGTTTCATCTGGAGATTATGTTGGTTCAACTTTTTTTCACTTCCTAGCATCTACAAATGTCCAAGAAATCAAACTATTACTATTTAGAAAGAAAGAATAGAGAGCAAAAATCTGTCTTGAAGCAAAATTTAAGAAGAACCTGTCAGTCTGAATCCTCCTCACAAAGTAGGTGGCTCATGGTGTGTCATCCAGGTCCAATTTATCCTGGAATTAAACCTTTTTTAAAAATTTTTAATATTTATTATTTATTCTCAGAGAAGGATACAGTAAGCGGGAAGAGGCAGAGAGAGAGGGAGAGAGATAGAATCCCAAGCAGGCTCTGTGCTGTCAGCACAGATCTGGACAGGGGACTCAGTACCAGGAACTGTGAGATAGTGACCTGAGCCGAAATCCAGAATCCAGAATCAGATGCTTATCTGACTGAGCCATCCAGGCATCCCTCCTTGAGTTAAATCTTAAGTAGGACTCAATATCCTTGATTTAAGGGTATACCCTAGATAGCCATCAGATCACTATGATTCCTTGAGCATAGAATTAACCTATATCTGTCTTGTTAAATCAGTTTCATTTTTTTTTCCTTTTATTTCTGAGAGAGAGAGAGAGAGAGAGAGAGAGAGAGCAGGTGAGGGTCAGAGAGAGACGGAGGCACAGAATCTGAAGCAGGCTCCAGGCTCTGAGCTAGCTGTCAGCACAGAGCCCGACGCGGGGCTTGAACCCGAGAACCATGAGATGGTGACCTGATTCCAAGTTGGACGCTTAATCGACTGAGCCACCCAGGCGACCTGAAATCGGTTCCATTTTTAAGGAATAACAAATTCTTCTACTCTGTCAGGCCCAGAAAGTTTAAAATAAAATGAACTTACTCATATTCCTATCCATCAATGGAAAGAAACTTAACAAATTATCAGAAAAATAATTGAGTGGTAAATGCAAACTCAAATGTTTGACTCCAATCAGAGTGAATCCATATCTGCAAGAGTTTCCTCACCTTAGCATAAATTGTTTCCAAATACATGCCTATCACTAGTAAAGAAAATATCATTATTATATTTAATTTATAAACTGCTTTCTGGTTTAGCATCATTGGTATGTATCTGGCCTGCTTTGCCTTAATTTGGATGCTATTTTAGGCAAGGTTTTATTTTGTTTGTTTTGTTTTGTTTGTTTTGTTATTGGGATTGGTGTGAATTTTTCTTGTCTTTTTTTTTAACCTCAGTTTCAACCTGAATGTACAAATAACATTCTCTTCTCTTCTCTTCTCTTCTCTTCTCTTCTCTTCTCTTCTCTTCTCTTCCGTTCTATTCTATTCTAATTTGTTTTGTTTTTTACTTTGGATGACATGTGAAAAGGTTTGAGTGGGACTGCAGAATCATCACTATTTGGCTGAAATCCTGACAGTTGTTAAACATAACAGAGAGTGTATATTTTAAATTCTTTGAATTGGAAACATTTTCTTTTTCACTTGCAACTGTAGAGCAGATTCATATGTTTTCTCTCATGAACACCAAAAAGTAGCATACATGATGGCCAACTTTGGGAGGAATCCTTTTCCATTTTTTATAGTAAATGATAATACAGTTTTCAGTCCACTTTCCCTTTTAAAATGCTACATTCAATCATTCCATTGCTGATCTAATTAAATAAACATAGAAACTTGTTGATAGCACTAAAAAAAGGTAGGGTGAAAAAAAATCTAAATGGTAAACTATGTCCCTGCCTCAAGGAGCATTTTATTTATTTATGTGGAGAAAGAAAGTTAATAAAGAAACTGTGTCATTTTTTTTGTGGCATTAGAAATAATTCTGTAATTTGTGAAATCTATATAGAAGGTACTATTCAATAAACTGTCAATTAAAGTTTGACTTTGAAAATAATCCTATCTATACAATTACAGTACATAATATCTATATGTATATATATGCTCTCAGTTCTTATAAATGGATGAGACTCCTCTCAGTTGCCTTGCATCATATCTTAAACTACCTATCTACATATTAATATTTTAAATCTCTGAAAGGCAAAATACATATTTGCTGTTCACTGTGTCCAGAACAATTTACGGATGTATAAAGAGTGAAAAAGATCCCTGTCCTTAAGAATCCTAACAATATAATGAGGGATATTAACTACTTGTTACTTAAATAACATTATAGTAATTCTATGTTACATTTGTACTTAGTTACACATAGAACAAAGTGAAAAACCAAAATTAGAGTCTTTTTAAGTAGGGAGTGATACTCAAATCAAGAGATATAAGGTTCAAGCTTGATAGCCTCACTCTTCAGTTGATTTCTATTTTCAAGTTCAAATAACATAAGGATGTCATGATTTCAAGGTCTTAATTGTGTCTTTTGTTTAAATTATGTCTTGATTTTAATCTTGTCCTAACTTTTTTCCCCTAGTAGAATAGTTAAGACTATAAAAGACTGCCCCATCTTTAATTTCTTAGGTGCATAGTTCAGAGGTGTACCTTATATTCTGAAAAAAACACTTTGTTGTACTTCAGTTTTAGTAATCAAGTTATCAAGCTATTATCAATCTAACCTACCTTTGAGTTAACATAATGTGAATGATGCGGCAGGTGTATCATAACCTTTGAGGTATTCCTGGAAAATATTTACTTGGGGTTTAACCATCATCAAGTAAACAAAAAAATTCAGATTGTATGCTATTCTATGAGAAAATGTCAATGCTATGATGGACAAAAGGAAAGTTTAGAAATATTCTAGATTAAAGAAGATTAAAGAGCCATAACAACCACATGCAATCCATTACCTTTGTTTGGATCTTGGACTTGGAAAAAAAATAACTGTAAGAAGTATTTTGGGTACCCCTGGAGAAATCTGATTATGGGATGGATATTACAACAATGTCAAATTTCATGGGTATGATTATGGTATAGTGCTTATGTAAGAGGATGTCTTTTTCTTAAACCCATTTAGGGGTAAAACATTGTGACATCTACAAAAAACACATATATGAATATATATATGTATATGTGTGTAAGTATTATGTATGTGAATACATAATTCAGAAACAGAGAAAGATGAAGCAAATGTCACAGAATATTAATGATTAATAAATCCAAGGTATACAGGTGTTTACTATACAAATCTTACAACTTTTCTGTCAGCTTCAAATTGTTCACGACAAAAAAGAGAAGAATTCAACTTTACAAACAATAACTTATATTTATTAGGTGAGCTACTGACTAATGATGTCTTAAAAATCTCCAAAAGGAAAACCCAAATAATTCTGTGTGTTATGGGTTGAATTGTGTCCATCCAAATTTTATGTATTGAAGTCTTAACTGCCAGTACCTAAGAATGCATCTTTGCTTAAAGACTAAGATGAAGAAAGATGAAGGTAAAAGGAAGCCATATGGGCCCTAATCCAATATGACTTTTGTCCTCAAAAATAAAGGATTAAAACTAAACACACAGGGGAAAGACAAGGTGAAGATGCCAGAGGAAGACAGCCAACTACAAGCCAATAAAAGAGACCTTAGAGTCAAACCAACCCTGGTAACACCTTTATCTTAGACTTGTAGCTTCCAGAACTGTGAGGAAATAAATTTCTGTTGTTTAAGTCACTCAGTGTGGTTTATTTGTTTGTTTGCTTTTTTATGGCAGTGCTAGCATACTAAGACACTGTTAGAATTCTAAGACCAAGGACCCTCACCCTTGTACAATCCCTTCTCTTTTAAAAAATGGGTGAACATGTGAATATGATGAGGTATCACTTCAAGGCTTATATTATACCACAAAAGGGAAAATTATCCAAGTGCTCCTAATCTAATCACACGGGGACTTTAAAAGCAGAGTTCTTTTCATTATGTCATGAAAAGGAAGTTAGATATTTGAAGCATAAAAACATGAGGGACTTTTGACA
Source organism: Proteles cristata cristata (assembly GCA_017311185.1). NCBI lineage: Eukaryota > Metazoa > Chordata > Mammalia > Carnivora > Hyaenidae > Proteles > Proteles cristata. Next base: position 2,577,264 of record JAESUZ010000815.1, read on the forward strand.
TACTAGTGCCGGTTTTGGAAATGAAGAGAGTCACCATCCCAAGAAATGTTTCTTGCTGGCCTTTGGTTGTTAACAGTGGCTGAGGCTGACAACTACCAAAAAACTGTGGCCCTAGTCCTACAACCACAGAAGCTGCATTCATCCAACAACTGAAATGTGTGTGGAAGTGAACTATTTCTTAGACCCTCCAGATAGGAGACCAGACTGAGGAAAACCTTGATCTCCACCTTGCAAATCTTTAAGCAGAGAATTCATTTGATCCTGCCTGGACTTCTGTCCTACAGATCTTATAATAAGAAATGTGTGCTGTTTTAACATGTTCGGTTTATGGTAGTTTGTTTCATAGCAATAGAAAATGAATAAGTATCTCCTCATAATACATAGTTTTGTTCAATATGCATTTTCAAATAAGTGTGTGTGGTTTGTAGGTGTGAGCAATAAAATTTAAGAGAATATTAATTATTTTTTCCAGGTTCAAGTTGTTTATATGCACACACACAAATTTTATATGCATGCATATATAAATGTTAATGATTTTATAGCTTTTATGTACTTTTATATGATTAATTATATGATTACTTTTTTAAAATTTTTACTCTTTTATAGTGATTAACCCAGTAAAAAACATGTACACATTTAAACAAAACCTTTTTAGTTGGAAAAATAAACAAATAAAATCTTCTCTCCAATTGTTAGTATACCTATCTTTCATGTTTAGCATATTGATCTTGCCATTCCCAGTATCTACCACAAGACCTGTCACCTAGAAGTCAGTCAATTAAATTTTGTTATGTGTAAATTGAATAGCAAAACAATTGGAGGATAGACTGGAAGGCTGTGTGGTATGATGGAGTATGCACAGGAGGTTGTGTGACAGGACAGAAAGCAAGCTGAGTTGAATATAATGTGAGATGAGCCTGCATGAAAACTTTGCCTCCACTGAGAGGAAATCCTAGAAGAATCTATTTAACTTCTCTGAGCCTCATTTTCCTATCTAGAAGTCTGCACAGTGTTCAATTGTAGCTCTATCACTTAATTGCTTTACGACCTCTGGCAAATAACTTCCTTCATAATTTATTGCCATTATCTATAAAAGAAGACCATAGTTAGTATCACAGGCAGTGCCACCATTAGATCATATAGTGTTGTCATACAAATTAGAAAACGTTCCCCCCTTTTCGAGATAATTCATTTCCTTTTGTGGGTATATATGCACAACCATGCTGAATGTGATATTTATGTTACCCAGGTGCCCTATCGTCATCCTTAGTATAGGTATACTATACCTATAGCCAGGGTAGAGAACTATATTAGCATAGGTTAAAGCCTTAGCACATGGAAAAGCATTGCATAAATGACCTTGCTTAATAAATACCTTGAACACAGTAGTTCCTCAGTAAATAGCTGCTGACAGATTGGATGGTTTTATTTTTCTTAAAGAAAATGAACCTATATATTATGAGATATAGTCCAGTGACAAAATTTTCTTCACTATTTAAGTGAAAATACATAGTATGCCATTTATTTTAAAAAACTGAATTGTCTAATATGTACAAATTTGGAAGTAAAATATAACAAAGTTCCCCAACATTTCATGTGGAGAAAAAGCATTTCTTTTTACTGTCAAATTTGGAGCAACTCAACATTCATAAACATTTGAAAAACTAAATCTTTACTAATTATATACTTACTTTTTATCAAAAATACTTTTTCAGGGGCTCCTGGGTGGCTCAGGTGTTTAAGCATACCACTCTTTGATTTCACTCAGGTAATGATCTCAATTGAACAAGCATGTAGGGATCCATGCTTACAGCATGGAGCCTGCTTATGATTCTCCCTCTCTCTTTTGTCCCTCCCCCACATGTATGTGCACAATCTCTTTCTGTCTCTGAAAGTATTTAATATATATACAAATTATATATATTTGCCTAAGAATAGCATTTATCGTTAAATTAGGTTACAGTATTATAACCAGTACTGTGGGGATGGCTCTATTATTACATCATATACTGATTGATTTTATTTCATATGTATTTATTTATTTGTTTATTTATTTATTTAGAGAGAAAAAGAACACAGGAGGGACAGAAAGAGGGAGAGAGAGAGAATTTCAAGTAGGCTCCACACTGTCAGTGGAGATCCTGATGTGGAACTTGAATCCACAAATCATAAGATCATGGCCTGAGCTGAAATCATGAATTGGAGGCTTAACTTGGATGAGCTACCAAGGTGCCCCAAGTAGGAATTTTTTTAATTGCTACATTATTCTTACACTGGTATAAAAATAGATAAAATTTAATAGATGTATATAGTAAGTTGCTGTATCATTCTGCTAGAGCTTCCATAACCAAATGCCATAGACTAAGTGGCTTAAACAACAGTTTATTGATTCACAGCTCTGGAAGCTGGAAGTCTAAGATCAGCTGTTGTGAGAATTGCTTCCTGGCAGGTTTTTCTTTGGGTTGCAGATGGTCACCGTCTTTCTGCAACTTCACATGGTCTTCTGGCTGTGTATGCTTGCTCTTATTGTCCCTTAGTATATCTAAATTTCTTCTAATTATGAAGCCACCATTAAGTTCAGACCCATCCTCATAGCCTCATTTACGTTAATCAACTCTTTTAAGGTCCTATCACCAAATGCAGTTACATTCTGAGGTACTGGGCTTCAACATATGAGTTCAACATGAGTTTTGAGCTTTAGCATATGAGTTTTGAGGGCCCACAATTCTATCCATAATAGATACTACAGCAGGAAGCTAGGAAATAGAATTTCTGGATTCTTATTCTAGCTATGAGACTCTTGACCAGGCAATCTTTTTTAAAAAAAATTTTTAGTGTTTTATTTATTTCTGAGAAAGAGAGAGACAGCGTGAGCAGGGAAAGGTCAGAGAGAGAGGGAGAATTAGGCTCCAGGCTCTGAGCTAGCTGTCAGCACAGAGCCCGATGCAGGGCTCGAATCCTCGAACTGTGAGATCATGACCTGAACCAAAGTCAGACGCTTAACCGATTGAGCCACCCAGGTGCCCCTTATTATTTTTTAATGGTCACAATATCTGCCTTATCTTTCTAAAAACAAAACAAAAAACTAGAGCTATGTTGATCAAAAGATATTAAATGATTCTAATGTACAGATCCTTAACAAATCATCAAAACGTTATACAAGTTATTTTTATAATTCCTATTTGTTAAAGATGAAATTATTAGTCTCATGACTGTATGCTGAATCCTAAGACAAGCATTTTATTTAGTTTTTTTAAGTTTATTTATTTATTTTGAGAGGGGAAGAGAGAATCCCAAGCAGGCTCCGCATTGTCAGCACAGAGCCTGATGTGGGGCTTGAACTCAGGAAGTGTGAGATCATAACCTGGGCCAAAATCAAGAGTCAGATGCTCAACCAACTGAGGCATTCAGACACCCTGAAGACAAATATTTTATAATAGGATTTACTTTTGTCTTGATAACTCAGCTCAGAGTATTAGGGAGTATTTGTTTTCTTTCTTGCTATTGAGTATCAAGAAAGATTTGTACCCTTTGAAGAACTGTCTTCTGTTGTATATGATTCCTCAAGGTTAACCAGTGAATAATTTCAGCAAACTCTTCCCTTTCAAGGAATCCACCCCTGTAAACAAACAAACAAACAAACAAACAAACAACAAACCTAGCATGCAACCTGAGTAAATGTATCAGTCACGTTCACCAAGCGGGTGTCCTCTCACCTAAAGCCTGTTTCATCTACTGTTCTTCCCAGGAACTTAACTCCTTTGTGAGCAATTTAACCCATCCTCAAAATCAGGAAAACTCACGTTACAAAGATTTTAATTTCAAAAATTCAACACAAAGTTAATGATGCTGCCTGAATCTGAACAGGGCCTATACAGCAATTAGCTGAATGATGATACTCTGTCCTACTGAAAATTCCCTAGGCATATTATAGTTGGGTTTCATATCTTGCTTTCAGGAAAGGATGATGGAAGATGTGGGAAAGGGAGAGAAAAAGAATGACATTGTCATTAAAATAAGTTCTTAGAACACAGCATCCTTTAGTGCTTCATTTAACAAAATATGTCATTTTAGAAGCACATCTGAGTGAAAGTCAAATGTAAATTTTATACACTGACTATAAAGAATAAAACGTCCTCCAGGAAGAAATTTGCTCACCCATGAAAGGTAGAAAGCCTTCATCCTCAACCCCAAATGCTAGATTAGTGTGGATAAATGATGGATTGAATAGTTTCTAAGAAGACTCCTTGTTCAGCCTTCAGCTTTGTCCCTACAGAGCTCTGAAAGAGCATTTGTTTACAGTACATCATCCCTTAAGCCAAGGAGATTTTATCAGAGTTGTCTGCGGAATTCATCTATTTTGTTTTACCCTCTTTATTTTACAACATTTCAAAGTTTGCATTCCCTGTAGTTTCCAGTCCAGACTGAGGGACATGAGTCACTTTTTATACTTTGACCTGTGATCTTGGATCAGAAAACCAACAAGCAGTGACTCCTTGAGTCAAAAAGTGAGGCTTTTTTTTCAATGTTGGTCTTGCTCTGCCTGTGTGAACTGTAGTGCACTCAGTTTTATCACCTATGCCTCCAATCAAGCTTTCTTAAAATTAAAGAGGCAGACTTTCAGAGACCCATTAGTACATTGTGGGGCAGGATGAAGAGAAATGTCACCCTCCGCCCATCCCCACTGTGCTAGGAAAAGGAACCAACATTAGACAGGCTCTTTCAATTTATAATTATACTTTTACCCACCTTTCTGTCACCCCTCCATATCAACTCTTAAGTGGGAGTCTTTTATTATTAAAGAAGGGTCAATGTTTTTGGCCTCTGCAATGCTAAAGAGAGGACTCTCAGAATAAAATGAAGAGCAAAACAAAAAGAATTGAAAGAGACATAAACTGTCCTCATGGGTGTCATATGCTTTCCCTTTAATCTGTAAGATCATTTCAGCTCCTCTACCTAACGAAAAGCTTAGCTGTGTGGCTCTCATATATCAGCTCATTGCAAAGTGACCTCTAAATCACTATTACTTAGAAACAAGCACCACACTTCCATTCATTGTATTGTTCCTATAGTCTAGTTTCAGTGCCCTGTTCTATTATATATTTTTAAAGGGCAGGATCTGTTTGTTAATAACTTCCTACTTGAATTTCACTTTATTTCCCTGACCTCTGTCAAAGAAAGAAAATTTAGAAGGAAACCATAAAAGGATTGCCACCTTATATCCTAGGGGAAAGGCCACTGTATAAATATAAGAAGTTCATTAACATCATCCTTCCTAAATGAAGGTTAAAAAATCCCATATACCAGAAAGCAATAGGAGAAATGGTCAACTCACACAGAGGCCCATGTGACCCTAATAACTCACAGTTATTTTCATTTTTCATAAATGCTTCTATTCTTATTACCCAAAAAACTTGTTATTTTTATTACATTATTCAATTAGAACTGATCACTCCCAGAGTCAGTGTGATATAATCCTGTTGGGATAGCTTTCTGTGTTTTTCAAATGACATCGTATATTTAAATTAGGTGGTCTAAGGGGCCCTGTTACAAGTTGGATCCTTCTTTGCCTCAGTATTTCAAAAACAGAAGGCAAATTCAAAGAAATATAAACTCTGCATTCACCGATAACAGCCAATATGAAGGAGTACAGAGGACTATAAACTCAATTTCTTCATTTCTTAAAATGAGATAACCTCTACATCTCAAGACTGCAGTGTTGATTAAATATGATTATTCACTAATGTGTTTTTTAGCCATGTATTTTAACTTTAGTCAATTAGTTAACATGATGTTTTTGGAAGAGTTCCTAGAAAAAGCCACCTGTCCCAAAACAATCTTGATACAAAATGGGTCTTAATGTTTGTATGTAATATACCTAATTATTAAAAGCTGTTAACAACTTAACTGGAATGAATGTATGTGGTAAATTAATCCTACTCCCAGTCACACCCTTAGAGAATAAAACTGATTTTCAGTAAGAGTGAGAGAGGGAGCAGTAAGGATGTTCTATCAAAAGCCCCACAGCATAAGGTGCTTCCTTGCTCAGACCCCTGAGCATCTGGAAAGCAGGGTAGGGTATGCAGTGAAGAGTCTTACTATGCAACAGTAAGCAGTTACTATGCAACTATTTTAAGCACTTTATGTGAGGCAGGTACTATCATGTCCATTTTACAGATGAGGTGATGAAGGCCTGGAAAGGTTAAGCCAGCTTCCTGAGAGCAATGATATTCATAGAGGAACTGGCTTTGCAGCCAAACAGTTGGAATTCAGAAGCCCTGATAGTGTGCTGTTTCTTCCTCTTCCTGTGCAGTGGATGGAGAGAAGAAGGAGATGAAAGGACATGGCACATGCTGCCTGGTGCTTCCACCTACCCAATAGCTACTCTCCTCTTTTTCTTTAATAGCAGAGCCACTAATTCTATTTTGGAAAGCAAAGGGTCCCATTGAAAATACTCACTGCCCCATACCTCATATATTTAGTTCTGACCAAGAACATATAAGCAGGAACCCACTGAGTTTGGTTTTTGTTAAACAGAAAGACTCAACTACCACTTGCCTTTTCCCTTTTCCCTTCTTTCTGCCTGAAATGAAATTATCTACTGGCAGAGTTCAAGTAGTCATGCTTTGCCTATGAGACTGACATCTCCATGCTAAGGATGGCAGAGCAGAAAGTGGGACTATCATATCAATCCTAAGTAGTCCACTTTTGCAACTCTTTTATGAGAACAAACCCCTATGTGGCTGTTACTGTTTCTTCCATCTCAAATGCAATCTTAATAAGCTGAGATGCAAAAGTAGAAGAAAGAACCCATCTTTTGTAGATGGCATTATATTGCCTAGGTCTGGCTCCACATGGTAGTGAGTACACACTGAGCTCTGTGCCACATACTTCTCTGGGAAATGGGTACCCTGTCCCCTGTGGCAGCAGTACCTGGGCACAGAACCACCACCACACTGGAGAGTGGACACGGTTCAGTTCTAACACTGCAACAGGAGTTGGCAAACTAACGCTTACAGGCCAAATCCTATCTGAGGCCTGTTTTGTATAAACTGGAAGGTGAGAAAGTTTTTTTTTGGTTTTGTTTACCATTTTAAATAAAGGGTTTTGCAAAAAACCAAACAAAAAGACAGAGAAAATAGGCAATTTTAATCACATGGGACACAAAATCTAACATGCTTACCATCTGGTCCTTTAGAGAAAAAAAAAATGCATCAAGATAGAGCCAATGCACCAATCATCACAACTGTCCAGGTTACAAAGGTTACCCTCTTCTAAAACCATTTTTTTAATGTTTATTTTAAAAAAAAATTTTTTTTTTAATGTTTTATTTATTTCTAGGAGAGAGAGAGAGACAGCGTGAGCAGGGGAGGGTCAGAGAGAGAGGGAGTCACAGACTGAAATAGGCTCCAGGCTCTGAGCTGGCAGTCAGCACAGAGCCCGACGCGGGGCTCGAACCCACGAACCGTGAGATCATGACCTAAGCGAAAGTCGGACGCTCAACCGACTAAGCCACCCAGGCGCCCCTTTTTAATGTTTATTTTTGAGAGAGTGCAAGCTGGGAGGGGGACAGAGGATCTGAAGTGGGCTCTGCTCTGACAGCAATAAGCCTGATGTGGAGCTCGAACTACAAATCATAAGACCATTATTGGAGCTGAAGTTGGTTGCTCAGCCCACTGAGCCACAAAGATACCCCATGGCCATTTTTATTCTTTGTTGGCCAGTGAGTCATTACATGCAAAGCATGCCATGTAATTGAAGAACATGCTAAATGATTTTCTGAAGAGGGGCAGGGAAAAAAACAAAACAAAACAGAACTAATACCTTCCTGACTTAAAAAGGAAGAATCTAGTTTTAAGTACATTAACATCAGATCGGCAGAAAACATCATACATCAGCTGAAGCTAATTGTTGGAAAGGAAGTATCATTAAGCACTCAACAGAAAATCCTAGAAGGAATTAAATTTTGAATACTTCAGAATAAAAGTGACTTTCAAGAAGGCTTCCCTGCCACAGGTGGTGCTAAGCTTTCATTCCACAAATAAACATTGCCAGCATTTACTTACATCCTCGTCACACACGACACTAGACTAAACTGGATTGAAAGCACTGAGTAGAAAGATGGTGATTTTCCTGATTTTCTATTCTCATTGCTTCATAGGACCTAAAGATGATTAGCCATTTAGACACTTGAAAAATTGCTTCAAATAACGTGGAGAAATAAGGAGTTTCGTTTTTAATAGAAAGCTAAAGAATCATTTCTCACATTCAATGTAAGGATATAAATTATAAATTTCTTCAGTTTCATATTTAAGAAAACTCATCTCAACATGCAATCAACTTAGTGGTAAATCAACCTCACAGAGGAGTTTGGGTGAGGGGAGTTTTTTGCCTTTTTTTCACTGTTGGTGAACTCTTAACTCTCACCTCATGGATACTAGTGAATGCTCCTAGAACCTGGGCCTAAACACACACAGAAGAGGAATGCATATCCATATTAATCTCTCAGATCGCCAAATATCAAAATTTCATTTAAGTTCAAAATTTCTTGTTTTTCTGTTTATGTTTTAACATTTATGTTCAAAACATTTCAATCATCGGCATTTCACAAGTCATTCTTTCCCTCAAAAATACTCATTTTTTTCCCTGTAGAATGTTGTCCTTGCAGATATTTCCCATTATCATTATAAATTTGATGCTATATTGCTCTTCTTATCATTTTAAAGGCTAAGTGGATTTAGGAAAAATAAGTGTATAGCATCAGCTGTTTTCATCTAATATTTTGTAGATACACCACACTTTGTCTTCAAATCAAAGATGACAACACACTTTTGTCCATACAGTGAGCACAAAATTATCTCTTCTAAAAATCACCTTCAAGATTTTCAGTTTCTGGTATTTATATTTCACATTGAATATATGCATCCATATAATTATAAAATTATGTGATTATTTTATGTAGATCAGTGATGACTGCATATGAATGTCATAAAACAACACATTACAAAGCACTATGATTAGGAAAAATGGTAATTGTGAACATCTGGATTGAGAAATTTAAATTTGAAAAGTCTGATATTTTTCATAAAGCTTTTTCCCTTGCTTGTTTCAATGGGTACTGACTTATCTGGAACAGGCTAATTCAATGTAGATCCAAAAATGTTTTCCAGATCAGGTACCAGGTAGAAAAATAGCCATTTCTCTGTTTTTGTTATGTAATTACACTGATAGTTTTAGCATTTCCTTTAAGGACATTCAGTAGTTTGGATGTTAAAAGATAGAGTAAGAATGGCCAAAATGAAGAAACACTTCTAAATAGAATTAATCAAATTTTACTGGAGAAGAAAATAACTATGTACTGCCAAAAATATCTTGAGTAGGTATGCATTTCATTTTAAAAATATTTTAAGAAAGCAGATGGTCTATTTTTAATTAACCACATGTAATTTCTAACTTAAGGCCTCATGCCTCAAATCCCTAATATCTGTTAATGAAGGACCTACCTTTTCCCAAGCCCCAGGTGGTTCTGTCTACCTTCTGGGAAGGGTGGACATTCAAATATTTAGCAACATTATGATACATACAAAAACTATTCACAGCAAATGCCCAATCAATCAGGGTAGATGTTGGGGAACAAACTCAGGTCTAGTCCATTGGTATGGTTCTAATGGGCATCAGCTATGTTCCTAGAGGTGTAAAGTGGGCATGGGAGGAGGAGAAGAATATTTGCCATCCATCCACTTTGGCATTCACTGTAAGGTCTCTTTACTCTCTGGGCTTTAGTTGTGACCACACAGGTCCTTGCTACTCCTCTATATGACAAAGCTTCTCCAGTATGGGTCTCTTATTGAACTCCCTCTTTAGCACAGAAAGAACATCATTATTCTCTATTCTTCATCTGCATAAAGAAAACTATTGCCCTTATGGTTTCTCCTTCCATTTCTTCTCATTTGCTTTTGTGTTGTGCCAGGTACACAGTTCCATGGAAATTTCCCCTTCAACATGGCCTTCCTGAATACGCATTCCAAAGAGTTATCTCATGTCTCTGTCATTTTTCCCATCAGCAATTTTGCAGAATAAATAAGGCAGAACAGAAGATTCCAGGAGTAAAGCTCAAGAATTTAACTTTTTATTCTGATTGTGCCATGGCAACCAGCCCTGGCAGCTAACAAGGAGACAACTCCTAGATGGTACTTATGTAGGGGAGGGTCTCACTACTTATATATTTCATGGCCAATGCATTTATTACTGTTATCTTTTCTTATGACTATGCCATCTGTATTCATAAGCATAATATTGAGATTTTTTCTTTTTTCATTTTATTATAATAGCTTTATTATGACATCATTCACATACCATAAAATTCACCCATTTTAATATGTACAAGTCAATGTTTTTAAATGTATAAATAATGTTGTGCAACCATGACTGCAATCAAATTTTAGAACATTTTCACCTTTGGAAGAGATCCCATACTTATTAGCAATCATTCCTCATTGCCTTCCACCCCACCTGACCTTGAGAAACACTTATCTACTTTCCATGTCTATGAATTTGCCTATTTGAGATCTTCCATATCAATGAAATCATAAAATATCTGGCCTTTTGTAAGTTGCTTCTTTTCTTAAGCATAATGTGTTCAAGGTCAATCCAGGTGGCATGTCTGGGTATTTCATTATTGTTTATTGCCAAGTAATATTCTTTTGTATGGTTTTATAACATTTATTTATCCATTTGAGGGTGTTTTTCCCCATTAACCCACTTTTTTGGTTTGTTTTATCATGTCGAGAAACTTTACTATGCTATAGTGTCTAGTAAAGGTTTTCAGAATTAAACCAGTGAAAATTACAAATATAGTAAACAACTACAATCTATAGAAGCAGTGATCTGTTCAAAGAGCAATTAATACAAATATTCAAGAACCCATATGCTGAGAAACTTTAAAAACACTAGCAAACATAAAGAAAATGAATAAGCATTGCCTCTGCTTTCTAATGGCAAGATTTTCATCAAAACTTATATTGGCACTGCCTGCAAGACTTGTAAACAAGTAAATAAAAATGGAAAATGGAACCAGTAATTGTTATCTCTTACAATATCAAGCACTAAGGATGATGGATTTTTTTTCCTCACTTCAACCCAACAGCACTATGTAGTTGCTTTGACCATACTTATAAGCAGGCACACCTGGTTGCCGTGGGGGGAGGGGACGGGCGGTGCACAGACTAAACTAGAAGTGCTAGAAATATCAATAGCAAAAGTTAGTGGACTATTCATATGCTATATGATAGTATAAAATATATATCAGATTTCGCTGTGGTCCTGTTATTTGTAATTTGCTTTAGGGGCATTTTTCATGCATGCAAAGCCCTCAGTGGACTCCCAAGTTAGATGCAGCAGTATTATTACAATTAGGATCCATGTGTATGAGTAGCTTCTGAATCTAATATTATAAAGGCAAAGATCCTCACTTTAGGGATGATAAATATAACTTCTGTCTTTCTGTTTCAAAAGAAAATATGGTCAATAATTTGTGTAGTGCCCCAAGACATTAATAGAAATAATATGTAAGCTCAACTTGGTTACTTTATTATTCTTTCTCTGTGCTCTTCTGTCTCAAAATGGGTGAAATAAATTATTGAACAGGGTCTTATTCCCTTTAAGTGCTATATTTTGAATGATTTTTCTCTCAAGTTATTTTTTTTTCTATTACTAATACAATCACATTGACATAATTAACCTTTCATATTCTTCCCTTCAAAAAATAATGCACACTCCAAAACTGCAGTTTATGCTCTCATTCATATAGTCATTTTAATGGAAACACAAACAGTTTCAAGTTTCTTAGGTTATTTGGAGAGGAAAAAAGTCAACTAGAACAGCAGTCATCCGTGAAAACAACTGACATTTAGTTTCACATGTAAGGTAAATCTGAATGGCACAAGAACCTTTCTACTCACAGGTATCTAAAGATTCGTCTGAATCATCAGGGCAGTCAGGGTCCCCATCACACAGCCAGCTCTGGGAGACACAAGTCACATGATCGTGGCAAAGAAATTCACCAGGATCACACAATTGCTGATCTGAAAATGAAAATGTTTCGAAATAAAATATGAATGATCTGAACATGAACACAAGGGCAGTAAAAAGATGAAAGGTGGGAAAGCAATACATAAAAGGTACATGAGTGTGATCCACATTTTCTGTTAAGCAGCAAAACTAAATCAGTTATTTATCTTAATTTTAGCCACTTGGCTCAAGCACACATTTTTGATAGAATTGACTATGTTGTGGTCTTACACATTTTGTTCTGAAAATAGTTGAGAATTCTGTTTATGTTTATGATTAGAGGTTCAGTCATATTGGGTAAGACATAGAGATATCACAGCCAGTGAATTTTATAGAAGATATTAATCCAAACTAGAAGTTCCTGAATATAGAACTTTTAATTTCCTCCTCTGCTCTAAGAGAAAGAAAAATCAGTAATAAAAATTAAATATTGTATTCAAACTCTATCTCCAAGAATTCAGTTCCTAAACATTCATCCTGATACTGGAGTTTCATGTCAGTTGAATACCCAATATCATAATATTTTTGTTTCTTTTTTGCTATGACTTCCCAGATGACAGCTTCTGCCACAGGAGAAACTTCCAGAAAGCTTTGCTCTAATTTGGGTTTCTACAATTGATTGTATCCAAAATCACATTATTATCCTTCCATGGCTTTAGAATATTTAGAATCTGCAGTCTTTCCTCAATTCCTAGTAAATTCACTACATTCTTGCTTTGTTTTTTGATTTTGTTTTTTGCAATACTTACTTATACACTGTGAATCCATTCAATACAATATTTATGTTTTTGCATATTTTAAACGTCAGAAATAGGAACATTTCTTACAATTGATAACCTCTGAATGTGAAAGAGTGTTAGGAACATCTTACGCATTTGATATCAGTTATACTTTTGTTATTTATATACAGGAATGATTCAAAATTTTAAAAATCTATCAACAAGTAAGTCTTTCAATTTGTATCAAATAAAAGTTCTAAATGATATGAAAGCATTAGACCACAATTTCATTGACTTTTTTCCCTAGTAATATATAAAATGATGGTGTATTTTCCATGCGATGGTTGGATAAAATATGATATATCTTTCCTTTCTCTCCCTCCCAATCTTCACATAATTTTCAATAAATATACATTACAAACACACACAAACATACATACATCTTTAAACAACGGATGTTAGTATATAATTAATTTTTCCAATTCTCAAACTATAGATATTTCCTGAAAATTCCTATTGTTTTATCTTACCCTATTATTTTTCTTTAAATAAATCTATCATCAATACCACACTTAGTACCACTGTTACCATAACTTGGTTTTTTAAATTAACTTCATTGATCATACTCTGCATTTGGCCCCAGAACTGTTGCTACAAAAATTATATATTATAATGATCTTTGACTTTAAGGATTCAGCAGGCTACTTGTGCTAGCATCTGGGAGGAAAAAGGTACTTAGTGCATACAAAAAGTTGCCAAATAAATGATACAGAAAATAACTGCAAAAAAGAAGAGATCATAGATAGAGATGAAGGCAAAACCAAATAACAGTTCGGAGATGTACTTTTAAAAAGGGTCGCCTGGGTGGCTTAGTCGGTTAAGCGTCCTACTTTCGCTTAGGTCATGATCTCACGATTCGTGGGTTCGAGCCCCGCGTCGGGCTCTGTGCTGACTGCCAGCTAAGAGCCTGGAGCCTGTTTCAGAGTCTGTGTCTCCCTCTCTCTCTGACTCTTCCCTGCTCACGCTGTCTCTCTCTCTCTCCTAGAAATAAATTTTAAAAAATACTAAAAATAAATAAATAAATAAATAAATAAATAAATAATAAATAAATAAAAAGGGTAAGGTTCAGATAAATGGGGAGTAAATATAGGATATTCCAGACAAGGGGTAGAGTAAAATTATTTCCAAGACACTAATTATTTTTCTTTTTTTATACGTATTTATTCATTTACTTATTTTATTTTATTTAATAATTTATTTATTTACATCCAAGTTAGCAGATGCTGAGTGCAATAATGATTTCAGGAGTAGATTCCAGTGATTCATCCCTATGTATATCACCCACTGCTCATCCCAACAACTGCCCTCTTTAATGCCCCTTGCCCTTTTAGGCCATCCTCCCACCCCCAACACCTTCAGCAACCCTCAGCTGGTTCTCTGTATTTAAGAGCCTCAGATGTTTTGTCCCCCTCCTTGTTTTTATATTAATTTTGCTTCCCTTCCCTTATGGTCATCTGTTTTGTATCTTAAACTCCATGTATGAGTGAAGTCCTATGATATTTTTCTTTCTCTGACTGACTAATTTCACTTATCATAATACCCTCTACCTCCACTCACATGGTTGCAAATGGCAAGATTTCATTCTTTTTGATTGTAAGGCACTAATTATTAAAATCCATTTGAAACGAAAAAATTGCTAAAATTGGAATGACATTCAGGTTATAAAACTGTTTTTCCCACCATATGTATAAGTATGTTCCAGTGCTAGAGGAGGGGGATATACATTTGCTTTACATTATCACATATTTTTGAATAGGAAAAGAACATGGAATACAATTCAATTTGTTTGCTTAAAGAAAAAGAGGTCATGGGGTGCCTGGGTGGCTCAATCAGTTATGCATCCGACTTTGGCTCAGGTCATGATTTCACGGTTCGGTTCGTGGGTTCAAGCCCTGCATAGGACTCTGTACTGACAGAAAGGTCAGAGCCTGGAGCCTGCTTCAGATTCTGTGTCTCTCTCTCTCTCTAACCCTCCCCTGCTCATGCTGCCTCTCTCTCTCTCTCTCTCTCTCTCTTTCTCTCTCAGAAATGAATAAAACATTAAAAAAAGAAAAAGAGGTCATATAATTTGTCATCAAACTGGGAGAGTTCTGAAGTTTAAGGAAAGCTTATTAAGAATTACACTGGGAAACAGATATAAACCAAATTTATTCCAGAAAACTCAGAATGGATGTTCTTTGTACATATAGCTACTCTGCATTTGATTTATGATCTTGAAATACTAGACTGTTTCCTTCCTTCTTTCCTCGTAAACTATAACAAATTGCTATGAGGATAAGGGAAAAGATATGGTGCCTTGCTAAATGCCATTGTATAATTCCTGACTCAGTAAATAATCAATAAGTACTCGTTGAAAGTATAAAGAAATAAAAAAAAGACCATAAAGAACTATTTATGGTGTTGGAAAATAGTGTCTCAAGACATAGGTCAGAGCCAGTAATGAAGGGCTTTGATTATCATAGAAAATGTTTCATAGATAATTTGAAATCATACAAAAGTACTTAAGAAAGGCTATTTATGATAATATATGCTACAAAGTCATCTGTCAGGACAGTCTTGCAATTGTCTAGAGAAAAGTTCCAAATGATTGGACTGAAATAATGGGGACTAAAATGGAAAGTCTGCTCCAAGTGAGGTAAGAGTTAATAATTGGTGACCGAATGGTTGAAAGGCTCAAATATATCTCCAAGTGAATGGCCTCAAAAGTTAACTGGATGGAATCTAGAACCAAAATAAAACATATGGATATTAAAATAAAAAAAAAAAAGAAATGTACACGTGACCCTGGTCATGTGGGCAGTGAGATAATACTAGTAGGTTTAATAGAGGGAACAATAAATATTTTACAGTGTTTTCTTTCTTTTTTTTTTTTTTACCTCAAAAGTACCTCCATCTTCCCCCTCCCCAACTTCCCTTCCCTCAATCTTAATTTCTTCATTCATTTACTTAGGCAACAATCACTAATGAGTTTCTACTATGCTCTAGGTACTGGGGATACCTTTTTATTTTTCTTTTTTAAGCAGAAATCATTGCTGTCATGAAGCTTAAATTATAGGGGCGGGATAGAAACAAAAATAAAATAAATAAGTTACATGTATAGTATATTAGAAGATAAAACCTTATAAAGAAAAATAAAACAGAGAAGAGGATTAAGAATTGGAGGCTGGGGGTATGGATGTACAATTTTAAATAATGTGGTCAGCGAACATATCACAAACAATGTGACATTTGAAATGAAGGTAAGGGTGACATCCATTTGAATAAAAGGTAATGCAGTAAGGGTCATATACTAAGGACCTGAGGCAGGAGGGCACCTAGTAAAATTTAAGGAATACTGAGGAATAACTGGAGAAAAAGAGTAGAAAACAGTTGAGTTCAAGGAATCAGTATATATAGGGTTTAGGGTGACAGAGGAAAGCTTTATTTTTTACTAAAAGTCAAGATGGGAAACTGTTGGAAGGTTCTGAATAAAGAAACAAGCTAACTTACTGTTTTCAAGGATAATTCTGACTGCTGTGTTGAGAATAAACTTCACTAAAGTGAAGGTGGAAACAAGGAGATCAATTAGGATGTTATTGCAATAATGCATATGAGAAGGAATAGTTGATGGATAAATATATTGGTGAAATGAAGTTTCAAGACAGTGTTTGATGAGGAAACCGGAGTCAAATATCCTGCTCACCATCTCATTAAATGTCAGAATCTTAAGTTCAGACCTTTGACTCTGAATGTAGAACTTTTCAACAGCTTTTGGAATATAATGAGTATGAGGTGCATGTAGGAGATCCAAGAATAAATATGCATGAGTCGGAAATGCATTTTAAGTCTGAAATTTAGGAGAACAGTCAAAACTGGAAACATAGAATAGAACTTGAGCTATAAGAAAACAGCAAAAAACTGTAGGAATAGACAGATGAAAGTTAAGTGAGGTGGGGGAAAAGGGATGGGGCAAAGAAATAAGATTAGATCAGGCAAGGGGACGGAAGGGACAGAAAGTTTAGCCAGAGGTACAAAAGGAGAAGGGCAAAGGAAAAGGAACTTCACTAAAACCATGCGAAATTTCAAGAATTGTATTGAGGAAGGGGGTTACTGTGACAATGTTAATTATGATAAGTTCTGAAAAGAAGGAACAAACGTGTAGGCTGAGGAAAAGATGCCACTGAAGGAAGAGGGACTGGAGCCCAATGATATGGAAGTGGAACAGTTTCCTAAGAACTCAAGGGACTGGAATAAGAACCTAAAGAGTAGTATGAGCACTTGCCCCAAGGATGAAAAGATAGATAAAGGAAATAGATATGAAATAGATGAATCATTAGCTGGTAGGAAGCTGCTTTCTTGCCTGGTTATGTTTTCACAAAGAACTGAAAAGCAAGATTATTTTTTACAATTTGTAAAGGATGGAACTAGAAAAAGTGAAAGTTTAGGATAACTGCTGTGGGAAACTGGAGCAGGACTCAACTAGAAAGCTGTGAAAGGATTTCTTTCTAACAGTGATGAGGATCCAGCTAAGGCTGAAAAGTATGCAGTTGACAGTTGTCATGTTCTGTTCACTTTGTATTAATGTCCAAACATTCACCTATGTTGAACCACAGATACAGAATAAAACCTCGAGAAAATCTCAGAAGAAAATCCCTTGAGAAAATATGCAAACCACCCTCAATACATATTCACATGTATAGATATGTATTCAAATCCATCCTAATTCAAAATATATACATATTAGGAGTAAGATAGACATATGGGGATTTACCTAATGAGCCTGTGTTATCAGCTTCTAAGCAAGATCCAACCTTGAAAGACAATTCACACTGCTGCAATTTGGAGGACAGGTTTCTATTTTCTCTCTAGGCAGTAGCAGTTAATAATAGCTTCCTACAACTCACCTATTTATTTTTCAACCAGATATTCCATTTCAAGGCTGGTTTTTAAACCCACTGATTATATGATTCAAATGAATGAATTTTCACTACTTCAAGGTGATTATTTTAAAAGGTATCCACTGGAATGAGCTCCTTGAATCAGAAGCTAAATATGTTGTGTGTGTGTGTATATATATATATGTATATATGTTTGCCATTTATCCTTTTAAATACTTCATGCCACACTTCTGAGATATTCAAACTAATCTTATTTTAAATATTGTCCTATTGCATGAAAGGTAATGTTATGAACTGTAATTAAAACAAGAAGCTTAAGGGAATGTGCAGACAGTTTCACTTACATCCCTAAGGAAGAAGATCAAAGCTAGGACTATGTCTATCTCTTTATGGTAATAGATTCTTAGAATCGAAAGACATGAAGAGATTAGGACAACCATAGCCTATAGAGTTTACTAAGTTTGGATTCACCCTGGCTTAGTATGATAATCTTGCTACATTTATATGAAAGCATCTAATTGCTCATTTTAAGAAAAAAAATATACTAACATTTTTGGAAGTTATATATAAGTAGTCTTAAATGAAAGATTTTAGATATATGAGTTGTCACAGACTTATCTGATGTATATTTTCTCATTTTAATGTCACAAATAACTATTTTTATCTTTTAAAAAGAGAGGAAGTATCAAAGTCAAATGTGAAAACTAATATCCACCAATAGGCATCTATTGAAAAACTATGTAGACTCCAGCTCCTTGAATATTTCAACATGATTAATTTATAATAATGTTATGCCATTTCCCTTAGAAGTCAACTTGCTATTTAAGTACTAATGAGAATGTTAGTTTACCAAAAAATAATGATAATAACAAATGCACACAGGACACTATGGAGACATTTAAAGGAAGTATAAATGATGAACTCTGGTAACTAATTACAAATAAAGTTAAAAGGAAAGGTAGTACCCATTCAACAGCTAAATTCCTGAGGAGTACGGTATTGGTCCCAGCTAAGTTAAAGAACTGCTACAACCTCCTGCACTAGCTAAGCATCAGAGAAGGGTCGTGACTTAGATTTTCAGAACTTAGTTTACATGACAAATATGTGTTTTGTACATCTACTGAATTTAGTATATCTATGTATCTCATCACTGACAGTCATATAAGGTTTAATAATACACCATCCATAACTGCTAAAAGAGAAATAGAGCTACGTTTCATTTCTTCTCACATAAGAGGCAATGATTTCATTACCAGGAGAACAGAATTCTTATAGAGATTTATAGAAATTCTTACTGTATTACTAGTATTACTAACTCAACTTCAAAGTTTGATCAAGCTCCTGTAAAATTAAAGGAGCAGTGTTAATTATTGAGTATTAGGAAGTATCTTAAATAATTTCTCTTTATATTTAGCTCTTCTCCAGAAAAATGTGCATATATATAGATGTAGGAAAAAATCCTTCAGAATTCTATATGAATTGTTTTGTTTTGTTTTGTTTTTCATAATATGGCAAAGGAATTTCTTCTTCAATGCTTTCTTCGACTGTGATTTCTTAGTCCAACATACGCTTTAGTTCTCAAGGTTCTTCTACTCACCTTCCCTAAATATGTACTTTTATGTGTCTTTACTGTTTCATTGTTTTGTTTGGAATACACTTTCCCATACAATAGAATTCTAGTCTCTCCTTAAAGTCAATGACATTTTAACAACTTTAATCAAAACTTTCCCAACAAACTTCTTCCTCCATCACCAGTTCCATAAAACTCCATTCAAATTGCCAAAAAGCTCCTATTGTATTTTACACTATGTATTGTAGCTACTGGTAACAAGCTTCTGGGGGGCAGAACGTTCTATCTTAAGACTTCATATCTTCCCCAATAAGGTGACTTTAATGGAAAATTCTCACATTTTCTGAAAGAATTGTACTTTTTATTTGGATAAAGGGTGGGGGTAAAAGCCAAAGCAATACTGTGTTTTATATTTTATGATCAAAATGACAAATAGCTTTATTTAGTTAATCACCAAAATTAAAACTAAGTTCTCCCATGGTTAAAATAAAATAACCTGAAGACTAAAGACTATACCATATAAAATTAAAGCAGCCATGAAAACTAAAAATCAAACTTGAGAGAGATTCAATGTTATCCTCCTGAGTGTCTTAAAGACTATACCGAAAATTAAACTTTTACAATAGCCGGTTATGCAATGCTAACTTAGCCAAATATGTTAATGGTAGTGGTATCATTTTAATATAATTCTTTTTAGAAATACCATCATTGTAAGTGTAAGATAAAATGTAACTCATCATTTTAAGTCTCTGTTTAATAGAAATAGGCAAATGTATTTGGATTATTTTAAGAAGGTTTGTATGAGGGGCGCCTGGGTGGCTTAGTCGGTTAAGCGTCCGACTTTCACTTAGGTCATGATCTCGCGGTTCCTAGGTTCGAGCCCCGCGTCGGGCTCTGTGCTGACTGCCAGCTCAGAGCCTGGAGCCTGTTTCAGTCTGTGACTCCCTCTCTCTCTGACCCTCCCCTGCTCACCTCTCTCTCTCTCTCCTAGAAATAAATAAAACATTTAAAAAAATTAAAAAAAAGAAGGTTTGTATGAGGAAAGATAGGTCAAAAATGGTCAAACCTGGCAGTTTCATTTTACCAAGGACGTAGTTCTCCTCCACAAAATGCATGGTTGATTAAAAATAAACCATATTATACACTATAAGACTATATAATTCATAGTATCATTTGTCTTTCTTAAATCCATCTTAAAAATCTGCCCACGGTTGAGCTAGAGTAATGAAATGTGCTGAAATCAAACAAGAGACCAGACTTGAAAATTCCCTGAACTAACTACTTTAGTCATATAAGCGAAGCTTAATTTAGCTTATTTCGTAAGTCAGAGGAGACTAATTTGACCTGAGTCACTTATTGCTTATGCCTCTGAAAATTTAAGCAAAACTTAAATTGTTCCCCAAAATGGATATGAGGTAACCACTAAACAGTTTTCTTATATTTAAGAAAATCCTGATATTGTAAACAGTCACTATGAATAGTCATTTCCTCCACACTATATAAGCTGCTTTATAACAATATACCTCTAAGCCTCATTCCACACGGAATACAACTTCCAGTTTGCAAACTACCTTCTTGGTGTGTGCACAATAAACTTTTACGAATTGCCACTTCAGTGATTCATTGGTTTTAACTTCATTTTTCTTTCTTGAACTTTTGACAAGAGTATCTAGCTTTAAATAATATCATGACTCTTAATAATTTCCATTGTCCTGCTGAGTCCTTATTGAAAATGTAGACTTAATTACCCTAATTACAGACATATGTGTACATACACTCATACAGTATGAACATATGTTGTTGTATTTTGAAATTAGCATACAACTCCACCTAGAACTCTGCTATCCTGAAGCTAAGACTGATTAAGACAGACTAACCAAATGCTTGAATAAGAGTACTTTGGTGGGCTGAATAATGGCATCCCAACGATGTTCTTATCCTTCCTAAGTCCCACACCTGTGAATGTCGCCTTACATAGAAAAAGGAACTGGGCAGATGTGATTAAGCTAAGGATCATGAGGTATGGAGACCAGCCTGGATTATCCAGGTGACCCCGATTGAATCATTAGAGATTTTAAAAAAGGAAAGTCAGAGAGGAGAGATGTGAAAACAGAAGCAGAAGTTGGAATGATCTGATGAAATGCCAAGAGCCAAGCACTGTGGAGCAGCCTTTCGAAGCTGAAAAAGTCAAGTAAATAGATTTCACCTAGAGACAGCATAAGTTTTCAGTCCTAAGGACACAATTTAGGCTTCTGACCTCCATAACTGCAAACTGCAAGATAACAAAACTGTGTTACTTTAACGCACTGAGGTTGCAAAAATTTGTTACAATAGCAATAGGAAACTAATACTAGACTCCAGTTACATCTCACAGCCCAAACATGATTTTTTTTCCAGTCTGATTAGGCAAGCTGTCATATACTTTACCATTACTTTAAAGGCCTTTTTCTCCTAAGTTGCTTTGTGTTTGCTTCAACCCTACCTGCTTAAGTACAATACCTCTACTCCTTTATGTCAAATGACAGGACTAAGGCCAGCAATAATAACTAGAAACACATGGCAAGATTTTATGAAAAATATATTATAAATGCTCAGGTAAATTGCATCCCATGGAAATATATGAATTAGGAAGTGTGTGTGTACACATGTTTTTATTCTCATGATATGAGAAAGTGCAAAAATGTGATATATTTCTATTATGAGAAAATTGTAATTAAATTGTATATTTTTATGCTTTCTGTTGGCTACCAAAATTGCAATCACCCTATGCCTTATTAAACACCAAGTGGTTTTGGTGCTGCAAATGCCAATTTGTATTTATGAAGCACCTTATATAAAACCAGGACAAAATTGAAAGTTTAAAGAAGTACATTATCTTCAGAAGAAGCTTTGCTCATTTATCATTTCTATCATAATGAAAGTATCTCTGTGAACATTTCAAATTCAATTTGACATTTAATTTTCAGAGAGAAAGTTGGTTTTGTTTGTTTTGTTTTTGTTTTATTTTTCCCTTGATCATTTAAACATTCCTAGCCTCATTGTTATTGTTGTCCTGTTGTTCTGCTTTTCTTCAGAAAGAGACATGGAAAAGTGTAACACTCTCAGAGTAGACATGTTTGGAACTTCTTTTTTATCAAGGAAAAACAAACAACAACAAAAAAAAGCCAAAGTAAAAACACAGTATTTTATTTAGCAAGAGACAAAGGATATATTTTTCAGTGAAATAAAACTGATATTCAACATGGTCGACTCAAATTTTTTATTATCATTGAACTAAAGCTTTGCAATTCTGTGTTCTTTTCTGAAATTTCAGAAGAAATGTTCTATTTCCTTCTAACCTGCCCTTTCTCAAAAGCCTTCTGAAATGAATCTGCAGAGTTATTTCATATACTACATTGTTAAGGAAGGGGAAAATTTTGACAGGTCTCCATAAATGTAAAAGAAAAAGCCTAAATTATTGACATTTCATTGCAAGTTCTATTCTCTAAATCCTGTGTGATCCTCTTCCAATCTCCCAGGGGGTACCAAAATTCACATCTTTTTTCTCATCTCTAGGCTTAGTGAGATATGAAGCAGATGGTTAGGCTTTGGCTCTTTCAGGGATGATGCAATATCTTCTATCTGTTATGCTGTGTTTTAACCATTAAAGGCTCTTCAAAGACTAAAATTTCACTTATCAAAAGTTCCAACTTTGATTTTAAAATATATCTCTCAATGATAATTTCTTGTTTCCTATTTTAAAAGACTTCAAACTTACTCATTTAATTAGTACTCATTTATGGTGAACCAAAATAGGAACTGAGAATATAATAATGAAGACGACAGGATTTCTACCCATAAGTTGCTGAGGGGAAGGCAAAAATAGAAATATTTACAGTAATATGAAAAAAGTGTTAACATAGGAGTGTGGGGTATTGGAAAAGCACTGCAAATGGAGGATCTTGTGCTGTGGACAGTTGAGAGTTGGGGGTAGTAGAGATACAAAGAAGACATGCAGAAAACCTTTTTGTGACCTACCCAACAGCTACCTTTACCACTTTTGAAGAATCAGACATCCCACTGCAGAGACAGAGAAAATTATTTGCTTGCTTTCCCAGGCTCCCTTGCAGCCAGGACACGGACATATGACCCACTGTTCATCAGTGACAACTGAGCTAGAGAATCTGCTGAGACTTTCCTGGGAAACAAGTTTCTAATAATAATAATAATAATAAGAAGAAGAAGAAGAAGAAGAAGAAGAAGAAGAAGAAGAAGAAGACCTGAAAGGAAGAGAGGAGGAGTTTTCCTGCATTGCTTTAACTTGTCAGCATTTCAAATCTGGAGCAGCCACAGCCATAATCAGAGCACGAGGAAATTACCTTGAGGACAAAGGCCAACACAGTGAGGGTGGCAATACTGGAAAGATGTTCATCACTAGGATTTAGAAGATACTGTTGAACTACTCTGAGGTGCCTCTGCACCCCATCTCACGTCCCTCTACACATCATGTTATGTTATGCAACAAATATCCTTATTAGTTGGTCATGGCATGTTGAGTAATTTCACTACCATTCAGAAGCAACCGATACAAGTATTGAGGAACTTTCCCAAAAAAAGGTAGTTTTAAAATTGTTTTAATATAAAAAAGTCAGATTGCCAACCTAATTAGTTGGAGATGGCATTCCAAACAAGAGGTAGATCACATAAGGGAAACATGGCATATTACTGGAACACCAAGTGATCCCTAAGGCTGAAATATATGTGTCAAAGATAGTCTGGAAAATAGGTTGAATATTCACATTGTTTGACTTGAATGCAGTCAATATTTTAATATGTTCTTCATGAAGTAAATCATCTTATCTTTTGTTATTTTTTAAAATAAGATTAATGATTATTCATTTTTGAGAAATAGAGACAGAGCACAAATGGAGGAGGGACAGAGAGACAGGGAGAAAAGAATCTGAAGTAGGCTCCGGGCTCTGAGCTGTCAGCACAGAGCCTGATGTGGGGCTTAAACCCACACACTATGAAATCATGACCTGAACCAAAGTCGGATGCTTAACCAACTAAACCAGCCAGGCACCCCTTACTTTTTGTTATATAAGTTGCTACATTTTTGAAAAGACTTTCTTGTGGGGGAGATGATAATACTATAAATGGTAATAGTCATTGAATGTGCACTATCTACTACATCCTAAATTAAACAATTATATTTAATACTCAAAACAAACTTATTTGTGTTCAACAAATCAGATATGAGACAGTTTAGAAAGCTGAAAGACTTTCTTAATATTACTCAATTAGAAAGCAGCAGGATAAGAACACAACTACTCATCTGACTGACACAAAGCTGCTCTCATAACCACTAAATGAGTTTCTTTCTCAGTTTGGAGATTACTGGCATTTTGAGAGCAGCAAGATTTGCACTGTGAGTATATTTAGCATCACTGACTTCTAGAGATTAAATGCTAGCAGTGCCTTCAGTCATTGCAACAATCCCAAACATCCCACACATATACATTGCAGGTTCTACAGATGCTGCACTAAAAACTTACCTGGAAATCATATATACCATTGGTATTCACCCTCTTTTAAAATGCTGAGGCTTTGCACCAAACATGCACTTCCAAAACAGGCCTCAGTGCTTCCTTCTTCTGAAACCTTTCTCAAGTTCTGGCTGATATCTAAAATTCCATGTGCTTGAGTTTCAGATCTATAAAGGTAGCAACTATCCCTAGAAAGAATGAACCTTTGTTTATCATTTATTTGTAGCTTTGTGAATAAAAAATAAAAAGAAAGCATTTATGGGATAGAGGCAATCATGAAGATATACCACAGATAAAAAGATTGAATATTAAGAACAAAGGAGGTTGGATATTGTCAAGAATTTTCTTTTTCAGTATTCTCCAAAATCAAAAGCATGGAACAAATGAACTTTCCAGCGCTTGTATTTTATCTCCATGATCAAACAAATACTTAAAATGTATGAAAGTCTTCTATGGGGGGAATTAACACATGGTGAGATAGTCCTTTTCATAGAATGGCTACCCTTTTGTAGATATATATCTAAACCCCAAACTATCAAATGAGAAGAATATCTTTATTAGTTAATGTGGTAGAGGACAGAGGTCCCAGCTAGGTGGGCTTATGTTATTTGGATAATTGTGAATTATGAATGAAAGTTCAATGGGTTTCCTAAACATAACTATAAGTTACAGAGATAATTAAGTACTTCTCTGCAGAAGACACATGTCATGAGAATTTAAATGAATCCTTATGAAAGTAATTATTACTCTATCAAAAGAAAAGGTCTAATGTAACATTTTAATGTTAATAGGAAATTAGAAAAGGTAGCCGTGGGGGCCTAAAGGAATATAAATCATGCCTCATAATGTTTTCAGGAAGAGATATAAATGCATACACGTTCTCACATTTCCCCCCAATTAAGAAATAATGAGAAACACTACTTTAACAAAACATGTATTTAAATCATATTATATGACTATGTATTAGACTGTTATTTTCTGTAGTCAAATTTTGGTGATATTATAATTGCATGAGTTATATTTAAGTAAAACATTAAAAAATGGAAGATAACAAAGAGACAAAAATCAAGTCTTCTCAAGTTCACCACTCACAGACAGTAACTGGTACTACTTTTAAAAATATTCCTGTCAACTTTTCTATGTAGGGAAAATACATATAAATTGTTGGATTTTTTAAATGTTCAAAATATTGCTCTGTACATTGCTTTCTTGTTTTGTGATAGGACGCCTGGGTGGCTCAGTCAGTTAAGCATCTGACCCTTGACTTCTGCTAAGGTCATGATCTCAAGGTTCATGAACTGGAGACCTGCATCAGGCTCTGCACTGGCACTGTAGAACCTGCCTGGGGTTCTATGTCCCTTTCTATCACTGCCCTTCATCTGCCTGCTCTCTCTCTCTCTTTCTCTCAAATAAATGAAAAAAATATATTTTGTGATAAACCTTCATATTAGTAAATCTAATTCTATATAAATAATTTAATAAGGCCATGCAATGCATTTATTATATGCATTTTCCATTTTTTAAGGTTTTAAAAATTGAGAACTACCCAAAAGCCCAGAAGTAGGTAATAGGTAAAATTAAAAGTTGCAGTTAACAATTCTGTAGGTAATTCTTGGTCACTTGTTTTATGATGAAGGGTGGGGGGGGTGAGGAGGAAGAAAAGAACTTAATGAGTAAAAGTAAGATTTCACAAAAGAATTAATTTTTAGAACTTTTGATGCACTTAGGCAAATTTCTCTCCAAATATAATTATAATGTCAAAATTTAAGCCCCCAGCCTTTCTTTTCTTTTCTCACCTATACTTGTTATTGTTTTCAAATGTCAGTACAAGAGATTATATCATTGTGATATTTCTATTTCTTTTGACCTCAAACATGGCCTACATATTTTTCTGACATTTTCAGAAGATTGTTAATTTTAAGAGACCCCATGATAACAGAACTTGGAAAAATTCCATGAAGTCTGCACATCCTGGTGCCTGTCTGTTTTTCAGGAAATATGTGTTTTAAGTGAGTTGTGACCTCATTCTTAACATGTGCTCTTAAGATGCAGCAACCTTCCCAAAAAGACAGCTCCAGAGTTGCCATGAAGGAGAATGAACTACCCATGCCATCCTGTGGTTTAAAGTTCCTTTGTTTAATAATCACTTTGCTGAAGTGATCTTCCATTTTGCTGTTTGGTTGGCCAGTTTTAGGGAAAAAGTGTGTCACTTTACTATCCAAGGAATATATCAACAGAAATCTTACCAAAACTTTACACATAAATTTTAACATGGGTAACATGCTGTCCTATAAAATGTTTTTAAGTAAGTTGGGGGGAGGATTAAAAATACTTCCTCAGTTTTGGGGGTGGTCAGCCCTAGTTCTACTTGGCCAACCTGTTCATAAGGCCAATACAAAGCCTCAGGAAATATCTTTATCATCGTGTGCCTACAATCACATAGGAGAAATGCTCCTTGAGAACTCCAAAAGGGTTGTTGATGAAAGACAATTTCCTTCAATGGAGGATGGGGGATTACATAGCCAATTATCAAATTTTGTTTGGGTATCAACTTTGATAGGGAATTAAAGAGTATTTCTTTCATTTGATACCTTCAAATTTCAACTGCACCATAATTAACATGTTTAAGGTGTAATCTAATTCAGAGAAAGCACAGCAAATTTTGGCACATCCAAAAGCCAGAATTCATTTCAATATTCATTATATGTATTTTTAACATAGACACACACAAAGTAGGTACTGGTGAAAATACATATTTTATAATGAACTTTATCTTCATATGTCTCTCTTAGGCTTTCTATGTATCTATGTATCTATCTATGTATCTATGTATCTATCTATCTTTCTGTCTGTCTGTCTCTGTCTGTCTACAACCATGACATATATCTTCATGGACTTTTCAAGTCTTATTATAAAAGTACATGTAAGGGTGCTTAGGTGACTCAGTCAGTTCAGTGCCTGACTTTGGCTCAGGGCATGATCTCACAGCACTTGAGTTCAAGCTCCACATCAGGCTCTGTGCTGATAATTTGGAGCCTGAAGCCTGCCTCAGCTTATGTGTCTCCCTCTCTGTCCCTCCCCTACTCTCACTGTGTCTGTCTCTCTCTTCCTCTCTCTCTCTCAAAATTAAATAAACATTAAAAAAAAAAATAAAAAGTGCATCTATATATATATGTGTGCAAAATAACATTTAAGTTCTGTATAATATTCTAATCAATGGAAAAAAGACTTTTATTCTAAGCATAACTCAGTGTGCCAAAAAAATCTAGCCATTTCAATCTTTTAATTTGTAGGACCTCAATTTTCTGATTCACATATTTACAGTTCTTTTCCCTCAGAACCTGGTAAGTCATAAATATCATCCCTAAAATCAATACATTCTCATAAAGAAAAATTGCATATATCTCTCATATTATTGTACTTTGCTTCACTGTGCTTCACTGATGTTATGTTTTTTTTTGTTTTTTTGTTTTTTTTTTTTTTACAAAGTGAAGTTTTGTGGCTATTCTGTGTCAAGCAAAAGTATCAATACCAATTTTCTAACAATATTTACTCACTATGTGTCCCTGTGTCACACTTTTGTAATTCTCATAATACTTCAAACTTTTTCATTATTATTATGTTTGTCATGTTTATCTGTGATCAGTGATCTCTGAAGTTACTATTGTAATTATCTTGGGACACCACAAGCTACATCCATATAAGATGGCAAACTTAATCGATAAATGTTGTATGTGTTCTGACTATTATACCAGCCAGCCATTCTCCCTTGTCTCTCCCTTTCCTTGGGCCTCCCTATTCCTTGAGACACAACAATATTAAAGTTAGGCCAATGAATAACCCTGCAATGGCCTCTAAGTACTCAAGTGAAAGGAAGAGTTGCACGTCTCTTACTTTAAATCAAAAGCTAAAACCGAGTAAGCTTATCAGAAAGCTTTTGGCATGCTGAAAACTGAGACAAACAAAAGCTCTTGCAACAGTTAGTCAAGTTGTGAATGCAAAAGGAAACTTCCTGAAGGAAAGTAAAAGTGCTACTCCAGTGTACACACAGATGATTAAAAAGCAAAACAGCCTTAATGTTGATAGGAGAAGGTTTTAGTGGACTAGAGAGAAGATCAAACCAGCTCCAACATTCCCTTAAGTCCAAGCCTAATCCAGAGAAAGGACCAAAGACTGAAGGAGGTGAGGAAGCTGCAGAAGAAAAGTCTAAACCTAGCAAAGGCTGGTTCATTAGGTTTGAGGAAAAAACAACATCTCCAGAATATTAAAGTAAAAGTTGAAACACCAAGTGCTGAAGTAGAAGCTGCACCAAATCCAGGAGATCTGGCTAAGATAATTAAGGAATAATGAAGGTGGCTACATTAAATAACAGATTTTTTTATGTAGACCAAACAGCCTTTTAGGGAGAAGATGTCATCTAGGTTTTTTGTGACTAGAAAGCAGAAGTCAATGACTGGCTTAAAACCTTCAAAAGACAAGCTGACTGTCATGATAGGTGCTAATGTAGCTGATGACTTGAAGTTCCAGCCTGCTGATTTACATTCCAAAATTCCTTGGGCCCTTAAAAATATGCTAAATCTACTCTGTCTGTTTTGTATAAATGGAATGACAAAGCCTAAATAACAACACATGTGTTTACAATATGTTTCATTGAATATTTTACCCCACTGTTGAAACCTACTGCTCAGGAAAAAAAAAAAAAAATCTTTCAAAATCTCACTGCTCATTGACAGGGTACCTGGTGGTCACCAAAGAGCTCTGTGGAGGTGTGCAATGAGATCAATGGTTCCTGCTTGCTAATGCAACATCCATTCTGCAGCCCGTGGATCAAGAAGTAATTTTGGCTTTCAAGTCTTATTATTTAAGAAATATATTTCGTAAGGCTATAGCTGCTGTAGAAAGTAAGTCCTCTGCTGGATTTGGGCAAAGTCCATCAAAATCCTTCTGGAAGGGGTTCACTATTCTAGATGACATTAATAACATTTTTGACTTGTAGAAAGAGATCAATATATTGACATTAACAGGAGTTTGGAAGAAGTTGATTCCAATCCTTCTGGATGACTTTGAAGCGTTCAACACTTCACTGTAGGAAGTAACTACAGATGTGGTGGAACTAGCAAGAGAACTAGAAGTGAAGCCTAAAGATATGACTGAATTGCTACAATCTCATGATAACATTTTAACTGATGAGGATTTTCTTGTTATGAGTGAGCAAGTAGTTTCTTGAGAGGAAATATTCTCCTGGTGAAGATGCTGTGAAGATTAAGTAACAACAAAAAGGATTTAGAATATTACTAAACTTAGATGAAAAAGCAGCAACAGGGTTTTATAGGATTGACTCCAATTTTGAACAAAGTTCTGTGGATAAAATGTTATCAAACGGCATTGCATGCTATAGAGAAATTATTCATGAAAGGAAGAACGGACCCAGGCAACAACTTCATGATTGTCTTACTTTAAGAACTAGCCACAGACACACCAACCTTCAGCAACCATCTCCCTGATCAGTTAGCAGCCATCAACATTGACACAAGACCCTCTACCAGCATAAAGATTATAGCTTGCTGAAATCTCAGATGATGGTTAGCATTTTGTAGCCATAAAGTATTATTTAATTAAAGTATGTACATTGTTTTTTTTTTCAGATATGTGTAGTTGCACACTTAGCAGATTACAATATAATGTAAACATAGCATTTATATGCACTGTGAAACCAAAAATTGTATTTGACTGGCTTTATTGCAGTATTTGCTTTATTGTGGTGGTCTGAAACTGAACCCTCAACATCTCAGTGGGGTGCGTATAGTGTTTTTTTTCCATTACAATAAGATAAATCTGGATATTACTCATGCATTGGATGCTCTTTTCTTCAAGGAGTGGATAAGTATATTTTAAAAGTCTGTTGCCTTGTGGTCAAAGATTAATCTAGATGAGTAACAAAAATCTATATTCTATAGAATAAAGGACAGCAAGCATTATGGATATGCTCATGAAGCAAAATCTCACTGTATGATACCTATTATATAATATTTGAGAGATTATTAGCAGATTATTGGGAAGATAAAAATGTAAGCAAACATGAAAAAAAGGATATTTTAAGGACTCTGGTCTTTGCCTGATGTTAACTATGAATAAGTCCTGACTGCTATACAATTAAAGTCAATATGTTCCACTAGATTAAATAACCTCTGTAAAGTACTTACATGCTTAAGCATTTAGACTTTAAGAACAAGTTACTTTTGGATAACAAATACTTAAAATATATATACAAGAAACTGACATCTCATATTTGTTAAATTTTTAGCTTCCCCAACTATGTTTTATATTCAAATAAGACTAAATGGATTCCAATTATTACAATTTAAAAGTAAGTATCTTAACACAATGTCTCATCATGTTTTTAATTATCTACTTCTTAATTACTATTCATTATATACATTCATGATCTTATTTCCCAAGGATATTTCTGGTTTCGTTGACTTGAACTCTGGACACAGTTATGTAAATATCATTATATGCCTTAGACATTCTTCAATAAATATTTTAATTAATCATGGTAAAAGTATTATTTAAAAATTTTACTGAGGAAAAACACAGGAAAAAAGAAACACTTATTGATCAATATTTAAATGGTAACAGGATTCTAATTCATTTTAACCATTTACAAATTTAAAAACTTAAAATAAAATTTCAATTCCTTCATGGGCAACTCAAATGTACTATATATTATACATAATATATAAAAGCATGCTACCAACCATGGCAGCAAAATATTGCACCAAATGTCAGCAAAAAGACTAAAAGTAAAAAATGAACCCAAATCCATATTTTACTTCACTTATATCTCATTTATTTAAGATCATATTATATGTTTAATTGAATAATAAACTGTAAGTGCTCCTTTGCTGGTGAAATTTGTGCAACTTTGGAAATTCCCCCATACATCACCTGAGTACTCAGAGATGAAAATAGAATAAAAACCCTGATTGTAGTAACAGGAGTCACTTCCAGTGGACTGGTAGCATGCATTCTTGGTGGGTTTTTTTTAAATTTTTTAATGTTTATTTATTCTTGAGAAACTGTGAAACAGAGTACAAGCAGGGGAGGGGCAGAGAGACAGGGAGACACAGAATCTGAAGCAGGCTCCAGGCTCCAAACTGTCAGTATAGAGCCTGATGCAGGGCTTGAACCCACAAACTATGAGATCATGACCTGAGCCGAAGTCAGGCACAAAACCAACTGAGCCACCCAGGTACACCCTGGTAGCCTGCACTCTTTTCCTTGTAATTTTTTTTTTCTATTCCCAACCTCATTACCTCTCAGCTTTCTTATTTGACAGATTAAAACATTCATTTTTTTAATGTTAACTTATTTATTTTGAGAAAGAGAGAGAGAGTGCAACAAGTGGGGCAGGTTGAGGGACAGAGAGAGAGAGAGAGAGAGAGAGAGAGAATCCTTGCTGTTAGTGCAGAGCCTCACATGGGGCTCTATCTCATGAACTGAGAGATAATGCCATAGGCCAAAATCAAAAGTCAGAGCCTTAATTGATTGAGCCACCCAGGTGCACTCCCCAAAAAGTTAATTGAATCTATTAAACAATATCTATATCCTGGACTAGACATAGTAACATTCCTTCTCTCAGATATGCTAAGATTCTTACAAATACATACAGTAACACAAAGTATTTTATCTTCTTTTGAAATATTTGTCTATTTATGCTACTTTTTATGACACATAGAGCTAGATATGCTTTCTCTTAACATACTTCTACCCAGTGTCTGACAGCTCCTTTGGTGGGACAATCTACAATTTAAGTGTAGATAACACCTTCGAAAATGATTCGTTCGTTGAAATAATGATTAAAAATGTGAGCTCAGTGAATTCTTACACTGATATGAATTCAAAAATCAAGAGTTTAAAACATTCCAACCTCCAAAGGTTAGTGTAACTGAAAGCAAAATATAAAGCTTTACATGTTAGATAAAAGTCAGAATACTGGGTTCCCAGATGCATCTTAATACTCTCTCCTGGGCAAATGACTCCAGGACCTTGGTCCTGAATCCCACATCTAGAAAACAATTTCAGCTAAGAGCAACTCTTGGAGCTCTTGAATCCAAATATTATGCTCTGTAGTCATATGCACTGGATGAGTCTTAAAGGTTTGACTCTCTTTTCTTTCGAAATTCTCTTTAGTAAAAATTTACTAGATTTGCCTCATTTAAATACATTAACTTCATTACAAAATATCCTTGTCTTGTTTCTGAGCCACTGGCTTCTACCTATTTTATCTCTCAAAGTTACTCTGTTATTTTTGTTCTTTTCAAAAAATTAATTTTCATATTCAAAGATTAAAACTAGGCAATATTTTTTATTCTAAGAATAATCTGATAAAAAGTTATATCTTAGTAAAGTTGATTTAAAAATAACATATCAAAGGTCCTTAATTCAATTTTAAGATATTTGTTGCAGATGTATTCTCAAAAAATTAGCTTTTAGAATAAGAAGATGCATCTTGAGGTGACTTCTTCAAAACATACTAAATGCATCTAATAAATGTATTAAATCATTGAAATTGGACATTGATTTGTATGTGATTTGATTTTTTCCTTTTTGCACCATAACTAATTTCTGAGGCTTCTAAAGACAAAACCATTCATCTTGACATATAACAAATCCACTTATTTATACATAGATAATCCCACTATGTTCCCATATTATACATTTTCTTTATTATAATATTGTATTGTATTTAGATGCTCTTTTTATCTTCCAAGAACATTTCATGTTTAGCAGTCTAAATCTGCTTCAGCCACTCAAAAGTGTGTGTGTTGAGGGGGGGAGGATTTTAAGAAAAGATACCCTAAACAATGCATCCTGGAAATCCATATTGCACCCAAATCATTAGCCAACAAGGTTGGGGGATGTCTGTGTTAAAATCACCTGCAGTGTGGGCTAAACAAAAGCAATTCCTGCTTCCTGGTTAGAATCTTTGGAGGTAAGAGTGCAAAAATCAGAATTTTATAAAGTTCTTCAGATATTCTTTAGGCACTTTAAAGTTTGAGAACCTCTAGCCAGAAAGTCTATGCTTCCTTGTTAATATTAAATAATGTCTTCATGTCAATGAGACCTATAATTTAAAGAATTTCTCTTCTTCACCATGATCTAAGCAAACAACACAGGTCTTAACAGTGAGTACTATATCTTAATTTGGGATAACTGGATATCTTGCTAATGTGGAATCTCATCATGGTCTCATACGCCATTGAGGAAAAGATCAGCCTCTCGCCTTTGATTCTCCTTCCACTTATTTCTTTACAGATGGCATTTTGTCTTTAGCTCCCACCAGAGGCATATCTGGATAGTGTGGACTCTCAGTTATTAACGTTTGGTGGACATTCTTTAAGGAAAATAATATAAAATTGCAACTGAAAAATTAGATATAAAAATAGATATTTAAAATGTGAAAGAAATTATAATATATTACAAATTTAAATTTTTATATATGTATAAAACATCAATTAAGTTGAAAAGTAACACGTTTTCGTTAGTTAACTCATTAACATACCTCTATAATAAATAACTTTTCCTCTTATTTTTAGCTAGATATTTTAGTCATCTTTATAATGTTTTCTACAGAAAAAATAAAATGTTAATCCAGTATTTTCTCTTGAATATTTGATACAAATTTTAAATCATGATTAGCTTAGAAAAGTTTATTTAAATTTTATGACTTATTATTGAAAGTGCCATGGTGCCAAGAAAAGTGCATGGTTGTCAAATTTGGGGTTACCTCTCTATACCTTTCCTTTATATATGAGCTGTAAGATTTGGAATAATTTTCCATTGACTTGTCTATTGTTTTGTACTACCTACATACTTCAAATGTCATGAAGCATACTCATATAGTGATATGTTCCTTAGCCCTGCACTTATTTATCATGATGTTGAATATATCAGTACGGTGAGTAGAAGCCAAACACACTACAGTGGCAACAAATAACTATCTATAGAGGTGACTGTGAACCACATAAACTATTCCACTAAACACAAATTAAATATAGTGTGCACTCATTCCCTGAAATCAGACTCCAAAAATGTTCATGGTCCTTCCAACACCTGACTCATTCTCATCTTTTCTCACCTTTCTCAGTAGTAAGTACCAGTATTAACCCATTGCTCAAACTTCATTTTCACAGTTTTAACTATATATATATATAAAATATTATATATAGTTATATATATGTAGTTTATATATATAATATTATATATAGTTATATAGTTTATAGCTATATATTAATATATATATGTATATATATATATATATATATATACACATATATATATAGAGAAGGTCCAACCTTCTGCTTGGACCACTTTTCTCTCTTCACCTACTTTTTTTATATCATATCTACCTTATGTTTCAATTTAAAAGTCAGATCTTTTAGGATAGCTGATTACCGTGCTTTTCAATGACTCTCTGTATTTCTACTCTGACGATGTTAATTTATTTCTTCTCATACCTTGTTCAGTTCTATTTCTCCTTAGACCTTAAGGCTAAGTAAAGGCAGGAACTATATACTATTCATCATTTCCTGCAAAATACATATAAACTCAATAAGTATTTATTGGAATAAAGAAACTGAAATAATGAAAAATATTTGGAGTCAGAACATACTGGGAAATTTTTATGGAGTTAGTAAAGTTATTTACATTTCCCATAAATCAGTTCTCTTATGTATAAAACAGGAATAACAGTATACATTTCATGGTTGCATTACGAAAATTATATAAAAGTATATGTTAATCATTAACACAGTATGGGACATGCAAACTGGCAGCACTCAAAAAATGAAAGATATTGGGGCGCCCGGGTGGCTTAGTCGGTTAAGCGTCCGACTTTCGCTTAGGTCATGATCTCGCGGTTCATGGGTTCGAGCCCGCGTCGGGCTCTGTGCTGACTGCCAGCTCGGAGCCTGGAGCCTGTTTCAGTCTGTGACTCCCCTCTCTCTGACCCTCCCCTGCTCACACTGTCTCTCTCTCTCTCTCTCTCTCTCTCTCTCTCTGTCTCTCTCCCCCTCCTAGAAATAAATAAAACATTAAAAAAAATTAAAAAAAAAGAAAGATATTATTATTTACTCTAAGAGAAAAAAATTAGATTTTTTTCCTCCATTTCTTTAAAGTATTTTAACTTTGGTTAACCGAAAAGAGTAGCCATGATTCCATTTGTCAAAACAGTATATACAAGGAATTCTGTCTTCTCATTTTCCCCCTGGTTCAATGACTCTGTACCCTAGAAATATTTGGTCGACGGTCACTTTGATGGAACTGGCACACTGATTAGTGATGAAGTCTCATTCTACACTTACACTATGATACTCTTTCTCTATTCTCATATGCTCTTCTGTTCTTGACCAGGATATCCTGTCCACATTTCTTTTACAGGGAATAGCCACCTCTGTTGAGAGTGCTATTAGAATGACTATCGCTAAAAGAAAAAATAAAAACAAAAACAAATCCTTTTTCTCCGCTTTATTTCTCTTTCCTAAGGACTAATGCATTTTCACAATTACACTTTTCTTTCAAATCATATTCTGACAGCTGAAATTGCCACAAAAATTTTCACACTTGGCAGGCAATAATTATTCACACACATACACATACACACACACAATTTGTTAAGTGAATAAATGACTTATATACAAAGAATGAATAGGCAAATGAAAACAGTCATACATAAATCAAGATAAGTGGATGGCAATATAGTCTTTCACAAAAGTACCTCTTTTCTTTGGTCCTAACTGTCTTTCTGTGAGCTTGAAAAGTTTGTGCTGTTTTATTAAATTGGAATTACTGTGTTGATGATTTTGACAATGCAGTCAAACAGTCCAATCATTCTGTGACCACTAGGCTTCTTGGCAGAATCACAGTCATAAGACATTCAAACACCATAAAAACAATCCTCATGTAATTGTCAAAAAAAAAATTACTGGCTCTAGATAATAATAAAGATATGTTATATTTCAGCTACCAAGACTTTTCTTGTCCTACATCCATGAAACAAACTAAAATGTACATAGTTAAGACTGGGTAAATAAAGTACCAATAATTTACTCAAATAAGTTTTTTCTATTTTTTTTTGAAAATGAATTAAACCAGGTATTTTAAAAATTTGCTTTTTGAGGCACCTGGATGGCTCAGTTGGTTGAGTGTCTGACTTCAGCTCAGGTCATGATCTCATAGTTCCCAAATTTGAGCCCCACATTGAGCTTGCTGCTATCAGCACAAGCCCACTTCGGATCCGCTGTTCCTCTCTCTCTCTCTGCTCCTCCCCTACTCATTCCCTGTCTCTTTCTCAAAAATAAATAAACATTAAAAATTACCTTTAATTTCACAATTTAAGGAAAAAAAACACTGTTTTTTTACATTATCTCAAAATTCTCCCACAAACTTTATATATGTAATTTTACTACAAATATTATTTTGAATTTCAGTCATGTCTTTAAACATGGACAAAAATTCTCTCCCTAAAAAGAAAAAGGCATGTCTTAAAGAAAAAGTGAGATGCACATACTAAGATACCTAAATGGATAAGGTTTCTTGATTATTATTATTCTTTATTCTGTTCCAGTTAAATCAAATAAGATAGTTCCAGTAAGTCAATTAAATGATAATAATTTAATATATATGTAATTCCTCCCTCTGTATTTAATCTTGCAAGATTAAGTATATAAATATCTTCTCTCTAAAAGTATTTAATTTTTTGATGAATTGTCTCTAGAACTTAAACTTTGGTGGAAACAAAAAAGTTTGTGTGACTTACAGTATGTTACTAGCTTTAAGTTTGTCCTTTGTCACAATTCAGGAAATGATGGGATAATGAACATATTTTGGGGCCTCATGAAGAAGTAGTTTCAATGCAATGTGGATATTACAGGAGTAAAACAGTGACAGAGTAAAAGGAACACTGCATTCATTAACTGATAAAAATTGTATAACTGTTTTGGAGTCAACTGTCTTCCCTACATGCACACAAATCAGATGGATCTCAAGACCACAATTTAGCAAAAAGATTAAGCATAAATTAAAAATGACAATACAGCTTTCCCAGAGCAAGCCATTAGACTAGCAGTGACACTGTTGATCTCCTAGCTATACTGGCTCCTAACACATAATACAGAGTCAATAAATATTACTTGAAAAAATAAATGAATGTTTATTTTAAGAGAAATGAACACAAGAAAAAAAAATGGAAACAGAGGAAGTACACTTCACTTGCTTCAAGGATAGACGAAAGCAGAGGGAGATAAGGCAAGGCTCAAAAGAGAAAATCCTTAAGCCAGGGTTGAAGGATAGATATGGATTTCCCAGGCATAGGAGAGAATGATGGAAGAAGTAGTATTTACCACTCAGAGAGGATTAGGAAAAGAAAGCGTTTTTCAGGAAGAACAAATAATTTAAATAAAGGCATACAGATAAAAATCATACAATCTGTCCACCAAGTAGTCCAGGGCTACTTGTTTATAGGGTGCCTGATGGGGAGTTTAAAAATGTGGCTGGACAGTGATTGTGCAATTATGCATTGAAAGGCGGTGGTTAACGTGCTCAAGTGTTCTGGAATAAACTTTGACAGTAAGAGGAAGACACTGAATATTTCAAAGAAAGTTTAAACAATGTTTTAAAGAAGAAGCATCTCATTATGCTACAGAAGGAGACCTCAGTCAGCAGTTTGGATAATGAGTCAGAGATAGAAAATCTCATAGAGACAAACTAATTAAGAAAGTATCTATAATTTCTTAGCAATATAACAAAGAGAGTCTAAACTCAGACAATCAAAAGAGATAAAGAAACAAAGTGGCCATTTCTGAGGTAAAATAAATGGCACCAGATGGATCAGTATAAAAACACTGCAGGACATGGAGGTGTATCTGGCTCAAGTGCTTTCCTGAGTGGCTACACATTAAACAAGGTAGATAGGGGAGGAAAATTCAGTGGGAAATAGTGAATTCTGCTTTGAGCATATGGAGTTTAAAGGAATAATATGAGATCTGGGGAAAGGTGTCCAAAAGCAATTATAAATGTGATTCCAGGACAAAAGTGGAAGGATTCAGTCACCGTGGTGGTTCATGATGTCCCTATTATATAAGCAGTTACAGTAGCCAGAGGTGGTTAAGACAGTAAATAAACTGTAGAGTGATAATTCTGGAATAAAGGAAAAACCTGAGGAGAGTGAGAAAGTTAGAGTTGAGGTTAGAAGGAGTATCTTTGCTCATTTGTTACATTGTTTTTTTTTTTTTCACAGAAGATAAACATGGAAAGGGACTATAGACTGAGAAATAAAGCCAAGGATACATAACGATTAAGAGGTATGTTACAGAGTAAACACCATGAAAATTTTTATAGGGGAAGATAATGATGGAGTTAATAGAAACAAGATCTCAGAGATAGCATTTGTTCACAAAGTCACATTAATCTTCCTCAGATATAGCTCTGTAACCTCTAATAACTCTCACCCATAGTTTGAACTATATTATTACTTTGTTAGGCTAACTCTTACCAAAATCTTAATTTCCTCATCAATATTTCCTCTTCCTTTCACATCATTTTAGGAATTATTAAGTGTTGTCTGTTATAAAACAGAAAAATTATTCTAATAGTTAAAGATATGATTCATATCATCCCTGGAAGAATGTTGATGGCATCAGTTGACTTTGCTTGGCATGGACTATGTGGTGTCAGGGGAAGGGGGACCTATGTTTAGATTTAGTCCCTATATTTACTTGTTCTGCATCTTTCAGCCTCTTTAAGTTGTCTTCCTACTACTAGGAATTGTAGGAATACTGGCTATTAAAAAAAATCAAGTGAGCAGAAGAATGTATGTGATATAGGGAGGCCGATACATGAAGAGTATCTACGAGCCCTTTGCAGATTTTTTTTTTTTTTGGTAGTGTACATTTTACTGGGACAAAAGTATTCTTGTATCCCTATTTAGCATTCACTGATGCCTCACTTTCTCCACTCCCATGTATCTAAGTGAAGTCTGTCATGCTCCGTTCCTTTCTTTCTGCTCATCATGGAAATTGCTAAATGTGCCAAATTGAAAAAAACAAAATAGTACAATTGATTTACATTAGAAAGTCTCTACATGAAGGGTAGAAAAGATTCAGAAGGTGAATGAAGGGAAAAAATTGGTAGCAGGAGAATGGGAAGAGAAATAGAAGTTTTGAGTAACCACCACATTGTGGAAATTATTGGAGAAAATGTTAAGATATTTAGTACCATTTATTTTATTTTGGGAAATGAATTCTCTTCAATCCCTTTTCAAAGGATCCAGTACAGATTAAAGTGATTTTGCAATGTTTTCTTTTGAGATTTAGTCAACTCATTTCTTTGAATGAAATTGGGGAAAATGTTGTTGCATTATTGCTCTTATCATGTCATAAAATTATATTTTACCTAATTGTCTACGTGATGGGTCTAACCAGTGCACACAATAAATGGAAGCAGAAAATATTATGAAGTTTGGAACAATAGTACACATATAATTTACTGGTAGGACACAAAGTTACTAATTTCTCTAAGTTAGATAGTCTCTACTGATCTAAATCAATCATCATTTTCTAAGTCTTTGATGGAAATGCTTGTGTGAGAGTCAGCCATGGAGTAAACATGGAACCGACTTATTATTGGTAAATCAATACAGTCTTAACTGGTTATACTATCTGGCTCCAAACTCCAACCAAGAAAAACCCTTTATCAAATATTCATCCATAAAATTCCCAGGGTTTCTCATGGAAATACTTCACCCAAATGAAAGAGACTTCACCACACAAAAGAGTTTCCAAAAGGGAGTGAGGGTGACAGTTAAAAATATATATTTTTTAATATTTTTAGTTTTTTAATGTTTATTCATTCTTGAAAGACACAGAGAGACAGAGAGTGAGACAGGGAAGGAGGGAGGAAGGGAGTGAGAGAGAGAGAGAGACAGACAGAGACAGAGACAGAGAAACAGAGTCTGAAGCAGCATCCAGGCTCTGAGATGTCAGCACAAAGCCCAATGCAGGGCTTGCACCCAAAAACTATGAGATCATGACTCAAGCCAAAGTCAGACACTTATCTGACTAAGCTGCTTAATATATAATTTTTAAAAATTGTCTATAAAATAAGAAAAAAATATGAGTATGTTAAGTCTTTGATAAGTGAAAGAATATAACAGAAAACTTATGATATGGGGATCAAAGTCTCTTCAGTTCTATAACTAACTTCTCTATATATGTATTTTTGCTGACATATTTTAGTTAAAGAAACTTTTTTTAAAAGGTGTATTTAGGGGCGCCTGGGTGGCTTAGTCGGTTAAGCGTCCGACTTTCGCTTAGGTCATGATCTCGCGGTTCGTGGGTTCGGGCCCGTGTCGGGCTCTGTGCTGACTGCCAGCTCAGAGCCTGGAGCCTGTTTCAGTCTGTGACTCCCTCTCTCTCTGACCCTCCCCTGCTCACACTGTCTCTCTCTCTCTCTCCTAGAAATAAATAAAACATTAAAAAAAAAATTTATAAAAGGTGTATTTAGCATAGCATAGTATTGAAGAGATATTGAGATGTACTCACTCAAAATAAATTTATTATATGATAACAAAGTGGTGAGTGTTGATTTGTGTGTGTGTAAATAGTGCAATTTAAAGTAAATTTGAGCATAATATGCATGCATACAAACATACACACATATATACATATATATATATATGAATATATATGCACACATATGAATGTGTGATCACTAGTTGATAAATTAATATCTAAATTCTTCCAATTAGAACAAGAAATTTTAAATGTATTTTAATAAGAGATGCAACTGTTGATTATGTAAAACAGAATCAAAAGGAGTGGCAATTCGTTTTACATGGTATTCTATAGGATACATATAACAAAAGGGAATAAATCCTATATATACACTAAGGTATTTGCCTAACAAATGTGTGCTTGGGAAAAGAACCCTCTATATTAATTTACCTGTTGGGAAAGTAATGTATCTTAAGCCTGGAAGCAATTTGAATTGAAATGATTGTAGAAGGATAAGTAAAAATATTATAGCTATTATTCTAAAATTATATTGATGAAATTTACCATTTATTAGGATGATTGAAGGTGGCACTAAAAAAATTATGTTTATGGGTGCCTAGATGGCTTATTTGGTTAAGCATCCAACTTTGGCTCAGGTCATGATCTCATGGCTCATGAGTTTGAGCCCTGCATCAGGCTCTCTGCTGTCAGTGCAGAGTCCACTTAGATCCTCTGTCCCCTTCTCTCTCCCTCTCTTAAAAATAAAATCAAAATTCAACACTACAAAAATCTAATATTTAAAAACCATTTGGAAATGCTTATATAGACATGTTGTTAATTTTTATAACTAAGAGCATTTAGCTTTTCAATCATATAAACAGAATGAGGAAATATGCAATGGAAATAGTATATTCCATGATAAATTTCTATAAATAAAATCTATATTCTCTCACTGTTATATTGTTCTCCTTTCTTCCAAATACTTCATGGTGTTTTATTTTTTGAAATCCTTCCTCAAGCAGGAAGAATCAAGCGGCTGCTACAGATAAAATGAGCATCAACTGGCAGATATTAAAGCTGTCACCTGGTGGAAGCTGGGGATCACCATTAGGCCTTCAAGCAAGAACCTGCAGTATAATTTTGCAACTCATATATCAATTAATTTTATATTACTGTCACACATGACACTAACAGCTAACAATATTTCTTCAC
This sequence comes from Proteles cristata cristata, assembly GCA_017311185.1. NCBI lineage: Eukaryota > Metazoa > Chordata > Mammalia > Carnivora > Hyaenidae > Proteles > Proteles cristata. Next base: position 2,619,849 of record JAESUZ010000815.1, read on the forward strand.
GCTGCTCTCTTAATTGCTATGTATGTGTGCTGAACATGAATATCTGATGATCAAAATATGTCCTGTAAGAAATATATCTAAGCTGTTTGGTGAAATTTATTAGAAGTCTATAAATCTAACAGTAGAAAGTATGTTTCTCTTATTTATAAATAATCTTCAGAATCCACAATGCAGTTATGCTATTTACTTGCATTACATAACAAAGTAAATTTGTTTGATGTGCACATTTAAGAATATATTTGTGCTTAGTGATTTTCCATAAAATATTAATTTATTTATGCAAACTAAATACCTCCAAAGTGGTCATAGATAGTCTTGGGTTTTCAACAGCTAACTCATTATTTTAGGTTAGTAGGGGTGGTCGAGGATCAAGAAATGGAATTTTACCTGACGTTAACATTATTCAGAACACTAGTGATGCAGGGTTGAAAAATACATCCAAAGTTAGAGTGACTGGAACTTTGGAGTCTATCTGGAAATACAGGGTCAGGTAAAATTAGCACAGGTGATGTTCATTCTAAGGGTAATGAAAAACAAGAAGGAGAGAATCTTTAAAAGTGAATGGATAGAAATTGCCATTAAAAGGAAGAGCATTGAAATTAACAATGATGGACTAAGAAAAAATACTTTCTTTTCTGATTGTATTTTTAACAAATCTTTAAGATATACAGTTTTAGACTTAATTAGAGGATTTTTCTTAATCTTGAATCCACGGGCAGAATATCTTTTTTCTATAAATCCTCTGAAACAACACATATTTTTTAATGTATGTACAATATGCAATTATGATAAGAAAACCTTCAGCTTCCATCATAATCTTAAAGGCATCCTTGACCTCAGTAAGACTAGAAACACTGGTTTGTTATATTTACATTTCAGTCATATACTTTATAATAATGTTGCTTTCACAAGGACAGATCAAATGAACCTGCTATTATGAAAGTTCTTTAGAAAAACTGCATCTTTCGTCATCTCTGCAGCATGAATCCAGTACCATGCTTTGTACATAGTAAGTGCAAGTCAATAAATGCTGTTGGAATGAGTAAATTAATGAATAAAAAGGCCGAGATGGATGAACCAAGTGTTTCTTTTCTGTATTAACTGACTCTGAAACCTCACCAACACATTAAATCTTTTTTTTTTTTTTACAAATAGTTTATTGTCAAATTAGTTTCCACATAACACCCAGTGCTCATCCCCACAAGTGCCCTCCTCCATGCCCACCCCTCCTCCCCCACATCCACCAGTCCTCAGTTTTTGTCAGCATTCAAGAGTCTCTCATGGTTTGCCTCTCCCCTTTTCCCCACCATTTCCGCCCTTCTTCTCCCCCTTGGTCCTCTGTTAAGTTCCTCCTAATCCTCCTATACGTGCAAACATATGATATTTGTCCTTCTCTGCCTGACTTATTTCGCTCAGCATAACACCCTCAAGGTCCATCCATGTGCTACACATGGCCAGATTTCATTGTTTCTCATTGCCATGTAGTATTCCATGGTATAGATAAACCACATCTTCTTGATCCATTCATCTGTTGATGGACACTTAGGCTCTTTCCAGGTTTTAGCTATTGTGGAGAGTGCTGCTATGAACATTGGGGTACATGTGCTCCTATGCCTCAGCATTTCTGTATCCCTTGGGTGAATTCCTAGCAGTGCTATTGCTGGGTCATAGGGGAGTTCTATTGTGAGTTTCCATAGGAACCTCCACACTGTTTTCCAGAGGGGCTGTATCCGTTTACATTCCCACCAACAGTGTAGGAGGGTGCCCGTTTCTCCACATCCTCGCCAGCATCTAGAGTTCTCTGATTGGCTCATTTTAGCCACTCTGACTGGCGTGAGGTGGTATCTCAGTGTGGTTTTGATTTGTATTTCCCTGATGAACCAACACATTAAATCTAAATGTTCTTCAATCAAAATGCAACTAAGAAATTAATTTTCATATATCAAATGTCTACAGTGTTTATGTACTCAATATGATTAAAAATTTATGGCATGTAGTTGCAAATATAGTCAAATAAAACTGAAATACAGAGCACAAAATAGGGAAACAGGTAGGAGCAAACGTTACCCAAGTAGGTCTCCACAGGTTTAGGAAAGCAGAGTGTGGTTTATTAATCCGTAACATCACATGTGACATTATTTTTATATATTAAGCACATCCTATTGGGCATCTATTATATAGTAGACCCTAGGCTAGAAGTGGAGGATACTGGAATGCAAAGTTAAAATAATCTACAACCTAAGGTCTATCACAGTCTGGTGGATACAGAGACCCAGCCACAAACAAATCAAATTGTTACCATTGGAGGTAAGAACAAAATGTAGTGTACCAAAGATAATGAACAACTCATAATCTATAAGACAACACATTTACCTTGGAGAATTTTTTCTTCTTTCCAGTTTTATTAAGAATAATTGGCCATATATTGCTGTATATGTTTAAGGTGTGCAGCATGAGAGCTTGATTTAATCACAGATAATAATGATCACAATGGGTTCAGCTAACATCCATCTTTTCACATAATTAGGGGGAGAAAAACAATCCTTCTGATGAGAACTTTTAGGATTTGTTCTTTTAAAGCTTCCTATATAGCACACATCAGTGTTAGTTACTGCAGTCATGTTGTATCAGGAACATAAGTTACAGAATTGATAGAAGTTGTGGTTGATGTTACTTGCCAAGCTTTCCCTGTCCTACATTTTCCATCTCTCAGCTATTAATTTAGTGATTATTGGGTTCCTCCCTCCCATCACTCAGCTGAACTATGATAGTCTGCATTTCTTTTGGCATTTGGGAGGACAAAATTAGGCAATAAATGAAAAGTACATTATTAAATATGTCACCCCTTTGTAGTCAACATATCTGGTCATTTGACTTCTCATGTATGTACTCAGTGATCCCTGTGTAGAGGACATTTCCTTATATTTTGGTTGAATGCTTCAGCATGCCTCAATGACTTGATAACTGAGCAGATACACAAATTATAACTTTTGAGGATGAATTTCACTTATTTGCTCTCTCAGTGGAGAAAGTATTTTTTAAGGCAGGTTGAATTTATTCAGGCCAGAAATCCATTCACTTTCTAGGACACTAAATGTTTTATGTTTGAACTGGATTGCAGACGCTTCTATACCATACAGAATAGTATTTTTAATTGGAACAGTTTTTTTAAAAATTTTATAGAACAGAGAAAATTGCTGTGAAACTTGAAATTTAGATTAGAATTTGTCTTTCACTCTCTGTTAGGGATATTATTATGCAGCTTCAGAAAAGTAGAAACTGACTAACTTGACTAGCAGTGTGCTTTAGGGGAACTACTGAGTCCCAGCAGCTAAGATTCCCAAATTTAGATAATGGAAGAATATTGATTGTTGTCTTGTTTTGTTTCTCTTTAAGGAGCCTATATTGGTTGGTACAACATGAATTATGCTGCGACAAAGATGTTTTATGTCTTGAAGAGGACTTCATGCTGTTTCTACTGGACTTAAGAGAGGCCCAAATAGTATTTCCTAAGTCTCTGACCTATTTAATCATATGGAGAAGAGGCTATAAAAGAGGCAAATGATGAGGCATTACTGCTACCTATGTACCTTTTCATAATGGGAATGCCAGTCAAACAAGAAAAAGTAGACTATTACTTATATAAAGCCAGAATTTCAAGTCTCCAAGTAACTTAATTTTCATATGTATACACCCATACATGCATCATTAAGCATGCTTAAATATTATAACTGCAACCCAAATGCTGAGACAAGGATTTATGTCAGAGTTTGTTTCAAATTAATTTAGAGTATTAAACAAAACACAAAATTTAGAGTCCCATGGGAATTTTCTTTTGCTACCGGCCATTATAAACAGATAAATGAAGCCTGTATATCCATCCACCCTATTATTCTATAACAGCCCAAAGCATTGCTTCCTTTTCTTGACTATTTTTAGACACCAGATACCCAAGATTGTATTACAACTTTAGAAAGACCTCTGAAAGAAAAGAAAATGTATCTTACATTCTGCTGAAAGAGAAATGAACCTGAATGAAATTCTATAGATATTAACTAATGAAAAATAATTGCACTTCTTAGTCTTACTTGGTAATTAGCCTAATTTGCTAAGAAAGAAGTAATAATAGATTTACCCTAATACAAAGCACAGATCAATTGTTTGCTTGCAATTCTCCTCAAATGAAATGTATCTAAATGAAAGACATTAGTAATTAAATATTACAATAATCCTCACACATATGCTCTTCCATCACTGGTTAAAGAAAAAACAAACAAAACAAACAACAACAACAAAAAAAGAAAAGAAAAAAATCTTAGAATGAGAGTTTTTATGCCTTGTAGGAGAAACTCTTCATTCTTGGATAAATGGATGGAAGGATAAAAACAATCAGAAAGAGCAATAATTATTAAAGTTCAATATTTTTCCAAAAAATGTTGCCCATTTAGTTCAGTACATATCTCATGTAACAGATCTACCAAACATATTTAGGAAACTTTGGGTAAACAACTAATTCAGGTAAATTACATTTATCACATATTGTTAGAGGGTTACAATAAATACTGCAAGTAAAATTCCAGAAATATTTCATATCAAAAGCAAATCATTTAAAAACAAACATATTTATATAACTAAAGCTACTGTAATATTTAATCATTAAAATGAGAGGAACAATTAGATTTCAACTATTTTAATGTTTTTGGTCTACTTGAAAAATAGCTAGAAATCTCATGAAGAAACTTAGCAATTAATCAGTAGGTTTCAGCTGTTCTTTCTCTGTTTGTTTAATGAATATTTCACAGATACTATTTTAGCTATTTTTAGAACTATGCTTGAAATATCTTTGATACTGACCTTTGTGGCAAAGCTTTAGCAGTAATTTTCATACAGTACAATGCTCCAAAATGAAGCATGCATTTAATACATTAGTAAAATAGAAGTTGGTTATATGTAATCCATCAGTATTTTAGAATGATGCCATTCTGAACTTCTTTCATTGAAAAAGGTCACTCTGTAATTCCAGTGAAGCTTTTAGAAATTGTTAACCAGATTGTATACAAGATAATACCATGGCTAATGTCTGTATTTTAATTAAATGCATGATCACAAACTAAGTTGTGCCGAATGAGAATATAATATTGTGAGGGCACAGGTCATCTATATTCTATTTGATTGTAAAATTTTTGTTTGAATGACTAAAAATAACCAGATAAACATCTAGGCCAATCTCAAAAACACAACTGGTAAAGTATTTTCTCTATAGATTACTAACTACCCTTTTAATAATTCTAAATTTGAGTGTATTTTGGAACAGCCTGAACCAGTTCTTATTCCCTAGTATAACAGTTTAACAAGAAGACACGGTATATTCCATCATGTTGCAAGTTATTGCACTGAGCCTTCTCAGGGTTGGAAGCAGCAAATTTCCATATCCTTTTAATCACTGGCTTCCATGCTGAGGCAGTCAGTATGGGTAGAGAGGCCACAGGCAATGGTGTATGCTCTTCACCTCATTTACTCTGCAAATGCTTTACCCAGGGAACAATAACATCAGCCAGCAGGGATGACAATTTAAATCTACCAATACAAATGGGGATCCTAAGGCTTTCATTCACTCTTTCATTGCAGATTGCCTTAGATCCTATTTAATCACATCCTCCCTTCCCACGCATTTATGAGCAATGAAAAAACGAAACCAGAAAGAAAAGCTAATAGCTTCCATTAGATTTTGACCTCACTCTAAGAAACACCTAGAAGTATGGATAAAGACACTCAGGAGACTAAAAAAAAAATTTTTCCCCTTCTTCCCTACCCTAACTTCTGTCTGGCTATACCTTACTCATCTTTCAGGTTAGTTTAAATTTTACTCTTTCAGGAAAGCATTCCCTGCTCACTCAGAGTTAATCTCTCCACACCTCCACTCCCATATGCTTTTATAGGACTCTAAACTTTTCCACTTTGGCTACTATAAAAACTGAAATTAAATAACCCTGGTATAATTAACTATTGAATGGCTATCTCTCTTACTAACTTACAACTCCCTTGACAGCAGTGATTTTGTCTCATTGTACTTTTAATAAGCCACCACTTACAATAGTATCTGATATATGTATGGTAGATGTGCAATACACATTTTTCAGACAAATAAGTCTGAAACACACTTATTTATGCTCAATTTAAAACCAATATTAATCTTGCCTCTCAAGTTACAATGGATATGATAAAAAACAGAAGACTCCCATACAATGACAGCTTTGTCTTAGAACATTTTCTATCCAACTTTATCAGTTAAAACATCATTGGAGAATATCTTTATTGTGTTGAATTGCTATAAAGTTATATAAGTAAATAATTAATATAAATTGGAAACTATGATTTTTTAAGGTGTTAAATTATAATCAGAATTTAATTATTTTTGTTAGATATCTTAATAATACACCAAAAATACCTTATTCTGAAAACATTTAGATTCCATGATGCTCTGGAAGAATGGATTCTTATCCAAATAGGATGGAGTTTCCAGAATTTCTTCATGTTTGCCTTACAAATATTTTGCACTTTCTCAAAATCTTGATTTTTTTTTCCTCTTGCCAAGAAATTAACCTCTCTTACTCCATTTAAGTATTTTGTCTTTCATCAGATTCACAATTAAGTAATTTTAACTAATTTAAGGCAAAAATTTCCCATAAATAATTCAGCACTGTTATACTCATCATGTCCAGAAAAAGTGATAAAGCCCACAATATTTTAGTAATCTTTCATCTTCAGAGTTCTTCTTAGATAAAAGACATGACTGAATTTATCAATGTAATATCAAATTCTCTTTTTCCTTATAAGATCCCTTCAGTGATTTATAATAAGCCAATTATATAGCTTAAAAACTGAAAGCAAATAGAATTAAGGTTAAGTAAGAATGAAAAACTGTATATAGGTAAAATTGAGAGCATTCATAGAAAAAATATGATAATCTTTGGAAATGTCAAAGAAGCTTCTGGTTTATTTAAACAAATAGATTATATTGTATATTTTTCTATAACATTATAGTTCTATTTGTCTTTAGGTAGATAAAAAGCTAGGAAAATACTAGCATAAAACTGTAGACCAATAGGGAGAGGGTGATAGAAAGGTTTTGAGGCCAGATTGTAATACTTGAGGCTTTCTTCCTTTAAGGCACAGTTCCCACTAAAGCAATATGGAGGAGAAAATATAAAAAGACCATAGGTGTCTATCCAACAAGAAGATCTAATAATTATAAACATTTATGCACCCAAACTTGGAAATACCCAAATATAAAAATCAATTAATAACACACTTAAAGAAACTCATTGATAATAATATATTAATAGTAGAGGACTTTAACATCCCACTTAGAGCAATGCATTAATTGTTTAAACAGAAGATCAATAAGGGAACAATGGATTTGTTGTGTTAAGTTTATTCATTTATTTATTTTGAGAGAGAGATAGTGCATGAGCCCAAGGGGCAGAGAGAAAGGGAGAGAATCTCAAGCCCCAGTGCAGGGCCTGAACTCTTGAGCTATGAGATCATGACTTGAGCTGAAATCAAGAGTCGGACATCTAACTGACTGAGCCACTCGAGCACCTTGGAGGCGATGGCTTTGAATGACACTTTGGACCAGATGGACTTAACAGATACATTCAGAGTATTTTGTCCTAAAACAGCAGAATATTTATTCTCTTCAAGTGCACGTGGGACATTGTACAGAATATTTACTGTGTCACAAATCAGAGCTCAACCAGTACAAAAAGACTGAGATCATACCATACATATTTTCAGACAACAAAGCTATAAGACTTCAAGTAAACCACAAGAAAAAAAAAGAGAGAGAGAGATCAGAAATACATGGAGATTAAAGAATACCCTACTAAAGAATGAATGAAGTTGAGTTGCCTGGGTGGCTCAATCAGTTAAGTGTCTAACTCTTGATTTTGGCTCAGGTCATAATCTCATGCTTCATGGGACTGAGTACACAGAGCACACAGAGCCTGCTTGGGATTCTCTCTTTCCCTCTCTCTCTCTGCTTATCCTCTGCTCATGTGTCTCTCTCTTTCTCAATAAAAAAAAAAAAAAAAGAAGAATGAATGGGTTAACCAAGAAATTATATATATAAATGAAAATGAAAACACAACAGTCCCAAACCTTTGGGATGTAGCAAAGGCAGTCATAACAGGAAGTATATAGCAATCCAAGCCTTCCTCAAGAAAGCATAAAAATCTCAAATACACAACGTAAACTTACTTCTAAAAGAGCTAGAAAAATAACAGGAAATAAAGCCTAAAACCTGCAGAAGAAGGAAAAAAATAAAGATTAAGGCAGAAATAAATGATATACAGATTAAAAAACAACAACAACAACAACAATAACTAACAGTAGATCAGATCAATAAAACTAGGGGCTGGTCCTTTGAAAGAATTAACAAAATTGATAAACCCCTAGCTAGCCTTATCAAGAAGAAAAGAGAAAGTCCCCAAAATAAATAAAATCACTAATGAAAGAGAGAGATGACTACCAATACCACAGAACCATAAACAATAGTAAAAGAAGATTATGATCAATTATATGCTAACAAATTGGGCAATCTGGAAGAAATGAATAAATTTCTAGAAATATATAAACTACCAAAACTGAAACACGAAGAAATAGAAAATTTGAACAGACCCACAGCAAAGAAATTGAATCAGTAATCAAACATCTCCAATCAAAACAGAGTACAGGGCCAGATGATGTCACACGGGAATTCTACCAAACATTTAAAGAATAACTAATACCCATTATTTCTGAATCTGTTAAAAAAATAAAATTGAAGGAAAACTTTCAAACTCATTCTATGAGGCCAGCATTACCTTGATTCAAAAAATCAGACAAAGACCCCATTAAAAAGGAGAATTGCAGACCAATATTCCTGGCGAACATATATGCAAAAATTCTCAACAAGATACTAGCAAATCAAATCGAACAGTACATTAAAAGAATTCTTCACCACAATAAAGTGGGATTTATTCCTGGGCTGCAGGGGTGGTTTGATATCCACAAATTAATCATATGATCCTCTCAATAGATGGAGAGAAGGTATTTGACAAAATACAGCTGCTTGACAAAAACCTTCAAGAAAGTCAGGATTGAAGAAATATACCTCAACTTCATAAAGGCCACATATGAAGAAGCCATAGCTAATATCATCCTCAATGGAGAACACCTGAAAGCTTTTACCATAAGGTTTTGAATAGGTCAAGTATGTCGACTCTCTGACCACTGTTGTTCAACATAGTACTGGAAGTCCTACCTCAGCAATCAGATAACAAAAAAGATGTAAAAGGCATCCAAATCAGTAAAAAGAAGTCAAACTTTCACTTTTCATGGATGATAGGATATTCGATGCAGAAAAACCAAAAGAGTACACCAAAAATTGCTAGAAATGATTAAAAAAATCAGCAAAGTTGCAGGATAAAATCAATGTAATAAATCTATTCCATTTCTGCACACCGATGATGAAACAGCAGAAAGATAAATAAAAGAAACAACCTATTTAAAACTGCACCAAAAAACATAAGATACCTAGAAAAAAACCTGACCAAAAGATGAAAGATCTGTATACTGAAAATTCTACAAAGGATATAAAAAAAATTTAAAAATACACAAAGGAATGGAAAAAATATGCCATGCCCATGGATTGGAAGACCAAATATTGTTAAAATTTCTATACATCCCAAAGCAATCTCCACATTTAATACAGTCCCTATCAAAATAACAATAGACTTTTTCACAGTGCTATAACAATTCTAAAATTTGTGTGAAAGCAAAACAAACAAACAAACAAAAACCAAATAGCCAAAGCCATGTTGAAAAGCAAAGCAAAGCAGGAGGCATCACAATCCCAAACTTGAAGCTATATTACAAAGCTATAATCATCAAGACGGTATGGTACTGGCACAAAAACAGATACATAGATCAATGGAAAAGAACAGAGAACCCAGAGGTGAACTTACAACTATATGGTCAACTAATCTTCAAGAAAACAGGAAAGAATTTCCAACTGAAAAAAGACAGTCTTTCAGGAAGTTGTATTGGGAAAACTCAACGGCAACATCCAAAAGAATGAAACTGGACCACTTTCTGACACCATAAACAAATATAAGGTGAAAATGGATGAAAGATCTGAATGTGAGACAAGAAACCATCAAAATCCAAAGGAGAACACAGACAGCAACCTCTTTGACCTTGGTCGTAGCAACTTCTTACTAGAAACATCTCCAGAGGCAAGGAAAACAAAATAAAAAATGAACTAATGGGACTTCATCAAGATGGAAAACTTTTGCACAGTGAAGGAAACAATTCACAAAACTTAAAGGCAACCTACAGAATGGGTTATGATATTTGCAAATAACATATCAGAAAAAAGGCCACTATTAAAAATCTATAAAGAGCTTATCAAACTCAACACCCCAAAAATAAACAATGCATTTAAGAAATGATCAGAAGACATGAACAGACATTTCTCCAAGGAAGACATACAAATGGCTAATAGACACATGAAAACATGCTCAACATCATTGGGGAAACATAAATCAAAACCAAAATAAGATATCAACTTACACCTGCCAGAATGGCTAAACTTAACAACTCAAGAAACAGCAGATGCTCGTGAGGGTGTGGAGAAAGGGAAACCCTCTTACATGTTGATGGGAATGCAAACTGATGCAGCCACTCTGGAAAACAGCATGGAGCTTCCTCAAAAAGTTAAAAATAGGGGCACCTAGGTGGCTCAGTTGGTTAAGCGTCCAACTTCTGCTCGGGCCAAGATCTCATGGTTCATAGGTTCGATTCCCACATCGTATATAACAGAATATTACTCAGCTATCCCAAATAATGAAATCTTGCTATTTTCATTGACATGGATTGACCTATGTATATTATGCTAGGCAAAATAAGTCAATCAGAGATAGATAAATACCATAGGATTTCACTTATATGTGGAATTTAAGAAACATAACAGATGAACATAGACGAAGGGGAGGAAAAATAAAATAAGATAAAAACTGAGAGGGAAACAAACCATAGGAGACTTTGAAATATAGAGAACACACTAAGGGCTTAGGGGTGTTGGCTAGGGAAATGAGCCAAATGGGTGATGGACATTAAGGAGAGCACTTTTGATGAGCACTGGATGTTATATGTAACCACTAAATCACTAAACTCTACTCCTGCAAACAATACCAAATTATATGGTAACTAACTTGCATTAAAATAAAATCTTAGGAGAGAAGTGGGCACCAGTCTGGGAGCCCGCCCTCTTCCCCTGTCTAGGATCCGGAGTGATCTGCGACTCTTAATTGTTGCTCCAGGTTCTTTCAGGTCTCCATGTCTGTTGTCAGCACTTTGCAAGGCTAGAAAAGGAGGAGGAATCTTCAGAATCTGTGCAGGACAGGAAAAGGAGGGGAAATCTCTACATGGAAAAACTCTGCAGTGAAAATGAAGGAATGTCTGAGAACCAAGGATAGATGGAATACAAAACAGCCACAAGATACGGGTAAGCCAGAAGTAGCTTGTACTTTGGACAACAAGGAAAAGTTAGAAAATGAGAGAAAGAGAGAAGATGAGGAAATACTAAAGGATAAGGAAAAAACAGAGAGTATGACAAAGCCAAAAGACAGAAAGCCAGAGAGCGAGGGAAAGCCAAAAGAAGAAAAATCAGAGAGTAAACCAAGGGCTGCCGGAAAGCGCCCAGCTGGGGATGATGTACCCAGGAAAGCCAAAAGAAAAACCAACAAGGGGCTGGCTCAGTGCCTCGAGGAATATAAGGAGGCCATCCATGATATGCATTTGAGCAATGAGGAGATGATAAGAGAGTTTGATGAGATGGCCAGGGTGGAGGATGAGGTGAAGAAAACCAGACAGAAATTGGGGGGGTGGGGGGGATATGTGGATGCAAAAAAGTTTACAGGACCCCTTCCACCAGAGGAGCCCAAGGGAACTCAGGGGTGGCTGCAGGGCCCCACAAAGAGGCTTTGAAGCCATACCTTTTCTGTAGTGCCCCTGGTAGGCCTTTGTCAGGCCATGTGCTTTAACCTTATGCTAATACTTGCTTTAGCAATCACTATTATCCAACTGCAGCTCTCAATGTTTCAGTAGCAGATTTTTGTCCATTGCATGGAAAAATGTGGCACATTGTAAAATTAAAAAGAAAAAGTTTTATAAACCATAAAAAATAAAATAAAATCTTAGGAGAAAAAAATAAAAAAAATAAAAAAAGACCCTAGTCTTCTCTGACTCCTTGAAGGTAAATATTACCTTGAAGGTAAATATGCAGGACATATCAGAGGAATGCAAAAACTAAAGTGAAAACAGTGAACATAACTTATACCAGAAGCAGAACTAAGGTAGCAAAAATAATAATATAACACAAACACTATAAATATCCTCAGAAAGATATAGAAAGGTTGAAAAATATAAAACAAATGGATTTTTTTTTAAATAGAGAGGGTGAAATTATAAATGCAATCAATGAATTAAAAATATCAATGTGTAGGTTGAATAGCAGGATAGAATAACCTGAAGAAAAATAAATGAGGTGACCTATCATGTCAAGGATTTTTTTCTAGAAGATATCAAAAGGAGATTTAAAAAAAGATAGACAATAGTCAACGATGTAAAGAACAGAAAAAAAAAGAAAGGTAAAAATTAATGAAGTGAAGAGCAAAAAATCTATAGGAATAATTAACAAAATCAGGAGCTTAGCAAAGAGAAATTACTGGCAAAATTGGGAAAAAAAGGAGATTAGTAGGCCAAAGAATACAGAAACATAGAAAATATAGAAAAATAAGAAATAGCTATTGATCTGCTAAAATCTTAATTTATGAAAGAATAAAATATAAAATATTTATGAAAGAATAAAATAAACTATGTATTGTGCATAAACACCCAGTTAAAAATAATAACTTTCTAGGAAAATATGTGATAAGCTACGAGAAAATAGGTAATGTACATAAACTATTAATCACAAAATAATTTGAAATGAAAAACAAGTCACTACCCAGATTTCTCACAAAATTTCTCCACAGTTTTATATATATATATATTTACCAGCATTTTTGGAACAAATTATCTCTAAATTACATAAATTTTTCTTAAAAAATGAAAAGGAAGAGGCTATCTTTCCTTGAATCAAACAAGGTATAAACAGTCCAAGAAAAGTAAATTACAGGTATATTTCACTTAGGAAAAGAGCCATAGAGATCCTAAATGTAATATAATTAAATTAATCCAACAGTGTATTGAAAATAATACATGATTATAATTTACTTCAAGAGTTATTTAATGTCAGAAAACCGATTAATGCAATTATTTAGTTAATGAACTAAAGGACGATACAATTACATTATCACTTAGAGTGGCATAGAAAGTAGTCAATAGTGTACAATATCTTTTAACAACAAAAATAAAAGCTTTTTGAAATCTAAAAATAGCATTTCTCTTGACTAAAAAATGTTACTTATAAAATTCTATCACAAATGCCACACTTAGAGAATAAATTTTGATATATTTCTTGCATGCTAAGATTCCATGAGGATGCTTCCAATCACTATTACTGTTCATGTGCTACCCAAGATTATAGTTAATTTAATAAGACACAAAAAGAAAGAAGTATAAACATGAAACAGAAAAAGCCTGACAGTTTGTAGTTGTGTTTTGTTTTATTTTGCAAATTATATGATCATTTACATCAAAAACCCTAAGGGGACACATTTAAAAAAAAAAAAACAACTATTAGAATTTATAAGTGAACTCAGCAATTTTGTGAGATTATTACAGCTGAAACCAATTACACAGTTACTAGAAAATAAGATTCCATTTTCCATAAGGACAAAATATATGCTATCTAGGAATTAACCTAAAAATAAATGCACAAAGCCATCATATACAAACTTTTAAATAGTGTGGAGGAAGCAAAAAGATACACCTTTTAAGAGTGATATGACTAAATACTATGAAAAAAACCATTAATTCTTGTTAAAGCTATTTTATAAAACCCAATTCAAGTCTACTCAAAATCCCCCAGTTTTTTTGAAACTTGAAAACTGATTTAACAACAACAACAAAAATCAAAGAACAAAAAAAAATATGGAAGCAAACAGGTCTATAGAGAGCTAAAACTACTTTTGAAAATGATAAAAATTATCAAATTTTCCCTACCACATATTAGATCACAAAGTCATTGCACTTAAAAGAGTGTAGGACAGATGCAGAAAACCATGTAGAGCAATAGAACAGGACAGAATGCCCTGAAACATATTTGTTTTCATAAGGCTACTTGATGTAGAGATGGTATTAAAAACTAGAATGGATTATTTTGTAAATATTAAATTTGTAAAAGATGTTTGGTAGAAAATGACTCGCTGCATGGAGAAAATTCTCTAACACCATGTTTAAGAAGAAGCTCCAAATCCTCACCTAAATGTGAAGTTACTAAAGGTTAAAACATGAGGGGGATGGGGCAAGCTAGGTGTCTCAGTTGGTTAAGCATCCACCATACCAATCCAGGGCATGATCTCTGGATTTGTGAGTTCGAGCCCTGCATCTGACTCTGTGTTGACAACTCAGAGCCTGGAGCCTGCTTCAGAGTCTGTGCCTCCCTCTCTCTCTGCCTCTCCCTTATTGGCACTCTGTCTCTCTCTTTCTCTTAAAAATAAATAAGTACTAAAAAATAAATTAAAAATGTTAAAAAAAATTAAAAGTATCTGAGAATGCTTTAGTCAATTAAAGGAAGTAATTAATATATCTGAGTGTAATTAAGGATTCTAGTGTGAAGATTCCAGGAACTGGAAAAGCTATTTTGCAACATTTTAAATCTAAAAAGGGAATGATTTGTATCTGTATTATATACAGAATCCTTCAAATTAGCAAAATAAAGACTATGTCAATATGGAATGAGCAAAAATGAATAATCCATAAAAAGAGAAGCTAAAAAGGGTAAAGAAAAATAGAGATATGACATACCTCACTTAAGAAAAAAAATTGCAATGTTTAATGCCAATGAAATATTTCCATCAAAAAGTAAATGACAAATGCCAATTATTTGTGAGGGTTGGGGAAACAGAAACCATGATAAATTGGATAGGGGTGCCTCGGTGGATAGTCAGTGCAGTGTCAGATTTCGTTGTAGGTCATGATCTTGTGGCTTCTGAGTTTGCCCTGTGTCACACTCTCTGCTCCCAGTCCAGAGCCTGTTTTGGATCCTCTGTCTCCCTCCCTCTCTGTCCCTCCTCCACACACATGTGCATGCATATGCTCGCTCTCTCTCTCTCTCAAAAATAAGATAAACATTAAAAAAACTGTTGAAGCTATTCTGAAGAAGATTTTTCACATATATCCTGTAGTAAGCAATTTTAGCACTGGGGTATACGCACCCAGATAGGTGTCTTGGAGAACACTGGAGGACTGTAAAGGGAGGAGATTAAATATTATGCTGGACATAGAAATGAACCACAGATGCCTCAGGTGACTTAACAGACTGCCTGGCTATGCCATATATAAAAACTGTTCATAATTCATGATAACAAATGTTTATTTCCAAATGTATTGGATTCATGCTTGGTGTTCATCACTAGAGAGATCTATAAATTATATGTGGTATATGCATAGGCATACAATGGAATTATATCCAGGAGAAACATGGCCCAATGACTGAACTAAAAACTAAAATGCAGAAGAAAAAAAAATTGAAGTTATTGAAACTATTAAACTTATAAGTTATTTCTGTCTCAGAGAGTTAACTTTATAACAGTATCATTCAGGTACATTAAAAAATAAATGTGCCCACATGAATACTATACTTTCAAGAATATACATGCAAATACATTAATAATTCATGGTATATGAAAAGAATATATAGTGTAGAAATTAGAACAGATATCCATGCAGGGAGGATAATGTAATCAGGATAAGAAAACAAGAGGAAACAATAAAAAAAAAATTAAATAGCCAAAGGGCATTGCCTGAGTAAGATGGTGAAATCTCTAAGGACATGGTGTTTTGCGAATTATCTTTACTGATGCCCTCTAGATGCCTAAGGGAGTACCTGAAACATAGTAAGTGCTCAATAAATACAATTGAATAAGGACTATAATAAAAGAAGTTTTGTGTGCCAAAGATGCTACAAAAGAGTAATTAAAATAAATACTTTGGTTTCTTCATTTTATTGTATTAATTTTAATGTACAGTAATAAAAATTAGCATACCAAAACATAATTATGGGGACTAGTCTACTATTGAACTGTCCATTTTTGTGTTAATATCAATTGTTTTAATTACTCAGGCTTACAATGTTTTGTATCTAACATTTACTAAATTTTCTTATTAAGTCTAAAAGTTTTTCAGCAAATTCTCTTGGGTTTTCTTGGTGTATAATCACATTGTCTACAAATAATGGAAATTTTGTCTATTAATTATTTCATTGTCTTGTGGTTTTGTCAGAATATAAATTGTGATAGTAGGTTTTCTTGGTTGATCATAATCAAATTATTACTAGATTTTTACATCTTAATTATGGTTTTAACTTTGATTTAGCATATCTGAAACATCCCAAAGAAGTATACTATTCCCAAATTATGAGTATTTTTTTTTTTAAACTAGAAACTACTTCCAGGGTTTCGTGGCTAGCTGAGTAGGCAGAACATGTGACTCTTGGTTTTGGTTGTAAGTTGTAGCTCCACGTTGGGTGTAGAGATTGCCTAAATATAAAGTCAGGAAGAAAAGAAAGGAAGGAAGGAAGGAAGGAAGGAAGGAAGGAAGGAAGGAAGGAAGGAAGGAAAGAAGGAAGGAAGGAAGGAAGGAAGGAAGGGAGAAAAAAGAGAAAGGAAGGAAAGGAAGAATCAAGTTCTACTTGTTTTACATTTTCTTTTTTGTTTTAGAGGTCTTTTTAAAATTTTTATTTTATTTTTTTTACATTTCATTCCTCCTACTTTCTAATGCCTTTCTGAGGAGAATCATGTTCATAATTTAAAACATCTTACAATAATCACTATGGAACATGTGATCAAGTGAGAAAAGGAAATAGGATTTTACATGGAAAAATAAAGTTGGTGAGCTTAAATTATGGCTTATGCTAAATATAACCATAAGCAATTAAAACAAAGTACATAAATGTTCTATATAGAATAGAGTTAATATACTGTAAACTTCCTACTTTTTATTAGAAAGCCAAATTTGATGATTCTATAGCCACATCAAAACTTTGTAGTCAGATGTTAATATTTTTAAAATTCTATCTGAAAAGCACATACCAATTACAAAAAAAAAGTATTTAAACCTCAGATTCACAAAGATTTCATAGTCGAAGGAAGGCTAAGAATCTGCTGTTGATGCGTACAGAAATCGGTTGCATTTTTATACACCAACAATGAAGCAACAGAAAGAGAAATCAAGAAACTGATCCCATTCACAATTGCACAAAAAACCATAAAATACCTCGGAATAAACCAAACCAAGGATACAAGAGATCTGTATGAGGAAAACTATAGAAAACTTATGAAGGAAATTGAAGAAGACACAAAGAAATGGAAAAACATTTCATGCTCATGGATAGGAAGAATAAATATAGTTAAGATGTCATTACTACCTAAGGCACTCTACACATTCAATGCAATTCCAATCAAAATTGCACCAGCATACTTCTCAAAACTAGAACAAACTATCCAAAAATTTGTATGGAACCACAAAAGACCCCGAATAGCCAAAGTAATCCTGAAAAATAAAACCAAAACGGGAGGGATCACCATCCCAGACTTTAGCCTCTACTACAAAGCTGTCATCATCAAGACTGTATGGTATTGGCACAAAAACAGACACATAGACCAATGGAACAGAATTGAGAACTCAGAAGTGGACACAAAAGTATACAGCCAACTAATCTTTGACAAAGCAGGAAAGAATATCCGATGGAAAAAAGACAGCCTTTTTAACAGATGGTGTTGGGAGAACTGGACAGCAACATGCAGAAGAATGAAACTAGATCATTTTCTCACACCATGCACAAAAATAAACTCAAAATGGATATAGGACCTGAACGTGAGACAGGAAACTATCAACACCCTAGAGGAGAAAGCAGGAAACAACCTCCTTGACCTCCACCGCAGCAACTTCTTACTTGACACATCCCCAAAAGCAAGGGAATTAAGAGCAAAAATAAACTATTGGGACCTCCTCAAGATTAAAAGCTTCTGCACAGCCAAGGAAACAACCCAGAAAATTAATAGGCAACCAACGGAATGGGAAAAGATAGTTGCAAATGACATATCAGATAAAGGGTTGATATCCAGAATCTACAAGGAACTCACCAAACTTCACGCCCGAAAAACAAACAACCCAGTGAAGAAATGGGCAGAAGATATGAACAGACACTTCTCCAAAGAGGACATCCAGATGGCCAACAGACACATGAAACGATGCTCAGCATCGCTCCTCATCAGGGAAATACAAATCAAAACCACACTGAGATACCACCTCACGCCAGTCAGAGTGGCTAAAATGAGCCAATCAGAGAACTCTAGATGCTGGCGAGGATGTGGAGAAACGGGCACCCTCCTACACTGTTGGTGGGAATGTAAACTGGTACAGCCCCTCTGGAAAACAGTGTGGAGGTTCCTAAGGAAACTAACAATAGAACTCCCCTATGACCCAGCAATAGCACTGCTAGGAATTTACCCAAGGGATACAGAAATGCTGATGCATAGGAGCACATGTACCCCAATGTTCATAGCAGCACTCTCCACAATAGCTAAAACCTGGAAAGAGCCTAAGTGTCCATCAACAGATGAATGGATCAAGAAGATGTGGTTTATCTATACCATGGAATA
Source organism: Proteles cristata cristata (assembly GCA_017311185.1). Lineage (NCBI taxonomy): Eukaryota > Metazoa > Chordata > Mammalia > Carnivora > Hyaenidae > Proteles > Proteles cristata. Next base: position 2,638,721 of record JAESUZ010000815.1, read on the forward strand.
CTACATGGCAATGAGAAACAATGAAATCTGGCCATGTGTAGCAACATGGATGGACCTTGAGGGTGTTATGCTGAGCGAAATAAGTCAGGCAGAGAAAGACAAATATCATATGTGTGCACGTATAGGAGGATTAGGAGGACTTAACAGAGGACCAAGGGGGAGAAGAAGGGTGGAAATGGTGGGGGAAAGGGGGAGAGGCAAACCATGAGAGACTCTTGAATGCTGACAAAAACTGAGGACTGGTGGATGTGGGGGGGAGGAGGGGTGGGCATGGAGGAGGGCACTTGTGGGGATGAGCACTGGGTGTTATGTGGAAACTAATTTGAGAATAAACTATTTGTAAAAAAAAAAAAAAAAGAATCTGCTGTTGATGGAGTTCTTTTAGTGTAAGTGAATATTTTACATGCTTTTTAGAGGAAAACAAAAGTTAGCACCTTCCTCAAATTTTAATGGGCACAACATGTATTCCCAACAGCAAAACACAGCAATGGATCAAGTATTTAGTATAGGCTTAACTCTTGAGTTTTACTGAATGCCAAAGCTGGAAAATTTGTTAACTGAATAATTTTTCACTTTTAAACCAGTTACTGTTTCTTCGGAAGGGTTAATTATTAACCCAACTGTCTCTTTGCCAGTACAAATCATTTTCATGGTTCTGGCTAAGATTAATAAGAAAGGAATGGTACTTAGCAAAACAAATTGATTAGCGCCTGTTTGAATGAAAAAGCCAGTCTAAATGAAAAAAACAAACAAACAAAAAAAAGAATTTCAGGATCTTCTCTGGTCTTGTGTTTTGTGACATGGATAGTGTTCTGGAGAGACTTTATTTTTCATAGAATAATTATAGAAACATCCATCATCCATAATCTTAAACATTTCAGAGTTACCCCATTTTTAATATTATCTTGTCAATATGTTGTTGTTTTTAATGTTCATTTATTTATTTTGCAAGAGAGATAGGATGGAAGGCAGAGGGAGAAAGAGACAGAAGAGGGTGAGAAAGAATCCTAAACAGGCTCTGCACTGTCAGCCCAGAGATCCATGCAGGGCTCAAACTCATGAAACACGAGATCATGACCTGAGCCACAATCAAGAGTTAGAGGCTTAACCAACTGAGCCACCCAGGCGCCCCTTGTCGATTCGTTTTTTATCTAAAAGTCTCATTTTACTTTTAAATTATAATAGATTTTCAGGTAATATAATATCTTATACTATTGTGTATAATATAGAATACACACACACACACACACACACACACACAAATATATATATGTGTGTGCTCTGCCCTAAAATAAATTATGTATGTGTGTGCAAAAGTAGTCCTCAAAATCCTCACTCCAGAAACAGTTTAATAGGCAGAGGAAAAATGGATTAACCAGCAAACTACTAAGAGCTATCTATTGCCTTTCTGTCCCTCTGGTCCCCAAGCATTAGCCCAGAGTAGTAAGAATTTCCTGAAGCATGCATAGTTATTCTTACTTGACGAGTTTGGAATTCTTTATTTTTTTTCTCCTTAAAAATCAAAAGAATCCTACCAATGCTGACATTAAACATACTGATGGGAATTATGATCATATGTCAGAAAAATATATAACTCCTTTGGGCTCTGTAAGAAGCTGACAGCATTCCCATAAAATATTAACTACTTACAATAAAATCCCTTCACAAGGAGTAAGAGGTTAGTAGAAAGAATCTGGAAGCTGTCAACAATGAATTTTGATTAGCAGGTTGACTTGAATTCCCTTGTTACAGTTGTTTTCAGGTTTCACATAGGTGGATAAAAAAGCATGAAAATCACTGTCATATATTCATTATGCAAATGTTTAAGAGATTAAAGAAAGTGTGAAAGTTCTGCTCCCAAAGGAATATATAAATAATAAATTGATAATACTATATTTGGCAAGAATAAGAAAGTTGGTCACCTTAGTGATACCACCTCCTCTGAGCATATACAACATATCTTCTCCTTTTCCCAAATATAGTTTGCAGATCCTTCAAAAATGCTGTTTTCTTTTCTGCCACATATTTAAGTGTGTTCAGCAATATTCATATTAGGCTTTATTCTATAGCTATTCCTCTAAGTAAAAAAAAAAAAAAAATAGCTGTGTGAAAATTTTCCAGTTTGAGAAATGAAAACACAGCTTGAAATGCAATGTATTAGCTATGCGTGAATAAAATTAGATCTCCCAGGAAATATGCATATTAAGTAAAGCAGTGAAAACATCAGATGGGCATTTGAGTACCTTACTTTGATATCTTTAAAGGCAGTATAACAGTTCCAAATTAGAGAGTAGTCTGTTACTGGTTTAGTTTTCCAATAAAGTTTCAAAGAACAGCAATAAGGAATTTGTATTTATGTAAGTACCTTTTACCACATCAGCAGGGTCAGCCTAGCTATTGTCAGGTAGGCATACGTATATGGTAAGTCACATGTTCCTGTAAATGAAATCTCAAATCTGCTAGAATTCCTAAGTAACAATCCTTGCTAAGAGAGTGTGCATTGATATACTGTTTTTCTTTCTTTCTTTCTTTCTTTTTTTGCTGAATTTGATATACAAAAGTTCACTTTTAAAACAAATGGCTCTAAAATCCCAACATACTTGAGGGATTAGCCACAATTCTATCAAGTGGGGATACCCTCAAAATTTTCATTTTCACTTCCCTTGAACCAGACAAAGAATTATTGATGAACCTTTTAAAATGGGGTCTCAGAAAAAATAATTATGATAAAGAGACAGAGTGCCAATATGAATTGATTTGCATTGAATCAGCTTCAAAATCTAATAAAACCATATTTTTATTAGATGGTTTCTTATAACAAAAAGTTAATCTTTTGTTAATTATAAAATCCTTATGCTTGCATCCTGAGGCCTGAGAAGCTATTGACTTGGCATCCCTTGAAATGAATATTCTTCAAAATATATTCAACATTTATTTGATAAAGGGATTTGTGAATTACTTTTAAATGTTTAAATTTATTTTAATAGTTTTATATATATATAAATACATACATGTATGTATGTATAGAGAAATTGTATATATGATATATGTATATGATATATATGCATATTATATAATATGTATGTATATATTTATATGGACAGTAACTTTAAAACATCTGTTGATATAAGTCAGGTAAATAGATGAGAATACTTAATATTATTTTGTAATTAAAATAGGATTACCTACATGGCTTAGTTGGTTGAGCATCTAACTCTATTTTTCTTTTTCATGTTTATTATTGAGAGGAAGAGACATAACATGAGAAGGGGAAGCAGATAAAAGGGAGACAGAATATGAAGCAGGATTCAGTCTCTGAGTTGTCGGCACAGAGCTTGACATGGGGCTCAAACCCACAAACCGTGACATCATGACCTAAGCCAGAGTCGGATGCTTAGCCAACAGAGCCACCCAGGTGTCCCAAGCATCCAACTCTTGATTTGGGCTCATGTCATATTCCTAGGGTCATGGGATTGAGCCCCACATTGGGATTTGTGCTGAGCACTGAAACCTGTTTAAGATTCTCTCTCTCCCTCTGCCCCTCTACCCAGCTGACTCTAAATAAATAAATAAATAAGAATAAGTTAAGATTGTAATGTAGTGCCTGACAAATATGATAAGAAGTATTAAAATATAATATACAATAATTTTCATAAAGTAGTGAAATATAAATAATTTGAGCAGTGAAGAAAATAATACATAGGTCAGAGGATTTGAAGTGAGAAGATGCTCCCATACATATGTGGAAACTAGGTTTACAAAACAGAGGTGTTTTAAATCATTTGGGAAAATAAAAAATATTCCATAGAGAATGTTACTTCTACTACTTAGCTAGTTGTTAATTAAAAAGAAAAAGCTAACTCACACAAAATTAAATTATAAATGGATCAAATATTTAATAAAATAAGAAAATTAAAATATTAAAAGAAAAATGTAATACCTTATTTTTAATTGTTTAACAGAAGAAAGCCATTGTAGGTATAATTAAAAAAAAAACTTGAGGACAGAGTAAATGATGAACGTACTATTACTACATAATGAGGAATATATATTTGTTTAATAACTGGATGGACTCAAAAATTCTAGTTTAGGTTATATAGAAATGTTCTAGTACAGATTTTATAAATAGTGAAAATAAGAAAAAATAGAAAAACAATGATTGTATATTGCTTCCCAGAGAAATAATATGAATTAAAATATACTTTTTTATTGTATCAATATTGATGTTTCTGGTGATTGTTAGCTATCCATACAAAAAATAATTAAAATGAACAAATAAAACTCACAGATTTAAAATATACACATACTACCAAGCATTTCACTTCTCCAAATCCTAGTGTTAAGGATTATAAATGTTGAGGAGAATCATGCCTTGAAGTACCTGGAACATGTGGACTATAAATACTCTGCAAAGAGTATATTTTGGAAAATCTGACTGTTACCATCACTTACCAAGAATTGATAATTATAAAGGATCATGCAACATGAAAGATAATAAAAAAATACTTTAATTGTTAATGCTGAATTTCAATTGTGCCTGTTCTGTTTAGGTTAGTGTTTTGTCAAGTTGTACAAATAAATGTTTTATATGTTTTCAAGTATGTCATAGATAAAAGTATTACTTTCTTTGCTATTAATCAATAATTTAAAATGTATGTGCACATTGCAAAGTGTCAGTAAAGTTACCAAGGCCAAAAGAAAAAAAAATGTCTTAACACTAATTATCAATGCGAACTAAACAGTATGAACCCACGACAGTTAAGAGTGCAACAGGTTTCATATACAGACTAAAGTTTTTGACTTAAAAAAATCTACTGGAGTTATGCCCTTGTCAAATGAATTGGTAAAAATTAATGAGGAAGCTAATATACATTTCCAATCAGGTAAATACACAAGTTTAATACAGATGGCAATAAAAAAGAACATTTCTGAGAAAACACTTTAAATACACACACACACACACACACACACACACACACACACACACACATATAAATACATATATTTACAGATATATACATTATGTCCTATCTGGCCTGCCTTGAGACAGATATATTTTCCAATTCTTAAATGCATGGAACAGTACATGTTAGCAAGAGTTAAGGCAGGTAATATTATAACCATAATTTAAAAATTTCCAGGGTATTTATAGGATAATACAAGGAAATGAAATTCATTATCCTGCAAAGATGCAACAAATCATTAAATATAGCAATAAAATCAATTAGGACAAAAAGAAATGCAATTATGTTACATTCATGTAAATCCTTCTGTGAACTAATTTCCAAATATCAAGCATGACTGATATTCATCACATAAACATTGAGAAAGTGCTTATATTTTTTAAATACATTGACAAGTTCCTGCTGTCTCATAAGCAGGAGGAAAATGTTAAATCAGAACACCATCATAATTATGGTTGGGAGTCTCTAATCATCCAAATCTCAGAGCTCAATTTTGTATAACAAAAGCAAGAAAAAAAAAAAGCAATTGCCATTTCATCAGAAAATGGTATTTTATTCTCTTTGCAAAAGGTGATGATTTATTCTTAATTAACAACTGATTAGGCATCATTTCAAAATTTTTCTAACATCATACAAGATTAATTCATAAGCAATCAAGGCATTAGATGAAAATTAAAAGCAGGCATATCATAAAGTGTTGACGATCTACACCTGTATTACACATCTGTTGAAGTTCTATTTGCAGGAAAGATAAACTAATCCATTGTCCATCATTTGGAATGTTAACTAAAGCATTCTCTTTATCCTTAGTTTCTAACAATATGGATGCCACAATATAATAATTAGGAAAATTGAAAAAAGAAATATCTAACAGTGCAAAAATCTGGAAAGAAAACAAACTAGAAATGAATTGTATGTAAATAAAATGAATTGTAAACAATGTTAATGTGTACTGATTTTTCCTTTTGATAATGGTCTTAAAATATATTGTTTATAGATATTTCTATCTTTATTGAACTATGTCTCAGATTTTTTTTAACTTACAGAGGAAAAGAGCTAAAAAAAATGGGCCTAATCTTTTTAATTTATAGGGAAGACAGACTTCCTCAAGAAGGACATACATCCATTTATATAAACACGAGTAATGTGATAAGTAATATAGCAAATGAAGTATAAATTATAATTCTGGAGAAGAAAAAAGATGACCTAAGTTTTTCTTTTTCTATTTTTTTTCTTAATTGCAAAGGCAAAAGTAGGTGGAGGTATCAAGGAGAAAGTAAGGAGTGACCAATAGGTGACCTCTATTTGACAGGTTTGTATAAACAGAGAATTGCTTCTAAATATGAGGAAGCCCCTCAATGCTTCTAATGACCATTCAACTACAGCAATTCATTAATAATTTGTATTTTGATAGAAAATGTTAAACTGATGTTCTTTATTTCTTCAGTTTACAAACAAAATTCCATTCTAAGAACAGTAACTCTTTAGTGCCTAGCTGGAATAAGATGTCCATATTTGGAAAATGAAATTGAATAGCAATGATTTGCTTGGTGTAACAGAATTAGAAGGAATGGACATACTTGAGTACAATCTTAGAATGAGATTCTAGCAGAGGTGAGTGGGAAATAAAGTCAAAGGCAAAGGCACTGCGATCCTCAAAATTTCCAGCAAAATCTGCTAACCTCACACTTGTTTGGTAAAAGTAATTTCCAGTACTGCAAATTTTCAAAGGAGGTTGACTTTGTATTAGATATTTTGTATTTTGGAACCAAAAAAACATTCCAAGAACAAACCTATGCCACCACCCCCGTCCATCAGTTGACAGTGGTGAAGATTGCTAGAATTTTAAGGTTTACCTTCACCATAGTATTGAATAGGTTAAAGCAAAAATCACATGGATATCAGGAAACATGTGATTCCCCCTCCTCCCACACCCAAATATCTGATTTTTGGGTTTAAAAATATATTCATTTGTAATATCAGTTCTTGGCACAGAATAACTACTCCATAAGTACTTATTGAGTTCATAACTAAAGAAAACAGAGAAAGAATTTGCATTCACAACAATTGGTGAGATAAAGGATCTTCCTGTGTTAAATAATCTTGGAAGCAAAAACTACTATTAATAATCATCCTTTATAACACAAATTAAAATCAGTCTTAAAAAAACAAGATGCCGATAGCAAATGCATGAAATATCCAGGTGTCTTAACTGAAGGTACTACGTAGATGCAGTAACAATTACCTTAAGTGCTTTCCTTTCTCATCCAAAAGTGAATTTGCTTAAACTATGTAGAAGCAAATACCACATATAAAAAAAAAAAAATGCCTCCTAGTGATAAATGTTTTTCATTTTATGCAACCTTCTTGAATTACATTTGATGTGTTTACAAATATATACCAAAGCTTCTTAGATATTGGCAAAAGACAAGTATAGCCTACCCCAAAATCTTCCATTTACATAAAGTGCACAAATTGCTGCTCAAAAATGAAATAATTTTGTTCTGGCAATTCCATAGTCTGAGTTTCAAAGTATTGCTGGAATGGATATCAAAGGTATCATCTGATCCAGCATTTAAGGCAAGAGTTTGTTAAACTATTCTGGACAGTAGGAAACCCATTAATTCGTTTGTATTTGTGCTTCCTCAGACCTGGAGAAACACCATTAAACATAGTTCACCTAGAAACCATCAAAGTGCTTGAAAACAATAAATAGACACTCTCTATTTGTTAATCCTCAAATCTGAACACAAAATATTGAGCCCTTTCCTCACTGAACAAAAGGTATTTTTGTTACTATTTTCTGGAGAATTGGAATTTCTTTTTTAAAAATAATTTTTAAATGTGAAAACCCAGAGAAAAGGAAAAAATGCAAAAAAAAAAAAAGGGAAGATGATACAAATTAGAATAGAGAGCATATCTTCTTAGGGTACATGCATGGCCCAGTGGGTTAGGCATCTAACTCTTGATTTTGGCTTAGACCATGGTCTTATGGTTTGTACAATCAAACACTCTGTCAGCACAAGAGTCTGCTTGGGATTCTCTCTCACTGTCTCTCCCTGTCCCTCTCACGCTCTTTCTCTCTCTCTCTCTTAAAATAGTAAGCTTTAAAAAAAGAATAGAGAGTATATTTTCTTACAAAATGGATTTGCCTTCTTTCATAATAGCTTGCATAAGGCAGACTTGGGCATATCTTGAGGTTTGTGATGAAAATCAGATTTTGTTCCCCATTTTAATGATCTCCAGTTAGTTCTTGCAAAACTTGTCACCTGTTCAAAGTCTTCTGTTTTGTTTGTTTGTTTGTTTTAAATGAATGCTGTTTAAATTTGCTTAGTGTCTTGGGTATGAATTCCTGTTAGCTGTATGGACTGGACTACAATTTTCTTAATTGTTAAATGGAGAAAAAACATTCTCTACATTTCTAGATTATTTGTGGATATATCTTAGAAGCTACACATAAATCACCCACCACAGTATCTGTTATGTAATAGCCATTCAACTAGAGCAATTCTTCTACCCTAATCTGCTTTTTCTTGCAATAGCCCTGCCTGATCACATATTATGAATATGAAAGCCAGCCTTCACTTTTCCTTCTTTCTCAGCTTTCATATCATTATTTTTTCCCCTTCCATCCCTACAATATTATCTCAAACCTTTATTGTTTTCAATTGGAATATTGCAGTAGATTTCTAACTAGTTTTCTTTCCTCCACCCTCTTCTATCCCCATTTTAGAAAAGGCAAGTCAATTCCAGACTTTAAGAACAGAATACAACTACATGTAAGACTTTTTTTTTTTCCTACTAAGTGAAGTTCAAGTTATTTGACATGTAAGGCCTTCACAGACTAACAATACTCTGCCTAATTCACAATTACAGGGCACTGGTCTTCTCTGCACTCTTTCACAGGAGAATACTCTTCACCTGCTACTGTGTATATTTACAGTCTACCTCAAGTGATATTCTAACCCCTTTCCTTACCCCAGGGGAAAAATAAATCATTTCCCATTTGGTACCATCTAGATTACTAAATATAAAACTAAATTATTACACATAAATCTTTCATACTTGAGACCTCTGAATAAAAATCCTGATTATTTTTCTGTATTTGTATTTCCACAATATGTAGCCCACAGTAATAGTCAACATAAAGGAAATACTGGTGGAATTTTTGAGCAAGGCTTCATTTTTACATCTAATTGTGAAATTTAGTTAAGAATGGTCCAAGGAGGTAATCTAATTCAAATCCTCTAATTTTAGCCATATTTTTATCATTTCATATTATCTTTTATTTAGGATAATCAGGAGAAAAAATGTGTGTCATATTTTGATTAGCCAAATTTTAGTCACTCAGAATCTTTGGATAGGTTTTGCTAATTGCCATTCATTTTTGCCCTTATGTATAATTGATAACTGCTTGTTGCTATTCTTCATAAGTGTAATTTCTATGGATTTTTATCTTACAAATTCCCATAACTTATTACATCTACTTATTTATATGTCTATTTCTTCTTTCTATATTGAAAATACCTTAAAGTTACAAACCACTTCTCATTTGCATCTTCAATGATTAAGGAATGTTATTTGAATGAATGAATTTTTGCTGATACCAATTCAGATATATAAGATAGAACCAAAAATAAATTCACATGCAAATACTGAAGCAGATGCAGCCAAAGACAGAAAATTAAGGATAAAAATAAGGATTTCCTTTTCTTCCTCAGAGAATTTACTGATAGGGAGCATTGCTGTTAAATTTAATTTGGATGTCATCTTGATGCACTGTCCAATAATAATAACATTAATAAAAATAGTAAATACACACCAATTTCCCAACACATACTAAATCATGCACCATGAAATATATCAGGCACTGTACTGTGTGTTTTGCATACTAATATCAACAAACCCATGCTATAGTTTATGATCCCTTTATGAATGAGAAATCTGATGTTCTTAGAGATTAAAAAATATTCTCAGGATGACATGACTATAAGAAATTAAGACAATTATTACTATCAAAACAATAAGATAGGAGGGAGAAGAAGAAAAAAAAAACAGAGTGATGGTCAGAGGCAAACAAGAGGATAGACAGATTAATGGGATAAAGGGGAAGACAGAATATCAGAGAAAACCCCTAAAATGACTTCTAACACAGCAATCAGTTATTCAAAGACCAATTACCTTCTCTTTTCTCCTTTCTAAGGTTAATTTAATCCATATGGTGCATTTAACTTTTGCTTTTTTGCTTTAAAATTCTTCTATAACCTTGAACTTACTATGTAAGACAAAAAAAAAAAAAGAGAGAAAAAGAGAATCTTCTTGAAATAGTCTCTTTCCCTTCATATATTTGTTTTATTTTTAAATATTCCTAGTATCTATCATGTTGTGCTGTCTTCCAATTTGTTGCTGATGTCCACTATTATTCTTTAGAATATGCCGTACTACATCCTTGAGTCAGGTAAGAACTAGTAACCTCAGCATCACTCTCTTCCTCCTCACATTTCAACCTCCTGAAAATATTGAGGATCTGATCAAAGACACTGTACTGCAGCCTTTGCATTCCAGGGCCACACATAAGTCAGTATATTCATATTTAATATAAATATCACATGAAATAGAATTATATTTTGGTTTCCTCTTAAACATGAAAATAATTAATAATTTAGAAATGGAAATGCAATATTCTGTCCACAAGTTAGTTTATAAATTGTGTAGAGGGTTGGTGGGACATGGAATTCATAGCAGAAGATTTAAAAGATATATTTTCAGTACAAATATTACTTCTAAAACATGATGTGACAAAGGGAAGTTGGCAGGTGTTTTGTGTGAGATCCTTTTTTTCTTTTTGTACATTTCTCCCACTTGCAACGTGCAGTACTTAACCATCCTTTTAGCATTAGCATAAGAACATAATGTTTCACAATGTTAGAATTTAAAGCTAAATAACAAATAGGCTTGTGTTTCCTTTTATATGTTTGTTTTCTTAAAAAAAAACAAATAGTTTTATTCATGTGTTATACACAGCTTGAAAACAGCACTCTGACTCTATAGTAATGCTGTATTCCTATATTTCAGTTCATTACTCAATTTATCTTTCATACTGATGCCTGCCGAGACTTTTGGAGACAAATTTACATGTGGCTTGTGGGGTGGGAGTTGAAAAGTGTAAGACTTAAAAAGAAATTTAGATGGTCTCCTAAAAATAAGATACATATTCTTGTAATTGTCCACCAATTTTTACCACTGTCCCAAAAGTTAGCTATTTTTCCAGTAAAACTATATTCACTGTACTTTTATATTCATATGCAGTACATGTCGAATTCTTACATAATCCTACCATATTGACGGAATTATTCATCTTGGCTATAAAAATTCAAAGTAATTAAATTATTTAATTCTTTAAGCTTTCTAGAAAGTCTGAGTTAGATCTTTAAAGATGGCAAGGAGAAGCAATTTACCTTTACTGTTCTTCCTCCTACCACTTGCAAATCATCTATATTTCGAACCTGAGCCATTCTGCTAGTTAATGAAGTTAATGGCTTCATCATGCTGTGTAATTCACATTGTGCAATCTATATAATAAAAGCAGATGATATAGAATATTCCTTATGTTCATGAATATTAAATGTTGAAAGATAATTACACAGTAAAAATAGAAATATAAATAAAAATAATGAAACACTAAAAAAATGTTTGCATGGTAATGTATCATTTTTAAGCAGCTTACCCAGGGAAAATTGTAATAAACATTTCTACAGTAATAATTTTCCAGAGCATTTTGATATGTATCATCACATTTGATCTTCATAGCAACCTGAAAAGATACATATTTTTTATACTCTACAGAAAAAAGAAAAAAAAAATCTCCAAGGAAAGTAAAGCCTGACCTAGGACCAGTATAAATGGTAAATACATCCTTTGTAGGTTCTTTGTTTCTCTTTCCCTTACTACAATATTTCCCTCCCATTTCAAACGCTACTCCCCATAATATTCAATTTTCCCTGCTTTCCTCTAGGTAAACAAACAGGCTTGATTTGTACTTTAAAAAATAGAATTGTATGAAGTAAATTTTAAAAATAACATTAAAAATATTCCTAGAGTGGATAAAAACCTGAGTGAGAAATATCTGGTAATATGATTTCTTTTTTTCTTATTCACAGGCCTAAATGCAATTTTCATCTGCCTTTGGTCCTCTTCGACAGATTTATCTGTTGTCATGACTTCAACTGTCTTCTCTTCACAAATGTCCCCGAAACCCTTTCTTCTTAAATCCTAATTCTTAATTCTTTTTTTTTTTCTTTTTTGAGTCCCATATCTATAAAATTCTACCAAGAAATCTATTAGGGCTCCACATTCAGCATGCATCAAGCAGAAGAACTAGTTAAACTCCCCCAACATGGCATTTCTATATTTTGGCGGATGGCCAGGTCATTCCCAAATTCTCTAGAACTGGAAACCATTACAGACCAAGCAACTAAGACTTCTTGAGTGTGTGACTAACTCTTTTCACCATTCCTTTTCCTACTGCCACTAACAGTCTTTGCCATCAACATGTAGGATCTGAAAAATTGTTGTAGAGGAAAGCAATGAAGGACCAAATTAGAGTTACCTGCTGTTATTTCTCAAATGTTTCATACAAATGTATAATAAATTTGTTTAATGTAAAAATGTTGCAGACATCTAGTGCCAACCCAAATTATATTTTCATATTGTAACCTAACTATAACTTAAACATATCCAAATCTAGATGTAAAATATCTCTGTGGATAGCTATACAATCAGAAAACAAAACAGATTTGCAACTTAATACAAACTAAAGTGCAAAATAGGACTTTAAAAATGATATTAACATAGTATGCAAAATGACAATATGATGCTAAAACATCATCATTGTGAGATGAAAATATGAATTACCTGCCATAGTATAAATTCTCTTGAATTTATAAGCACTTTCCCACCTTGTATTCCTCTAATATATCTACAGAAACTTATCTGAAACTTCATTGGGTTACTATGCATTATGTACACATTAGCACCAGTGTTGTTGTTTACTCAATAATCTACAACATTAAGATAGTAGAGTTGGATATCTGTGTTACCATAAGTGCTAATAAAATTTCAGCCGCTGAAATCATGTAACAATACTTGGGTTATAACATAGCCAAACTGATAACTTAGAATAGACATATTAATTTTGATATTACAATAGAAATGAAAGCACACTTTGAAGCATTCTCATAAAGCCTATATTCACTAAGTCCACCCTTGATAGTCTGCATAGTGACACTGGAGAAACATAAGCCTATATTTCTGCAATAGCACAATGATATCTCTCACCATCACCACAAAAAAATGTAGTAGATTGTTCCATTTTGACTAAATACACCTTCCTATTCCTGTGTTCCCCCCTGTGTCTTAAGCTCTATCAATCTTTGAGCCTTAAATATAGGGGTGAGTTATATATATTATTTTCTTTGTATTTTGTTTGTTTCACATCTATCCTGCCAACTGGATTAGTACTTACTCTCAGCTTCAGTTTAAACATTTATATATTTAGTTTATATTTAAAACTCCTCTGACACTAAACACAGTACTTTGTATCAGTTAGATATTTAGCTATGAATTTGTTCACTCCTCAAAAATTTACTGGGCCCCTACAATATACACAGTACCAGCAGGCACTGAACATAGTGGTGGACAAATTATATGCTCTTTGGCCTTAAGGAATATATATTTGGGTGGGGAAACAATTATAAAGCAAATATGTGATATAATTCCTGATGGTTGTAAGTAGTGAGACAAAAATTAAGACTGGTACAGGGAATTTCAAAGGGACTACTGTAGTTATCCAGGGAAGGTTTGGATGAGAAGGGGGCACATGAGCTGAGGACAGTAGAATTTAGTTTCAGCTTTAAATTATATTTTTAACATCCATTTGTCAATTATGTCTTCCAATAGCATAGTACCTCTTATAGTGCAGATAAACTATACTACTTATTTCTGTGATAGAAAATCAAATAATTTTTGAGGCTATTATAACATGAAATCATCATATAATTTGCCCAGTTACACTGGGCACCACACCCCCCACTAAATGGATGATGAAATAGTCTTAGAGAAGTATCCAAAGTGGTCTTCAGAAGAATCAACAAGTGGCTGTTCCTTGTTGAGCTGCCAATTAAACATAAATCTAACAGCCTTCAGATTTCATTTTCTTCCCCTCACAGTAACACCACACGAACAGCATGATGGCATCCTTGGTACTTCATAACAACTAATGAACTCGTAATAGAGGAAGACCATGGGTATCAAAAGAGTCTAAGACAATATACCGCTCTAATCTAAAATGGCAAAGTAGTTGATCTGATTTAATGTAAACATATAATCATAGCCTAGGCAACTTTCAGAATTTCCACATGAAAACAGTTGTCAAAGGAGAGAACTTCAGTGCTAGTAATAAGCAAGAAACTGTAAGTTTAGATGCTTTGGATCAAAAGCAACTATAACAACAATTTTAAAAAAAATTAAGTTTGGGGTAAACAATCAAATATAAAAAATCTAACCAGTCCCAAGTATAAATAATGAATCATCTAATTATTGCCAATGATGAAAGAGGTTAGCAAGACTATTTGTGTTGAAGAACCAAACTGCATTTTAATTCATTTAAAACAGGCTTTTGAGATTAAAACTAATAATTAAATCCTCAAGTTCATAGAACAATAGAAACTACTTTTCATTTCCTAGGATTAGAAATGTGTATCTTGTTTATTATAAAATATGTCTGCTTTGATAAAACATGTTCATAATTATCACAACACTGATATTTATATTACTGTCTCTTTTAATTCTGTAGAGATCTGAGACAAAGCCCAGAACAAGCTAGAAAGGAATCTGCAATGTATACTCAACAACAATGTTCAGACATTATTAAAATAGGCATATGTTCTTTCTTCTACCCAACCTCATTTGTTTTGTATTAAAATCATGACAAAACATGGTTTCTTTATTTCTCTATATTGGCAGTGAATCGATTTATAGGATACCTATGTTTTGCTAATGAAAATTGGATGATTAAAATAATGGTGACATCTCCATTTTACACATGAAACACTACTTTTCCACCAGACTGACAAAACACTAGGAAACGAGGCACTATGTTTCTTGTGCATGAGATCTTATTGTCTCATTTTCTTTGTTGTTGTTTGTATGCTTTTATTTCCTTCAGCATTATGGTTATGTCTCTCCTCCTTTGCCACTCTATTTTGTGGTTAGTTATAACCAAAACTATGCCTTCCAAGGGATTTATAAAATACCATAATTAGGACTTATTAAGGATGCATCATCAAGGTAGAAATTTAGACCAAAAAAGAGAGGGAAAGAGAGTGTTGAGGAAACTATTTTGTGGAATACCTAGTAAATCCTGTGTTAAGATTTTACATGTAAACTCTTCCATTTAATCCTAAACTAATCCTGTGAGAAAGACATGATTTTAATTTCTCAGATGGTGATTCGAAACTTAGGCTAAATGAGGTTATCCAAGGTCATATTGGGAGAAAATGGTAGACCTGGGATGTGAACTCAAATTTCAGAATCTAGTTTTCCTCTACACTAAGTTCTTTTCCAACAAAATGTGCTGTTTTCTTCTGGACTTGCCAGACCTCAAATCTTCTCGGAAGTGGATAAAACTTTAAAGTTTTCCCATTTTGGCTCCAGCATTCACAAGAATGAAGAATGATTCTTTGTTCAATTCCATTGAGTAGGTTTGGAGAACAGAGACATGTGAGAAGCTGTGTCCCTAAGAATTGTAGTGACTATCTGGAGAGTGGGCTATAGGCCATATTTTTATCCACAGAGTCACTTCTGTCAAAAATTTCAAAATATTTTACTCTGATGTATGAATAGAAATCTCTTCCCTCAGCAATTATGTAGAATATTGTGCTTCCATTCCTTAAGTGTCTCCAGAGAAAAACACAAAAGTGGGGAATGAAGAAAAATAAAAGGCCTTTCTTTCCCACTTCTGCATTTCCAATTGCTCCCTGTAGTCTATGACTTTTGATTTCTTTCTAGTTAAATATGGTCAAATACATAAAAATGATATTTAAGCATTCATGAAGAACAATTAACTACAGAAGTAAAAAAAAGGTACCAAATTTCATGTATTCTAAGATGTATCAGTTAATAACAAAGATAAAGAGGTCATAGTCTTCATATTCATTACATGTAATGAAACTGATATGTAGAAAAGAGATATCACTTGTTTAAGAAAGTTAAAAAATAATAGAGCAGTAATTTCAGTGCCTGAGCTTTAAAATGGAAACAATCTAAGTGGCCATCAACAGATGGCTGGATTAAGAACATGTTGTATATATACCCAATGGAGTATTATTCAGCCGTGAGAAAGAAGGAAATCCTGTTATTTGTGACAACATGGATAGGCTTTGAGAGAATTTTCCTAAGTGAAATAAGCTAGACAGAGAAAGAAAATATTGCCTGGTATATACAGAAACCAAGAGTACAAAAATAATCATGGCAAAGGGCTAGGGGATGGTGGGTGGGGATTCGGAGAGGCTGGTAAAACAGTACAAAATCTCAGCTATAATATGAACAAGATCTGAAGATGTAATATAAAGCATGGTAGCTGTAGTTTAAAACACTGTATCCACATAACTGAAATTTCTTAAGAGAATAGAACTTAGATGTTTTCACCAAAAAAAATAAATAAAATGAAAAGTAAGGTGATGGATGTGTTTAACGAGTGTGTTAGGCAGGGAATCCTCATATCAAAAGAGGGGATATACTCATCAAGTTGTCATGATGTATATTTTAAACATCTTACAATTTTATATGTCAGTTATATCTCAGTAAAGCTAAAATAAAAATAATATAAATAACGAATAAGTAATAGATAAAATAACAAACAAATAAATAATAATAAAAACAATATTACTACCCTTTGATCTACAGTTACTTTGCCAGTGGAACTTCCATGAGACTGTTAATTCCATAGGAACAGAGAACTTGTCTTGATTTCTTCATGATGTAGGACCTAAAACAATGTTAATTGGTATTAAATAGCTGGCAGAGAGGTAAAAGAGAGGAAAAGGAAAGAGGAAATTAAAAAGGCATGAAAAGAGAGGATAGAGGAGGAAGGAAAGAAAGAAAAAAAGTATGAAACAAACTCACAGTTTTTGCTATGGGGCATTTGTGGAATTGGTAGGTGTGGCTGGAAATAGGTTTTCCATGGTCCCAACTTCCATTAGTTCCCTTAGATCAATAAAAGTAGACCTCATAATATCTATGAGTCAATGAGAAGAAATATTACACAAAACTTAAGAAACTGAAAAGTTCTTAGAGGAAATAATTTAATATATTTCAGAAATAGAACAAATGAAGTCTAATGAAAAGCATCTGGTAACCATAGTTTTGGGACCCAGTCCCAGAAATGCTGGTCTCCTATTTAATTAATATATTGTGCAATTTACTCAACTTTTTTGAACTTTGGTTTTATGTCCTAAAATGATGGGTACATACAGGATGCTCCCAAGAGTTACTTTCAGTGTTAAAATCTACTTTTACTGCACTAGTACAAAATTAATTTTCCTAATCATATTTCCTCTCATGGAAAAAAAGATAGCATCTACAGAAGTGACTATTTCCACTACACTGTATGTTTTCAAATAAGTAAGCCATGAACTTATATAAGTTTAAGATTCCTGAATCTTTCAGATTATCTCAGTTTCTGAGAGTTACAAATCAGAAAGACTAGAGGAAAACAAGGTTATCAAGTCATTTACCATTCAGTGGTTAAGTGTTAGCATTTACCTTTTTGTCAGTATTATACTTCAAATGAGATTTAGGGCACATCCCCTCTAAGTCATCTTGTCATATGACTGATACACAAATAGAAAAACTAAGCCTTTTTCGAAGTGTAATATTCTTCTCACTTTTCAGAGACAAGCATGAGTAGCGGGATGGTATATTCCATTTATTTCCATTCTAGAACCTAACTTGTCTCCATCTGCACGTGTAAATCTATTAGATGATTTAAAGGGAAGATTAAGACAAGTCTCACAAATTGAAGTTTAATTCTCTTTATGGAGGCTAAAAAAGGCAGGCTTATTTGGATACCCCAGAGCTTGCCAAGGAAATAAACAGCAACTGATTTTGGGAATAGTTTTAACATGAACCCATAGGTGTTCTCTCACCATCATCTCCAGGTAGGCAGTCACTTAATATGCTCCTTCCTATTCTGGTGAATCATCTTCTGCTAACACCTATTCTGATAGCCAAATCCTTGAGAAGTACTTCATTAGAAATGTCTTCATCCAAAAACTATAACTTAAATATCCCATTTCGTTGTGTTTTTGTTTTTGTTTTTGTTTTTTTTTTTTTTAATGGCCAGAGGAAGTTTTGGTATCTATGACATAAGATGTGCTTGGAAAAATCTCTGAACATTATTAAATATCCCAGCCTCTAGTGGTACTCAGGAACTTGCTCCTGAGAACTTCCCAGATGAAAAGCAGTCCAATTGCCAGTCACATTTTTTACTATTTCAACCATCTGCACTTGTGAATTTTGATTTACATTTCAATTTGAAACTGCTATTTGTTTTCTTTTTTCAAAGCATAAAAATTCATATGGTAGGTGTCTCCAAAATTAATATTCATGCAGGCCTTTTCTTGTATCTCGGTTCCAGCTGTTGCAAATTTGGTAAAATCTACCTTGTGGTTTTTGTACAGTGTAATACCACACAACAGAAACTTAATGATTTATTCACAATGTTAGATTGAAAGGACGAGGCTGTTGGATATTGTTGATAAACAGGCTAGTGTTGGGGAAAAAGTACTGACCTGATCTTTATCTGTTTCTGTCACTGTTACTGAATGAGAGACCTAGGAAATATGATTTTGTTAAATTAAAACTGGATTTGTCAAGCAAACTAAGGATTTATGCCACACACTTTTTTCTCCTTTCTTAATGTAATTAGTATGGATTATGATAATAATCAAATGTCTATAAGAAGATGAATTCAGCAGCCAGGGCTAGGGGTATATAGGAGTAAAATATCAACACAGTTAACATCTTTTACTGACTGATTACTTGAGGTCTTTCAATCACTGATGGACAGAAATCTTTCACTTATAGATGACTGAAACTTACTGAGAACTTTAGAAGAGAAGGCTATATATTAAATATGCAAACTTTAATTAACACAAGAACCATCAAATAAATAGACTTTGTTATACTCCTCTTAAAGGAGGCAAGAAAACTTAAAAAAAATAAAATAAAAATAAAGTCCGGTTGAGGAGTTAGTCAAATATAGATGAAAGAAAAATGATACAGTGTTGGAAACACAGCTGGTATTTATCTAATTTTCTATACCACCACTGTTCAATAAAGCCTTCTGTGATTATGGAAATGATCTGTATCTGAATTGTTATTTACAGCAGCCACTACTCATGTGTAGGTATTGATCAACTGAAATTTGGTTAGTGCAACTGAGAAACTGAATTGTTTTCAGCTTTATTGAGGTTTAATTGACAAATAAAATTGAAATATATTTAATAGATACAATATTACTATTTGATTTATAATCATGTTGTAAAGTGAATACCATAGTCAAATAAATTAACACATCCATTGCCTCATATAGTTGCCGTGTGTGTGTGTGTGTGTGTGTGTGTGTGTGTGTGTGGTGCGAACATTTTAGATCCAATAATCACTTAGCAAATTTCAAATATACAATACAGTGTTATTAAGTAGAATCATCACACTGTGTGTTGAATCCTAAAAAACATATTTATCTTATAACTAAAATTCTGTACCATTTGATCAATTGCTCTCCATTTCCCCTGTGCCCCATCTTTTGGCAACTACCTTTCTACTGCCTGTTATATAAGTTCAACTTCATATATAGGTGTGTGTGTCTTATTTTATTTTATGTTTTACTTTTTTAAGTTAAATATAGGTGACATACAATGTTACATTAGTTTCATGTGTACAGCATAGTGATTTGACAGCTTTATACATTATGTTATGTTCACCACAAGTGTACCTACTATCTCCCCCTAAACAACGCTATTACAATGTTATTGACTTTTTTTCCTAGGCTGTACCATTTAAACCCATGACTTATTCATTCTGTTAATAGAAGCTTATATCTCCCATTTCCGTTCGCCCATTTGGTTCATTCCTCCAACCCTCTCTTTGGCAACCATCAGGTCAGTCTTAGTATTTATAGCTCTGATTCTGCTTTTTGTTTGTTTTAATTTGTTTTGTTTTCAGATTCTACACATGAATGATATCATATGGTATTTGTCTTTCTCAGTCTAACATAATATCTTCTAGGTCCATCTGTGTTGTCACAAATGGCAAAATCCCATCATTTTTTATGGTAGAGTAGTAGATATATATATAATCTTTGACTATTCATCATTTGTTGGGCATTTAAGTTGCTTCCATATCTTGGCTATTGTAAATACTGCTGCAATAAACATAGGGGTGCATCTTTTCAAATTAGTGTTTTTGTTTTCTTTGGGCAAATAACCAGTACTGGAATTATTGTATCATGTGTGTGTGTGTGTGTGTTTTTTTTTTTTTTGAGGAACCTCCATACTGTTTCCAACTTTGTTGTTGTTATGGTTGTTGTTGTTTACATTCCACATATAAGTAATACCATATAGTATTTTTCTATATCTGTCGGATTTATTTTATATACTGTAATGCCCTTAAGGCCCACCTATGTAGTCACAAATCGTAGGATTTCCTACTTTTTGATGTCTAAATAATATTACACTTGTACATTACACATTTTCTTTATTCATTTTTCTGACAAGAGACACAGATTGCTTCCATTTCATTGCTATCATGAATAATGTTATAATAAACATGGGAGTACAGATTGTCTCTTCAAGATAGTGATTTAAGGGGTGCCTGAGTGGCTCAGTCGGTTAAGTGTCCGGCTACAGCTCAAGTCAGAATATCAAGGTTTGTAAGTTTGAGCCCCACATCAGGCTCAGAACCTGGAACCTGCTTCAGATTCTGTGTCTCCGCCTCGATCTGCCTTTCCTCTGCTCATCCTCTGTCTCTTTCTGTCTCTCAATAATAAATAAACATTAAAAAAATTTAGTGATTAAATTTACTTTGAATATATACCTAGAAGTATATGCATCACATGTTAGTTCTATTTTAAATTTTTTGAGGAAACTCCATATTGTTTTCATAATAGCTCCACCAACATTGTACAAGTTTTCCTTTTATACTACCTTCTAACCAAAAATTGTCCTCTTATCTTTTTTGATAATAGATATCCTAATAAGTAGGAGGTGATACTTCACTGTGACTTTGATTTGCATTTCTTTGATGATTAATGATGTGGTACATCTTTCATATACCCATTGGTCATTTGTATGACATGTTTGAAAAGCTGTCTATTAAGAGCCTAGCCCATTTTTAATCAAGTTATTTAGTTTATTGCCATTGTGTTGTATGAATTCCCTATACATTTTGGATTTAAACTGTTTACCAGATATTTGGTTGCAGACATTCCCCCCCCATTCAGTAGATTGCCTTTTCATTTTATTGATTGTTTTCATTGTGGTGCAGAACTTTTTAGTTTGATATAGTGCCATTTGTTTTGGTTTGGTTTCATTTGGTTTTGGTTTTGGGGTTTTGTTTGTCTCTTGCTTTGGTTTTGGTGCCTGTCCTTCTGGTGTCATATCAAAAAAAAAAAAAAAGTGTCAAGGAGCTTTCCCCCTATGGTTTCTCCTGGGAGTCCTATGGTTTTAACAATATTAATATTAATTCTTCCAATTCACAAAAATGAGATACCACTCTATTTATTAGTGTGTTCTTCAACTTCTTTCATCAGTGTTTAATAGTTTTGTAGTACAGACCCTCACTTCCTTAAAAATATTAATTACTAGTATTTTATTATTTTGATGCTATTATGTATGAACATGTTTTCTTAATTTCTATTTTAAATAATTCTGGAGTAGTATATACAAATGTAACTGATTTTTGTATGTTGATTTTTATTCTACAAATTGTATTTGTTTATTACTTGTAATGTTTTTTTAAGTAAAGACTTTAACACTTTCTGTATGTGAAAATATATCATCTGCAAATAGAGACAATTTATAGCGTTTACAAAAATTTTATAATTTTTTTACAAATTTTTATAATTTTCTTCCACTCTGATTAGGAAACGTTTTCTTCTTTTTCTTGCCTAATTGCTCTGGCTAGGACTTCTGCTATGATCTTGAGGAGAAATAACAACAGTGGACATCTTTGACTCATTTCTGGTCTTAGAGAAAATAGATGTCATCTTTTCCCCATTGAATATGATGTTGAATATGATGGGATTATCACATATGGCCTTTATTATATTGAGTACTTTTTTTTACTAATTTATTGAATTTTATCATGCAATGATGTTAAATTTTGTCAAAGTCTTTTTCTAGATCTATTGAAATGACCATGTGATTTTTAAATTATAGTTGGCATACAAAGTTATATTAGTTTCCAGTGTACGGCACACTGATTCGACAATTCTGTACATTACTCAGGCTCACCATGATAAGTATAGTCATCATCTGTCACCATACAGTGTTACTATAATATTACTGACTACATACCATATGCTATACTTTCCATCCCTTTGACTTATTTACTTTATAACTTGAAGTTTGTACCTCTTGATATCCTTTACCTATTTTTCCTATCCCTATAATCTCTACCCTTCTGACAACCACCAGTTTGTTCTTTGAATTATGAATCTGATTCTGTTTTTTTTTTTAATTTGGTTTTTGTTTGTTTGTGTCTTTAGTTTCCATTAAGTGAAATCATATGACATTTCTCTTTCTTTTCTGACTAACCGTGCTCAACACCATACCCTCTAGGCCCATTCATGTTGTTGTTAATGGTGTCTCATTCTTTTTTATGGTTGAGTAGCATTTCATATATATATCACATCTTCTTTATCTCTTCATCTAATGATGGACACTTATGTTGGTTACATACCTTGGCTATTGTAAATAATACTGCAATGAACATAAGGGTGCATATATCTTTCTGAATTAGTGTTTTTGTTTTCTTTGGGTCATTACCCAGAAATTGAATTACTAGATTCTATGGTATTTCCATTTCCAAATTTTTAATGTATTTATTTTTGAGAGACAGAGCACAAGCTGTGAAGTGGAAGAGAGAGAGACACACACACAGAATCTAAAGCAGGATCCAAGCTCTGAGCTGTTAGCACAGAGCCTGACGAAGGGCTCACACCCATAACTTTGAGATCCTGACCGGAGCCAAAGTCGGATACTTAACTGACTGAGCTACCCAGGCAACCCTTCATTTTCATTTTTTTGAGGAAACTCAGTACTGTTTTCCATTATGGCTGCACCAACTTACATTCCCACCAAACATGCACAACGGTTCCCTTTCTTCCACATGTTCTCCAACACTTGTTATTTCTTCTCTTCTTGATACTTCTGGTGCTATGAGGTGATAACTCATTGTAGTTTTGATTTATATATCACTGATGATTAGTGATTATGATCTTTTTTTTTTTCATTTGTCTGTTAATCATCTGTATATCTTTAGTGGAAAAATATTGGTTTATTTCCCTACCCATTTTTTAACTGGACTATTTGATTTGGGGAAAGGGTGTTGCATTTTATAAGATCTTTATTTAGGATATTAGCCCTTACTGGATATATCATTTGAAAATATCTTCTCCCATTCAGTAGGCTACCTTTACATTTTGTAGGTGTCCTTTACTATAGGAAACAAAAAAAGTTTTTTTCTGTTGGTGTTTTCATTTTTGCTTTTGTTTCCTTTCCCTTGTTTTTGTTTTACTTTCTATCAATGTTGCTAAGGCTGATATCTAAGACATTACTGTCTATATTTTCTTTTAGGGTTTTCATTATTTCAGGTTTCACATTTAGGTCTTTAATTCATTTTGAGAATATTTTTGGATATGGTGTAAGAAAGTGGTCCAACAGCCATTCTTTTTCATGCCCAGTTTCCCCAGCAGCAATTATTGAAAAGACTATCTTTTCCCCATTGTATATTATTGGATTCATTGTCATAGATTAATTGACCATAGAAATATGGGTGTGTTCTGGGATCTCTACCCTTTTCCATTGATTTATGTGTTTATTTTTCTGCCATACCATAATCTTTTGATCACTATAGCTTTGTAGTAAACTTTGAAACCTAAGTAGAGTACATGTCTATACTGTTTTTGTCTATTGTTATGTATGATAACATTCAAGGTCAGAATAAGGATTCTAACATTTTCTCAAACTTCAAAGAAAAAGTATATTTTAGGGGCACCTGGCTGGCTCAGTCAGTAGAGCATGTTACTCTTGATCTTAGGGTCATGAGTCCAAACCCCATGTTGGGTATAGACCTCAATTAAAAAGAAAGAAAAAAGAAAAAGGAAGGAAGGAAGGAAGGAAGGAAGGAAGGAAGGAAGGAAGGAAGGAAGGAAGGAAGGAATGAAGGAAGAGTATATTTAACTAAAATTATATTATTAACTGAAAAGAAATCCAGACTAGCACATGTTTTAAAGATTTTCAAATGCATATAATCAAATAAGGAAACCTACCTAGGTGACTTATGGTATGTGCCTTACCATAAAAACCCAGTTTAATAAAAAATATATGAATCCACAGAATCAGTTCTGTGTTCAAATCCTCATCCAGTTTCCCATTATGTGCCTTCAGCAAACAATCTATCATGCTACGGTTCATTTTTCATCACCTGTGAGAGGCTGAAATAATCCCAACATTACAAAAGTATTATAATGAGATAATGCATATATACAGACATTGGGCAGAATTTCAGGCACAAAATAGTTTTTAGATAAATTTCTCAATTCTCAAATTCTCAAAGTATATTAGTTATACAAACTTTTATCACAAAAAAAGTTCTTCTTTTCATCCCTCTAAAAGGAAGTTTAAATATATTTTAATAAAACAGATGAAAAAGTTTAGCCCAATATTATTTTTTTCTTTTGTTAACTGTAACTATTAAAAGTATAGTTAATAACAACTACAAAATTTTTTTAATGAGAGAGCATGTATTTGTTCTGCTTTGTTAATCATTAAATCTTGTGGTTAGAGAAGTTACTGCTGTATATTAACCATTGATTAATATTTGTTGAGTGAAGGTGTAAGCAAATGTGTAATTGTACTCCATTAGGTTTTCCAAATTTCACCGTCTCAAAGTCTAATTTAAGTTCAGAATACAGCTATAATTATTCTCCCTTCTTGCTCATAGCCAGGGCCTCTTAATTTTATTACTTTTTTTTTTTCCTAAATGTCTTTCATTTTCACTCTTCTCCACTAACAATGCAAATTCTCTATTCTGATGACCCATCCAAATAAATGCATTAACTTCTGGCTGCCAGCCTCAATCCCAGAGTTTCACCATTGACACTATCTTCTATACAAGCAAACCCTCCTCCAGTGGGTGGCATTGAGTTCAGTCATATGGAGGCAGCAGTAATTATTATCCATAAAGAGGGACCAATGTGTGTAAATATTTTAAATGCAAATGCGCATAGGTGTGTATTTATGAAACATATTCATATCTGTAGACAAGTAGGGGAGCTGTGCTTTTGCTCTTTGCTCTGTTTTCTTTTTTTATGGTTATTTATTTATTTGAGAGACAGAGACAGTACTAGTGGGGGAGGGGAAGAGAGAGAGAGAGAGAGAGAGAGAGAGAGAATCCCAAGAGGCTCCATGCTGCTAGCACAGAGCCTTATGTGGGGCTCAAACCCCCGAAACTATAAGATCATGACCTGAGCTGAAACCAAGAGTCTGATGCTTAACGAGCTAAGCCACCCAGGTGTTCCTTGCTCTGTTTTCAAACATAAATAAACTTCTAGTTTTATAAATGTATAAATGTAGAATAGAAGCATCACTCTTATTTGCTTACATTTGCATTTTCTCTCAAGCAAAGGAGAAAAAGAACCAATTTGCTGCCCTGAAACAGGAATAAATTCACGGCCACACCCTTCTAATCTCTGCTACAGAAAACACAGGTAGGGGTGTGCCTCTTTTGAAAAACTTCCATGTCAGATTTCACCGTGGAAAACACATTAAAATGTCACTGATATAAAATACTTTCATTTCTTCTTAATGAACAGCTTTGATCATAGCATCTCCAGGTTGAGAACCAAATATTTTCTATTCCTCACTGTATTAATTTCATCTCATTTTCACTTTCAAGGTTATCAGTATGGTAGTCCCCTTTTGACCTAAACAGTCTTAGTTTCTAACATTCTCACAAAACTCATCAGTCAGATAGGCAAATCCATCCTTCAGTAGCTAATACATAAACACTGATCATTCTGGATTTTAAAAGTTGAATAAGATGTTTCTAGTCACCTTTATTCTTCTAACAATATAATACCTATCAGCAAAGTCCTTCTACACCCACACAGTATGACATGCAGCCCTCCTTCTATGTGTCCTCTTCTAAAGTTTACTGAATACTCAGAATCTTGCATGGTTTACTATTGTTCCCTGTGTTACCAGTTTCTCAGCATTATTAAAGTGGACGATGTTTTGCATGTAGAGCCTTAAATTTTACTTTCTCAGAACTGTTCCCTTTTTCTAAGTTTCCACAGTCATTCTATTTACAATAGGAATTATTTGTATTCCAATTTCTTGCATGTTTTCATTTACTAAGTGAACATTGTTCAGGTCTTTTTTTTTTTTTTTCCTTAAATCTAATACGCAAAGACTGTTTTCCTAACAGAGGTTATTATTGGAATGAATAAAGTTATTTCAAAGCACTTTATGAACATACAAGTAGTCTACCAACAAGTGAGAATAACCCTTATGCCTTGACTCAAAGCTAAGGAATTATACACATGAAAAGGCTTTAAAGATTCAGTTAAAAGAAACGATCATGTGCTTGCCACATAATAGGTTCTTAGTACATGGTCATTGAATGCTAAATCATGCAAGACTATACATAATGCACCATAGCATGCACACAAAAAAATCATAACTTAAAACAGACAAATCTATCATTTTAATCTTAAAAGTGTTTCATCTATATAGGATGATAGAGACCATATAGATCACTCATACTCCAAAAGTCATATAGATTAGAAAAGGAATGAAAACTATCCTTCACCTGCAGTTGCATATAAGGGAGAGATTAAAAATACTAAACACTTCAAATGATGTCCAATCAAGGGGAAAAACAGCCTTACTAGAACAGTCAGTTTAAGTATACATTAAAACAGTGTATATGGGGAAAAAAGAGAGGGGAACAAAACCTAACATTTGGAACACACACTCATTCTGATAAAGAGAGATTCTCAGAATCCATAAGACCATGTCAGAAACTTGATGGATGAGAGCATTAGCTATTCTGGAATTGACAGACAGCACTTTAAAGAACACAGAACCATAAGTGGTCTGGGAGTGTCAGTCTTGTAAGCATCACTTACTTCTTGGAGAAATAAAGTCTCCCTGAACATCTGGAAAGCAAAGAATAAATATTCACTTATGTATATGTGTTTATTACCTTGAATGTGAAATCCAAAATATCAGAACTAAAATGGATTTAAAAAAGGAAATCATGATATGACTTAACTGAATTTAGGTAGGAAAGAAAAAAATCTCCGAAATGAAGACTAAATCCAAGTTTCCCAAAAAGGTATATTTGACTTAAACAATAATAAAGAGCATTTAGTTAACATAATGGAGACAGAAAAGAAAACAAAAACTACATTAAAAATAGAGTGGAGAATAATTAGAGAGAAAATGATAGATACACAAGATAGATACAAAAAATACAGATATAAATGTGTGTGTGTGTCTCTCTCTCTCATATATATGTGTATATATATATATATTTGGTTTCTTTGAAGAAAATAAAAAATAGAGCACTAATATTTAAAATCATAATCTAAGAAATTTTTTGGAAATACAAAAGCTCTAATTTAGCATTTTTTAATTTATTTTTAAAATTTATTTCTGAGAGACAGAGAGAGAGGTAATGTGAGTCAGGGAGGGTCAGAGAGAGAGGGAGATATAGAATCTGAAACAGGCTCCAGGCTCTAAGCTAGCTGTCAGCACAGAGCCCGATGTGGGACTCAAACCTGTGAACCGTGAGATCATGACCTGAGCCGAAGTCAGATGCTCAACCGACTGAGCCATTGAGGCACCCGTAATTTAGCATTTTAAGTGGCTACATATTAGAGGAAAAATTGACCTAGAAAGTCCAACTCTGAGACATATTCTAATAGAATAATTAAATTATAATTTTTTTTAAAAAATCTGGGCAATCCAGTAAATAAAGCAAGTCACTTATAAAGAGATAAAAGCTTCAGTTGGAGCACCTGGGTGTCTCAGTTGGTTAAGCATCCGACTCTTGATTTCAGCTCAGGTGATGATCTCATGGTTGTGGGTTTGAGCCCCACATCCTCTTTCCTCTTTCCCTCTCTCTCTGCCCTTCCCCAACTCATACTGTCACACTATCTGTCTTCGTAAAATGAATAAATAAACTTTAAAAACAAAATTTAAAAGTAATGAAAATCAAGATGGCTAGGTGACTCAATCAATTGAGTGTCTGATCCTTGATTCTGGCTCAGGTCATGATCCCAGGACCATGGGATCAAGCCTTACATCGGGCTCCATGCTGAGTGTGTAGCCTGCTTGAGATTCTCTCTCTCTCTTCTCTGTCCTTCTCCCTTGATCATGCATTCTCTCTTTCTCTCTAACACAAAATAAAAATAAAAATAAATAAAAATAAAAATAAAATAAAAAATAGATGAAAATCATGTGGTATCACTTATCTCTAGCAACATACAAAGTAAGAATACAATGGATTAATACATTTTAAAAACTTAAGGAAAGAACCAGCCAAAGCCCTATTGTTCAGCCAATGTTTCCTTCCATTTCCATAGCTATCTCAAAACATGTTTAAAACATTCAAGAATTCAGGGGATTCTGGAGTCAAGTCCTTCCTGAGGAATCTACTAGAAAACATGTTTCATATATTCCAAAGACAATTGGGAAGAACCTGTCAAATGACTAACAGTGAGCACTTATTGTGTTAATTTTAGATTTATGATTAAAATAATGTGGGGACATAGTGAAAGAATAATATATGACTATCACATGTCCTGACAAAATGGAAACAATGAAAATGACAAAAAGAGAGATAAAGATAAATTAGTATGACCTCACTGAATGTTGCTTCAAAATTTGAACTTTCTTTTGCAGGTTTTTTTTTTTTTTTAATGGCATATATATTGGCAGAATCATTCTAAAATTATTTTGTGTGTATTATAGGGAAAGCTAAGTAAGAAAAGAACATTGATATTCTTGGATCAGAGTTATCACTGTGAGAAAGGAAAGTACAAATGAGAGGAAAGTTGAGAAAAACCCTGAAGTAGAATTTGAATTGAAGTTATGAAGATGCCACCCTAATTAGACAAATATCTTACAAACATGGTATGTGTGTATGTATGTGTGTATGTGTGCATGTCTGTATGTGTGCATGTCTGTATGTGTGTATGTATGTATGTGTGTATTTATGTAAGTGCGTGTGACTATTAGCTGTCTCTAGCCCTTGAAAGACTCTAAAAGTAATGACTCTCTGCTAGTAATTAAAATACTTACTTCTCAGTTCTCATCTTCTAAAAAGAACCAGTAATCTTTAGAGAAATGATGATTTCAGGTCTGGAAAGTAAAGTACAAACTGAAAATGAAATATATTCTAGGGCCCAATAATCAAAGAACTTCTTAATGACTAGCGGGATCATATCAGAAAATCAAAAGAGCTAACATCACCCAATTGAGAAAATTTGGGTCAAAATTTTTCTAACTTTATATTGATGTATGACACATAAATAGAAAAACACTAACTTAAAAATAAGGGCATTATTTGGTGAATTTTCATTGAAAAAACACACTTTCTTAGCCAGACCAAGATCAAGAAATAGGACATTATAAAAACATTAGAAGCCACATTCATACATCATCAAAAGCCACCATTCGCCTGACTTCTAACAGCATAGGTATTTTTTTGTCTGTTTTGTAACTTATGGAGTCATACAAAATATACTCTTTTGTGTCTGGCTTCTTTTAAAGAGTATTATTTTTGTGAGATTCACACATACTGTTGTGTATTGGGAGTTATTTATTCTGATTGCAGTATAGTATTCTACTATAAGTACATATCACAAATTAAATTTTGGATGATTTGAGTTTAAAAAATATAAAGACATTTTTTTAATCCCTAAGTCTATAGTGACACTCTAACAAGTGCAGACGGGAGGATGAGCTATTAGTTACAAATTATACAAGCAAATAAGTGTACAAAAATGGATAGAATGAGAAAATGGCCATCAAAGTGATAATCTATTCAAATAAGGATCATCAATGAATCTAAAATCATTGGGTCAAATGTTAATGGAGAACAAATTATTCACATAGTTCCCAAGTATTAGCCTGAGCTCTTGGGTGGCTCAGTTGGTCAAGCGTCTGACTTTGGCTCAGGTCATGATCTCATGGTTCATGGTTCAAGCCCTGCGTCGGGCTCTGTGCTGACAGCTAGCTCAGAGCCTGGAGCCTGCTTTGGATTCTGTCTCCCTCTCTCTATGACCCTCACCTGTTCACACTGTCTCTCTCTGACTCTCAAAAATAGATAAAAAAATATTTAAAAAAAAAACCAAAAACAAAATATTAGCCTGCATATCACTTAGTAATAACAAAGGAAAAGTGGCAACCTTATAATGGAGAGACCTTGCAAACATCAAATCCAGAATTATAAATACATTTCATGATTCCGTGCAATATCATGTAGAGTATTCCTGCCAAAGATCTTAAACCTGTAACTATATGTGATGAATCAATCAGACAAATCCAGATTGTGGGCCATTATATAAGACAGCCGGCCTAGACATTTAAAAATGTTCAATGTCATGAAAGAAAAAGACAAAGTAGTTTCGAAGCTGCTATTCTAGATTTAAAAAGATATAACAACTACATGCAACTCTGTAATCCTGCTAGGACTTAGAACAAAAGCAAGAAAAAATTCAAGGACAACTGGGAAATTAGGGAGATTTAAATATGGAGTATTAGATAAGATAATTTCATTAATGCTGAGATTCTTAGGTGTGATAGTGGTATTATATCTATGTAGAGAATGTCTTAGTATTAGAAAGTATGCAGAAGGATAATTTCATAATCTGCAACTCCAATATTTTTATGTAATACAGACAAAAATAAAGAAAAAAAAAAGCGTAGCTGTTGAGAATTTAATTCAGGTAAAGGTATATAGGTATTCATTTGTACCATTCATTTAATTTTCCTGTAGATTTGAAAGTTGAGACCAAAAGGAATATATATATATACACACACATATGTATACACACATATATACACACATATATATAACATGTTTATCTTAAATTTTAAGAGATACAAGATTGTTTTTAAAATTCAGCATAGTACAAAATAAAATGAACTAACAATTAACATTGTCTTTACATAATTTAAATACATAAATCAAAAAACATCTCCTTACCCAATTTCAGAATTTCAATTCTAATTTTAATTGACTTATCAGTTAGCATGTATTCATCATAGAATAAATATACCTATATCTCATGAGTCTTAGATTATTTAAAAATAATCTTAATTTTTTGTTTTACATCAATTATATTTTTCTCCTTATATATCTCATATTTATAAGTCACTATTATTCATGAAAAATATGGTTCTGGGTAGATGGTCCTTTAAAAAATTTTTTTGAAGTTTCATTAAATGGCAAAACAAATACTTAATGGCAACTTTAAACTTATATTTTTCATTAGCTCTACTCAAACATTTCTATGATATTAGCTACTGCTAGCCCAGAAAGAATATAATTTATTTTATAAAACCACTCCTTTCACCCCTCTCCCATCATAAAAAAAAAAAAAAAAAATCCATCAATACTGATTTTTGGAAAAGGCAAACAAATCCTTTAAGAATCACTAACTGGAGGGGCGCCTGGGTGGCTTAGTCGGTTAAGCGTGCGACTTTCGCTTAGGTCATAATCTCGCGGTTCGTGGGTTCGAGCCCCGCGTCGGGCTCTGTGCTGACTGCCAGCTCAGCGCCTGGAGCCTGCTTCAGTCTGTGACTCCCTCTCTCTCTGACCCTCCCCTGCTCACGCTGTCTCTCTCTCTAAGAAATAAATAAAACATTAAAAAAAAAAAAAGAATCACTAATTGGATCATGGTATTAGCAAACTTTGTTTAAAAAAAATTAGAAGTGTTCTATAACTTTAAATGACAGAAACTACAATTCATAGTCCTCATGTGACTAACAAACTATGTCTAACTTAAAAAAAACTAAAAACTACATGTAATATTTGATTCCTATTGATAAATTCCTATGAGATTAAAAAGGCACTTTTACCTGACATTTAGGAGCTTAATATTCAATGGATTATTTGGAAAAAAAACAAAAACAAAAAACTTTGTAAATTTGCCCATGTATATTTTTCTTATTTTTCTTTTGAAGGCCAATGAAATTTACATAAAGCCTTGCATATATATAATAATAATAATAGATACTGCATATTTGCATCCTAGTGAAGATGATGTTACTGCAAATTTAAACATCAACAGTATGAAAAAAGTACCATCCGCATAGTGTGCCACTCTAAAATATATCACTTCGGCATAAGGATTCTTTTGAGCTACAGGCACTTAAAACACAGAAGGCACAAGAAGGGCACTCTGACCTGCTCTTTTCTTCCATAAAACAGAATATAAACTCCTGTGTGAAAAATGCCCTTCCTACACCATGAAGAAAGAAACATTCTTATCACCACCACACACAGAGCATAGGCCAAAAGAATTCTGTACAAACAAAATTAGTTAATTTAATTATTATTTCCCGTCTTATAAATTTAGTGACTTTTCCACAACTGCATTTCTTTTTTTCAACCTGGTATAGAAGTGTTTAGGTTGTCATTTTCTTATTTGAGCTTACTTGTCATGTAAAATTTATATTAAATAAATCTGCATGGTTTTCTCCTGTTAATGTTTTATAAAACTTTAATTTAATTTTTCAAGCTGTAGTTGGAGCACCTAAGAGAGTAAAGTATAGAGTGTAGCTTCTCCTTCACATCATTACCACGCATGATGGAGAAATCTTCAAATCTTAATATATGTCAAATATATTTTTGACAAGATTCATCCTTCCATATCACATGTTTAACACTGTTAACACTGTTAAAATGTAATTCCATACAACTTTCTGTTTTTTCTTGTGAAATGTTTATTTGAGAATATGATTACTATTGATACTATATATTTGTTTTCTATTATTATGTATTTATCATATATGATACACATCTCTAGTATCTCTAAAGGTCGGGGACCGGAAGGACTCCTCTAAAATCTTGAACACACCTTTCACATCAATAAATACTATTTTGAAAATTACACAATTTGATAAAATTGTGAATAATCCTTTCCATTAGCATTTTCCCTCAGAAAATGAAGAATAATTACTTATTAATGTAGAGAAAATATCCTAACAAAAGTGGTCTTTACAGAAACTTGGGTTACTTAGTTTATTCCTGAAAATTAGAAAGTATGTATTTATTTAACTTCTTTTGGAAGGATGTGTGAATAGTATAAGACCATAAAAGTTTTCTCTTTTAGCAGTCAGGAAAAATTTATTTTTAGAGATTATAATATAATTTCCCAGAAGCCTCAATTCTTTAAAATCTGATATAGCTAGAAATGTTAGTCTCCAAATAGAAATATTTGCCTTTATTTTACATCAATTCCAAATATACATATCATTTCCTTGACTTTAAAAATTAATCATTTACATTTTTCATTGATACCAAACAGGCAATTATCTTTAGGGTAGCAGTGATATTAGAATAGGACAGTAAAAGAGACTAATTAGTCTAAGACTGAAAAAAGAATGAATTCAAAGTAGCCATGGTTCAAATAATAGAAAATATTCAGTAATTAAGAGATACATGAACTGTTCTCCACACAAGGTTATTCTTTTTCTATTACAAAAAGAATATGTGACAAATTATATAGTTACTCTCTACTTCCCTCCAAATTCAGTTCATAGGGGCTGCTGTCATTTATTTTAATTCTAGGCACTCCATTATTTTCTAATCTTTCTAACCTGGAATATTATTATTCCTTTTTTAAAAATTATTTTAATGTTTTTATATATTTTGGAGAGAGTGAGAAAGTGAACGGGGAAGCGACAGTGAGACAGAGAAGGGGGAATGGAGGATCTGAAGCAGGTTCTGTGCTGACAGCAAAGAGCCTGAGGTGGGGCTCGAACTCATGAACTGTGAGATACTGACCTGAGACAAAGACAAATGCTTAACTGACTGAGCCACCCAGGCACTACCTTTTTTTTTTTTTTAAATGAGAGTTGACATTATTATTTAATTCAAACATGCTGAATATAAGAGAATATAATAAATTTAAAAAAATAAGGTTGTTCATATGGCATATAAATAACCATTCACTACTTTTGCTTTACATATACATTTGTTATTATGGGATGGTAATTAGAAGCTTTGATTAAGTATCCTCTCTTCCAAGTTACAAATGTCTCTCTCACAGAGCATGATTTCAAAATTCAATTACAACCATAATTAATTTACCAAATCCCAGTTCTACCACAGATATTAGTATTAGATCAAGCTGAAACAATATTGTATTATATTAGAAAGTAAAATTGTTCTTTTTAAAAGATTATATCATTTATAAATTAAAATAAGAATGAGCCGGCAAGAAATATTTTCATTTTTTTAATGAAGATTTTTTTAAACAAATATTTATAGCATAATTCAAAGTTACAATATTAAAATTGTATACTATGACTTAAAGGTTTCTTTTTTTTAATGTTTTATTTATTTCTGAGAGAAAGAGACAGTGTTAGTAGGGGAGGGTCGGAGAGAGAAGGAGATACAGAATCTGAAACAGGCTTCAGGCTCTGAGCTAGTGACTTAAAGCTTTCTATCTAACATATAATCAAAGCAAACATAAATGAACGCAAAGCTTTCTTTACTATACTGTGGAGAGTGAAACATTTTTTCAACTATGAAGAATTTCCGAAACTTTGGTGATAAACATATAAATAATATTTTTTTTCATTCTGGGATAACAACGATAATTAACTGTCTATTGTTTCTGTTCCCCATCATTGGAAGGAAAGGTTCCTGAAAAGCAACAGTCCAGGAAAAGGATTTAATTTCTGAATCATAACTGCATCTTAGCAAGGCCAATTTGACTAGTTTTTGCAACAGTACACAAGTAGAAGTGATATGTATCATTCACCTGTAGTTCAAATTAATTAAAAAGAAAGTGTGCCTTTTCCATTGTTGTCTCATACTCAAGCTAAATACAAGAACCTTTGAGACTCCAAGAGTGAAAACTATAAAAGTATATGGGTCCCTGAATCTCTACGTAGAGGACAAAGACCAACTGGCCAAGAATGCCCGCATTTTATTGTCACAAACTTCTGATTTGTAAAACCCCTGAAACTGAGGGTTATATTTTCTACAGCAATTGATGATACTCAAATCGACACATACGGTGTTCAGCAGAGATAGGGGTATAGAGGTGTTGAATGGGAAGACTTTTCCGATTTGTGGGGAAAGTCAGGGTTCTCACTGAAAAATGTATTTGCAATGGCTCATAAAAGGGTGCAGTTAAGGCAACAGAAATACAGGAAATACAGTTAACCAGTTAGTTCTAAAATGGATATTTAAACTGGAGTTATGTACCTGGGCTTATAGTGCAATTTATTTGGGCACATTTTTAACTAAGAAAAAAGATAGAAGAGGCCCATATTCCTTGGCATATGTCAAAATTTGTTTTGACATCCATTGCTTCAAATGTTTGCATTCTTAAAAATAAATTCTCTAACAAACAACTCAGTTTTGGAACACTGGTGAAGACAAAAATAAAATTAAATAAAATGAATCTCCCTCCTCAAAATCTTTACAAATCTACTTCTTAAAAAATCAAACAGTGAGAAGTGGTTTGGCTTTTTTTTTTTTTTTTTTTTCGGGGGAAGGGGCTGGTTTGTTCCCCCTCACATAATCTTTAGAATGTTTCTCTAGGCAAGAGCTGTAGATCACAATATAGCTACCAGCCAGACTCCTCACCACAGCCTTTTAGTGGGTTAAGAAGACACCAGAGAGCTGAGATATAAAGGAATTCAAACAACGGTCTATTTCTGGGTAAATATAAGGGGCTCCTTTTCTCTCAAACAGTGAACAGATTCTAAGGCCTTAGCAAAGGAGCCCTAGAGCAATTCATAAAATCTGTGAAGAAAGAAAAAGTAAATAGGGATGACTTCTAACAGAACCACAGTAAATTAGAGAGAGACAGAGAGACAGAGAGACAGAGAGAGAGAGAGAGATACACAGATAAAAGAAGAAATACAGGAAGCAGGGAAAGAAAATAAAGGGCTTTATATTTTGACATGTTTCAAAGCAAAGAAGTATTTCCTGTTTTGAGGTTTTGATAAAACTATATATTAAGAGTAAATTAATTATTTTAAATTTTTTCGAAAATAGTTTATGAAAATAGTAAAGTAGTAAATCATGAATGGATGTTTGTAAGTCCTACATTTTAAGTAATGGGCAGCCAAGCTGTATTTAAACACGTGAAAAGATCTTCAAATCTTTTTGGAACTCTTTAAGGTTAATGGCACAGAAAGAGAACTATCACTTCCTTCCTCCAATCTTCCTCACACTCATAATCCTAATGTGTTCTAAAGCATAGGAAATAAAAAACAAACCCTCCAAGTCCACCATTATCACTGCCATCCATTTGTGAAAATTTTACTTTTGGGGAGAGAAGTATTCATATCATGCTTGTAACAAAGATATTTGTTTCTGAATTATTTCAAAAGTAAATTATAAACTCAGGTCTAAAAATATATTCAGCTCTTTCAATATTATTATAAAACATCAAATAATTAAATTTATTTATATGTGTAAATTTAAGAATATTTATTTGTAGCAAGAAATGCCATTACTTCTTAAGAACCCATATAACATATTTTAGAAAAAAAATTCATCAAGTATTGATTTTCTTTTATTTTAGCTAATAACAGAAATATGATTCTGGTACATGAAATTTTACATGCATAAATAAGAAATTTCTTAGTCACAGCATAGACTATTGAACAAAATCATTTTTTACAACTTCAAAGAAAAAGGAATATCTTTGTTTGAAACTCTGCATAAAGCATGTATAGTTTCAGTTATGTCTCTACCCAAGATCTTCATCACAGAAAGTTTCAGTAGATTTCATCACATTTTGAGAAGAAAAATTCATTTGGAATCGATACTTTCTTCCCTATACTCAGTAAAGATGTGAGTACCACACATAGTAATTTAGCTTACTGTTCAATAGTTTTCCAGAAAGAGAAAGAAGAAAGAAAGAAAGAAAGAAAGAAAGAAAGAAAGAAAGAAAGAAAGAAAGAAAGAAAGAAAGAAAGAAGGTAACCTGAATTAAATAACAAAAACCAAAAACCTTGTTGATTTTCCTTGTTAGCAGACCAACTGTTTCATAACTATGATTGCAGAGGTAAAATAAGCAATTTAAAATTAGTTTGTAAAAAACCATTTTAAAAATTGAAAAAAAATCTGATAACTCTAGAGCCACAACACAACTCAAATTGGTTAAAACAAATTTTGAAAAGAATATTTTTTTCTTTTTTCTCATAAAGACAGTATATAAACACTGGCTATTGTCTTAAAAATTCAAATCTAAAATTATAGACTAAAAACAGTGGTCTCAGTATACCTCCACTCCATAAATATATAAATGTATATGTAAATATATGCAAATACATATATAGTTTAAACTATTGAAAGTAAGCTAAATTATTATGTGTGGTACTCACATCCTTACTGTGTATAGAGATGAAAGACAGTAGCTATTCTAAATTATTTTTCCTTCTCAAAATGTGAAGTCTTCAATAAAAGTATACATTTAATATGATTACCATTTGGTTCATCCACACCATGAAATACAATATAAAAATTATGAAGATAACATATTCTCTTTTTGATTCAGAAATTTAAAATTTAAATTTAAATTTCTACACAGTGGTGTTCTTGTGAAAGAAACTGTGGTTTTGACAATGAATCTGCAGAAAAGAGCGTGTTATTAAGGTTCAAATTAACAATATTTACATCTATAAAACAAGATGAAAATGTTTAATGGATGTCAATGTAAAGGCAAAGCTGAAGAACTTAATCATGGCTTTAGAAAGAGAAAAAGTGTCATCCCTGATAGAATAAAATTAAAGGTATTAATGAAATCACATGGAAGAAGAGGAAAGAAAGTAGAGATATGACTATCTTATGACAGAAAAAAACAAATATATTAAATGTACTATTAAAAGTTCTTTTATGCAAAGGTCAATGTAACAGAATAGAAAATCCAGAAATATGATCAATTAATCTTTGACAATGCATGAAAGACTATCCAATGGGAGAGATATAGTTTCTTCAACAAATGGTGTCTGGTATTGGGAAAACTGGATGAAAGAATGAAATTAGGTCACTTTCTTAAACTATACACATAAATAAATTCAAAATGGATTGCAGACATAATGTGAGGCCTGAAACCATAAAAATCCTAGAAAGAGCACAGGCAGTAATATCTCTGACATGGGCCATAGCAACTTCTTTCTCTACATCTCTCTGGACAAGGGAAACTAAAGCAAAAATGAACTACTGGGACTTCATCAAGATAAAAAGCTTCTGCACAATGAAGGAAACAATCTGGGAAACTAAACGGCAGCCTATGAAATGGAAGAAGATATTTGCAAATGACATCTCAGATAAAAGGCTAATATCCAAAATCTATAAAGAACTTATCAAGCTCTACACTCAAAAACTAAATAATGCAGTTAAGAAATAGGCAGAAGATACACAGACATTCCTCCAAAGAAGACATACAGATAGCCAATAGGCACATGAAAAGATGTTCATCACCACTTATCACCATCACTTATTACATATTATTACTTATTACTTGTAGTTTGATGCAAATCAAAACTACAATGAGGTAACAGCTCACTCCTGTTGGAATGGCTAACATTAAAAACACAAGAACAACAGTTGCTGGCAAGGATGTGGAGAAAAAAGGAACCCTTGTGCACTGTTGGATGGAATGCAAACTAGTGTAGCCACTTTGGGAAATAGTGTTGAGGCTTCTCAAAAAGTAAAAGATAGAACTGCCCCATAATCCAGTAATCACATGACTCAAAGAAAACAAAAACACTAACTGGAAATTATATTTCTTTTTATTTAATGTTGATTTATTTGAGAAAGAGAACATGCACATGTGCACATGAATGGGAGAGCGGCAGAAAGACAGGAGGAGAGAGAACCCCAAGCAGGCTCCTTCCTGTAGGCACAGAGCCTGATGAGGGGCTTAAACTCAGGAACTGTGAAATCATGACATGACCTGAAATCAAGAGTCGGAAGCTTAACCAACTGAGCCACCCAGGTGCCCCCAATGCACCCTTATGTTTATAGCAGCATTATTTACAATAGCCAATGTATGGAAGTAGCCCAAGTGACCACTGATAGATGGATAAAGAAGATGTGGTATATTAAAAAAATAAGAAGATGTGGTATATATAGGAATATTACTCAACCATAAAAAGAATAAAATCTTACCATTTGCAACGACGTGGATTAATACATTTATTTTAAATAATAAATAGGGGCTTATGGATGGTTGAGTCAGTTGAGTGTTGTACTCTTGATTTCAGCTCAGGTCATGATACTATTGCTGTGGGACTGAACCCCATATCGGGCTCCATACTCAGCATGGAGCCTGCTTAAGATTCTTTCTTCCTCTTACTATGCTCCTCTCAACAACGTGTGTTCTCTCTCTTTCTGAAATAATATTAAATAAGGGTGCCTGGGTGGCTCAGTTAAGTGTCAACTCTTGGTTTCAACTCAGGTCATGATCTCATGGTTTTTGGGTTCTAAAACCCTACATTGGGATCTGCACTGCGACTGCGGAGCTTGCTTGGGATTTTTCCTCTTCATGTCTCTCTCTGCCCCTCTGCCACTTGTGTGCTTTATCTCCCTTTCAAAATAAATAAATAAAAACTTCAAAATAAAATAAATAAGGGGCGCCTGGGTGGCTCAGTCGGTTAAGCGTCCGACTTCGGCTCAGGTTATGATCTCATGGTTCATGGGTTCAAGCCCTGCATCAGGCTCTGTGCTGACAGCTAGCTCAGAGCCTGCAGTCTGTTTCAGATTATGTGTCTCCCTCTGTCTCTCTCTCTGACCCTCCCTGTTCTCTCTCTCTCTCAGAAATAAATAAATAAAAACATTTAGAAAAGTTTTAACATAAGTAAATAAATAAAATAATAATAAACAAAGGAAGGAAAGAAGAAGAGAAGGGGAAAAAAGTATTTGAAAAGTTTAATAGTGCCACTAAGTGTTAAATGACCACCCAGGCAGTCTTAAACTGAACAGACCAAGAGGGAGAATTATTTTTGTATGATGTTCAGAAAGGCATATTTATAGGTCAAAGGCATGCAATTTTTAAAAAATGTTTTATTTATTTCTAGCAGAGAGAGACAGAGAGAGAGAGGGGGAGAGAGAGAGACAGCGTGAGCAGGGAGGGTCAGAGAGGGAGTCACAGACTGAAACAGGCTCCAGGCTCTGAGCTGGCAGCCAGCACAGAGCCGACGCGGGGCTCGTACCCACGAACCCCGAGATCATGACCTAAGCGAAAGTCGGACGCTTAACCGACTAAGACACCCAGGCGCCCCAAAGGCATGCAATTTTTATTTGCTTCAGTACTCTTTGTGTTCACAATAGCACTACAATAAAGCAAAGAAGGAGCTAAAAGGAGGGACAGGAATCGTGCCCTTGATATCTTTTAATTTGGTGGGGAGAAAATGGATTTAAAGTCAAAGATGCAATATCAATAGCTTGGTAAAGCTAAAAAAACACACACACAAAAAAACTACTAAATAGTAATTCAAAATTATGTGAAGCTATTTCAAAAGAAAGACAATTTTTCCCTCCGTAAATTGCATTTGAGTAACTCTAAGAAGTTAATATTAAAAATGATGATGATGAAGCAATTTGATTGAATTATTTTAATATCAAAATTCTCTAAATTCATAGTTACTCAGAATTTATGGATAAAACTAGACTTAAGTTGAAATGTTACCTTGTCTAAAGTATATGTATTAGGAAGAAAACTGACCACT
Organism: Proteles cristata cristata; assembly: GCA_017311185.1. Lineage (NCBI taxonomy): Eukaryota > Metazoa > Chordata > Mammalia > Carnivora > Hyaenidae > Proteles > Proteles cristata. The sequence goes on from JAESUZ010000815.1 coordinate 2,679,966, forward strand.
TGTAATTTCAAACAACCAAATTGCTTTTACTTTCAATTTTTTTAATGTTTATTTAATTTTAAGAGAGAAAGAGAGACAAAGTGTGAGTAAGGGAGGGGCAGAGAGAGAGACAGACAGACAGACAGACAGAATTGGAAACAGGCATCAGGCTCTGAGCTGTCAGCACAGAGAGGGCTTGAACTCACAAACCATGAGACAATGACATTAGCCAAAGTTGGATGCTTAACCAACTGAGCTACCCAGGAACCTCTAAAATTTTAGGTATAACTGTTTACATTTAGCATTTGGGATAAGAGGAGTCCTATTTAACCTTTACTTTTTAAAAAATGTACAATAATATGGTCAAGAGGCAAGGTAATTCTACTTCTTGACAGGGAACTGAATCCAAGTAACATTAAAAAGCTAAAGAACCTATGATTAAACACATTAGAAAGCTATATTCCAAACAAAATTATTTGTATCAGTAATACTGCGATTGTCTTTCCACCTTGTTTTCTTTTTTTCTCTTTCCTTTTATACTTTCTTACCAACTTGCCATACATTATTTTAGAAGACAGGTTTTCCCTATACTTCATAGACTTCTTATCAGACTAATTTTTTAAATAAATTCATGCTGAAATGGCAGCAGCTGATAATATCTGGATATATTTATCATCTGTTTGCAATGTCATAAACTGAAGGTACCATGAATGGGAAAATGTGGAATCGGGGAGATTTTCCCCATATTATTTTGATTCTTTTGAAATTATTGCCCCTAAGCTCACTACCAGTTGCATGTTCCATAAAACATTTTAATTTACAAGAGAAAGTACATCATCTTTGAGGTCACAGTGACTTGGTGAGTAGGAAATAAGTTGAAAAGTGATTCACCAGAAAAAAATTACTTGAAAATGTATCTGGATTGATTGATTGGCTCAGAAAAAGCAGTTGATAAATTTTACAAGGTCAATGTGTTATGCAGCAGTAGGTAACTCATTATCATTGCAGGTTAATATGAAGTTTTCATATTAAATATTCAAACTGTTATATGCTTATGAATTGATATTAAAGTTTCATATTAAATATTCAAATTGTTATGTGCTTATGAAATACAATTTTATCAAGTATATGAGGATATTGTTTTTAAATTGACAATAATAGCAGCCTGGTTCATTTTTTTTATCAGTGACATTTCTTATACAGTATGAATAGAGAAGAGATAACAGAAAATTACAACACAGAATCATAAAGAAAGATGACAGGCTCATTCTCTTGCCAGAGATGGGCTACCAATGTTAGAACTACTATCGGTATTGGGGAATGGCTAATAGAGAGTCTGGAGCTGAAATTAAGAATTGTTCAAATAGGGAGAGGAGTATATACTTGATATAGACAATGTAAAGAGAGAAAAAAATATATAAGCTCCTTGTTGTCACTCTGTAAGCTAATGATGGTATCTTCTTTTAAAGAAAATGCTAAATGGAGAGGATGACAGAAAAGTGTTAGTATTTTGATGTCACATATTCGGTAAAAGAGACACTACTAATTAATGATGATCAGTGTCTTTAGGAGAATCCTATAGTAAAGATCATCAAACATCACTATAACCAGGTGGCAGATCTATGACATAGGCACAGTGGGTTACCTTTAATTTGAGATTGAATTCGAAGACCTAGTGATAAGAGAAAATTATCTCCATCTTTTCTGTTTTCCCAAACCATAGATATCTTTCCCCAATGAAAGAATTTAGGAGCAATTTAGATCAAGGGAAGAATTGAAAGCTTATGGTAAAACAAAGTAAAGATATGATCATATACTCTATGATGTCTAGCAAGAAACCATTGTTAGTAAATATATGTCACTTAGGTCAATGGGTTCCTGTCACCAGGACTACATTTCTGAAGACCAAGAAATAAGGAATAAATTAATATAACAGAAGAAGATAAACAGAATTGGGGCTTGGTCCAATTAAAAATATACTAAAATTTCTACAAACTCTCTGAAGAATTTATACCAGGATATCAGGTCATATATTTAGAAGATCACTGAAATATGTATCTAAGATAGTAATCACAGGGCACCTAGGTGGCTCAGTCGGTTAAGTGTCCGACTTTGGCTCAGGTCTTGATCTCACAGTTCATGGGTTCGAGCCCTGTGTCGGGCTCTGTGATGACAGCTAGCTCAGAGCCTGGAGCCTGTTTCAAATTCTGTATCTCCCTCTCTCTCTGACCCTCCCCTGCTCACGTTGTCTCTCTCTCTCTCTCAGAAATAAATAAAACATTTTAAAAAAAGATGGCAATCACAATTATCTAAGCATAGGATATTGTATAAAGGTTCCTACTGTCATGACTATATTGATAAGGTAGGGCTACATATTTATTAAAAATATTATTAGTGCTTTTCCCCTTGGAAAGAACATTTATGTTCTATTTTTCTCCAAAAAAAACCCCAAACAAATAAGCATATTAATGGCATATAAAATAAATTTACATATTTTAAAAATTATACTCATGACATGATTTTCTGAGCTCCTCCACTGAAAATGGATGAGTTAAATTGCTCTTGACCTGAATAAAGGGGATCAGTTTCTTTTAATCATATGCAATAGGTAACAGTGATTTTCTCAGACTTTTCATCTTCATAAATAACTTAGATCTAATAAGGCCTCATTCCATGCACTTTGTAGACTGAATGCATTACTGTAACATTACTTTCTAATAAAAATCTCCTGCTTATTCAAACATGCTGTCCTTGGAATTCAAGCCCAGTATCAATAACTTCCAGTATATCTACTACACATATGTATCTGATCACATGAAAGAATGATATTTAAAATAAATCACTGTTAAGTTTTCTTCATTTAATGATCATAGCAAAAAAGAAATGCTCATTTTTGTGGATTTTCTCCTCTAACTTGTATCGAATTTCCATGCCATCATGCCATGCTTTTGTCTTCATCACTTTCCACACATTCTGCCTTCATCTTCAAATTATTTAATTCACTACTGCCAATATTGTTAGATGATCTATGCTAACCTCCTTTTTTTTTTTTTTTTTTTTTGAAGACGTTGGTTGAACTTGCTGAATAACTATTATGTGTGAGTATAAGGATAGATTCTTATCTATGTAAAACTGCATCTCTGTTTTGAATGAACGGGAAAAGTTGTTTATACTTGGGGATACCATAATCTGTACAACTCCTTTTGCTTAGCAGGTGCAACTCATATATCTCAGGGCTTTGGCAGAGATATTGTATTGTCTCTACCTTTACTGTACTCAGGATATTATAATTAAATTTATTAATTTATTTTATCGTAAATATAATTAATTAATTAATTAATTAATTGAGAGAGAGAGGCAGAGAGAGGGGAGAGAGAGAATCCCAAGCAGTCTCCATGCTGTCATCATGGAGCCACACACAGGGCTCAAATTCACAAGCCATAAGATTATGTCCTGAGCCAAAATCAAGAGTCAGACACTTAACTGACTGGCCCATCAGGGAACTCCTAAATTTATTATTTAAAAACACGGGTCTTTCTGGCACCAAGAATACATGCATTTAAGCAATTAAATTGAAGGCAGGACACTGGCTAAAAAAGAATTCTGTTAAGTATTAGAATGTATAGTTACATTTGGTTGTGCAATCTATCTGAGTTTCTAAATGAGATATTTTTCCACAAAAAAGGTTATGTTGTGGCTTTCCCCATAAGTAAAATATTTCAGTAAAAATTCTTGTCTAAGCATCTCAATCATCACTATTGTCACAAAGTCATACTCACACTTGGTTATAACTGTCATCGAAATCAGTTAAAGCTACCAAAAGAACCAATTTTGCCTTGCTCTTCTATGTGAACATTATTTTCTCAAAACAATTAAGCAAGAAAACAAACAAAAAACTATGAAAAAATGTAAGTTTCATTTTCAGCCACAGTAAGAAATTCTGGTATAACACCTCCTAAAAACTGAAGACGCGTTTCCTCTTGCCACTCTCATATGTCTGTATCATTGGATTTTAAAGATTTTGGCAGTATCATGAATTGGAAATTTAATCTACTCTGAAATGATTGATATTTCTTTTTACCCTGCAATGCCCTCCTTGGGAGGAGGTGGGGGGGGCGGTGAGTTCTTCAAGAAATTGCATGGACTTTACCTAATAACTGCTCCAAATTTTTATCTGATTTACTCTTCTGAAGTCCACAGGTACAGAGATTCCTCAGGAAGAACAGAGTATAGTTTACATTGTTATAAAAAGATTAATATCGTTATTTAAAATTATACACTGTGAATTCTTCTGTATATTCCTTCCAAATGATGCCAGCTTCTGATTCAGTATGGTGATCTGAGAAACTAACCTCCTAGTTCATACCTGAGCAAAGGCTCAAGAAGCAGGCATAAGTTGGTAGAAAACATTGAGGTCCTGCAGTATAGAAGAAGCCTGGGGCCCAATTAAACAGCATATCAGCACAAAGATCGTGCAGTGAATTTTAGACCATCTGCCTTTCTGGGGCAGACTGATTTTTTTTTTTTTTTTTTAATCAGGGCTAAATCCACTCTCTCTAGCTCGGTTTCTGAGATGATCTGATCTTTAAATTAGAATTGGGGAGGCTAAAAAGCTTACAGAAAGGAGGAAGGCAGGTGAAAGACTATCAGCAAACAAGAAAATTTCACCAAGTTCTGGATGACAGAAAGGAAACTGAAGAATAGCAAGAGAGGAAGTAAAGTGGAGAGTTGAGATCAAAGGCTATGTGGAAGGACTAGAAAGATGGTGATTGCTGATATTAAACAATGACAGGAATTTTGGATTCGAAAACAGAAAGTAGGATGGAGGATAGGAGTGAAAAATGAATCAGAAAACAGTCATCTTTTAAAGGTTAAGTATTTCATCTCCACATCTACTTGTGTCTATTCTGTATATGCAAAACTATGAACTGCCAGATAGCAAGAGATATTTTCTACAGGGAAAAAAAGTAAAATATTTAACTGCCAAAAATTAAGAAATTTATAATTGAATAATCTGGGAAGAACTAAAGAAACCAGTGGAGTTGGAGTATCCCAGAATAGAGCCTCTGTCAGTACAGTATTTTCCAGACAATTGTATAATGCTTAGTTTCCTGTCAAAGCTTTCCAAACTATATACTGTGCTCATAAACATGAAAACTCCCATGTTTGAGAGACAGAGAACAGGGGAGGCTGAAGAGAGAGAGGAGGACAGAGGATCTGAAGCAGGCTCTGTGCTGACGGTAGAGAGCCTGATGTAGGGCTTCAGCTCGGGAAACATGAGATCATGACCTGAGCCAAAGGCCGACACTTAACTGACTGAGCCACCCAGCCTCCCGAGGAATGACATTTAAAAATGCAATTCTGCTGACTGAGCCACTCATGCACCCCTGTAATTATGTCAATGAATATCATCATTCAAACGATTTTTCAGTTCCTTATGTTTCTCCTTCTGATTTTATGTGTTTGTCTACAGAACAATCATAAAAGAGTAGTAAAGTTTTGAAGAAGTAAGCATGAGACTCTGGAGTTAGAACAAGGATACAGCTCCTCTACATAGGTATACCTACAATGATATGCTTGGAAATTTCTGTGAGTAGTAAAGAATAGGGGTAATTAGACTTTTGTATATTGTATAAGCTATATGTTACTAAAGAGCACAGATCATGCCTAATATCTTTAGATCTTCAGGGTTTAGCCCAGTGACTTTCACACTTTACATAATCACTATTATTCCCATGAATATTAATTATTTGTAATTATGGTGTAAGGAAGGTAAGTCAAACTTAAAATATTCTAGTCTTGTCATTAAAAGCTAAACAATTTGTAAATAATAATACACTGAAGCAGAGCACTGTGCTAATCCCTGAAAAAGTAAAGAAATGTAGGACAGAACACCAAAAATCAGCCTTTTAGTATGAAATCTGCTTACTTTTGCAGCAAACTTTGTTTTACCTCATTAGCCTGACATGCAGTCTTTACTTAGTGGCACATCTCCATCACCAAATGAGACAGGACATGCCACTTCTCTGTAATGTGAAGATGTCATTATCTCTCCTTCCTACTTATACTTGCACAAGCTGCCTCTACTGGCACATTATCCTTGCCAGCCCCTCATCCCCACCCATCTGTCTCTAGGCATCTCCATCCTCTTAGCCCGGCTAACGAACTATAAGTCATCATTTACATCTAACTTTAGGTGTGAATTTATTTTGAAAACTTTCTATAGTTTAGGTGGTTACACAAAATTCATAGCACTAACAGCACTATTTTAATAGCTTTTTCCACACAAAATTATTCCACTGCTCAGTGAGCTCCTAGAAGTCAGTGGCTGCAATGTGTAGCAACATGGATGGACCTTGAGGGTGTTATGCTGAGCGAAATAAGTCAGGCAGAGAAGGACAAATATCATATGTTTGCACGTATAGGAGGATTAGGAGGAACTTGACAGAGGAACAAGGGGGAGAAGAAGGGGGAAATGGTGGGGGAAAGGGAGAGAGGCAAACCATGAGAGACTCTTGAATGCTGACAAAAACTGAGGACTGATGGATGTGGGGGGAGGGGGGTGGGCATGGAGGAGGACACTTGTGGGGATGAGCACTGAGTGTTATGTGGAAACTAATTTGACAATAAACTATTTGTAAAAAAAAAAAAAGAAGTCAGTGGCTGCATCCCTTTTGTTTATTCTACACTCTAAGGACATAGCACAGTGGTTGTCATAAAGTAGGTACTCAATAAATAAATGCTAAATTGAAATCAAATATTTCATTGGATTCTACTAACATAAATTTTCTTATCAAGTAATTGCATGTTCCTATTTACAAGTGCATATCATAGCCAACAGAAGTTGGCAACTAGTAGAAGGTATGATGTTTTTACCCAGCAACTTATCTCATGGGTCATGAACTGGCAACTCAACCATGACTCTTGATCATGAATATGTACAAAAGAACACCACAGCATGATCAATAATTTCTGTGGTTCTATCAACACAGATTGCTGATGCTAAGCACATTATGTAGTAATACACATTGATAAATAAGACAAACATTGTATTAACCATACTAGTATCTAATCCTACCACACTCTTACATGTTACCTGTATTATAAAGGATATTTATGAAACTCATGGGAATCCATCCTTGGAATACTGCAGTAAGTTTTCCTTGAACCCATTCATGATTTATTTACCAATGAAAATCACTGTTTAGACACCTTTACAAAATGATAGCTATGGAATTCCACTGCAAGCAGTCATGCGATCCTGTACCCATTCTTTAAATCCAGTTTAAAAAGCCTGGGACTAAGCAGACATTTTGAAGGAATAATGGCCCTTTTTTTTTTTTTTTTTTTTTCCAATTTGACAAGATTACCTCTCTTGAGATCTAAACTTCCACACATTACAATATTTCTGGATGAAATAATTCTGAAATAATTACAGAAACTCTTCTTCTCTCTTTTCTTTCTTTTTTTCAAGCAACATTCACCAGATGAAAAAACAGAAGGCTTAATGACCAAGGAGTGTTGGGTGGAAATGAATTGGAAAAAGCAGAGAAAGAAATGAAAATAATCAAAGAGAAATGGATTCCTCAAGGTCAACTATTTCATTCCAAACATTTAAGGCAGCTGGTTGGGTAAGAAGGGCCCATGTGAGAAAAAAAAAATCTTTTTATCTAGTGATTTACAGATCCTGACTGTCAACATCACTGCCCATATACTAAATTAGTCTTCCTCACTCATGTGTGATGAGTGTATCTTCCCACACAGGCCTACATCTTATTCTGTGTCCTCAAGCAAAGGTGACATATACAGCCCCCCTAAATCCAATAAAAGCAATAAAACAAGCTAAAATTGTATGTTTACTTCTCCTAAAATATTAAGATGATTTAACACTGTCTTTGATATTTACTCTTTGCCAATAGCTCTATGAGGGTTTATTAATTTCAGAATATTCTATTATGAAATATAATAGGGTAATGTCAATGTTAATGTTACTTAGTGGAAAGCCCAAAGCATTCTATGAATTTAAGCTATCAATATTTTACAAAAGATTTTTTCCTCTCTCTGTAGTTACAGAAATGCATGTAACTATTCCCTTTTTTCAATAACCATCAGAGTAAAAAGCCTTGAATGAGTCCAGCAGAAAATTTCAGCGTCTTATTACTTTTCACCTCATAATGCTGCCTTGATATTTTTCCTGTGTTATTCTATATACACCATGAGATTAGTCTCCAAGAACAAAGACATAAGCTCTACCAACGGAGAATATCAGTCTTGGTGGCATATCTGAACATATCTGCAGGTAAAGAAAGACAGAATCATTTACTCTTCACCACAGATCTCATAAATGGTGAGGCCAGAGACAGCCCTTTCTTACCATATCTTCAGTGTTCAAACGCATGTATTCATTATGTTTGATGAAATAATAAGTAAGTTACTGAAAACATGAATAATTTCATATGATAACATAAAATGTACAATGTTTACTTTCTGATATATATATATGTATAGACATATATATCATATATATGACTGAAACAGAGGTATCCTTTTTCACGTAAAAACAATAATGAATCAGAAAAAAAGATATGGTTTACTGATAATGTTTTATTTATTTTTAAATGTTTATTTATTTATTTTTGAAAGAAAGTGAGAGAGCAAGAAGGGGAAGGGCAGAGAGAGAGAGAAAGAGAGAGAGAGAGAGAGAGGCAGAGAATCTGAAGCAGGCTTCGAGATTTCAGCAAAGAGCCCAATGCATGCCAGTGCAGAGCCCAATGTGGGGCTTGAACTCAGGAACAGTGAAGTCATGACCTGAATCAAAGTCTGACATTTAACTGACTGAGCCACCCAGGTGCCCTGATAGTGTTCTATTTCCTGATCTGTGTGTGAGTTACCTGGATACGTTCACTTCAAGAAAATTTCCTTGAGCTATACACTTATGATTTGTACAAATTTTCTAAAAATACTTTTAAAACTTTCAGTAAAAAAGTTTACTCAAAAACAGATTAGAATGAATACCCCTTTGTACAAAGTATTGCTAAGAATAAAAATAATTATAAAACACAATTTCTACCATATAAAGGCAAATTTATATTTAGGGAGAATGAGCATACACATAAAGAAAACTAAAACAAAAGATTTTCGCTGCTAAAGAATGCACTAATTTGAGAAAGATTCTTAAAGAACTACCTAGTAAGTTGAGATTTGAAGGAAAAGTGAAACTTAAACAATGTCCAGGAGGATACTGAAGATGAAAATTGTATAAATATATGTAGCAATGTACAGATCATTTATTATTAAACCGTAGACCAATAAAATAAAGTGAGAAATTTGTAACAGGTGATGGTAGATATTAATTTAGATATCAGATTAGAAAAACAAATTATTGAAAGTTCCTGTCAAAATTTGCCTCATATTAGTTATTATTATTGCTAGTCCACAATTAGTTTCAGTATTTGCAATGTGACTTTTGGTACAGTGTGTTTTGCAAAAGATTGGATCTTTAAAAAACAACACAAAACAAAATTCACACATTCCTACCAAGAACCCCACTCTGAAAACAATGGTAACATCACTAAAAATTAGTGATATGGAAAAGCTATTTGCTAGGCTGAGGTATCTAGGAAAAGTCATCAAACCAAATAGTTAATAGAATCTATTATTTCTATCATATGTAGTTCATATATACATATTATTCTATAAATAAACATAACAAAGAATTAGATATAAAACATGATGGAAAAAGCCAAGAAAAAATATATACCCACTATAGGTTTTTGATAATAGAGTTAAATATGATATTGATAATTATACTAAATATATGTTTATGTTCTGATATTTTATCCAAGAAATCAAAGTAAGCATTAAAATTGATTATAAAAGTGAAATAAGGCAACAATAAAAATACATGGATAAGGACTTTTTTATCCATGTTAAGTGGAAGTTTAAAAAATAAAATAACTCATAGAACTTATGGTTTAAATTGAAGAAATGAGATCTATATTATGAAAGCTATTATATGTTACTCAATGATATGCACTTTGATGTCTTGCTTACAGAAATAGAAAATAATGCATTGAGACTCCAGCCCTAATCCTTATAGAGAACTAACTGTTAAAATGGGAAACTGTCAGTAGTAGTAGTAATAATAATAATAATAATAATATTTTCTACATTTTATACAATTTAAAATTTGCAATCCATCCTTATACTCATTAACTCACTCAATATTCATATTAACTCTGCAGGAAGCTACTATGGCATCTATTTTACAGATGAGTAAACAGTTTAAGAGATAAAAAATGACTTGGAAAAGGTTATGGAGCTGAAAATAATAAGCAATCTTTCTCTTGATTCCATGTTCAAAAATCTCTATTCCCCATTCCTAAAACATTAATAACACCGAGAATTTTAGTTACATAAGCATATGTGAAGTTATATCTATGTGAAATTTACATACAAGCTTGAAAAATTTACCACCACTTCGACATGGCAATCTGAGCCTGCTCCTTATCTGATAAATTTGAACTCTTGTTTTTTGGTTCATTTGCTTTAGTAATTGGAAAAGTTTTTTTTTTTAATTATGTTTATTTATTTTATATATAGAGACAGACAGACCGATGTGAGTCGGGGAGGCACACTGAGAAAGGGAGATAGAATCCAAAGCAAGCTCCAGGTTCTGAACTGCAAGTACTGAGCCCAAAGTGGCTCAAACTCACAAACTGCAAGATCATGACCTGAGCCAAAGTCAAACGCCCAGCTAACTGAGCCACCCAGGTGCCCCAGATGAGACATTTAAATCTTAACCAATTCTGCTGTCATAATTTTATTTTTGAAAATACTCCTCTGTAGTAAATCTCATATAGATCTTTGATTTCATTTTCCAACTGGGTTTATTTAAACCTGCTGATTCATTTTCAGTAATTCTTAAATAAGAAAATTCAAAGATATTTATTTTTTTTAAGTCAAACTATGTTATCTATTAGACTTCTAACATACTATGTAAGGTGTCAGTTTGAGCAAATGATTTTGATATGCTTGCTTGTCATTTTCTAATTTGTAAATTAAACTTTTTATGAGTATTTCACACTTTTGAGAAATACAAAAAGATTATAATAAAAGCCACTCTTCTGGTTGTTAAGTGGATAAAGTGATAGAACCTGAGAAGCAGGTTAGCCAGGAAGTATTTGTTTGTAGGTTTTCCAGTGGACAAAATCATTCTGAGGTAGTAGGCTCTACAACGATTCTGTTTACCATGCATGTGGGTTTCAAAACAAATGTAATCATTTAAAATCTATTTGGTATACTCTGTTTATTTGGAATGAGCTAAGAAGTAGGAATGAAAGTAAATAAGCCTTACATGCCAAGAGCTAAAATAACTTGGTCATCTGTACAACAATTAAAGGGAAAAGAGAAAAAAACATGGCTTCTTACTCCTAGGTTTTATTTGTTTGTTCTGCTTTTTGCTTTGTTTTGTTTGTTTGTTTGCCTTTCATAGACCTCTCTTTTTCTTAAGAAGGAACACCTAGTGAGTGGATTTTTTAGTTCTCTGCCATCCCTTCAACAGTTACAATTAGATCTTTATGAAAGCCTTTGCATTGAAATCTGAATAATTTGTATCATTGTCTTTACATATTACGTCAATAAAATGTATGAATAATGTTCTCCAAGTCTTAAAATACTCCCTAAATTATGAAAAATTGAGTGCATTCATTTGTTCATTTGTCCCTTCCTTCCTTCCTCCCTTCCTCACTCCCTCCATTCTTTCCTTTTTATTTTTTCTTTCCTTCTTTTCTTCCTGGGAAGTCACTTAGAAATTCTTAAGAAAGCTGATACTGAGCATGTAATGAATAATAATGAGTTAATTATAATTAACACTTATTATATCCCCCAGACACCAACTATAGCAATCACTGTCAGTGCCCCATTTATATCCCTTGAACCACTCAGTGTGCTTCCACCTTCCGGGTGTTAGATATCTGCATCCTTCTGTCAAAGGCCCTGTTTATTGGTACCACAGAGTTATTCTGCCACCCAGGGAATCTAGAGCTGAGAGAAAATTAACACCTTCCCCAAACAGCCCTCAATTGTGGGCTGACAGAAGTCTGTGCACAAACCCCTCAAGGGTTTGCTTTTGGGAGTAAGTCCAGTCCCCCACTGTGATAGCAGACTTCATTTTTTAGCTGTATTGATGACTTCAGTGTATCAATATTTCCATTTGGCTGGGATCAACTCTCAAATAAACTACTTGAACTTGAATCCTTTTGTCAGAGCATGCTCCAGGGACACCCTACACTAAGACAGCTTGCTACTGTTTTTCAAATATATGTTGTATTACTTAATTGTCACAAACTGTGAGTTGAATTTTACCAAGACCACCTCATAGTAATGTATGTATATCTATACAGACATAGCACTTAGGAAATTGTAAAAGCATGAGTGAAGCTCATGTTGGTAACCACAAGGAAAACACAAATAAACAAGAATATACTTTAAATAGAGCTGATCTATATTTCTAATTTTTAAAAAATATTTTATTTATTTCTGAGAGAGAGAGAGACAGTATGAGCAGGGGAGGATCAGAGAGAGAGGGAGACACAGAATCTGAAACAGGTTCTAGGTTCTGAGCTGGCAGTCAGCACAGAGCCCGATGTGGGGCTCAAACCCACAAACTGCGAGATCATGACCTGAGCTGAAGTCGGACGCTTAACCAACTGAGCCACCCAGGTGCCCGGAGCTGATCTAAGCCTGGATGATCAAAGGTGGCAACAATCAAACACTTTATAAAACTATGTCCCCAAATAAAGCCTAACCAGTACATAATATGTTGACTCATCTAATTTTAGGAAACATATATAGACAAGAATCACCGGAAACAAAATGAACAAATTTTAAATTTTAAGCAAATGATAGAAACTTTTGCACATTACTTGGCAATGAAAACATTCTGGTTGAATAGGAGTTGAAGTTTGTGTTAAGTGTGGATAAAGGCTAGATTAATGATGTAACTAGTTCCCTAGCTGTCAGGTAGCAAATACCCTAACAGTGGCCATGAGATTATAGTCAGGGACACAGAAATCTGGCCATTACTGGGGTGTTTGGGTGGCTTAATTGGTTAAGAGTCCAACTCTTGATTTCCACTCAGGTCATGATCTCAAGTCGCGAGATAGAGACCCACATTGGCCTCCAGGCTAATAGTGCAGAGCCTGCCTGGCAGTCTCTCTCCCTTGTTCTCTGCCCTTCTTCCCTCCCCGCCAAAATAAAAAAGAAACTTTTTTTATAAATCTGGCTAATACTGAAAATGCATGATCGATTTGGGAGAGAAACATGATAAACATGCAAACAAATATACTTGGTAAATGCTATGGCCTTTTCATTTAGTTTGTTACTTTCTTTTTAGTATATGGAGAGAAATACTGTGGGTCACACCATAGGGGCCAGAATAGCCTATAGACCAATGTTAGTGAGAATTGAAATAAAGGAAAAAAAAAAAAAGTTAGTGCAAGTGAGTCCTCCATTATACTCCAATAAAGTACTGTTCACTATCTCTCTAAAAAATTAGATTTTACGTCATCATTCAGTTTACACTCCCAAGCCAAGTTGTTTTTTTTTTTTTAATTAGAGGATGTCACTGAGACAGACAATACCTCTTTCCCTTTTTTACTTCTTATTTTCTATGTATTCAGATTTAATAAAAACCAAACAGAAATGTATATTGTGTTTCCATTAGGATCAGCACAAAAGTTTAAATATTATTTTCCAAAAGAAGTAGTGTTCTAAAGGGTGTTTAGAGCATCAGTAAAACCCTCAAATGCCTACTGATGCCCAAAAATATTTAAAGTATCTTACTCTGAATATCATCAAGGCTAGTATTTCTAAAATGTCAGTAATATACAAAAAGTTTTAAGAAAAAGAAAACTTTCAAACTTCCAAGACTGGCCTAATTTTTTTAAAATGTTCATTTTAAATTTTTTTTTAAATGCTTATTTTGAGAGAGACAGAGAGTACAAGCAGAGGTGAGGTAGAGAGAGAGGGGGAAAGAGAATCTCCAGCAAGTTCTGTGCTGTCAGTTTGGAGCCTAATAAGGAGCTCCATCCCATGAATCATGAGATCATGACCTGGGCCAGAATCAAGAGCCTGACCGTGAACTGACAAGCTACTCAGGCACTCTTGATCTAAAACAAACCTTTCTTAATCACACTGTACTTAACTGCATATAAATTTAAAACAAGGCAAAATCTTAACATATTACAGTTATTATAAAATTTAAAATTAAATAAAAATGAAACAATGACAACAAAATCCAAATTAACTCTAACTCAATCGGCAAATGATGCTGCTTACCTGAAACTATACTGCCCCTCTGCTCGCGTATACCTCTATATGTCACAATATATACTACATGCGTACATATGTATATAAACAACAATATTATACCATTTATTTTCAAAACATTTTAAACGCTTATTGATATAGCTTAATTAATTCAGCCTTCATTTGATGTGGATGAAACAAATTATCCCAAGATATTTAAAATACAGTATCAAAATTGTCACAAATACAAACAGAAATGCAGGCACTGGAATTGGCTGGTCATATTTCCTTATTATTTTTAGTTTATTATTGACATAGGAGAGAAAAATAAAAATTACCATACTCAATGATTGAGCTTCCAATTTCTGAGCCAGTTCTTAAAATCATGATCTAAAACATTATTTGTGAAGGAAAACGAATTCCAAATCTAAAAAAAAATCGTTTGATTAAAACTTAGTGTCTCAGGAATGGACCTGGGCATAATCACAATATCGGACTTGTCCCTAGTAAGTTGCTATATCTGTAGAACCCAAAAGCCCTCTCCAATCAACCTTTCTTAGTTGATGCCATTACAAGTTAGAGACAGGGACTAGACACATCATACTTCACTGCCTGATTTCCTATGAAGTTGGCCCATAAATTACATGCTATTAAGTTCTACATTCCCCATTCTAAAATCAAATAATCATGAGCGGAGGAGAGGAGCAAAAGGAAAGACATAGAGAGAAAACCAAGCAGGTTCCAAACTCAATACAAAGCCCAACACTGACCTCAATCTCACAACCCTGGGATCATGATCTAGCCAAAATCAAGACCCACATGCTTAACTGACTAAGCCAAACAAGTGCCCCAAAAGACAGGACATATCTTTAAAAATAATCTCTGTTTTCTGTTTTTAGGTCAGTAAAAATCCAAACCATTCAGTATAAGTAGTGGTCTAATCTTGTCAAACAAACTTAAAAGGTCATTCAGGAAAAAAATACATAAGATAAAGGAAATATTTTTCTAAAGTTTTATGGGAGAAGGAGACAAAATAAAGTGAACAGGTACTAAGGCTCACACTCAATTGTTGGGATGTCTAGGCTTGCCAATTGATTACTTTTGTGAAAATCAACATGGATATTACGTGGGGCTGATATTGCATCATCAAGTAAAACCAAGTTAGCAATATCTAATTTTTGCACTAGATGAGAAAGTCAGAATAAAATGTAAGCAGAATATTTTTCAAAAGTATGAAAAGGAATTCAATTTATTTCTTCTAGTACTACCTTTACACTAACACTATAATTATAATATATAATACCTAATTATATATGCATATATATATATATATATTCCAAATTAACTTTTTTCTGTGCCACATCAGAAGTGACATATGTTGAAGAACTGTCAGGAAGTGTAACTGATGTTTTTTGAGGTAGAAAACTGTCCAATATAAAGAAACCCATTATTTGTTTATAATATCCAGACTTATTTGACAAATAGGATACTTTATCTTAGTTTGTCTAACATTCACAAAGATATCAAGAACAGACCAGCACATTTGTAAAACTCTCCTCAAACAAGATTTCTGTCTTTTTCATTAGCTGTATATATACCAAAAGGATCACACACACACACATGCACACACGCATGTGCCATGTGCACACACATACATACATACATATGTACATATAGGTGTACATAAAAGAGTCTAAATATAACCACAGTGACAAGTTGGGATTTCATAGATGACTTCTCATTCAATTGGACATGTTGCTGAACCTAAATATCTCACATTCTATCCAATTTAAAATTAACTGAATAAAACCATTTACTCGATACAGGCTTTTGGGGTTAAGCTTTTAGCTTGATCTGTTTGATTTTTCTCCTTCCTTTTCATATGACACAAGTCAGATTCCTTCCCTTCTGAGATTTTCTGATCAAACTCTGGCTTTTACCTGGTTCAAACAAATCCTTGATATGCTGTCTCTACCCTCTATTGCCTCTGGCATTGCCTGTGTCTTCCTCAAAGATTGTAGGGGAGTGAGGGAGGCAGGTGTTAGGACAGACCCCTCCTCTAGAAAGATGCCCAGAGCTGCAAAGAGCTCCCACAGGTGGTAAAAACAGAGCACAGAGTCACTTTAATACCATGAAAACATTTCTGTGGTTTCTGAGATTGGCTAAAACTCATTGAAGTCTTTGGCTCGTGGGCCAGAATATCATATTTAATGTTGTTTTAGGGTGGTAAATTCTCCTGCTTAAAAGTCAATGATCAATCTGACACATTCTTAATTGCAGAAGATTAATTATACCAGGAAGAAGAAAATGAGAATGAAACCAATTAAAGTCCACATACGATAGATGATGTATTCTTCACATTAAAAATGCTTCACAGGATATAGTATCTTTGTCCACCTGTCAGGCCATATACGAAAGCCTCCTGCATCTAAGGGCAATGAGCAAAACGGCAGGCAACATCACATAAAAAATACCAGCAGGAAGTACATTTGTTGTGGCAGCAAGTGTTACATCCTTATTATCAGGAGATATTACCTGAATGTCATCACTATAAAGCCCTTTCCATTATCCATAATTTGTTAGAGAATAAAGGGGTTTGTGATAACAACAACCAGGTGAGGCACAGCGTGGAAGATGTGCAACCCTGTCATTTCGAAATGAAAATAATGTATTGCCTTAGTGTAGTATATTCAAATAATGGTTGAAACCCACTGTCCAACTGCATTATTATCAGGCCACAGCCTTCAGCACAGAAATGTGATAGCCAAATTGTCCTCCATCACTAACATGAGTATGTTCATGATTTATGAGAGCTGAATGAATTACTCAAAAAGAATCACCTTCTCAAAAATATTGATGCTAAGTTGAAACTGAAGTTCTTGCATTCTAGTATATGGAGGGTGGTAGTGTAGAGATACTATTTCTTTGAAATCTAAAGAGACACACTAATAAAACACTTTCATCTAGCTTTAATTGAGACTGCTTGTACAGCGACGAAACCTACTAGTTAAATCACAGATTTAATGAAGATTTAGTTCCCAAAGTCTGTCTCTCCCCAAAACATAACAATTTCTAAGACATCAAAAGTGCCCTGCCATGTGGCATATGCTGTGGTAAATATCTTTTATTACATTCAACAGAAAAGTAAATAGACTATTTAAATAAACTCCAGGCAATCGGAATCATACACCTGCCTCTCTGCCTACTTTTCTGTTAGAAGAAATTGCCAAGTTTATAAATGAGAGCCAAGCATGCAGCACTCTCTATAAACACCCTGTGCCGCTGGGATTCAGGTGAGAGCTAGCATTTGAAACATTTCCAATTACAACACTCCTTTACCAGTATAAATCGGACTTGTCTCTGTACTTCTGAAAAATACAGGCAAATAATCTACTTTGTAGACCTAGGCTTCATTAAGTTTATTTTTCCCCCTCATTTGTTTTCGAGTTCTTTTATTTTTGTTTTTAGAAAATCAGAAGTAAAACAGAACAGAAGGGAAGAGATCCTTCTAGATAACAAAAATAGAGAATAATATCAAAATATGACACTGCACCTCAGACAGGGATTTCATTTCCAAGAACACTTCAGCTTTGCCCTGATACGCTGTGGGTATCTGGCCACCCCCTGAGTTTCCATTGACAACTCCCTGCATTTTAAGTGAAATCCCTACCCCCTGCCTGTGCAGCATTGTACCGACTGTGTAGTCAAATGTCTTACTGGGCTGAGAAGTACAAAGTACATCCTGGGATGTCTCCGTGCTAATACTTGAGCAGATGAACACGCTCCCTGGAATTACATGGGGCAATTTGTGTGACATATAGTTTGCTGTCTCCAAGTGCCAGAATATTTTTTTGTGACTTACATTGGTGATTGACTGATTTAGTTCAACTCCAATTGATTTGGAGAATTACATGCATTAATAAACTGGTGCTACAAATTCTTACCAAGAAAAGGTAGCCACAATGCTGCATGGCTACAAACGGTAAATAAAGGATGTAATTATTAAAGCAAAATAATGAAAATATTCTTTTAAAAAGTGTTATTAGGTATTCCATCATAACCTGACTTCTAAAAATGTCTGACTTGGTTTTTTTGTACATGAAAATTAGCAATCTTATTATCCTTCTAGTTACACAATGCATCTTCCTCAAAAGTTGTGTGTGGGCTAATGTTTTTTTAAAGAAAATCCTTAGTTTTGTTTTATTTTTTGAGAGAGAGAGAGAGATTGAGTGCAAGCAAGGGGAGGGAGAGGGACAGAGAGAAGCTTAAATAGGCTCCATGCCCATCTCACAACAAACAACCTTTAGATCATGACCTGAGCCGAAATCAAGTCAGACACTTAGCTGACTGAACAACCCAGTGCTTCATAAATAAATCCTTACCTTTAAAATAACAATTATAATATACCACATTATCATTCATACCTTAAGTATAAATCTTTATAGTTTTAAAGCAATTTCATATATAGATTACTTCATTTTCTCATCATGGCAAACCTGGGAAGTTCAGAAAAGACCATTTCCACCTAATTAAAGGGAAACTTTAATAAATCATTTCCTAAAATCAAAATCATTTTGCAAATTAAAGATTATTATTTTGGGATGCCTAGGTGGCTCAGCCAGTTAAGCATCAGACTTCAGCTCAGGTCATGATCTCATGATTTGTGAGTTCGAGCCCCACATCAGGCTCTGTGCTGACAGCTCAGAGCCTCAAGACTGTTTCAGATACTGTGTCTCCTTCTCTCTCTGCCTCTCCCCTGGTAGCTCTCTCTCTCTCTTTGTCTCTATCTCTCTCTCTTAAAAATAAAACAATGAAAAGTTTTAGATATCATGAACTTTATATATTCTACATACAAACATATTTTAAAAATAAATTTAAACATAATATTTCTAGTTTTAAATATAACCAATATTTTAAATTATTACATTAAAAATTTACATTTTAAATAATTCCTTTGTCAGTAATCACTTTATAAATTATATCTTCAAATTATCAGAATTTGAGTGTTCCATCTGTTACTTGCTAGGAACCTCTTAAGTCCAAAAACGTATTTTTCCTTAAGGTGCATAGAGATGGAGAAGGAGAGTGAATGGAATTGCAGAGACATGCTGCTGGCAGCCTTTTCTGGCTTCAGGTATTTATTCTAGATTGCACATTGAGAAGGTGTTATGATGGTCAGGAAAAGAGTGAGCAGGATGACTAATGTAATTGACCTCTGAATACATTTTCTAGACTGTATGCATCCATCCAGTACATAGGTATTCACTGAGCTCTGACTATATAACTTGCTCATCATATAAATGCATCTCTCTCTCTCTCTCTCTCTCTCTCTCTCTCTCTCTCTCTCTTTCTTTCTTTCTTTCTTTCTTTCTCTTCCTGTCTGTCTGTCTGTCTGTCTCTCTTTCTTCTCTCATGCAGCACAAGATGCATCACAGGCTTTACCAACACACTGATAGAAGACAAAACAAAATATTAGAGAACCAACTTAATCCCTCAGTGATGGGCAGGAATAGACAAGACTAACCATTTGAAAGAAGAGGTTATTGTATTGAAATTGTAGTATATTGAAAGAGAGATGTATTTTTTTTCCTTACAAAAGTAAGATGGGAAAAGGAAAATTAAGTTTTACAATATGTAGCAAAATCAGATGGTGTCACCTCACTATAAACAAAATTATTTGTAACAAAATTATTTGTAACAATAACAAATAATAACATCCAGACATAGTAAAAATGTTGTTACTGAATTTTTTATAAAATCAAATTATCATAACAATTAAAAAATAAATGTTACAGTGCAGAAAAGTAATTTTAAAGTATTGTGATTGGATTTACACAGGGCATCTTCTTTTGAACAGGCAAATGCATACATACTGCTTTATTATAATAAGTAATACTATTATAAAGTATAGTAACTAATACAATTTGTCATTTCAAGTCTTAACTTCTGAAAAACTTGTCAATAATTTTGCACATCCATGTTTAATAGCATAGTTAGAATTGTTGATCTACCTTCATTGAGATATTTTTATTAATTTTAACCACTAAAATTTTTCTCCTGAAGTATCACACAGAAAAAGTCCTAAACATGATCATAACTTTAACAGAGATTTTAAATTAATTTTAAAATAAATTCCAAAATTTGCATTACTGTCCATGATTTTGCTTTTTTTCAAAATCTATTCTAGTTTTAGCTTTCAATTGTCTTCATAGTTGAAACATTTTAGACAAAGAAAGAACTCCAAGAGGTCACAGAGAAGAGTAGAATTGAAGAAAGTAAAATTCTTTCACTTCATATTGTCAATTCTGTGCTACTAGAGTATATTTTAAATCTATTGTTTAAATAAGAATGTGTAACCCCATGTAGCACATTCAAACTGCCCCTTCCCTGCAGTGAGTTAGATTGATTTTGAGCTGATATGAACTTATTTTCAAAATGAATATATAGGTGTAGCTTTGTCTCACTACATAACCAGGAGTTCACCATATTAACTTCCATATAGATTACAATATTTATTAACGTATAGGCATAAAATATGAAGCGTAAATTTATATTATTAAAACTGCTTTGCTTGTGGTAATTGTTCATTAGATCAAAAAAAATTTTCAGGGAGGAATATTCTATCCCTGCTGTTGTTCAGATTGCTATTATAAACTGATAATATAAAAAGGCTAACTTTTAGCCAAATTCATTCTATTTTTAATTCTTTATAGACTATCACTTCCCTTATTGTCTGCACCAGGTGGTGACTGCTTCCACCTCTCCATCCTTAGTACACTAATGGTGTTTATTAATCTTCAATACTGACAGTGTAAACTAGCAGTAAGAGATGGAAAAGAATTCCTAATTATAGTAATGTGCAAATTATTTTTTACTACCCTAATGACACATTTCAAAGTAAAATCAAAGAATCTTACAGAGTCTGTTTAATTAATCCTCAAACATCTCTTTCTGTGAGGTTGGGAACTGGGTGATACCAAATCTATATTATAGATTAGAGAAGAAAAAGTTACAGGAAGGTAAACTAACTTCCTTCTGACATAAAACAAGTCATTGGTACGTTCATATTGGATTCTGGGCTTCCAGCTCATAGATCTATATGTAACTATAGACTTATGTCTTCCTTATGAAATTTTACTATTTTAAAACACATATTTTTTTTTCACTCAACTAGTACTCCATGAACAAAATATTCACAAAAAGCAAATTATTAGAGCCCTTGTTAGCACAAGCAAAATTAGATAAGCAGTGGCAAGAAAAAGCAGTTAATATCTTATTTTTTGTCAGATTGTGAATAAAGATGTAATTTTTAATTTAAAAAATACCAGAAATAAGAAATCTACTTCATTCCAGTCAGTCAAGCAATCACATTTATTGAGTATTTCCTATGTTCTAGGCAGTGTACCATGCATTGGTGAAACAGGATTGAACTAGAAATAGAGTTCTCATCATCAGAGAGTTTATAGATTTTTAGGTGAATAGTAGGAAACATACAAATATATGATAAATAAATAACTTTGATTACAAATGGTGATATTGATGGAACAAGTAATTTAGTAGACGTAATTGGTGTGCCAGCTACTTGTTTGGAGGTGATCAGAAGGCATCGTTTGAACTTTGTTATGAAGATGAAGAGGGGCAACCATGAAAATATTTGGAAAATGAATACTCTAAGCAGAAACAAGATCAGTGGCAGGAGCCTCAGAAATTAATAAATACCACAGAATAAAGAGGATAATGGAAAGGTATGATATTGGAGCCAAAGTGCAACCTTATATCTCACTCTAAGTGAAATAAAACACAATGTAAAGGTTTTAAGCAGATGAAATGATTTAATCCATATTTTAGAAAGATTAGTGACAGTAGTATGCATGTTGGGTTGTAGGGAGTCAAGAAAGAAACCTGGGATTGCAGTTAAGAAGTTGTGTATGTAATCTAGACAAGACCATGGGGACTTGGTTTTTAATTGTAGCAGTGGAAAAGTTGAAAAGTGGTAAAATCAGGGATGCATTTTAAAGATAGATCCAACAGCACTTACTGACAGCAAGGTTACAGAACAAGAGGGAAAGAAAGAATCAAGGATGTGCCATCAGCCTTATCTTGCAGAGTTGGAGGGTAGTTGTCCCAATTCCTGACATGAGAAGAACTTATGGAGGAGATGATATTTGGGTTTTGGGTATCTATATTCTTTTGGAGGCATGCTAGTTTTAAAAGATCATTTTTCACACAAGTGGAGACTTCAGTGAGGCAGTGGATGCTGAATCTGACTCTTAGGTATAAGATCCAGCTTCAGTATACAAATTTTAGAATCATCAATGTATTACATACAGAAATGTGAAGCAAGAGAAAAGATGACAGTGGGGTGGGGAGGAAGCTTGGGTTACTTGAATATATAGAAATCTTGTTGGTCAAAGCAATTTCTAAAAAATGAGAAAAACTAAAATGAAAATGACCAAAGAGGTAAGCACAAAACCAAGTTAGTGTTATTTCATGTGGATTATAAATGAAAAAGTTTCAAGAGAGGGAAATATTACCTGATTTAACATCTGCTCAGATGCCCACTAAACCAAGGGTAGAGACCAGACCACTGACTTGGAAAAACTTTGAGTCATTTTCATTAAGAGACTTTTCAGTTAAGTTCTGAAAGCTAGAGCCCTATCAGAATAAATTAAGGATATAATTGGAAGTAAGGGAAGAAAATCTACAGAGTATATACTTTTTTTTTTAAATACAACTAAGTAGGAGAGCAAAGAAATGAGAGTTATGATATAAAGGAATAATTGTTTTTCTTTATGATGGTCGACAGTAGGTCTGTATGCTGAAACAAAAAATTCCACAGAGAGTTAGAAACTGATATTTAGAAAAAATCAGTGGATAATTGCTGGAATGAAACCCTTGAGAATAGAGATAAAATAGGAGAGAAAGAAAATAAGATCCAGAATATTAGAGTTACCCACAAGGGCAAGGTGAAAGGTGAGTAGGTAAAAAGTGCAAAGGTAACTTAATTTTCTTAAGAAAAGATATTTGAGTACCCAGCAATATTGAGGGTCTATTTGGTATCTGTGACCATAGATATGAACTAAGTCCACTCAGCAAGTTTTCATTTTTTTTTTTTTCAAGTAACAGTCAACTCTTTGGTATGGACAAAATTTAAGACAATTTTCAGGTAAAAGTTATAGCAGATGGGGTGATTGGAAAAAGATTAAAGGCATTTGAAAGTGAATGCACATAGTCATTAACAATGACAACAACAATCTAGGGATGATAAGAAGGAAAGTGGGATATAAGGGGAAAGAAGATTGACAAAAGAGTATATAAAATTCATGTTGAATTCAAGGCTGTCTCAATCATATATCCATTTACAAGGTAGGATAAAAGATCTATTTGGCTGTGATGTGTGCATATGTGTGTCTGTGTTTATCTATCACTAAGACAAAGAAGAAGGGAAAGAAAGTGAGAGATGGAAGCAGGAAGGGAAATTAAAATAGGAATGGGTTTATTTAAGGAAGACATGCATCCAATTGATGAAATAAAAGAACAATAATTAACCATTCCAAGCTTCTGAATAAACTAATTCTGAATGCAAATTTTCAGGTAAAAGATAAATAGTACATAATTACACTTCTGTATTGAGAAATCGATTCATTTAATAAAATTGAGTTGTAAATACTGACCGGATAATCAAATAGAGTTCTGTTTAGAAAATAAAGCTGTATGCAGTTTTCTTCATATTTTTGTGTCATAAAATGTTTTCCAAAATTATTTTTCTAAAAAATATAAATATATTAAATATGTTAGTGATATGAATTTTCCAGTTATGTAAATATTGAAAAGTATTGGTGATGTTCTTATTCTTATTATTAATGAATAAACTACTTGGCTTATAATTTTATTGAATGCATAATGATTGTTTTGAATGTAAATTATATTGAATATTACAATTTCAATAAAGCATAGAGTGGCTTTCAGTTTTGAAGGTTAGGAGATTGCAGCATTTCAAAAACTTCTGTTTTCTATGAAATCACTTATGAATGTGGGAAGCTGCAATGATGGTACTTGAGTATCAGTGCACAAATATGCAAATTAGGCACCAAGATGACTCTGGATCAGACAAACCTGACTTTGAATTTCTATTCTCTCATATCCTAGTTGTGCTGTAAGCTCAAAGGCTCAGTTTCCTCACTTGTTAGGCTGGTATTGCACTATTCCTGTGCTCATAGGATTGTGGAAGAGCTAAAGGAAATGCTGCTTATATAAGGCTTTTAACCACCAGAGCATCCTAAAACATCAATTAATAGTGTCAGCTTCTCCCACGGCAGAATTATGGCTTTGAAGTTAATCATAGTCTTTATTCTTTACCTGGTTACAAAAGACAAACATCAAAATCAATGAAATAAGAACAGGATATTTAGCTCTAGAAATTTTTGAGAAAAAATAAAGGTGTACATAAAACAATAATAACTTAAAGTTTATCAGCTGAATTATAACAAAATGACATTATGCTGTAAAGATCTTCAATCAAGAGAGATTTTATTTTTTTCTTTTTAATAAGCTGTAAGGATTCTTCTATTTTCTAAATTATTAAATAATGAGTAAGTAAATAATTGTTAAATAAACAATAGTGAGCCAGTTGATTACTTATTACAGAAAAAACAAAAAGTTAAATTAATGATACATAAAAATCCAATTTAAAATGATAGAGTTTCCAGAGCTCAGGTGTTTATGTGTCTGACTCTTTATTTAGGGCTCAGGTCATGATCTCACATTTTGTGAGTTAGAGCCTGCTATTACAGAATCAAAAGTATTATTAGTTTCAAGCTGGCAGTATAGAGAGATTCTGAACTCACCTCCATAGACACATCAAATTTAAACCTATATATAGAGCAATTCCTCTTGAAGAATAGCTAAAGGCTGAATAACTTTTGCACCTCAAATGTATTGGCTACACAGAGAAGGCAGGAAAGACAATCATGCAGTAACAATGGGAACCCCATCCGCATCCCCAATGCAGTGACCTGCCTTAGTGAGGGATATCACTGATGGGCTGACATGTAGGCTTGTCCACCCTGGGGCAAAGCAAAGAACAGTGGCTTAAAGGGCAACTAGACTGTAAGTGAAGACAATCTATTTATTAACCCTATAGCATCTACCAAATGGAGAGGGAACTACTGGAATTCTCACTGGGGTTAGAAGTACTAGTAACATTGTTTTTTATATTCCATCTCCACTTTGATAGCACAGAGGGTAGCAGAGTACAGAGATTCTAGCTGACCAACTAGGGCTGCCTCAGTGTGCTCCTGACCCCCAGACCACACCAACTCCAGCTGTTCCTGCAGAGAGGCCAAGAAGACCATGTTCTGGACCCTCCTGCCATGCCTGCAACCATTCCAGTCGTCCTGAGAAGGCTGCCCCAGCATAATGTGTTCTAAGAGCCCCTTGGCCTGTGCCCAGCCCAGTCATCCCAACACAGGTGCAGTGTGCTCCAGAATCCCCTAGTCCACACCTGTTTCACCTCCAGCTGTTCCACCAAGGTAGCCCTGGCACAGTGTGCCCCAAGAACACTTTATCCTATGCCCATTCAAGCTGATCTGCCAAAGCAGACAGGCATATGCAGTATACACAGAGGATTCTCCTATACAACTTCAAGACCAGGAGTGACAGCTATTCCACCTAATTCATATAAATAAATAAGAAAGTCAAACAAAATAAGGAGACAGAGGAATATGTTCTAAATGAAAGAACAAGACAAAATGCCAGTAAAAAAAAGCGTAATAAAATGGAAATAAGTAATCTAATTAATAAAGAGTTCAAAGTAATGATCATAAATATGTTCAGCAAATTTGGAAGAAGAATATAAAAATGCAGTGACAACTTCAGTGAAGAGTTAGAAAATATAAGGAAAAACCAATCAGAGTTGCAGAATAAAACAACTGAACTAAAAAATACACTAGAGGGAATTAGTGACAGATTAGATGATACAGAAAAATGAATTAGTTACCTGGAAGACAGAAGAGTGTATATCATCTAATCACATAATAAGAACAGCAAAAGGAAAAGAAAAAGATTTTTTTTTCAAATGAAAAACGCTTAAGGGATTTCTGAGATATTAAGCATGCTAACATCCACATTAAAGGGGCCCCAAAAGAGAAGAGAGGAAAGGGGGCAAAAACTTGCTTAAAGAAATAATAATTGAAAACATCCCTAACATGGTGAAGAAATCATACAGCCAGGTCCAGAAAATACAGTCTCAAACAAGATGAATCCAAAGAGTTCAACATTGAAACAAACAAACAAAATAAAAAGCAATACGGGGGCACCTGGGTGACTGTCAGTTAAGCATTCAACTCTTGATTTCCACTCAGGTCATGATCTCACTATGAGTGAGATTGAGCCCTGTGTCAGAGACTGTCCTGAGAACATGGAGTCTGCTTGAGATTATCTCTTTCCCTCTCTCTCTCCTTCTTTCTCCCTCCCTCTGCCCCACTCTTGCTTGTGCTCTTTCTCTCTTCCTCTCAAAAAAAAAAAAAAAATATATATATATATATTTAAATAGGTTCATTAAAAAAAACAAATATAAAAACAAAGATATCTACATTGAAACATATTTTAGTTAAAATGGCAAAAGTTAATGATAAAGAATCTTAAAAGCAGCAGGAGAAAAAATAAATAGCCATAGACAGGGAAATCCCAAGGAACCAACTCATTTTCAGCTGAAACACTGTAGGCCAGAAGGAGATGACAGCATGTATTTAAAGTGATGAAAGGAAAAAAAAAAAAAAACTTAAAACAATCTTGATAACAAGATTGTCATTCAGAATTGAACTAGAGATAGAGATTCTGAGACTAACAAACTAAAGGAGTTCATCGCCAAGGAACTAATCTTAGAAGAAATGATAAAGGATCTTCTTTAGGTGGAAAAGAGAATGCCATAACTAAAAATAAGGAAATATATGAATGAATAATATCTCACTAGTCAACAGCAAATATATGGTAAAGGTAGTGGGTCAGCCACTTAAAAAGCTAGTGTGAAGGTTAAACGGCAAAATAGTAAAGTCAACTATAACTATAATAAGTAGCGAAGAAATATACAAAATAAAAAGATTTAAAATATAACATCAAGAACATAAAACCTAATGGGGAAGAAGTTAAAAAGATAATGTGTTTAGAATGCATTCAAATTTAAGCAACTAACAACTAGCAACACAAACACACACACACATACCTACATATATACATCCCTCCTGGTAACTGCAAGCAAAAACCTACAATAGATACACAAAAATAAAGAGAAAGGAACCAAAATGTAACACTAAAAATACAATAAAACTACAAGGGAAGAGATCAAGAGAAAAAGAAAGCAGCAGAGAAGAACTACAAAAACAACCAGATAATAATTAACAAAATGTCAATAAGTGCATATCTATCAATAATCACTTTCAGTGAAATGTTCAAAAGTAATAGGGTAGATAATAAATAAAACAAAAACAAAAATAAAAGCACCATTTATATGCTGCCTAAAGATTCACTTCAGATCTGAAGACACACAGAGACTGAAGGTAAAGGGAAAAGAATTCTATTATATGAAAAGAGAAATGAAAAGAAAGCTAGAGAAGCAATACTCCTATTAGACAAAATAGACTTGGAAACAAAGACTGTAACAAAAGATAAAGAAGAACACTGCATAGTGATAAATGGGTCAATCCAAAAAAAGGATACAATATTTGTAAATATTTATGCACCCAACATAAAGCACCTAAATACATAAAGCAGATATTAATAGATGTAAAGGGAGAAATTGACAGCAATACAATAATAGTAGGGGATTTTAATACCCCACTTATACCAATGGATAAATCATCCAGACAGAAAATCAATAAAGAAACAATTGCCATAAGTGACACACTAGACCTGATATACTTAATAGATATATACAAGACAATTCATCCAAGAACTGCAGAATACACATTATTTCCAGGCACACATGGGACATTCTCCAGAACATTATATTTTAGGCTACAAAAGAAGTCTCAATAAACTTAAAAAGATTGAAATCATATAAAGTATCTCTTCTGACCACAATGATATGACACTAGAAATCAATTACAAGAAGAAAACTGAAAAACAACAACAACATAAACATGTGGAAGCTAAACAACATGTAACTAAACAACAAATTCTCAATAAATAAATCAAAGAGAAAATTAAAATTTAAAAATACATAAAGACAAATAAAAATGGAAAAAGAACTTTCCAAAATCTATGAAATACAGCAAAAGTGGTTCAAGGAGGGTATTCATGGAGTCCAGGCCTACCTTAAGAAAAAACAGTGGAGGTGCACGTGGGTGGCTCAGTCAGTTGCTCCGCTCCAACTGTGGCTCAGGTCATGATCTCATGGTTCCTGAGTTTGAGCCCCATGTCAGGTTCTGTTCTGACAGCTAGCTCAGAGGCCGGAGCCTGTTTCAGGTTCTGTATCTCCCTGCCTCTCTGACTCTCCCCTATTCACAATGTCTTTCTCACTCTCAGAAATCAATAAAAACATAAAAAAAGAAAAAAAAATGGAAAAATCCCAACAATCCATCTTACTTCACACATAAGGAACTAGAAAATATCAAACAAATCCAAGAGTTAGTAGGAAAAAAAAAAGAAATAATATAGATTATAATAACATAAAACAGAAATAAATGAATGATACTGAAAAACAATGGAAAAGAATTATAAAATTAAAAGCTGATTCTTAGAAAACAAAACAAAACAAACAAAACAAAACAAAACAACAACAAAAAAAACCCTGATAAACCTCTAGCAAGACTCAGAGAGAAAAAAAAAAAAAAAGACAGAGAACCCAAAGAGTAAAATCAGAAATATAAGAACTTATATATACACAAATCTTATACAAAGGATAAGAGGCCATTAAAACAACTAGATGGCAACCAATTGGAAAACATAGAAGAAATGGGTAAATTGCTAAAACATACAACCTTCCAAGACTAAATCACAAAAAAAGAGACAATCTGAACAAAATGATTACAAGAAATGAAATAAAATAAGTAATTTAAAACTCAAATAAACAAAAGCCTAGGTCCAGATGGATTCACAGATAAGTTTTATCAAACATTAATACCTCTTCTTCTCAAATTATTCCAAAAAATTGAAAAGGAAGGAATGCTTCCAAACTCATTTTATAAGGCCAGGATTACCATGATAACCAAACCAAAGACACTACACATCCACAGAAAAGAAAATTACAGCACAGTATCATTGATAAACATGCATTCAAACATCATCAACAAAACATTAGCAAACTAATTCAATAAACATAATAAGGATCACACACCATGAGCAAGTGGGATTTATTCCAGGAATGCAAGGATGGTTCAACATTTGCAAATCAATCAACATAATATACCAGATAAACAAAATTAAAAATAAAAACAAGATCATCTCAGATGAAGAAAAAGCATTTGACAAAATTAAACAACCACCTATAATAAAAATCCTCAACAAAGTATATATGTAATGAAAGTATCTCAATATAATAAAGAGCATTTATGAAAAAACTACAGGAAACATCATATTCAGGGCTGAATTGCTTAAAGCTTTTCCTCTAAGAGCAGAAAAAGACAAGGATGCTCACTTTCACGTTTCATTCTAGATGCTTTTGGAAGTCCTAGCCAGAGCAATTAGTCAAGGAAAAAAAAAAAAAAGCATCCAAATTGGAAAGAAAGAGGAAAACTATCACTCTTCATAGATGATATGATACCATATACTGAAAATCCTAAAGACTTAATCATACACCTCTTAGAACTAATAAATGAATTCAGTGAAGTTGCAAAATACAAAATTAACATATAGAAATTATTGCATTTCTGTAAGCTAATTATCAGAAAGGGAAATTAAGAAAATAATCTCATTTATAATTGCATGAAAAAGAAGAAAATATCTATGAATAAATTTAACTAAGGAGGTGAAAGACCTATATTCTTTCACTTACAGGATACTGATGAAAAAAATGGAAGATGACAGAAATAAATGAAAAGATACACTTGTGTTCCTGGACTTAAAAAGTTAACAATTACAATGTTCATACTACCTAAAGTAATCCACAGAATCAATGCAAACCCCATCAAAATACCAAAGGCATATTTCACAGAAGCAGAAAAAAGAATCCAAAAATTTAGATGGAATCACAAAAGATCTCAAATAGACAAAGCAATCTGGAAAAAGAAGAACAAAGCTGGAGGTATGGTCCCTGACTTCAAACTATACTACAGTGTTACAGTAATCAAAACAGTATAGAACTGGCACAAAAACAGACACAGATATCAATGAAAGAGAATGCAGAGCCAAAAAAAAAAGCCAACACATATATGGTCAATTGATCTATAGCAAAGGAGGCAAGATATACAATGGGGAAAACACAAGTTCTTCAATAAGTGGTGTTTGCTTTGTAGTAGAGGCTAAAGTCTGGGATGGTGATCCCTCCCGTTTTGGTTTTAGTTTTCAGTATTACTTTGGCTATTTGGGGTCTTTTGTGGTTCCATACAAATTTTTGGATAGTTTGTTGTAGTTTTGAGAAGTATGCTGGTGCAATTTTGATTGGAATTGCATTGAATGTGTAGAGTGCCATAGGTAGTAATTACATCTTAACTATATTTATTCTTCCTATCCATGAGCATGGAATGTTTTTCCATTTCTTTGTGTCTTCTTCAATTTCCTTCATAAGTTTTCTATACTTTTCATCATACAGATCTCTTGTATCCTTGGTTAGGTTTATTCCGAGGTATTTTATGGTTTTTTGTGCAATTGTGAATGGGATCCGTTTCTTGATTTCTCTTTCTGTTGCTTCATTGTTGGTGTATAAAAATGCAACCGATTTCTGTACGTTGATTTTGTACCCTGCAACTTGACTGAATTCTTGGGTCAGTTCTAGTGGGCTTCTGGTGGAGTCTGTCAGGTTTTCGATGCAGAGTATCATGTCATCTGCGAAGACGTAAAGTTTGACTTCCTCTTTGCCAATTCTGATGCCTATGATTTCCTTTTGTTGTCTGATGGCTGATGCTAGGACTTCCAGCACTATGTTAAACAACAGTGGTGAGAGTGGGCATCCCTGTCGTGTTCCTGATCTCAGGGGGAAAGCTCTGAGTTTTTCCCCGTTGAGGATGATGTTAGCTGAAGGCTTCTCATAGATGGCTTTGATGATGTTTAAGTAGGTTCCTTCTATCCCAACTTTCTCGAGAGTCTTTATTAAGAAGGGATGCTGTATTTTGTCAAATGCTTTTTCTGCGTCTATTGACAGGATCATATGGTTTTTATCTATTCTTTTATTGATATGATGTATCACATTGATTGATTTGCAAATGTTGAACCAGCCCTGTAACCCAGGAATGAATCCCACTTGATCTTGGTGGATGATTCTTTTCATGTGCTGCTGGATTCGATTTGCAAGGATCTTGTTGAGAATTTTTGCATCCGTATTCATCAAGGATATTGGCTTGTAGTTCTCTTTTTTTGCTGGATCTCTGTCTGGCTTGGGAATCAGAGTGATGCTGGCTTCATAAAATGAGTCCAGGAGTTTTCCTTCGCTTTCTATTTTTTGAAATAGCTTGAGAAGAATTGGGATTAATTCTGTTTTAAATGTCTAGTAGAATTCCCCAGGGAAGCCATCATGGTATTGGCACAAAAACAGCCACATAGACCAATGGAACAGAATTGAGAACTCAGAAGTGGACCCAAAAGTATACAGCCAACTGATCTTTGACAAAGCAGGAAAGAATATCCAATGGAAAAAAGACAGCCTTTTTAACAGATGGTGTTGGGAGAACTGGACAGCAACATGCAGAAGAATGAAACTAGATCATTTTCTCACACCATGCACAAAAATAAACTCAAAATGGATAAAGGACCTGAACGTGAGACAGGAAACTATCAACACCCTAGAGGAGAAAGCAGGAAGCAACCTCCTTGACCTCCACTGTAGCAACTTCTTACTTGACACATCCCCAAAAGCAAGGGAATCAAGAGCAAAAATAAATGATTGGGACCTCCTCAAGATTAAAAGCTTCTGCACAGCAAAGGAAACAACCCAGAAAATTAATAGGCAACCAACGGAATGGGAAAAGATAGTTGCAAATGACATGTCAGATAAAGGGTTGATATCCAGAATCTACAAGGAACTCACCAAACTACACGCCCGAAAAACAAACAACCCAGTGAAGACATGGGCAGAAGATATGAACAGACACTTCTCCAAAGAGGACATCCAGATGGTCAACAGACACATGAAACGATGCTCAGCATCCCTCCTCATCAGGGAAATACAAATCAAAACCACACTGAGATACCACCTCACGCCAGTCAGAGTGGCTAAAATGAGCAAATCAGAGAACTCTAGATGCTGGCGAGGATGTGGAGAAACGGGCACCCTCCTACACTGTTGGTGGGAATGTAAACTGGTACAGCCCCTCTGGAAAACAGTGTGGAGGTTCCTCAGGAAACTCACAATAGAACTCCCCTATGACCCAGCAATAGCACTGCTAGGAATTTACCCAAGGGATACAGAAATGTTGAGGCATAGGAGCACATGTACCCCAATGTTCATAGCAGCACTCTCCACAATAGCTAAAACATGGAAAGAGCCTAAGTGTCCATCAACAGATGAATGGATCAAGAAGATGTGGTTTATCTATACCATGGAATACTACATGGCAATGAGAAACAATGAAATCTGGCCATGTGTAGCAACATGGATGGACCTTGAGGGTGTTATGCTGAGCGAAATAAGTCAGGCAGAGAAAGACAAATATCATATGTGTGCATGTATAGGAGGATTAGGAGGAGCTTAACAGAGGACCAAGGGGGAGAAGAAGGGCAGAAATGGTGGGGGAAAGGGGGAGAGGCAAACCATGAGAGACTCTTGAATGCTGACAAAAACTGAGGACTGGTGGATATGGGGGGGAGGAGGGGTGGGCATGGAGGAAGACAGTTGTGGGGATGAGCACTGAGTGTTATGTGGAAACTAATTTGACAATAAACTATGCGAAAAAAAAAAATAAGTGGTGTTTGAAAAACTGGATACCTGCATGCAAAAAGATAAAAAGAAAAATAAAAAGAAAAGAAAAAAAAGAAAAAGAAAAAAAGGAAGAAAGAAAGAAAGAAAGAAATCGGACCACTATCTTATACCTTAGATAAAAGTAAATTCACAATGGATTAAAGACTTGAATATAGGACTTAAAACTATAAAACTTCTAAAAGAAAACATAGGCAGTCAGCTCTTAGGCATGTCTTAGCAATATTGTTGAACCACTCTCCTCAAGTAAGTGCAATAAAAGCTAAAATTTAAAAACAAATGGGGCCTGATCAAACTAAAAATACTTTTGCACAGCGAAGAAAACCATCCGCAAAATAAAAAGCCACCTACTGAATGCAAGTAGATATTTGCAAATTATATACTGAACAAAAGATTACTCTCTAAAATACACAAAGTAT
This sequence comes from Proteles cristata cristata, assembly GCA_017311185.1. Taxonomy (NCBI): domain Eukaryota; kingdom Metazoa; phylum Chordata; class Mammalia; order Carnivora; family Hyaenidae; genus Proteles; species Proteles cristata. The sequence goes on from JAESUZ010000815.1 coordinate 2,713,740, forward strand.
TTATACAACTTGATAACAAAAACTTGATTAAAAGATGAGCATAGATAGGTGTTACATATACATTTTTCCCAAAAAAGACACATAGAGGGCCAACAGACACATGACAAGCTGCTTAACATCACTAATCACTGGGGTAAGCAAATCAAAACCACAATGACTTATCACCTCACACAAATCAGATTAACTATTATCAAAAAGACAAATATAAGTGTTGGCAAGCATATAGAGAAATGGTAACCCTAATATACTATTGATGGGAATCTAAACTGGTACAGTCACTATGGGAAACAGTATGCAGTTCCCTCATAAATTTAAAAATAGAAGTACCTTACAAAAAACAATTCCATTTCTAGGTATTAATCTGAAGTTAAATGAAAATACCAAATTGAAGAGCTACATATAGTTTTATGTTCATTGCAGCATTATTTTCAATAGCCAAGATATAGAAGCATTCTGTGTCCATTGATAAATGAATGGATGAAGGCATGGCATGTTACTCAGCTATAAAAAAGAATGAATCTTGCCTTTAGTAACAACATGGACAGAATTAGAGGGTATTACACTAAGTGAAATGAGTGAGACAAAGAACGACAAATACCCTATTATTTCAATTATATGTAGAACCTAAAAGAAGCCAAAATGAACAAACAAAGCAAAACAAACTCCATCTACACAAATAGATTGTTGGTTTCTAAAGCGAGGATCTTGTGGAGGAGTAGGCAAAAGAGGTGAAGGGGACTAAGAGATACAAATTTCCAGTTCTAAAATAAGTTATGAGGCGGTAATATACAGCAGTAATAACTTTGTATGGTGACAGATGGGAATTAGACTTATCAGGGAGGGGGATCACTTCATAACACAAAATATCAATCAGTATGATATATACCTGAAACCAATAGAATATTGTATATCAATTATTTCATTTAAAAAACGGACCTCATGTTCTTATTTAAAAGACAAAACCCATGGGGCGCCTGGGTGGCTTAGTCGGTTAAGCGTCCGACTTTCGCTTAGGTCATGATCTCGCGGTTCGTGGGTTCGAGCCCCGCATCGGGCTCTGTGCTGACTGCCAGCTCAGAGCCTGGAGCCTGTTTCAGTCTGTGACTCCCTCTCTCTCTGACCCTCCCCTGCTCACGCTGTCTCTCTCTCTCTCTCTCCTAGAAATAAATAAAACATTAAAAAAAAAATTTAAAAAAAAAATAAATAAATAAAATAAAAGACAAAACCCAGAAATATACAATGTAAACACTGAATCACAGAACAACCCTGATGAAATTGCATTTAATGCTTCCTTCTTCATATACGCAATTCATTTCATTGGGTTATTTATATAAGAAGCAAAATGCTTTTTTCATGTAAATTGTGGTTTGAATATTGACATATTTTTTCAAAAAGGTTTTGATTACCTAGTGTTGCTTACAGAAATCTGAATCAGCATGTAGTCACACAAAAGTTTCTTTTTATCTCAATTTTATAAATTTTACACTGCAAATTTTATTATCTGTCAGTAAGAGACTAAATAAAAATCATCTACCTGAGGATATGGTGGTGTTAATTTTATTTTATTCATCTTCTTGTTGATAGCATATTAATTATCATACTATTATCACAGACATATAACAATGTGTTATGATAAAATAATTTCCTCCTTAAGCTTCATAAGTAAAGCAGTTGATGTAAAAGCTTCATTTTGTATGTTTCACATATGTGTATGTATGTGTCTATATTTGTGAGTGTGTGTATTTTATCAGTCTGTATTTATGGCTCCAAAGTAGATGATGATTCGGAATACTTGTAATCTTGTAAAACTAGATAACAGCATTTTAAATGTTTATCATTAGACCATGCCCAGTAGCAGATGGTGGCATGCCATTTTAGAGCCACCTAGAGGCACAAAAATTGTCCCATGTTTTTCATTTTGGCAGATGCATATGCCCCTTTGGCAAACTTTAGAAAATAACTAAACGACTTACACCTTCAAAACAGATTGTATTTATAGAGAGATGTGTGCAACTCAACAGGGGTCGTGCAAAAGACGTACTTCAGAGTCAATACATTCAAATGTATGGTACAGTGAGCATAAAACTTCAGACATGAAATTAGCTTAACTGCTTTACTGTGTATCTATTCCACTTACAGCATTTTAATAAATCCTGAATAATTATTTCCGAAGCAATACTCAAATAAGTTTTAACAAATGTATGCATGTCAAATAACTTATTTTAAACATAAGCTGAAGTTCAAATTTCTGACAAAACTACATTCTTAGTGATAGCATTGGTTTTGAAGCACTCAAGTTTTAACTTGGCATACTGATACTTAGAGGCTCTAATAACTATTCCATTTTAAATCTGACTATGAATATAACTTTTAAAAGTCACTAGAGTCATCACATTTCCATACACGTTTCTAAATGTATACCTCTCCTTCACACATTTTTTAAAGTAATGCATTCATACTACTCATCTGTACCTTTTTTTCTGGTTCTCTTATTTTTCATTCAAGTAAGAAAATATAAATATATACCTCAAAGAAATCTTTTCAGTCCTTTAGACTTGGAATAATCTTGATCATTAATGTCATGTTGGGGAGGAAATGTATACTGTATTTGGTTAAAAACATTATCTAATATGATTAAAAAAAAAAGCAGATTCCCTGGATAAAGGGAGTATAAACTTTTCTATAAAGGGTTAGACAGTAAATATTTGGGTCTTTGGGAGCTATTCAGTCTCTGTGGCAAGTACTCAACACTGTCACCACTGTAGTGCAAATGCAGCCAGAGATAATACATAAATGTGTATCACTGTATCCTAATAAATCTATTTATAAAAACAAGAGGAGGTCCAAATTTAGCCTGCAGACTATAGTTTGTAGACACTGGCCTACATGATCTCAGGAATTTTTCAGAGATACATTGGGAAAACTTAAATGTGTTCAATGTGTTTGATGTGTTAGCATGTGAATTGGGAGCCAGAGAATAATTTTTTTTGGGGGGGTGAGGGGGGAGAATGGCAGGGGAAGATTATCTTATTAAGAAATTAATAGTTATAGGGGCACCTGGGTAGCTCAGTCCATTAAGCATTCAACTCTTGGTTTCAGCTAAGGTCATGATTTTGTAGTTGAATGAGTCTGAGCCCCCTCATTGGGCTCTTCACTGGCAGAGCAGAGCCAGTTTGGGATTCTCTATCTTCTCTCTCTCTCTCTGCCCCTCCTCTAGTTATACTGTCTCTGTCTCTCTAAAAAGTAAATACATAAACTTTAAAAAAAAAAGAAAAAGAAGAAAGGAAATAGTTTGAGAAGCAAATTTCCAAAATGATAAAATTCAGAATGATGAGGAGGTAGGTAGGGCAGGGAAGCTATTTGAAAAAATGTCCCTTTCAAACTAACCTGTGTATTTATTGAGTACTTACCATTGGCAATCAGAAGCCTCTGTAAATAAATGAGAGTCCCAAAGTATTGGAGGTTTAAGATAGCCAAGTTTATATGTATAGACATAAAATACATTTTCTTGGTTTGTCTTAGTGTTTCTATTTCCTCCTTTGAGCTACCATACTACATAGCATATACATACATGTATATTCTTTTACTCAGCCAAACCTGTGAGTTGTTCCTTTACCTGTCCTCCTAAACAAACCCTGAGCTTTTAAGACAGGAACTCTTTTCTCTTTATCTTGCTATTCTTAGGGTTTCTGGCAGTGTTTTGCCCAGAGTCAGTGATCAATAAACAATTGAATCATATAATGGACTTAATATTGAATTGTATACTGTCATGAGTTCAAATAACGGCCACAGTGGGAGAAAATATATGTTGAGTTACTCATCAGTTTCACTCACATCCTATTTCCACATCAGCCCTTGGAAAGCCAATAATTTCCTTTTTCTACTGGCCTCTTGGATCCATGAATACCTTGCTTTCACCGAGGCCTCCACCAAGCCTGGCTTGCCCAGGTAAGCTCTAGCTTTTCCTGATGCCTAATTAAAACTCACTGCTTTGATTTCTTCCTTTGAGGCTTGTTAAATGCTGAATTGACTAAAATGATAAGTTTAGATGAGGAAGGAATAAAGGAAAAGCATAAAGCTGTAACTTGAATTTTAATCACTCTCTTTTATAAAAGTAATAAACTATACTGCAGCAAATAGAGACATTATGGAAACATAGAAAGGTGAACATGGAAATCTTCAAGAGTAAGTATTGCTAATATTTACAAAATATTTGTAAAATAAAAGTTCAAATTTGATACCACAGCACATGTTATTTATATCTTACTTCTTTACCTGAGATTGCAGGGACTCCTTATGTTATTAAATATCCATTTACAATCTATACATGTGTGTCTTTATTAAATAAATAGGGAAATCTATTGACTGTTTCTGTTCTAGGTGTTGAGGATATAACAAGAAATAGATAAGTCCCCTTCTCTTACAGATATTAAGCTGTAACTGAAGAAACAGCAAAGAGAAAACACATAAATAAGATAAACCTTTTTTTATAAAAGAGCTGTGCTCCTAGTAAAACTGGCTAATATGACAGTGACTAAAAGATGTGAAGGGGTATACACTATTTTCCCTTTACTCTCTTGTGATTTCTAAAAAGTTATTTATATAAAGTGCAATAAACATCTAGTTACATAAATATATGTGTGCATTTCTAATTATATCCTTCAAGTAAATTCCTAATAATGGAATGACTGGGTCAAAGCTATGTATGTATTTAAAGACAACACATACTTCTAAATATCAACTCCAACACTTTTAACAATTAGGCTTCCAAAAACAGATTACAAGATTGTCATAATTTATCTGCCAAGAAACAAACAATGTGCTTTCAAATATGTACTGGGGTAAAGTGAAAGAAGATGTTATTAGCTAATGCACTGCCAAATTGACAGCCATTAAGATAATTCACCCTGCTAAACAATGTTTATGTCAAATGCATGGGTAAGACTGAGTCTTTTGAAACCAAGATGAGAACTTCTAAGATATGCAGTTTGTTGTTATTAGTATTCCTGAAATTTCAGATACTTTTTTTGTAATGTGCTAAAATGCATATTTTTCAGTATTATTAAAATTTGACAAACTTGTAAAGTCAGATACTGCTGGCTACTCATTATATTGCATTACCATTGCAAAACACCACTGGAATTGTCTTGAAACATGAATAAGTGATATGATAGATACTTATGTTCATAAACTTACATATTATATTTTGGGGTCACTAAGTGAGAAATAAACACTCTAGTTTTTCTGTATAATTTGAATCATAAGTACATATAGGGAAGATAACCATATAGATCTACATGTTGATTTTTAAATATTCTCATTATTATTATTTCAAGTTTATTTATTTTGAGAGAAAGAGTAAGGGAGGGGTAGAGAGATAGAATCCCAAGCAGGCTTTGGGGCGCCTGGGTGGCTTAGTCGGTTAAGCGTCCGACTTTCGCTTAGGTCATGATCTCGCGGTTCCTGGGTTCGAGCTCCACGTCGGGCGCTGTGCTGACTGCCAGCTCAGAGCCTGGAGCCTGTTTCAGTCTGTGACTCCCTCTCTCTCTCTGACCCTCCCCTGCTCAGGCTGTCTCTCTCTCTCTCCTAGAAATAAATAAAACATTAAAAAAAAAAAAAAGAATCCCAAGCAGGCTTTGCACTGTCAGCATAGAGCCAGACGTGAGGGTCTATCTCAGGAACAGTGAGATTATAACTTGGACTGAAATCAAGAGTCAGATGCTGAACTGACTGAACCATCCCTTTTCATATTATTTTTAAAAGGAAACTAGGAGACTTTAAGGATTATTTTGTCAGGATACACAACATAATATGTACAAAATATGGAAAAGCATTATTAAATAAACATTACATGTTAAGGAATTCCATATTTTGCCTAACAAGGTGGATTTCAAACTTTAAAATGTACTAACACATTGTTCAAAATACCTGAATATTAATTTGATAAAATTTACTACACACACACACACACACACACATACACACCCATATTTGCACAGAACTAGAAATTCCTAAACTCTTTACACAAAAGACAATATTAAGTGGATCTTTTTTGTGATAAAACGTTTTAGTGATGAAATTTTGTTTATGCTTTACTATTCATGAGGATAGCTTGGCCAGTTTATGCTACCAGATGTGTTAAATATTGTAACAGGGGTGACTTGAAATGGATTTTATACTACCCTTAGGCCAATCTCCATTTAATTTCTTCTGTAGTACCTCCAAAGCAGGTCATTCCATTTTGGAGAAATTATAGGTTATAATTGTGGACTGGAACTATATTTCTTAAAACTGAATGAAGTTGTTTTAGGTAAATACAATCTTTAGCAATGTTACAGACACCAGCTAAACATGGCCTCTATATGCGTTTTTTTCTTCAAAGTACTCAGACTCTTTAGCTCAAGGCCATGGTGCCAAATTCTTTTTTTTTTTTTCCTTTATAGAACCAATTGTTTTAAAACTCAAATAAGCAGATTTGTAAAAATTTAGAGTGTATCTGCTTTGCATACCCTGTGAAACTACACCCAACATCTGCTAGCCATAGATAAGATAGGCCAGACACTATAAAGTCTCCAAGCTGTTGCTATCCTTTGGAGCTCTGTGACCCAGAAACTCCCCACTGTGCTGCTGAGTGACATTACCAAGACACAAAAACACCCTTTCTGATTCTGATCGCCCTCTCTTTGGAAATTGTTGTCCTCTGAGGCAGATAATAAAGCCTATGTCTTAAGTCTCTGAACAGTGTCATGCTATTAAAGACTTGCCACCTTGTAAAACTGTCAAAGATTGTATGTGCTACTGCCACCTCGTGGTCTTATCTTTTTCCTTCATCAGGCGCCAAATCGCTCAAAATCCAACATGCATGCACCATGTACATAAATCCATTTAACAATTATTAGCATTCTAATGGATGTTACCTTTATACTGATTTACCCTCTGAAATGTTGTTCCTTCCTATGTAATGGGCCTCCATATATTTCAAAATATAGCTATCTTGCTATCTATATCCTTTGAGTTTTATTTCCAAAACAAACACAATCATTACTTAAACTCTTCCATATTTGTAAACGTTATATGCATTTTATAATTCTTATAGCCATCTCTGTATAAATTTTCCTTTATCAAAATCCTTCTCAGACTAATGCCAAAGATTGGACACTCACATGTAGTGTTTGTTTCCTGGAAGGGTGAAAGCTGGGACATCTTATGTATAATTGCAGTAATCATTATGCATTATGTGAACACTAAAGTAGATACTAAAACTATGAAATTAACTACACCTACCATGTAAGCCATTTTGTACATTTGGTCAGTAGTGTATGTTATAGTTTAGGAAATTTAGAGTTGAGTTTATTAATAAAGATCAACATCATCACAGCAAAATGGAGACTTCAAGATAAAAGGGCAACTAAAATAGACTGTGAATTAATCAGCTAGCAATCCTCAAGCCTGAGGAAGAATGGTGGATGTCAGAACTTCCATAAATACTGGAGGAAACTTACAGAGGTTACCAGACTCTGGTTGAGTTTGGGGAGACAGCAAATTCCAGTTAAACACAGAAAAATCCTTGTGTATGGAAAAGCATGGAATGACAAAAGTGAATGTATATACTTTCTTTTCTCAATCTAGAAGTCTGTGTGGAGATTTTTGCCAGTCCTCTTATACTGTGAGGCTGAAAAACAGCCTGGCAAGGTTAGCACTGTCAGCTGACTAAAATTATGAAGACTCTGGAATACCCTCTGAAAGAAAACAGATAACAATTGGTTCAGAAACTGGCACCTGGGGTTTCTTCCTACTCTCACCTAGCAGAAGACAAACTTTGTTAACTACAACCAAAGAAGACCCCACTTGCAAAGGGAAATAGCAGAGGTTGAGGTAAAGGGAGTTTCCAATAAGAGTAGAGCTTCCCATTGAGAACTAAATGCTAACAGCAAATGACTGTAAAGCCAAGTATATTGCTTGGAGTCAACAACTCTTCCCTCCTAAACTTACCAAAAGGACTGCAAGCCTGGCCTTTTGTCCATCACCCCTGGTTTCACATTCAACTCCTAAGAATATGTGATCACAATATAATATTTGATTAAGGCAGCAATTATAAAAGAAAAAGACTAGAACACCTATAACATACATATCTAAATTAATGGGTAAACTATATTTAAAAATGCTAAATAAGCATTATCTAAATTTTCAAAAAGACAAAGGAAAATATTGGCAACTAAAAGTCCAAGTATTCACAAAGAAAAACCAACTGGAAATACTGAGTATGAAAAATACAATAGCTGAAAATCAGTGTTAAATAGGCTAATATCCTAAACCCAGGCAAAGGATAAACTGCAGAGCTAAAGTGTCAGATAAGACAGTAAAATAAGATAAAGATGTAGAAATTGATAACTTTATGTGAATAAAGTTATGTTTAGATGAAAAAAGTTGATATGTGCATATTTATTATAAATAACAATTTGTATATTATACTAAAATATGATATAACTTTAATATCTAATTTTATGTTGATGAGAGATAAAGGATTTAATGCATGGAGTTGAGTAAAGAAAAGTAAAACTCCATAAGAGAAGGTTTGAATTAAACAATGATCATAAGATGCCATAAACTAAATAGCTTGATTAACTCAGTTGTTCGCGCTAGACTTCGAAATAGTATAAAAGTGATGAAATTCAGTTTCTGAAGGCCAATACACATTGTCCTCTCTCTAAATGCAAGGGACACTATTGGAAATTAGGAAACTTGAAACAAAGGTGAGGCATGTTTTCTGAGAACTACAAGTATCCTTTGTTTTTGCTTTATTTATATGCTTAATTATACATTTTAATATGTATATATTAAAAGTATATATAATTATATTTATATGTTTAATTATAAATATTATAATAATTATAATTATATATATATACATGCTTATTATACTCACAGTCATTGTAAAGAAAACTTTATATTTTCCAACACACTGTGGATATTAGGTGTTCTAGAACATCATTCTTAAAATGATGTAAGAATTGTCACAAAATGAGACAGAACATCTCTCTTTTCCTTTTAGATACTAGTCTTTACATCTAGTTAAAGACTTCTGTTAGCTTTTCTGGATTCCACTCCTTAGCAATAGTCACAATGGATGGCAAACTAGTCAGAAACCAAATTAGAATAATGATTGTGCCTGTTAGAACATTGACCAATATCCTCCTTTACGGCTTTAAGAGGCTTAAAAGTTTCCAGTCATCCACATTTATCTTCTCCCTATTATCATATAATTCATTTGTTTAGCCAAAAATACATACATACATACATACATAAATGATAAATTTAAAAATTATGTGGTCAGATAATATTTTGCATAGCTAGCATCCTAAATCCCAGAACACAATTTAGTGCACCTGAAAGTATGTGCTTTAGTTGAAAAATATATGGTGCAGCATTGTTTGAAGTAGCAAGAAATCAAGACACAACTGATATGTTCATCAATAAATGAATAATTGAGGGGCGCCTGGGTGGCTTAGTCGGTTAAGCGTCCGACTCTCGCTTAGGTCATGATCTCGCGGTTCGTGGGTTCGAGCCCCGCGTCGGACTCTGTGCTGACTGCCAGCTCAGAGCCTGGAGCCTGTTTCAGCCTGTGACTCCCTCTCTTTCTGACCCTCCCCTGTTCACGCTCTCTCTCTCTCTTTTTCTCTCTCTCTCTCCTAGAAATAAATAAAACATTAAAAAAAAACCCTTTAAAAAATAAATGAATAATTGAGTAAAATCATGATTTTATCTAAACATTACCAGTAATAAATATTATATATTATGTATGAATTGTTTTGAAGGATGCCCATATCATTTTATAAGTGAAAAAGGTAAGGAACATATAATATAGAATATGATCCCTTTATAATTATTTTTAAAGTAAAAAGTAAAGAAAACTCCATATCCTTAAACTTTAAATAAAAAACCAGAGCAAAAGATATGATAGAATATACACTAAAATATTGTTGAAAACTCTGAGAGAGCAATGGAAAATTACAATTTTATCCTTCTACTTTACTTGAGACATTAAAGGAACATATGCTAACTATGAAAATTAAAAAAATATGACATAGATATATGCATAGTTTTATGGTATCTAAAAAACTATTCAAATATATAACAACTATTGGCACTACTGAGAAGAAAAACTATTTTCAACCTGATCTTTTTTGTGTGTGCATTCAGTCTTGAGTCTGTTGTTGTTGTTGTTGTTGTTGTTGTTGTTGTATTTTGAAAGTCAGGGGCAAGCAAAGAGGAAAGGAAACTGGATAACCTTCAAACATCTGGGGGCTGCTCTGAGGGCATACACTGTAAAAAATTCACTCCTTGTGGAATTTAATAGCATCCATTTCACAAACCACAGAGTTTTCCTATCTTACAAATCAATTTTATTCTATTATATTGGTGAATTAGTTTCTTTTCGTGAATTGGTTGTTCCACTTTAACTGTTGGCCTTCTAATAAAAAGGAAAGACATGTATTAGGAGCATAGAAAATAGTCAAGATAATAGTCCAGTAATACTTGTTACTTATCACCTAATCTCTTCTTTTCAAACTTCCCCATGCCTCAGTGACTGCAAGCAGACACCATTGAATTAGCTATGACAAATCTATCCACCACCGTTGTTCTTTCAAAAAGTGTTTGCTGGGGGTATAATGTGAGCGGTTATATTGAGATTGTCACTCTTTTCCCTGTTATCTCAAGCAGAGGATTTGAAGTCCAAACCAGGTATCACTATTCTTGTTATATATAAGACATTAGAAGAACTGAATCTGATGACCATTAACAATTACTTTCCTTCTTTAGAAATAATGATCATTATGTATCCTTAAAAAGGTAATAAATCAAAACGTTGAAATAAATGCCCTCTATGAATATCTGTGGGTTTGTATAAGTAAAAGAGAATGAATTTCTACACTTGTATCTTGGAATATTTATACAAATTAGTATGCATGCATGTGTAGATATATATATATATATATATATATATATAAACATCTGTATATGTGTGTACACACACACAGATGTTTTGAAAGTATGAAATTAATTAAAGAATTTTATTTTTTCAAAATTGGAATACTATCTTTTCACATACACTTTGTGATATAAAAAATATATATAATGTTTAGTGCCAAATAGGTTTTTGGTTTTAGTTCCGATAATAATATATTTTATGTATAATGTATTTCCTGTACTTTAGTGCAACACTTGAAGCTGTATTGGACCAAAAAGATATTCAAAACTTGATAAAATTCCCACAAACAGACACAAAGTTAAAAAGAAGTTCTAGACTTGCCTACTTCAACTCATTTTATTAAGATCTAATTGATATATAATATTGTGTAAGTTTAAAGTGTACAATGTGATAATTTGATTAAGTTATATATTACTAAAGGATTACCATGCCAAGGTTAGTTAACATAACCGTCACTTCACAGAATTAATTTTTCTTTGTGGTGAGAACATTTAAGATTTACTCTTAGCAACTTTCAAATAATGAATACAGTATTGTTAGCTATAGTCATCATGCTGAATATTAGACTCCAGAAATTATTTCCTTTATAACTGGACATTTGTACTCTTTAATCCATATATTCACATTTCTCCCACCTCAGTCTCCTGGCAACTATTATTCTCCTCTGTTTCTGAGTCTGGCTTTTGTTAGATTCCACATAGTAGTGAGATCATACAATATTTCTTTTTCTGCCTCATTTATTTCATTTAGCATAATGCCCTCAACGTCCATCCATGTGGTCATAAATGACAATATTCCCTTCACTTTATGGTTGAATAATATTCCATTGTATATTCCTTTTTTTTTTTTCATTTTTTTTTCTGTCACTGGACACTTAAGCTGTTTTCACCTCTTGGCTGTTGTAAGCAATGCTGCAGTGAACAAAGGAGTGAAAATATCTCTTCAAGTTATCAATTTCATTTCTTCCATATATATACCCAGAAGTGATACTGATGGATCATATAGTATTTAGATTTTTAACTTTGAGGAACTTCCATACTGCTTTCTACAGTGGTTCTTCCAACTTACATTCTCACTAACAATGCTCAAGTGTTGCCTTCTCTCCAAGTATTCAACAAACGCTTGCCTCTTATCATTCTGTTAACAGCTATTCTATATACAACTATATAACCATATAACTATATATATAAACTATAAAATAACAGTATAGGGAATCATATATATATATATATATATATAGTGAAGTAATTCCAAGGAGCTTAAGTTTTGTAACTGGCATAATATAGGGGTCCAATTTCCGTTTTCTACATGTGGTTATCTTGTTTCACCAGTACCATTTGTTGAAGACACTATACTATTCCTAACAAGTGTTCCTGACTACCTTGTCAAATATTACTTGACTATATTTCTGGGGTATCTATTCTGTTCCATTGATCTGTGTGTCTATTATTTATTCCAGTAACTATACTTTTTTAATACTACAGCTTTGTGGTATTGTTTGAAATTAGTAAATATGGTGTCTCTGATTTTGTTCTAATCTCTCAGGATTGCTTTGGTTATTAGTGTTTTTTGTGGTGTCACAGAAATTTATATCTGTGAAAAAAGCCATGGAATTAAAAAAAAATTTTTTAAATGTTTATTTACTTTTGAGACAGAGAGAGACAGAGCATGAGCAGGGGAGGGGCAGAAAGAGAGGGAAACACAGAATCTGAAGTAGGCTCTGAGCTGTCAGCACTGATTTTTTTTTTAATATTTTTATTTATTTCTAGGAGAGAGAGAGAGAGACAGCGTGAGCAGGGGAGGGTCAGAGAGAGAGGGAGTCACAGACTGAAACAGGCTCCAGGATCTGAGCTGGCAGTCAGCACAGAGCCCGACGCGGGGCCGAACCCACGAACCGCGAGATCATGACCTAAGCAAAAGTCGGACGCTTAACCGACTAAGCCACCCAGGCGTCCCTGTCAGCACTGATTTTTATACATTGATTTGTATCTGGAAAAACTGTTGAATTTGTTCTTTAGTTCTAACAGTTTTTGGTGGAGTATTTATAGTGTACTATCTATAAGATTATTCCATCTTCAAACAGAGACAATTCCACTTTTACATTTATAATCTGGATGCCTTTTATTTTTCTTGCTTAATTGCTCTGGCTAGCACTTCCAGTATTATGCCAAATATGAGTGGAGAGAGTAGGGAACCTTTTCTAGTTCCTGATTTTGGAGGAAAAGTTTTCAGTGTTTCACCATCCAGTATGATGTTATCTGTAGGCCTGACACAAATAGCTTTAATTATGTTGAGCCATGTCCCCTCTCTACCCAATTTGTTATAGTCTTATATCAGGAAAAGACATTGAATATCATCAAAAGCTGTTTTTGTACCTATTTAGAGGGTCATATGATTTTATCCTTCTATTAATTTGGGGTATTACATTGAATGATTTGCTAATGTTAGGCCATTCTTTTATTGCAGAGATAAATCCCACTGCATCAGGTTTCATAATCCTTTTAATGTGCTGTTGAATTCAATTATTTGAATTTTATTGAGAATTTTTCATCTGGATTTTTCTTGTAGTGCCTATTTCTGACTTAGATATCAGGGTAACAAGGCACCTTGTAAAATGAGTTTGATAGAGCCCTTTTCTCATCAATTTTTTGAAGAGTTTGAGAAGAATTGGTTGGTGTTAATTATTCTTTAAATGTTTGGTAGAATTCAACAGTGAAACCATTTGGCCCTCAACATCTCTTCCTTCGGAGAATGTTGATTATTGCTTCAATCCTATAATAGTGATTGTTGGTCTGTTCACCAATTTTTTCTCTTGCTTCATGACTTACTCTCAGTAGGTTGTATGTTTCTAGGAATTTACTAATTTCTTTTAAGTTACCCAATTTGTTGGCATATAACTGTTCATAGTAGCCTCTTATGATCTTTTGTATCTCTTCAGTGTCAGTTGTAATGTCCCCTCATTCATATATAATTTTGTTGATTTGAAATCTCTTTGTTTTTCTCAGTTAGTGTAGCTAAAGGTTTGTCAATTTTGCTCATCTTTTTAAAAAACTCAATTTCAATGTTGTCTTTTTCTTTCTATTGTCTTTCCAGTCTCTATTTCATTTGTTTTTGCTCTAATCTTCATTTTCTTCCTTCTGCTAAATTCTGGCTTTGTTTCCCTCCTCTTTCTAATTCTTTGAGGTATGAATGTAGGGTATTTAAATGAGATCTTTCTTTATTCTTAATGTAGGCATTTATCACTCTAAACTTCTTTTTAAAATTGCTTTTGCTGAATCCCATAAATTTTGGTTGTTTTCTATTTGTTTTTGAATAATTATATTTGAAAACCATTTGACAGTTTGTAAAATGCTTTCATTTGTAGTATGGCTCATCATACTGTTAGGACATGAAAGTACCAGGTGACTTACTTGTTCTATGTGAATTCAGGTTGTTAAATACATGACAGGAATATCATATGTTATAACCATTTTTTAAAAAGTTCAATAGAAAATATAGGGGAAAAAAGGACAAAATCCTCTTCCTTCACATTAATCTCTTCACACTAATCTCTAATTGGTGTCTCAGCCTGTGTTTTATTTTTTTTTTTAAATGTTTTTTATTTATTTCTAGGAGAGAGAGAGAGAGAGAGAGACAGCGTGAGCAGGGGAGGGTCAGAGAGAGAGGAGTCACAGACTGAAACAGGCTCCAGGCTCTGAGCTGGCAGTCAGCACAGAGCCCGATGCGGGGCTCGAACCCAGAACCGCGAGATCATGACCTAAGCGAAAGTCGGACGCTTAACCGACTAAGCCACCCAGGCGCCCCCCAGCCTGTGTTTTAAAACAAGTACTTTAAGAGTCTTAAGTTTTCCTTCTGGAAAATATACCCTGTTTAAAGATTCAAATTCTACTTAATATCAACCTTTGCTTCTGCCAGTACTTTAAGTGGTTTCTTAGTATCATGTCTAGGACCACACTTTTAGACATTGTTTTTCAATGCTTCTCCCCACCCTGTATATTAAAATTCTCTATCAAAACCTTCTTGGCTGTGCATTGTTTGGATCAAACATTGCCAGAATGGTGACCTCTCTCTCTCTCTCTCTCTCTCTCTCAGTCCTCTTGCTTCAAACTTCCATAATAATCAATGACAATAACAACAACCTTGTTAAACTCAGTCATTTGGCCATTTAATTGCATATAAACATGATAAATGAAAACAACCAAGTTAGTTAGAGTCAGAGTACAAGTTCCAAACACTGGCAGCAGCAATGAGAATAGGAAAGAGGGATGAAAATGAGAAATAATGAAGATACAGACTTGGAGGTGAACTCAGTGTGCCAGAACAGAAAGAACGGGATTTGGTGTTTGTCTTAGGCAATTTTCTACTTCATCTAAGAACACTGAGATGAATGAACAAAAGTGAAATTTTACATACAGCATAATTCTAATAACTTTTAGATTATATAATGTGTGTGTACATGTGTATGTGTATGCGTATGTGTGCATGTAGTATTCTTAGAGCTTGAAGGACTATGTACATGTCAGAGATATTCCATAAATTCTAGTTCCATTAATTTATGAATGTCAAAAAATGAATAGGGAACTTGGTCACTAATATTGTGTTAATTCTGCATTTTAGCAGTATGGAATCATATTTTCTAATGTATAAACTTAGAACAAAGATATAAATCTCCACTTGTCCTTTAAACATTTGTATTTGTTCTCTCCTTTTCTAATGACGCTTTTACTCCTAATGTGGACGTTATCAGAACTTATGACTTGAGAATATCTGTGAGAACATACATATATTGACTAAGCCGTGTGAGCATTCCTTCAACCAACCTGTAAGAGCAAAACCAAACATCCAAATTTCAATGTCTAGTGTGTCATTGTATTAAAATATTAGTTCGGGAAGCTGTGTTCTTTTAATAGCAAATTACTTCCTTCGAGGCTGCACAATCACTTCACATTTAGTATGCCTTTAGAATTTCTTATCCTTATGGGTCACGGGGGTGGCTCTGTCGGTTAAGCATTTGACTTCGGCTCACGTCATGATCTCATGGTTCATGGGATCGAGCCCCGCGTCAGGCTCTGTGCTGACAGCTAGCTCAGAGCCTGGAGCCTGTTTCGGATTCTGTATCTCCCTCTCTTTCTGATCCTCCCCTGCTCATGCTCTCTCTCTCTCTCTCTCTCTCTCTCTCTCTCAGAAATAAATTTAAAAAAAACATTAAAAAATTATTTAAAAAAAAAGAATTTGTCATCCTTGTAAGTTGGTCTTTCTTTTTGCAATGAAAGAACTCCATTTTAATGGCATGTTTTATCAATAGAAAAATTTGAGTAATTCACATTTGTCTTGAATCCTTGAAAAAAAATAAATGATATCATAGGCTTAAGGAAAAATACTTTATTTTTAAAAGGCTTTCTGACAGAACTTAATTACACTGTATATGTATATGTAGACTATAGTCTATGAAAATAGATCTTTAAGAATCTGAATATTTTGATTTTTTAAAATTACGTTTACATCAGAGGTTCATACATATCGTAGACAAAATGTAGGGCAATGTGTGTGTGTGTGTGTGTGTGTGTAGCCACATACTGAAAAATATAGTCTCTAAGGAATGTTATCCTTTGCAACACTGTATTGATTTATGTTTAACTTTTTAGTTTCATATGTCCTTTGGTAGAGAATCACCACTATAGCTTAGAAATTTATTTTGCATTTTTAAACTTGTCCCTTTATCTAAAGCTTCGAACTAATTATAAAATACTTGAATTTGTTTTTACTTGCCAATTACAATGAATATTTTCTATTCCTAAAAGAAAAAATTATGTAATTCAATATCAAGGGAATATCCCATTCAAAAATCATTGTAAAATCATGAGGGGGAAAAAAAACAACTCTAACTCAATCTCTAAACCTAATCATCACAGAAAAACATAAAAAAATCTAGAAGTTGGCAATTTGAAGTGTAAAAATGTGTACATTTTTTCTTTCTTGGATGCATTTCAGGATTTATAATGTAGTCTTAAAGACCATAAAAAAACTCTCAAGGATATCTAAGCCAGCTAGCATCCAAAAGAGTGTCATAAGAATCTTTTAGTTCACCCTTAAATCATGAAGAGAAAAAAAGTGTTCAGAAGGAAAATCCAGAATTCTAAAGTCAGAATAAAGAATTAAGGTCCCTGAAGTTAGACCACATTGCCGTGTGAAGGGAATATTGTTAATTAAAAAAAAAAATCTTAGGTCATTAAAGTGTTGTCCACAAATAGCATAATATAATGTGACCTACCCATTGAAATAAATGCACTGGACACAGAACACAGTACTCATAATCTGAGCTCCAATTACCTGTCCCAAGCCACATGGCATATAATAAACTTTTCCTTATTCTCTATGTGCACCGTTTACCATAAGGATTTATGCATTTGTGCAGTCTGTTTCTTTTCTGTAGCCACATGGCAAAAACATACATAATTGTTTACTTTTCAGTTAAAATGACACCTCCTACTTAATGTATGGTTTACAGCAGTAAAATTACCTTGCTATAGCAATTAAAATTATATATTGCTTTATAAAAGTATTCTCTATTACTCATTTTCCTTCTTCTCTACTCTGTTCTTTGCCTTTTCAGTGCCAGATATCCATTCCTGTTTTTAATATGTTTATATGTAGATGCTATTTAAACATTTGTCTGAATGTCATAAAATGACCACTTAGGAAATTTAAAAATTCTGTCTTTAAATCAACAGCTGTAGAAGCATTGATGGTCATTCATGAAAGTGAAGAAATCTACTCTACAGTTACTCAGATTTAGCTGTGAATCCCAGTGCTCCCATCTGCCTCCAATTCTGCAGCTGCAAATTATGAATAATAAAAAATAATACCTGCACCTTTTCTAGTTTCTAGCTGTGAGAACTAAAGGAGATGTTACCCAGAAAGAACATAAACTCAGTATCTGTGCATCCCTAGAGGTGTTAAAGAGCATCATTTCTCCATCAAAGAGCATTATTTCCAATATGCTCCAATATTATTTTCCCTCAGTAAGAGGGAAAGGTCTCTAAGGAACAACTGATAAGGTGGCATAATGACAAATTGCTAATATCAAATTCTAAGTGAGTTGTTGATTAACACTATATATAAAGTGCATAAATGTAAACAATATATGCACACATACATAAATATAAATATATGCAAATAAAACTTAGATTATTTTCTACCAAAGCAAAATTTTAGTTGTCTTTTATGGTAATTTAATCCTGAATTTATAGTGATTTAAGGGCATGCACTGTATAAAGAGTAATTATATAGTATGTTTAATGATTTTTATTCATGGGTGAAGACCTTCCTTAATGATAAAAGTTAATATATTTTTTTAAAATCTGGAACTGCAAAGCTAACCTCTGGTTAGTCATTTGCTGAAAATAAGCAAAAAATATAGTTTAGGCATTTTGGTGTTTAAAAGTCCATTTCCTTCCCTCCATCCTATTTCTAGCATGAGCTAACTTAGGAAAACAAGTGTTTCATTTGTAAAGTGTCAAGTTAAAGAAAGTAAATTTGAGAACTGCTCCCAAATATATTTCAGGTTGCAAAAAAAGTTTCTGATTAAGCTATTCGTAGCAAAAGAATGCTTTGAGAGAATTATATGACAGCTTGTGTAAAGGGAGCTTCTTTTAATGGTAGCAAGTGGAATCACAAGCTTTATTGTACAGTCCTATGAGATGGATAGAAAGGAAGGAGGGGAATAGATAAATGACTTTGAAATGAGATTGATTTTTATTTTTTTTTTCCTTCAAAGTATGGAAGAATAGGGGGCGCCTGGGTGGCTTAGTCGGTTAAGTGTCCGACTTTCGCTTAGGTCATGATCTCGCAGTTCGTGGGTTTGAGCCCCGCGTCGGGCTCTGTGCTGACTGCCAGCTCAGAGCCTGGAGCCTGTTTCAGCCTGTGACTCCCTCTCTCTCTGACCCTCCCCTGCTCACGCTGTCTCTCTCTCTCTCTCCTAAAAATAAATAAAACATTAAAAAAAAATTCAAAGTATGGAAGAATAGTTATATTAATTGGTTGGTGTCTATTTTATAGCCTTTAAAAATAGAGGATAATTCATCTTGATTCTGTAATTACCAGTTATACAAACAGCATATGACAAGTCTGACAAGTAGGCTTTTTCAACATGGAATAGATATAACAATGGCAAATGTGTTACTCAGATTAATAAATCAAGGTTGTACCATTTGATAAATTCTTCCCTTTCTTAATAGGAGGTAATACCTAAGTTCATATGCTAATTTGAATATGTCTATATTCTGTGTGCTACTGAATATCAAGTACTTCACTAAACTTGATTGACTGATGGAAAATATTTTCCAAAACATTCTAAAAAAGATGATGGTATATTTTCTTCTGGATAAGAGTTGATTTGCTCTGAGAATAGAAGACTGTGTTCTCAGTTATAAGGTTATAAAATTATATGATAAGAGGCTGATAGGTCACATGAAGTCCATGCTACCCCTACCATGACAACACTGCTCTGGAATAAGTATTGAGATAAAAAGAATCCATCTGAATTCAATAAAACACTAAGTTAAAAGGAAAGGAGTTCATAAACCCATACATGTCCATACATGTCATACATACAGATCAAATAAAATAGTTACAATCTTGCATCTGATTCTCAAGGTCTAGGCTAGACAATGTCCTGGAAATGACCTCAGTTGAAACCAGCAGGAAACTATTATCTTTCTCCCATTTTATACTTTAGCCTGGGGTCAGGAAGATCTGAGCTGCTCGATATTTCTATTACATTAATGGCACAATTATCACATAGGGATCAACTTCATGCTGCTAATATAGATATGCTTCTGGAAGCAATTTCTGGCTCTGCTGGGCAAGACAATCTATTAGGTCATTTGTAACCTCCACAAAACCTAGTGGAAAGAGTACAGACTTTGGACTTCTTGAGTATAAATTGTGACCCCATATTTATTTGTAGAGTAACCTTGGAAAATTACCTAACACCTTTGAGTCTCAGTTGGAGAATAATGGCTTCTATCTTATAGAAAAATGGTGAAGATTTATGAAAATAAAAACAAAAACAAAACACAGGGAGACCCGTTATTACAGTGTTTTATGCATAGTAGATATTTAAGTGGAAATTATTATCACATGCAGTATTTAGCTCATTCCTTTTTCATGACTGATGTCATCTTGACACACAAAATAATCAACAATGAAATAGTTTTGCTTATCAGTTACATTGAAAGCTATCTCAACACACATACAGAAAATAAAGACATGAAGAGGGTTCATAATGTAAATTGTTCTGAAAATTAAAGAAGTGCTGCCAATCCTGTGATTAAGAAATTTAAGTAGCTATAGGTTCACATGATAGAAGTCAATGAAGAAGTGACTCTCACAAATGTCTTCACAGCCTTAGATTTTGTGACTCGCTGAATGCATATATTGGTTAGTATGTTCCCTGAAGGGAGAGGGTTTGATTTTTTTTTTTTTCTACTCAATTGAATTCATGAGCATGGTTATTACAAACTACAAACTACCCAAGTGAACTATTTGCAAGATTCCAGGCCTGCAAACTCCAAACAAAAGAAACACACCAAATAATAACCAGAAGCCCAAACCAGCTTCATTTCTTAACTATCACCATTTTTCACCTATTAAATAGTCCACACATCCAACCTTCTAGATATCTCATGTAATTCTTAAGCCAGTGTCTTAAGGAGTAACTTGATAAACCATAATGGAATTCTATTTTGAAGCAAATTTCACATACTTCTCTTTATTTAATAGAAAAATTGAAAATACATAAGTGGTGGTAAGATCTGCATTGGAATTAACATGCATTTCTGTTGAGTATATAAATTCTTATTTTTTATGCTCAACTTTCCAAAGCATTGAGTTATCTCATAAATAACCTTATTCAATACAAAGAATCTTATCAGTCCAAACAGTGATGTTCCTAACAACATGAATTATTTTTCCCCAAAATTCCTTACTGTCATGGTAATAAAATACATGTAATCATGATATAAACTCAGGCCAAGAATAATGGTCACATTTTTAATGTGACTTAATTTAGAGAGATTAATTTGTTTTTGATAGTTCACTGTTATTTGCTGATATGGAATTATAACTTTTGCCTCTTTGATTTAAAAACACCTTATAAATACCTTAGATGTAGGGGTTCTATATAATACCTTAGGGACTATGTGGTATATATCATATACTCAATGAATAGTTATTGATTGATTCCCAAAAGCCTTTAGATCACAGTAAATTTAGGAGGAATACTATGACTGATTTCTATATTCTAAGTCATAAATCAGTTTGATAGAAAAATCATTGCATATTCAGCCATGAAAAAGAATGAAATACTATCATTTGCAATGACATGGCTGGAGCTAGTGAGTATAAGGTTAAGTAAAAAAAGTCAGGTGGAGAAAGACAAACATCACATAATTTCACTCATATATGAAATTTAAGAAACAAAAGAAGCCATCAAAGAGCAAAAAAAGGATAGAGAGACAAAGATACAAACCAAGAAACAGACTCTTAAGTATAGAGAACAATGGTTAACAGAAGGGTGGATGGGGGAGGGATGGGTTAAATGAGTGATGAAGATTAATGAGTGAACTTGTCCTGGTGAGCACTAGGTGATGTATGGAAGTGTTGAATCACTATATTGTACACCTGAAACTAATATAACACTGTATGTTAACTGTACTGGAATTAAAAAAAAAAAAAAGAAGGAGGAGGAGGAAGAGGGGGAGGGGAGGGGGAGGAAGGGGAAAGGGGAGGGAAGCAAGGAGGAGGAGGAGAGAAGAAGAAGAAGGAGGAGGAGGAGGAGGAGGAGGAGGAGGAGGAGGAAGAGAAAGAAAAGTCACTATAAAAGGTTACCTACTGTATGAGCTATGGTTAAATGTCCTGAATCTTGAGAATAAGAATCTATTGAAGCAATAATCCTCAGGACCCTTTTCTCTGTCTCACAGTCTAAATTTATTTATTTATTATTATTTGTTTATAATGCCAGGGTGGGGGGAGAGCAGAGAGAGAGGGAGAGAAAGAGGGAGTGAGAGAGTCCCAAGCAGTCCCCATGCTCAATGTGGATGCTCACAAGGAACTTGACCTCATGACCATGAGATCATGACCTGAGCTGAAATCAAGAGCCAGAGGCTTAACCAACTGAGCCACTCAGGTGCCCCATAGTTTAAAAAGAGAGTTTAAAAAGAGAAACATTTTGAATTTTTAAAATATAAACAATATTTCAACAAAGTTTTGTCTCTACACATTTCTCCATCTTTCAAATGAGTGTCTGGTACTTAAAAAAAAAACAAAACCTTCCCAGATTTTGCTGATCATATACTATTTTTCTTACTGTGTAGTAGACATTCATCAATTAGGCTTCTTATGAGTGGTAAGTGTCCATTCAAATTATCCTAATCAGTGATATGATTAGCTTGATCCATTTTTAATCTGTTGACAAACTTCCAGTCAGTTTTCTAAGCTATCATTTCAGTAATTATTTATCTGCCTTTATTAACTGGAGTAGTTTTCAGTTGTTGCAACAAATATCTCTGACTAATACATATGGTGGTCTGCTTATGCAGTTGATGAGGTTTTATTACACTTGCCTGAAAAAGTCTGATAGAAAATGTGTAAATCTTTTTTGAGTCCTGCTTACTCATCAATAGTTGTGGCTTCTGCTTTTCCTCATCCTTCTCCCCAGGCTATGATCTTGATAATTGTCATCTTGTCATTTACACTCCAGCCAAACTGAAATTCCAGCTTGGCTTTATGAAAGGACATTATTATGCTCCAAAGTTGTTACTGTGCTAATGTACATCTTTCAAGTGTTCCCCCCTCCTCCCCTTCCTGTTCATAACTGCCTAAGTTCAGCTCACTATACAGGAACCATGTTTTCATCCATTCTCCCAAAGTGGGTAGTCAAGCAATCTGTATTAAAGGAAATAATGACTTCCAATACAGAAACCTAAATATGCTCTGTGACTAGCCACAAGATAACCCTGTCTCCATCATATAATTCAGGGAAATAATAATATTTGAATAACTTTTAAAGACCCTACCATTTTCAAAAATTCTCATATATACATAGACTTAAAATTCCTCTTTCTTCATTTAGAAATGAGGTTTTCATACAGAAAATTCCATTAGTTGTGGAATTATAACAATTAGTTATGATATTAACAATTCCATTCGTTATGGAGATTTTGTATTATAAGTTGTGTATAGAGGGTGTATGCATGTATTTTTAAACAATATTATGTCACTGAAACATGTAAGAAACACAACCTTTAGAATATGATTTGGTCTTATAGGATGTGATGTTTCAGTGACTAAAGTCTCTGAAACATTTGTTATTGGCAAAACAATGTATGTTTCACAGTTTTTAAAATGCTTATGATGTTCTTTGTTAGATGAATTTGAAAATAACTCCTAGACCTAATGTATAGCTATCATGTTATACATACCTAAAAGCAGACACTCTGAGTCAAACACACTAGTATCTGATGACAGAGTCTTATCATCAAGAGCTTATAACTGCCCAGCATTTGAAATATAGATTTAGGAAGAAGTTTGGAGGTAAAGGTATATTATTCTCCAAATGCTTACTCATATATAAACAGTGTTCAAATTTAAGACTAAATTAGGGATCACTTTCAATGTCAAAAACTATACAAAACCTTGACTTGGGTTCAATATCACTCCCAAGAAAATAATTACAATAACACACACACAGAATACATTGCATATAATATCTCACCAACATATCCCATAGGTAATTATACCTTTAAAGGTTCATGTCATTAAATCTTATTTGCTGTCACAGTAGAAAATCAGCCATGTAAACTATAGATGTAGAGTGATTTTCAGAAGTATTTGAACAATTTTTTAAAGATAGAATCACAATATTCCAGGTATGCATTTCTTTAGTCATTCTTACATATGGGGTCCACATGTTTGCTGTTTCATGGGAAAACAGTTACTTTAATGCCTACAAACTTTTGTAAGTTAGAGTTTTAATTGGTAATTTCCATTCTCTTGCTTATAATGGAAGCAAAATATAAAATAAAAATCCTTAAATCTAAGGTATACACTGTATTATTTAAGTTATTTTTTAGAACACTATAAATAAAGTAGGTATTTACAGTAGAATGCAAACAAGTAGAATGGAACTTATTTCATTTATTTCTCAAATATTTACTGATTTTTCATGAACTTAGTATAGGGTTAACCTGTGTGTTTCAGAGATGAGTAAAATATAGTTTCTACCTTCTATAAGCTCACAGGGTGAGCCAGGGTAACCTAGGGATAAAAAATAACAGTATAATACAGCACAAACAGCCCAGAGAGAGATGGCTTTTAAAATCTTGAGAGTACCCAAAACCCACAGAAGTAGCTGACTATGGAAAATGGGGACTTAATTGTTTTATCTGCCCATTACCTAAAAAAGCTTTCCAACGTGTCCACATCCTTTTCAGAAACATGTGGCCCATTTTGAGATATAATCAAGTCTCCATATCTTAGATTTTAAAATCTCGAGGAACATAAAATGCTGAAATCCTGACCAATGCTAATATCTTGGGACTTTAAATATTAATCTAAGTAATAGTTACAACCAGTTCCTCTATAAAATATATTAATAATTTTAAGTACTTGAGCTGCATCATTATAATGACTATATTCCCCTTAGTTTAATTTTAACATTTTTAAAAACAAAACTTGACATTTTAAGTCAGCAAGGGAGACACATTGCAGCACAGAATACATCTATCTATCCTAAATGCCATAATTACTGGACAAAACACTGCCAAGTAAGTTATTCCTTGGGGACTTTGGAGGTCCATCACCTTCCAAGACACACGGGAGCTATTTAGTGAACTGCCTGACTGATTTATGCAGTAAAATGCTCTGTAATGATAGTCCAAATATCAGTCATTTGAGAAAATTACCAATCTTCCAAAATGCATACCAATCAGCATGGTGGGTCGGCAGAAAGGATAAGTGGTTATTTTGGTCAGGGATTAATTCATTTTGTTGGTTTGGGATTTAGATCAATTTGGCTACAATTTAGAAAAAAGTATTCTTTTCTTCTTATGTGATGAGTTTAAGCTCATTTTTAAAATGGAAGAATTTGGAAAATTTTAAAGCTAAACCTTTATTATACAGATAAAGAAAATGATTTATCAAATGTTATCATACTCATTAAGATACAGTCCCTACTCACTTTACCCTATATTTTGTTATTTTTACCAAGTAGATTGTCAAGCTATTTCTCATTGCATACAACTGCTTTTCATTAAAAGAAAAACTTCCTTTCAGTTTCCTAGAAGTCACTTATTCTTCCACATCTATGAGATGTTTCAACATTCTGGCTTTTTCCACTTGGAGCTTACATGACCAATACACACAAACACACTTGAACACATGTGTTACAGAATATGAAGTTCTTAAAATATATACACATTTTTCCCCCAGACATCTAGAGAACTCTGATAACTATTATGGCTAATTTAATGCATATTTCCTATGTACCAAGTAGAAATGATTATTATAGACTCTCTACAATGAGCACACTACAGAACCAGGTTCTTGGAAGGATATAAAGATGAGTGTGATATATATCTTAGAATATATAAGTCTATAATTTAATGGTGTGCATGTGGAGAGGGATAAAGAAATTAGACAATTACATGAATAATCTCATTACAAAGACCTCAGGGGAAAAATGCCAGATGCTATATTTCAAAAAGGAATGCAGTTTGTGCTAAAACACCCTAACTTCAAATGAATGAAATTTTTAAAAGTATCTTTGAGAAGATTAGCACACGGTACTATGTATGTACATTGTACTATGTACAATGGCACACGGTACGTGATGAACAGTGATGTAAACAAAACAACAAAATCTGGAGATACAAATTGTATCATTGCCTAATCTAGAGTATTTGCTTTTTATTTTTATTTTATTTTTTTCTGTAAGCAATGGAAAGTTAACAGGTTTTGAGAAGGAACATGACATCAGCTTTACTATTAGGGAGATAATGGGCAGCCAAAAGGAAGTAGGGGGACTGGTTTGGGAATAGTCAAGGGAAGAGAGAAAAGTTGCATCCATATAATTTATTTAAATCTGAAACTGAAGAAAAAGACAGCTTCAGTTTTTATCTGAGTTAATTTTAATTTTGAAACTAAGATGTAGGTATTTCAGTAGTACTTTGTATTTCATGAGTTTATCAGACCATCAATCCCTTAATAAAACTATTTCTTTTTAAGAAAGCTATAGCTGCTTTTTATTTTTTTAATTTAAAAAAATGTTTTATGTTTTATTTATTTCTGAGGGGGAGAGAGAGAGAGAGAGAGAGCGAGAGCATGAGCAGTGGAAGGTCAGAGAGGGAAATACAGAATCTGAAACAGGCTCCAGGCTCTGAGCTAGCTGTCAGACAGAGCCTGACACGGGTCTCGAACCCACAAAACGTGAGATCATGACCTAAGCAGAAGTCAGAGGCTTAACCGACTGAGCCACCTAGGTACCCCTATAGTGGCTTTTTAAACATTAAAGGAATTAAAGTATTTTAGCTTAACAAAAGAGGCATTTTAAGAAATGACAGAACACACTGTTCATTACTTTGCAATTGTAAAGCACTATAATAAAAGCAAAGGATATTATCTTATTAACATGAGAAGCAAAGTGATGACTTAGGGCCTCTGAACATTTGAGTCTCCTTCCTTAATCCATGTAAGCCCTCAATTTTACATTTTCTATCAGACCTGTAAAATATATTCAGACTCATACATAAAAGATTTCTTAGCAAAGCCATGTAATGCTTATGTAAGTAGATTTCATAAGAAAAAAAATCAAATTATAAGTGTTAGTTGTTACAAAGCATTAACTACAAAACTCAAAAAAGATGTAAATTCAAATACACTTTGATACAGATTTTCAATTCATGACCGTCTTAGAATATTTATATGGGTCTAATTTTCTCAAGAATACATGTTTAGCTCTCTTTGATCAGTTTCTTGAAGGGAACTGTATTTTATAAAATGCACCAATCTTACCCAAACTAACATACATGAGTTCATTTCTGTTAGGTGAAAAATCTATATAAAATGAAAAATAACTATCTCAAAATGACAGGGTTTTTTTTTTTTTTTTGTATTTCTAAATTACCATGGCCTTCAATCATTTACGAATAATATAATGCCTTTTGTTTTGACTTGTAATGTATGGCTAGCAAACCTGACCTTTCATTTCCTGGTTCTTTATGTAGAAGCTAACTCACTAGAATGTTTCCATTCTTCCATTGCAAGTAGAATGAAAAAATGAAACTGAGTATTAAAAAAAACCACATTCTATCAGAATATTCAACAGGAACATATTTAATTAGGGCATCTTGTCAAAATTAACATAATCTGCTGGCTATTTTAGATATATTATCTATATATAGCATCTTTATAGGGCATTCCCAGGTAGTTATTCCATTGTCTTCTCAACTAGGTCCAAATACCTACATCTAAGACGAGTGTACTTATATATTAATATTAAGGAAAAAAAATAAGTAAAATCATTAGATGCAATTTTCTTTGAAATATGTCACCATTTTTTCTTTTAATATATGCCTTTAAAGTTTATTTATTTGTTTAGTAATCTCTACACCAAACATGGGGCTCAAACTCATGACCCCAAGATCAAGAGCCACATGCACTACTGACTGAGCCAGCCAGGTGCCCCAAACCACTTTTTTTTTTTTTTCCCTAATTTGCTCTTAGTTGTTTAGCATTTCAGCTTTGAACTTTTTTTTTTATTTAAAAAAAAAATCACCCCATTGAAAACTGTAAAAAATAGGGACGTCTGGGTGGCTCAGTTGGTTGAGCATCCAACTTCAGTTCAGTCCATGTCTCTCAGTTTGTGGGTTTGGGCCCTGCATTGGGCTCTGTGCTGACAAATCAGAGCCTGGAACCTGCTTTGGATTCTGTGTCTCCCTCTCTCTCTGCCCCTCTCCTGCTCTCTCTCTGTCTCTCTTTCTCAAAAGTAAACATTAAAAATTAAAAAAAACTAAAGCAGGTAAAACTATAAGGAATACTCTGAGATCAAAGACTAAGGAAATGTAGGAAATTAGAGAATTAAAGGGAGCACTAGTTCATACACATGTAAACTGAACATTTGGGGAATAAAGTGAAGCTGGTTTTCTTTTAAAGGTTGTCCAGGAATAAATGTCAAGAGATAAAAGTAAAGGCCTACATAAGAAGACTGCTCTACTCCTCTGATAGAATGACTAAAACAAAGGGCTACATTATGAGTATAAAAGATTAACTAAAAACAAACACCAGCTGGAAGGAGATGAGAAGAAAATTGCTGGTGAAAATTCATAATGGCTATCCTACTCTGACGTGGGCTTTCAGCCTGTATATTTACTAACAGAGTGAAAAATAAAATACAATAAAAAGAAAAACAAACATAAACTCCAAGCTAAGAATTTTTCTAACGTGTAATCGCCTCTTCTGGACTAAGTTCTTCAGACCTGACATTAAAGAATTTCCATACATAAATTATGAGCAATATGATTTCATGTGTTAAAAATTCAGTGACTAATCTTACAATAAAATAATACATTATAAGTAAGAAATGGCAGAAACAGAAAATAGAAGAATCAGAGTTATAAAGACAGACTCAATGAAATTATCTGGTGCAAAATAAAACAATGTTTTACATTGTGAGACAAATAATAGGGAATAAAAATGAGTAAAAACCACTGACTGTAAAAAAAAAGCATATTTGAATATATATATATATATATATTTTTTTTTTAGAAGTGAAAAATTTCATAATAATATACCAAACATAATCAATGACAGATTACTGTTGATGAGAGAATTCGTAAACTGGAATGTACATCTATAAGAATTGGATTAAATAGGGGCGCCTGGGTGGCTTAGTCGGTTAAGCGTCCAACTTTCGCTTAGGTCATGATCTCACGGTTCATGGGTTCGAGCCCCGCATCGGGCTCTGTGCTGGCTGCCAACTCAGAGTCTGGAGCCTGTTTCAGTCTGTGACTCCCTCTCTCTCTCTGACCCTCCCCTGCTCATGCTGTCTCTCTCTCTCTCCTAGAAATAAGTAAAACATTAAAAAAAAATAAAAAAAAAGAATTGCTTGAAATATAGCCAAGAAAGAGAAAGAAATGGTAAATATGAATGGATGTTAAGAGCAATAAAGACTACAGTAATGATGAAAAATCTAATTAAATAACCAAAGGAAGAACACACAGAGAATGGATCAGATGCATTCTTAGGAAAGATTATTAGTGATGGGTGCCTGGTTGGCACAGCCAATAAAATGTCAGACTTCAGCTCAGGTCATGATCTCACAGTTCATAGGGTTGAACCCCATGTTGGGTTCTGTGCTGATGACTCAGACCCTGGAGCCTTCCTGAGATTCTAGATCTCCCTCTCTCTCTGCCCCTCCCCGCTTGTTCTTTGTTTTTCTCTGAAAAATAAATAAATGTTAAAAATAATTTAGAAAAAAGAAAAGATTACAAGTTCATAACTGATAAAATATATTAATCCACAGAATCAGGGAGGCCAAACAAAGGAGGAAGATAAATATAAAGAATTTCATTCTTACATATATTACATTGAAACTATAGAACCAACCAAATAAAATATGTGAAACATTCTTTAAAGAATTCAGAAAAAAATCCAGATTAACTAGGTAAAAGGATCACAGAATTTCCTGTCCAAACCAGCAAGTTTGGGAGTGAAAGAAAAAATATTAATTACCTACTTCAAGACAACTAACATTGTGAAGACTGTCACAGTACAACATATTTATCATGAGCCCACCTAAAAAGAAATGACAGACAGATAAATTCTCTACAACAAAAATGAAAACCAAAGAGAGTGGAATTCAGTGTAGGGGGAAAATATAACAATATATCAATCCAAATGACTTTATGACCAAAAAGAAAGTAAAGACATTTTAGGACAAAGAAAGCTAAACATGTGACCAGTCAACATAGAATATAATTTTATACATAAACAAATAAAATATATATTATGTCTTGTTAAAATAATATAAAATTAGATATTTGACAGCTAAGGTATAAAAGATAAAACAGAGTTGATGATAGTATTTTAAATCTTTTTTATGTAAAAAGATATTAATAATAGAGATTTTTTACATTGGTAAATTAGGTAAGTGTTTTTAAATTCTAAGATGGCTGTAATTAAAATTACAGAAATTGACTATAAGTTTCAATCTAATAGAAATTAATCAAGAAAATGTATAGAAGAGCATAATATATAGCATATAAAATCATAATGCAATGTGCACAAAATAATAAGGAAGAATAAACTGGGGTGTCTGGTTGACTCTGTTGGTCAAGTGTCTGTGTCTTGATTTTGGCTCAAGTCAAGATCTAGTGGCCCTGAGATTGAACCCCTAGTTGGGCTCCACACACAGTGGAATTAAGATTCCCTCCCTCCACTCTCTGCCCTTTCCCTGCTGGCAATCTCTCTCTTTCTCACTCTCTGTACCCCTCTCTAAAATAATAATAATAATAATAATAATAATAATAATAATAATAATAAGGAAAGAAAAGAAACAAAAAGAAGAATGAATCTAAACTTCTCAATACTTAATAATATTATTTAATACTTAATAAATACAAATGACAAAAAAATCCAGTTAGATGGCAATAATGATCAGAATGGGCTTTAAAAACATATGTGGCTATACCCTGTGTCTTAAATGTCAAGATGAAGCTATTTTAAAAGGAAAGTGATTAAAAAGATATACTAGGCAGATAATAAAAGAAGTACAAGTGTTTGTCTCTTAAGCCTGAACAAAATGGACACAAAGTTCAAAAAATTATTATTAAACCTAGTTGATAACTATAATATGCTGAAAATTTCAACAGGTAGATGTAAATAAAAAATTGCATGCATTAACATAACAATCTTGGATATAATACACAATTCAAATATGAGCAGAAAGTAAAAATCTATCATTATGTTATAATTTAATGTAGTTTTCTCAATAATTAATAGATTAATCAGAGAAAAGAGTCAATAAAAGTATAAAGGATAATTTGAATAACAACATTAAACATGATATAATGTTAATCTTAAGCACTGAATCCAAAAACTGGAGAATATATTATTTGGAAGACAAAAAAGAGAGTGTGGAGTAGTACAAACGTGCACAAATCCTAATCAAAATATTATCTGAATAAATTAGTTAATGTATCAAATTATAACAAACTTGACTTATCCCAGAAATGAAAAGATTGCTTGACATT
The DNA here is from genome assembly GCA_017311185.1 of Proteles cristata cristata. NCBI lineage: Eukaryota > Metazoa > Chordata > Mammalia > Carnivora > Hyaenidae > Proteles > Proteles cristata. The sequence continues at coordinate 2,745,039 of JAESUZ010000815.1, forward strand.
AAAAAATAAATTGTTGTATTTTACTACCTTAACACACCAAAGGGGATAAGCGATGACCATTCCAAGTGATGCAGAGAAAATAATGGATATCTATCAACATGTATCCTTGATTTTAATAAAAGCAAAAAAGGAATACAATGAAATTTTTATAAACAGGTATCATTACAAACAAGAAACTATAATAATCATCATTTTTAATGAAAAATCTGTTAAAAGTGTTTCCTACAATATCAGAAACAGGACAGGATCTCTACTTCTATACCGAGTCCATTTAAATTCTATTCAAAAATATCTTACCCATCACAATAAGAAAACTAAGAATATATGAATATAAAGGAAAAAACTAGCCTGCTATTATTTGCAAATGTATGATTATAGCAGAAAATCTGAAAGAAACTATAGCCTAATGATCAGAATTAAGAAAAATAATTTACCAAGACTACTGGGATTAAAAATATGTCTACAAAATTTAATGCATTAGGTTTCTATAGACAAGCAGCAAGTACATCCTTACTACAAAAAGGATTTCTTGAGCAAGACACAAAATATACTGACCATAATGCAAATCTGTGATAAATTTGGTTGCATTCGATTAAGAATTATTCACCAATACCACAATGGCAGTAAAAAGAGAAACCATGGAGTGAGAGAAGAGATCTGCAAAAATCTATGTGAACAAAAGAAATGACAGATGATATGAGAGAAGCTCACCAAGCTGATTTATTTTCCAAAATACCTTGAATACTTATTTCAACTACTCTCTAAAGAATCTGCCATGTACAAATGTATACGATTGTTTACAGAATGAGAAGCATTTTCATGAGTCTATTCTGCAATGTCACAGTAACTAATGAATAAGAGTGTTGAAACCCAAAGGACTCATATACATCCACTAAAGGATGGGGTGGAGATCAGAAATCTAACATGCTGAAATGCTGATAACTATGATGTAACTCATGCTGTACTCTTCACAAATTAGAGAGGAGTTGCTATGGCTTCTTACTGAAATGTTACTGTTTTAAAAATTGAAACCAAACTGTTGGAGAAAAGGAGCTATAGGTAAATGTTGAATACACATTTCCTGAGTTCTGTTCATAATTCAACTAAATTTTGCTTCCTTAGGAGGAGAGATTGGAAAAATATATAATATATAGATTTATATACATTCCTCTAAATCCTTTTACTCTAGTGCAATAAAATACAAGTGTGTATGCAGATTCATTTCATCATTGGGAATTGAAAATCTCTCACTTGAAAGGAGAGTAGGATGTGAGATGGCATCAGTTTTCAGAGTTAAAATTTCTTCGAGAGGAAATAAAAGACACAGAATTTAAGAACTGCCAAAGACCTCAGGTATGATGTCTTCCAATTCCTCATACTAAAATATAGAAACCCCATCTAGAAAGAGGAAGTTACTTACCCAAGGTCACCCTGTTAACCAGTGATAAAGTAATAGCTTTCAATATGAATCAATGTTTTTCAGTGTGAGAGTTACAAAGAAATAACTTGAATTCACATTGAAATCTGATTTCCGGATGATTTTTTTTTACACAGATGATTTCGTTAAACATGATTAAGAACAATACCATGGCTACAGTTTAAAAACAGATAACAGTGGGGGGGGGGCAAGATGGCGGAGAAGTAAGGAGCTCCGTACTTGCACTCGCGCCCATACATCACACAGAAAAGATCTGAAGCCATTGGAAACCTTACAAAACCTGAGAGACTGGGAGAAAAAGGACGCAGAATCCACTGAGAAAGCCTTCTAACGTGAGTGCGAACCGGGGAAGGTAAAATCGGGCCGGGATCGGAGCCTCCAGGGTGGGAGGCGATCCCCCTCTACCCTCTACAGGGAGTGAGAGGGGAAAAGGAGAGAGTCCGAGACAGAAAAATCTCCGCTCGGTGCATAGAAAGACCGTACTTGCCAAATACCTGCACACCAGGTCCCCTCGCGACAACTGGTCCTGGGGGAGGCTGAGCACACAAACTGCTTCTTTGTGCCACTCCTGGAGGTTGGGTTTTAAAGCGGCGCGGGCGCGCCTGCCGCCATTGTAGCTCCAGGGCAGCTGGGACCCCTGAAAGAGACGCGCAGACACCGGGTGTTGCGCTCTTGGCTGGCTGGAACTCGAGAGGGAAGGCAAAGAGCTAAAAACTGGGAAATTTGCCTGTGAGTTCGTGTTTCGGGTGACGAGCCATAGAGAGACCTGGTTTTCCTCACTCCAGCGGCGGCGTGCCTGCCGCCATTGTAGCTCCAGGGCGGCTGGGACCCCTGAAGGAGACGCACAGACACCGGGCGTCCGCGCTCCTGGCTGGCTGGAACTCGAGAGGGAAGGCAAAGAGCTAAAAACTGGGAAATTTGCCTGTGAGTTCGGGTTTCGGGTGACGAGCCATAGAGAGACCCGGTTTTCCTCACTCCAGCGGACTCAGGCTACGCGGACCCGGCAGGCAAGCCCCCGCGCATGCGCACCGAAGGAAACAGCGATTCTGACTCCGCCCCCAGAGCTCAGCAGGGAGCCTGGAATAGCCCGAGGGGGTTGTCTGGGAAGCTGTGACTAAGACAACTTCAGCAGGACGCGGACAGGGATTTGGAGATTGGAACTGGCCTGGGTTGAAGAGTGCAACCAACTTCGGCTGCGTCCCCGGAACGGGGAGTTGACACGCCAAAAAAAAAAAGCAAGCTGCAACGCGGGGTTCAAGAAGGGACTGGAGCACCGTCACTCTCCTCCCCAAAATTGCCAAGGCAGAACCCCCGCCTGAGGCATCGGATCACGCCACGCCCATCCCTGCCTGAGAGGTGCCCTCCTCCCTTTTTTTTCCCTTTTTTTTTTCTTCTTTCTTTTTTTTTTGTTCCCCTTTCTTTTCTCTTTTTTTCTTCTTCTTTCTCTTTTCTCGCTTTTTTCCCCAAAACACTGACCTGATTAACTCTGGTCGCCAGCTTGCTTAAACAATCACAACAAGTCCATTCTGTAAATGTAAATTCTACACCTACCGACTTTTTCAGCTATTTCTCTCAGGAGTAATTAGACTATATAGTTTCTCTGGATAATTCCAGCATCCTTCTCTCACCTATCCAACCACATTCTACCCTTTACCTCTTTGAAAAAAGTTTCTTATCCCTTCTGCCTGTTCATTCTATTTCCAAATCTGCCTTTTCTCGCCCTGCCTTCTCTCTTTTTCTCTATGCTCTTCAACCAGCACTGCATACACATGGCTATTTAACTGTAGCTGGGAAATCCAGGTATATGCTTTAAACCGTTCTTTGTCCATCGGTTTTCTTCTTTTTTCCTTTTCTTTTCCCCTTTTTGACCCTTTTATGTATTTTATGCTCCCTATTCGCCCTCCCTCCTCCGTCTTTTCTATTAACTTTTTCGTTTTCCCTCTCACTTTGCATGTTAGTTGAATCAGCCTGTGCGTTTGTGTGCTCCTGCTCCCTGTGTGTTTGTCTGTCTGTTTTCTTTTCCAGGGCTACCTCAAGAAACAAGCTAGAGTACACAAGGTGAAGAGTCCCAAATATCACTACGAATAGGAAAATAAAATAACTAAGGTCCCAACAAGAGTGACCGAGGATACCATTCAAAAAACAATCTCTGAAAGGATAGGCCCTGGAAAGTCAAAGAGTTTCTTGGATATAGCAGTGCTCATAGAAACAGAGAGCATAACAGGTCTTTAAAACCAACAAGAGCCGGAAAGCTAACTAAAATGACGAAACGAAAGAACTCTCCTCCAAAGAAACTCCAAGAAGAAATGACAGCTAATGAACTGCTCAAAACAGATATCAGCAGCATAAGTGAACAAGATTTTAGAATAATAATGGTGAAATTAATAGCAGGGCTTGAAAAAAACATAGGGGACATCAAAGAAACTATGGCTACAGACAGAATGGAAAATAAAAATAGGCATGAAGAATTAAAAAATGCGATAAATGAGATCCATAATAAATTAGAGGCCTCCAATGCACGGATTGAAGAGGCAGAAAGGAGAATAAGTGATTTAGAAGACACCATTTAGAAAAACAAGAAGCTGACAAAAAAAGAGACAAACTGATCCAGGAACAGGAAAGAAGAATTCGAGAGCTCAGCGACACGGTCAAACGCAACAATATCCGTATCATAGGAATCCCAGAAGAGGAAGAGAGAGGGAAAGGTGCTGAAGGAGTCCTGGAACAAATTATAGCAGAGAACTTCCCCGACCTGGGGAAGGAAGTCAATGTGGAAATACAAGAGGCTCAGAGGACTCCTCTCAGACGTAACTTGAATCGATCTTCTGCACGACATATCATCATAAAAATGGCAAAATACAAGGACAAAGAGAATTTTGAAAGCAGCTAGGGAGAAAAGGGCCCTCACATACAAAGGGAAACCCATCAGAGTGGTGACAGACCTATCTACTGAAACGTGGCAGGCCAGAAAGGAATGGCAAGAGATCTTCAATGTGATGAACAGTAAAAATATGCAGCCAAGAATCCTCTATCCAGCAAGCCTGTCATTCAAAATAGAAGGAGAGATAAAAACCTTTCCAAACAAACAGAAATTGAAAGAATTTGTCACCACGAAGCCAGCCCTACAAGAAATTCTGAGGGGGGTGCTCTGAAGGAAAGGTTGCAAGGAACAAAGATTCCAGAGACACCACCACAAACATGAACCCTACAAAAGATACAAAGACTCTAAACCCACATATTTCAATAATAACACTGAATGTACATGGGCTGAATGCTCCAATCAAAAGACATAGGGTAGCAGAATGGATTAAAAAACAAAATCCATCTATATGCTGTCTACAAGAAACTCATTTTAGACGGGAAGATACCTTCAGATTAAAAGTAAGGGGATGGAGAAATATATATCATGCTACAGGAAATCAAAAGAAAGCCGGAGTAGCGATACTTATATCAGACAAACTGGACTTTAAATTAAAGACAATCACAAGAGATGAAGAAGGGCACTACATAATAATTACAGGGTCCATCCATCAGGAAGAACTAACAATCATAAATGTCTACGCACCGAATATGGGAGCACCTAAATATCTAAAACAATTAATCACAAACAGAAACAAGCTTATAGATAAGAATGTGCTAATAGCAGGGGACTTTAATACTCCACTTACAGCAATGGATAGGTCAACCAGACAGAAAACCACTAAAGAAATAATGGACTTGAAAGATACATTGGACCAGATGGACCTGACGGATATATTTAGAACTTTATATCCTGAGGCCAGGGAATTTACTTTCTTCTCAAGTGCGCATGGCACATTCTCCAAGATAGATCACATACTGGGACATAAAGCAGCCCTCAATAAATATAAAAGAATAGAGATCATACCATGCACACTGTCAGATCACAATGCTTTGAAACTTGAAATCCATTACAGGAAGAAGTCTGGAAAACTCCAAAAACATGGAGGTTAAAGAACACCCTTCTAAAGAATGAATGGGCCAATCAGGCAATTAGAGATGAAATTAAAAAATATATGGAAACAAATGAAAATGAAAACACAACAATTCAAAATCTATGGGATGCGGCAAAGGCAGTCCTAAGAGGAAAGTACATTGCTCTCCAGGCCTATTTCAAGAGATTAGAAAAAGTGCAAGTCTAAAATCTAACAGCTCACCTAAAGGAACTAGAGGCAGAGCAACAATAACGCCCTAAACCCAGTAGAAGAAGAGAAATAGTAAAAATTAGAGCAGAAATAAACAACATAGAGACCAAAGAAACAATTGAACAGATCAATGAAACCAAGAGTTGGTTTTTTGAAAAAGTAAACAAAATTGACAAACCTCTAGCCAGACTTATCCAAAAGAAAAGAGAGAGCACCCAAATAGACAAAATTATGAATGAAAATGGACTTATTACAACCAACCCCTCAGAAATACAAGCAATTATCAGGGAATACTATGAAAAATTATATGCCAACAAATTGGACAACTTAGAAGAAATGGACAAATTCCTAAACACACACTCACTACCAAAATTCACACGGGAAGAAATAGAAAACCTGAACAGACCCATAACGAGTGAAGAAATTGAATCAGTGATCAAAAATCTCCCAACAAATAAGAGCCCTGGACCTGATGGCTTCCCTGGGGAATTCTACCAGACATTTAAAACAGAATTAATCCCAATTCTTCTCAAGTTATTCCAAAAAATAGAAAGCGAAGGAAAACTCCCGGACTCATTTTATGAAGCCAGCATCACACTGATTCCCAAGCCAGACAGAGATCCAGCAAAAAAAGAGAACTACAGGCCAATATCCTTGATGAATACGGATGCAAAAATTCTCAACAAGATCCTTGCAAATCGAATCCAGCAGCATATAAAAAGAATCATCCACCAAGATCAAGTGGGATTCATTCCTGGGTTACAGGGCTGGTTCAACATTCACAAATCAATCAATCTGATACATCATATCAATAAAAGAAAAGATAAAAACCATATGATCCTGTCAATAGATGCAGAAAAAGCATTTGACAAAATACAGCATCCCTTCTTAATAAAGACTCTCGAGAAAGTTGGGATAGAAGGAACCTACTTAAACATCATCAAAGCCATCTATGAGAAGCCTTCAGCTAACATCATCCTCAACGGGGGAAAAACTCAGAGCTTTCCCCCTGAGATCAGGAACACGACAGGGATGCCCACTCTCACCACTGCTGTTTAACATAGTGCTGGAAGTCCTAGCATCAGCCATCAGACACCAAAAGGAAATCATAGGCATCAGAATTGGCAAAGAGGAAGTCAAACTTTCACTCTTCGCAGATGACATGATACTCTACATAGAAAACCCGACAGACTCCACCAGAAGCCTCCTAGGAAGAATAAATATAGTTAAGATGTCATTACTACCTAAGGCACTCTACACATCCAATGCAATTCCAATCAAAATTGCACCAGCATACTTCTCAAAACTACAACAAACTATCCAAAAATTTGTATGGAACCACAAAAGACCCCGAATAGCCAAAGTAATACTGGAAAATAAAACCAAAATGGGAAGGATCACCATCCCAGACTTTAGCCTCTACTACAAAGCTGTCATCATCAAGACAGTATGGTATTGGCACAAAAACAGACACATAGACCAATGGAACAGAATTGAGAACTCAGAAGTGGACCCAAAAGTATACAGCCAACTAATCTTTGACAAAGCAGGAAAGAATATCCAATGGAAAAAAGACAGCCTTTTGAACAGATGGTGTTGGGAGAACTGGACAGCAACATGCAGAAGAATGAAACTAGATCATTTTCTCACACCATGCACAAAAATAAACTCAAAATGGATATAGGACCTGAACGTGAGACAGGAAACTATCAACACCCTAGAGGAGAAAGCAGGAAACAACCTCCTTGACCTCCACCGCAGCAACTTCTTACTTGACACATCCCCAAAAGCAAGGGAATTAAAAGCAAAAATAAACTGTTGGGACTTCCTCAAGATTAAAAGCTTCTGCACAGCCAAGGAAACAACCCAGAAAATTAATAGGCAACCAACGGAATGGGAAAAGATAGTTGCAAATGACATATCAGATAAAGGGTTGATATCCACAATCTACAAGGAACTCACCAAACTACACGCCCGAAAAACAAACAACCCATTGAAGAAATGGGCAGAAGTTATGAACAGACACTTCTCCAAAGAGGACATCCAGATGGCCAACAGACACATGAAACGATGCTCAGCATCGCTCCTCATCAGGGAAATACAAATCAAAACCACACTGAGATACCACCTCACGCCAGTCAGAGTGGCTAAAATGAGCCAATCAGAGAACTCTAGATGCTGGCGAGGATGTGGAGAAACGGGCACCCTCCTACACTGTTGGTGGGAATGTAAACTGGTACAGCCCCTCTGGAAAACAGTGTGGAGGTTCCTAAGGAAACTAACAATAGAACTCCCCTATGATCCAGCAATAGCACTGCTAGGAATTTACCCAAGGGATACAGAAATGCTGATGCATAGGAGCACCTGTACCCCAATGTTCATAGCAGCACTCTCCACAATAGCTAAAACATGGAAAGAGCCTAAGTGTCCATCAACAGATGAATGGATCAAGAAGATGTGGTTTATCTATACCATGGAATACTACATGGCAATGAGAAACAATGAAATCTGGCCATGTGTAGCAACATGGATGGACCTTGAGGGTGTTATGCTGAGCGAAATAAGTCAGGCAGAGAAAGACAAATATCATATGTGTGCACGTATAGGAGGATTAGGAGGAGCTTAACAGAGGACCAAGGGGGAGAAGAAGGGCGGAAATGGTGGGGGAAAGGGGAGAGGCAAACCATGAGAGACTCTTGAATGCTGACAAAAACTGAGGACTGGTGGATGTGGGGGGGAGGAGGGGTGGGCATGGAGGAGGACACTTGTGGGGATGAGCACTGGGTGTTATGTGGAAACTAATTTGACAATAAACTATTTGTAAAAAAATAAATAAATAAATAAAATAAAATAAAATAAAATAAAATAAAATAAAATAAAATAAAATAAAAAAACAAAACAAAAACAGATAACTGTAGCTTGACAGAGTAAAGCTTCTATTCAAGTTAAGCCTGACAAAATAATTCACTATTTCAGGACTACAGACAATAGACAGAAGTAAGTTTATTCTGTTATAAAACATTATGTCTAGGGTGCTTAGGTACTTCAGTCAGTTAAGCCCCTGACTCTTGATTCTGACTAAAGTCATGATCTCATGGTTCATGAGTTTGAGCTCCACACCTGGCTCTGCACTGACAGTGCTGAGCCTGTTTGAAATTTTATATCTCTTTCTCTCTCTGCCTCTCCCTCTCTCAAAAATAAGTATTTTTAAAAAATAAAACAGTATGTCTGATGAAGTTAACCACAAAATAGGAATTAAAAACCTCACTGGGTAAAATTTATAAAAGGCATTTACAAGCCAGTTATAAAGAGAATATTGTTTGACATGTGAGTATTTCGTTTCGTATGTGCATATGGGACATGCTTGAAGGTACATTTGTTAATTCAAATACAGACCTAGACACTGGCCTCTAGGAGCTCAATCTACTGGGAGACAACAGTCATTCAGTTGTAATAGATGCTAGAGCAGAGGCCCAAGTGTTTGGGAAAGCTTCAGCCAGAGGTGTTTAACTTGTACCTTGGCTTCCTGGGAAGATAGATGGAGGGTGAACTGAATTTTAAAGGTAAGAATGCATTAACTGAATTACAGCACAGCAGGAAGAAATATTCAAGGCCCAGATATAGGGAGGCAAATGCAGCTAGAGTTCGTGGAACCTAGGAGATCATGAAATAATATGAAGCTAGTACAACAGAGTAGGAGGTAAACCGTGAGGAGCCTTTTGAGAATTTTAGGGTTTTTTTGTTTTTTTTTTTTTTAATTTTAAGAGCAAGAAGAAACCATTAATGTGTTCAAAACTATGAGATTCTGTGTCAGTTATGTATTTAAAAATAATCACAGTCTCTGCAGACCTAGAAAAGTTACTTGCATCTATTTCCTTACCAATAAAATGGTGACTATAGTAGGATTCAGGGTACAGAATATTACATGATGCTTAGATTGTAAGTGCTAATACATTTCTGGAATATTCTGCAATTTTAAATTTCTGAACAACAATTATAAAGACAATTAAAATCTGGCATTTAATCTGCTGCCCATCCTTACCTATTACCTGGCCCAGGTACCTAGCACAGTAACCTATTCCCAGTAAATGCTCCAAGGATGTTGCTAATTGACTATTAGACAAACAACCAGTTCATCTGAGTTAAATTTCTTCAGTCAAAATACACAGACAGGTGTGTTTTTGATGTGCAGCATTGCCCTCCCACACATCTTTTCTTCCATAACAAGATTGACAAGTTCTTTAGGCAATGTTCTGTTCAATGAAGTAAATAGCTATATGGGCAATTCTTCAAAATACATATAAAGAACAGGAGCAGCTGTTAGTCAACCTTTTTGTTGGCAAACTGTATGTTTATTCTAACTCTCTAAAACTGGGTGGCTCCTGGTTGCCAACAATCTGACCTCCTCTCCAGTACTTTGGTGCAGACTCAATTTCCAGGAAAACACCCTGCTGTTCACACAAGAGAACACAACTTTTTAAAAGACCCTACCCTGATGCATGTTTTTTCTTCTCTCCTGCCTTGGGAAAGAAGCCTGAAATTACAATTCAATGGATTTGATCTCAATTCATTTAAGGGCTATATTTATCAATAAGTTTTGTGAGCAAGATTTCTGGGTCTCATTACCTTCTGCAATGATTTTGTGCAGCAGTTTCTAACACGTGCCCCCTGTTTACTGTATTTACTAAGCATTAGCTCTTTAGGGGACTTTAAATTTTACTAAAGTGGACAGCACTGGCTTTCCTGGAGACTAGAAGCAGGAAGCCCAACAGCAGACCACACTCCTATTAAAGATCAATGCCTTGTTTATGGCTCCTCCACATAAGAAAAAAGCATTTAAAACACAGACTCGGTGGACTAGGTACAGTTCTACTGAAGAATATCTTATAATCACCTTCTTAATCAAAAATATGTTATTTCTATTTGAATGTAACACTCTAATTTTTCCTCTGAAGGTATGTTAGAATTAGACCTAGAATATAATGACATGTATTAAAGCTAGACTCAGTGTAATTTTGCATACACAGTAGACTTTAAAAATAGAAAGTCTTGTAGATTTTTAATGACAGTAAGTAGCTAAGAAATTTCAGAAGCTTCAATGTTATATTAAATTTGAATTATTACCTTTACTTGTTTTAGAGGAAATCATTTTAAAATAAGCATTTTAAGACATGTAACCTCTAATTAACCTATATTTTTATTATGTGGATTCTAAATACTTAAGTTTCCTACATTTGTATATATCCCAAAGTGTTATAACAATGGATATTGGGTTTCAATTTCATAAAATGGTTACAATTTGCATCTCACTTTCTGAAAGCTTTTTTAATGTTACATTTCTCCTTTCAGCCCCCTGCCAAGTTAAATAAATGGATACACATTATGGTTCTGACCTGTTTAAGAGTTAACTATCTCAAGTGCTATTCTTTACATAAGTACTAATAGTTTTATATTTAAATTACTAAATGGTGACTATGATTTACAATTAGCCAAGTGACACTCTGTGAGTTTGTTACATATTCCCTCAATCTGCACTAACTCCTTCAGTTACTCCTCATTAAAATTCCATATTATTGAAAACCACTAAGGCAAAACCATCTGTTATAAAGTTTCTTGATCCATTTTTCATTCACTATAAACACAGGTACAATTCTGTCAACGGAAGTATTAATAGATTTCTCTAAATATAATAGAAAAGCCTTTAACAGACATTGTCTCCATCTACCTGTCCTAGCAGGGTAGTGGTATTCTGTCCTATTTCAGAGAAGTTCACTAAAAGTGGCAATGGCATACCAAGGTTAGAGGTTGGGAGAGTTTTACCCCACCAGGGAAAAGTATTTCTCTCTGGCATTGTTTAGAATTTCTCATAGATGATGATGATGACAAGACAAGCAACTTTTATTTGGACTTTATAATTTAATACTCTGCAGAAAATACACCCCAGACATGACTTATTGAGCTCTAGAACGTTACATGTGATGGGTGCTTCTGCGGCTCAGTCGATTTAGTGTCCAACTCTTGGTTTCAACTCAGGTCTCATGGCTTCATGGGTTTGAACCCCACATTGGGCTCTGTGCTGGAAGCATGGAGCCTAATTAGGATACTCTCTCTCTCTTTCTCTCTCTCTCTCTCTCTGCCCCTCCCCAATTCACGCTATCTCTGTCTTTCTCAAAATAAATACTTAAAAAAGAATGTTAGATTTGACACAAACTGAGCCAATCAGATGCTCTTCCCTCTGATTTTGGAACATGTATAGAGAAACCATCATTCAGAGAAAATATACATTTCAGAGCTATGGAGTTGTCATCTTCCATTTGCAATGTGACCACAGGGTCACGTAGAGTGACCTGGGCTAGAAAATGAGAAAATGCATCGATGTTTGGTAGGAAGTTGAGATGACAGAGATTAGTGGCATCTTTTTGTTTTTGTTTTGAATTCTGAGAAACCTGTCATGCCATTACTTCTGCTTTTAATAAACATGTGCCTGTGCACGTGAGTGTGTGCGTGCAAGTGCACATGCACGCACACACACATACACACAGGGCTGTGGACATACCATGTGTCCTCATTTAAATTTTTCCTATTTGCTTTCACTGGTTTCTGTAACTTACCAAATAATAAGAAAAAATATTTAAAGAATATTTTTATTATTTCTTTAATTCAAGCAAATCACTTCTTTTGGATTTTATGAGGCAGATGCCTTATATCTATTCTTTATATGTATTCTATGTAACAGTTATATTTTTGCTGTCTTTAATTCCAAATTTAATTTGTCATTAGATCAAAACATAAGCCTCCTTTTGAGTAGGCAATGATTTCTATCTTAGCCCCATATTATCTTCCTTCTTGGTTACCCACAGTCTTTATGCTTTATTTTATGTCTTAAAGCTAATATCCCTATTTTCATAATTTGCTATCATTCTCTGTTTTCTACTTTATTTTAATGAATAAGATACTAATGTGTTTATGGGCAAGGCACTGCAGTAGCAGTTTGTCATACAGAATCCCAAAGGTTTCAGGAGATGTAGTTTCCCTCCAAACATATTTTATACACAAGGACTGATTTATTATCATTCAAATGGTAGAGTTAACCTTTAGCAGCCCACTCTAACTTTACGTCTTTTCAGATGTAGTATCATTTCCATGCATTTGAATTTAATTATTGTTTACAGAGAATTATCATCTCATCAAAATTCACTGATGTTTTGTAAAAATTTTCCATGTGTTTTTTTTTAAATGTTTTATTTATTTCTAGGAGAGAGAGAGAGAGAGACAGCATGAGCAGGGGAGGGTCAGAGAGAGAGGGAGATACAGACTCTGAAATAGGCTCCAGGCTCTGAGCTGGCATTCAGCACAAAACCCACAAACCGCGAGATCATGACCTAAGCGAAAGTCGGCCGGTTAGCCGACTAAGCCACCCAGGCGCCCCCCATGTTTATTTTTGACAGAGAGAGCGAGAGAACACACATGCATTGATCGAGGAAGAGCAGATAGAGAAGGAGACAGAAAATACAAAGCAGGCTCCCTTCGGATCATGACTTGGTCTTAACCCAAGAGTTGGAAAATTAACTGACTGAGCCTTCCAGGGTGTCCAAAACTGATTGATATCTTAGGTTCAGCTTATGATATTACAGATCCTTAATTGGTCTAATTAACTGAAATTTGTTGAAATTAAAATATGTAAACCTAATTCAAAGATTCCCTTTGTATTCATTTTAACAATTCTTAAAAATAATGACTACTCGATTTTACTCATTACTAAAAATTCATCTTACACTCAATTGTAGGCTTCCCCTCTATTCCCTGTCCCCTCTGTCCCAAAGTTACACAAAATCAATGAATTTCATCTGTTTTGTAAATTTTATAATAGTAGATCAAACAACTTGGCCTAGTTAAGTCATAAACCATATTTGAGAAGTGGATAAATACCAAAATATTGTTTCAGTCTGTTTTCTTCCATTCACAGCCAATTTGAATCACTACTGAGGGAGAATGTGGTGATGAGACACCAGAAGATTTTTCGTGCAATTGCTTTCAACAGGATCTACCACAGCCTTCAGGCAGAGGAGGAAAAACTCTTAGACGGCTTCTATCCAGTGAATGAGCATGTAGGGGGTACCAGGGCACTGGACCATTGGCCTGGCTGAAACTTTCTTACGGTTGCACCGCAGTCGGATCCCCTTCTTACTCAGCCCTAATTTCTCACCCTCCCATCTCACGGGCCTTCTACCTGCTCTGTCATCTCAAGGCTCTACTGGTCTGCCTCTGCTCTTTCCTTTTGAGTTTTTCCCCCACTACAGCTTTTTTCCTAATCCAATCCCCTCTCCTCTGCTATTGCAGGACTCAAAAATGGACTTTTAAATGTAATATTTTAGTGGGAAAACACATTATAAAAGATATAGTTCATTCAAGTGAAAATGGCCCTATCATCTGGAGTACTCAGAGAATATTTCAAAAGGCTATGGGACTTAGCATGATGCAATATTTCACATGTGTGAAATCAGGTAAAGGGAAGTAGAAGAAATTCTACGTAGCTGCAGCAACAGGGGAGAAAGAGTAGAAAATAATAAAGAAAACAACTGAAGGTATCTCTGCTGTCAAAGATACTGATTACCAGGTGGAATAAACCATAGTTTGAAAGAGCAGGTGAGCAGCAGATGAAGTTGCTCCTAAATGAGAAAAATATAGACTGCATGAAATAAGTAACAAATTCAACTACCGAGATGCTTGTAACACATGTGACCTAAAAATAAAATGAATTCAGCTATGATTTATTATTTAGATAGTACATTAAGAATTATCTTTCACCCATAACCATGAATTTATTTTAATATGTATTTCACTGAAAATAAGACTAAAATAGAGTTCTGAAAAAGTAAATCAGCTGAAAAAATATCAGTAGTATGGTAAAAAAATAAAGGTGAGAAACACATTAGTCAAGTTTGGGAAATATCTCAAAAAACAATAACAAAAATCACTTCTTAGGTTAAAAAGTAACATAGTAAAGCTGAAATTTATTTATTGATTTTTTAAAAACTTTAATGTTTCATTTATTTCTGAGTGAGAAAGAGGAAGACAGCATGAGCAGGGGAGGGTCAGAGAGAGAGGAAGACACAGAACCTAAAACAGGCTCCAGTCTCTGAGCTAACCATCAGGACAGAGCCTGACGTGGGGCTCGAACCAACGAACCGTGAAATCATGACCTGAGCTGAAGTCAGAGGCTTACCCGACTTAGCCACCCAGACACCCCAGTAAAGCTGAAATTTAAAGCTAATAATCTTAGCTCCCAGATAAAATTTAACTATTTTTAATAATCTTTAGCTCCCAGATTTGTAAAGTAAGTTTGTGATGTGAGTAACATGTCATAAGAGGAAATTGAGAATCTGGACAAAGGTAGTGGGATTAGTGAGAAATAGAAGAGACAATCAATATGAGAACAATTTACAAAGACAGAGAGAGAGAAAGAAAGAGAGAGAGAGAGAGAGAGAGAGAGAGAGAGAGAGAATGAGATGTGTCCAAAGCACCAAATTTTAACAATGGTAGGCATAACAGCAATGCCACAGAGAGAGCATGTTTCAGCATACTAAACCAGAAGAGGCTGTTTGGAAAGGAGAAACTAAGCTTTCTTCAGCATGTGTTTGTATTCACAATGCTGTTGAATCCAACAAATGTACGTACTTAATTCCTTATAATTGTTTGAGTCCCTTCCCTTCCTGGGCAAACAATCAGTGAAAATAGAACACCATAGAAACAGCCTGGCAAGGTGGTTACTTATTTAACTATTTTTAATATTTATTTTTTTCTAAAATACTACTCATATCTACATAGGCAAAAATAAAAAAGCCAGCTAGAGGAAAATGAGTTTTAAAATGGCAGCTTCAGGGGATCCTGGGTGGCTCAGTTGGTTAAGCATCTGACTTTGGCTCAGGTCATGATCTCATGGTTCATGGGTACAAACCCCACGTTGGGCTCTGTGCTTACAGCTCAGAGCCTGCGACAGCTCAGAGCCTGGAGCCTGCTTCGGATTCTGTGTATCCCTCTCTCTCTGATCCTCCTCTGTTCACACTGTCTCTCTCTCTCTCTCAGAAACAAAATAAAACATTAAAAAATTTAAGACGGCAGCTTCAGCATTCCCTGTTCCAAAACAGTGAAATTCACACTGACTCGGCTGTGATTTTAGAAAGGTAGAAAGAACTGGCTTTTGAAAGACCTGACTCATTTACTTATTTATGTGTAATCTTTATTAAGACATCTGACCTCTCAGACATCTGAGGCTTATTAAGCCTCAGTGTTCTTATCTGTATGGTAATATATAATGATAATAAAAGTCTTCCATCTGGTAGCATTATTGATAATAATATAGATAATGAATAGAAATGATTAGCATACTTCTTGGAACATATCTGATAGTTAGTAATCACTACATCACAAAAAGAGTTTTTACCCAATAACGTTATTCCAGGCTCAGATGCTGTTCGTAGAAGTGGAATAACATTCGGAGTCTCCAGAGCTTGCAAAGCATGCCATTCATTTACACTTCTTGAAAATAATATCTGAAGAAGAATTTCATCTAGCTAAAGGAATATTTAAATTTAAGAGTGCAAAAATAGAAAAATCATGTAGTAGAAGAATTGACTAGCAGACAGTCTGAAGTAAATTAAATGTTAGGTATATACCACTAGCGGTAAGTACAATTGCCAAATGAAATTTATTATGTCAAAATCATTCCTAAAGTGAAGACATAAAATACAAAAATAACAATTTAATAACAATAGGTAGGTACTAAAACCCCAGATTATATTTACACATATTTGAAAATGATGGGGAGGAGGAAAATTAATGTAAATTTTTCATATTACATGGAAAAAAATTAAATTCAATTTCAACTTCATTATCGATAACTGGAGAATTAAAGTATACATTACATTCATACATGCATATATATATATTTAATTACATCAAAGGTAAACAAAAATTCAAAACCAAGATATTTCAAGGAAAATTATAGATGTTCTGAAGGCAAATGCTCATGTTATCACTATTTCCATTCATAGTATATAATTTCTGCTAAATGATTTGTTGCACATTGCAAACAAGACCTACAAAAATGTTTCCTTAAAGAAATAGGTGTTAGTATTCAAATATTCACAGCACTATTGAGGAAAGTTACAGATTTGGTTACAAGTATTTCAGGTACACCCTTTCTACTTCTTGATATCCCCATACCTCCAAAGTCCTGCTCATTTTACGTCAGCATCCATTTTGTTACTCAGAAACTTACAAAAATTTAAAAGTAAAGTCATTATACAGACATCAATTTAAAACTTAGTAGTTTAAAACTTATCAGTGCAGCTACTAACATAAAGAAAACTGTTCCTCCATCTAACTCAAGTGAAGTTGCTAAAAGAATGCATTAAAAACAAGGAAACACATCTGAAATGGAGTCACTTAAGCTAAGCCCTATGTCACACTGAGACTTACTCACAACTTCAGCCTTCTCGGAAGTATAATCTCAAACCACTCAGTCAGGAGTCACTTCATCAGTACTAGTTAGGTAATCTGCCTTATAGACCATGCCATCCCCTAAAGGAACTGATATAGCAAGAAACAACTCTCTTTTTTGTCTAGTATAATTTCCTTGTTCCTGTTTCCTTCAGACTATAAATGTATGAAAGTATATTTTTCTCAAATAAACTTTTAAAAACTATAATATACCTGTTTATCTTTTAACAAATGGCATATCTTACAATTCCATGCCATTAAAGATTCAATTATCCCAGGATTTGAAGCATAAAAATAGAGGACTAGAACTCTCCATATTCTATGCCTCATCCTCTGTTCTCTCTTTTATAATCCATAATAAAGATATGCCTTTAACTTCATGTTAGTGGAGAATGAGAGGTTTATTTTAAACTCTGTAAAAATAGGAGGGACAATATAATTTCTCCTCCCTATGAATAAACCACTATTTCAATTAAGATTGGAACTGAGCAATTTCAAATTCTCTAAGCAAAATACAAAAAATTGATTATTTAAAAAAGAGCTAATACAGCATCCCTCCTCATCAGGGAAATACAAATCAAAACCACACTGAGATACCACCTCACGCCAGTCAGAGGGGCTAAAATGAGCCAATCAGAGAACTCTAGATGCTGGCGAGGATGTGGAGAAACGGGCACCCTCCTACACTGTTGGTGGGAATATAAACTGGTACAGCCCCTCTGGAAAACAGTGTGGAGGTTCCTCAGGAAACTAACAATAGAACTCCCCTATGACCCAGCAATAGCACTGCTAGGAATTTATCCAAGGGATACAGAAATGCTGATGCATAGGAGCACGCGTACCCCAATGTTCATAGCAGCACTCTCCACAATAGCTAAAACATGGAAAGAGCCTAAGTGTCCATCAACAGATGAATGGATCAAGAAGATGTAGTTTATCTATACCATGGAATACTACATGGCAATGAGAAACAATGAAATCTGGCCATGTGTAGCAACATGGATGGACCTTGAGGGTGTTATGCTGAGCGAAATAAGTCAGGCAGAGAAGGACAAATATCATATGTTTGCACGTATAGGAGGATTAGGAGGAACTTAATGGAGGACCATGGGGGAGAAGAAGGGGAAAATAGTGGGGGAGAGGGAGGGAAGCAAACCATGAGAGACTCTTGAATGCTGAGAACAAACTGAGGGCGGATGGGGGTGGGGGACTGAGGACTCATGGGTGTGGGAGGGGAGGGGGGAGATGGGCATGGAGGAGGGAACTTGGGATGAGCACCGGGTGTTTTATGGAAACCAAGCTGACCAAAAATATTTTGTAAAAAAAAAAAAGAAAAGAAAAAAAAGAATAAAATTGCCTGTGGTTTTCCAGAAAAAAAATAAAAATAATAAAAATAAAAAAGAGCTAATAGACTATTAAGGAACTATCTGGTTAAAATATATACTTGCATGTTTAAATTTAGATATTAATTTTACCTGTAAGTTTGGGTAATGACTAGGTGTTAATATAATCCTTCAATTTGTCTACATTTACAAAATTAAGAACATATATTTGCTTATAATTCTGTAGAATCAACATATTTTCTAGATAGGCTTTAATGTTAAATAATTTATCTTATTTTCCAAATGAAACTCCTGAAAATATTTAAAAATATAATTCCAGCTCTATATGGTGTTTGAAGAAAATCCATTGAATTTTTAGGCTGACATTTTTTGTAGATAATGATTGGTGTTAAAGACAATTGCACTTGCTAAAAATTCACTTGTAATTTTTAAAAATAAATGGTTGTCAGATAACTGAACATTTTTCACAAATTCTGAATGAAGTGAGTAGTTTATGTTCATTAAGAAAGGTATGGGTTATTTCTTTTTAAATAAAGAAAAATTTTAAACATATCTTCAATTATGTGAGTTACAGTCTTTGAAAATGAAGGTACTTTAATGAAAATTTCAAAAACAGAAACTCAAATAAGCAAAAAGAATGTCACTTTGATGAACACTTATAGCACTTTGGTGGAATTTTGGATAACAAAATAAATATTAAGTATATTTTTTTTGCAGAAACTTTATCCTACTTCTGTCTCAACTTTGAACGCTCATATTTTCTTCCATTACTTTTTTCCACTTCATTCCCTCTCCTTTTGAATTGAACTTTACATAACCAGTATTTTTAAGAGAGGACAAGAAGAAAAACTCTAGAGGAGTAATGAGGGCCAACAAATATTTGGAGATTGATTATGCAGAGATGTAGAGAAAGCCTAATTCCTTAATAGCTAAGGCAACAAATTGGTCTCTCTCCCCACATCTGTAAAATTTGTCTACTTGAAGTCTGAAGGTTGAGTTGAGAAAGGGCCAAATGTGAGGTGAGGTACCTAAAGCCAAATATGTAAATTGCAGATCTTATTTCTGTGGAATAAAGCCTAAAATGTAAATATTGCCAAGACATAAAGTCATCATCTCTAGAAATGTTTATTCTTGTCCCTTAGTGATAATCCCAGCATAAACGACAAGATGTTCACATTTTTTCTCTTCTTTAACAGCCACCCCCCAATGGTAATTCCTTTTATTACTTAACTCAATAATGTGAACATCAAATTAATTTTCCAATAACATATCACCACAAGTAAAAAATTTAAAATCTGAAGTGATGCGTTTGATTCTGTTTTATTTAATAGGAGAAGCAGAGCCGTTAATAATTCAACAAAATGAAGACATAAACCTGAGTTTTCTATAATTCCTAAATAATCTGAATAGTTATCTTTGCAGCTCAAAGTCAAAAACAAAAACAAAATCTGTTAAATAAATTAACATTACTTCATATTTTGTATATGTACAGACAGCTGTACTATCATTATTTTTTCTATTAGCCAGAAAGTGTAAGTATCTCTAAAACATGGGGTAGTTGTACTAACTGAGAGACTAGATGAGATTTTATTAGAAACAACTGAAGTCGGGGGAGGAGCAAGGTGGCGGAGAAGTAAGGAGTTCTGTACTTGCACTCGCGCCCATACCTCACACGGAAAAGATCTGAAGCTATTGGAAACCTTACAAAACCTGAGAGATTGGGAGAAAAAGGACGCAGAATCCACTGAGAGAGCCTTCTAACGTGAGTGCAAACTGGGGAAGATAAAATCGGGCCGGGATCGGAGACTCAAGGGCCAGAGGGAGCCCCCTCTGTGGGGAGTGAGGGGAAAAAGAGAGAGTCTGAAACAGAAAAACCTCCGCTCGGGGGAAAAACCTCCGCTAGGGGCATAGAAACACCCTGAACGCCAAATACCTGCACGCCGCTGAGTGCACAGACTGCTCCTTTGTGCTGGCGCCTAGCTGGCTGGACTTCTAGAGGAGCGGTGCGCCTGCCGCCATTGTCCTCCCAGCGGGCTTGGGCCCCTGGAAGAGCCGTGCGCGGGCACCGGGAGTCCAAGCTCCTGGCAGGCTGGAGCTCTATAGGGAAGGCAAAGAGCTAAAACCTGGGAGATTAGCCCGTGAGTTCGTGTTTTAGGTGACAGGCATAGAGGGACCTGGTTTTCCTCACTCCAGCAGGCTGGGCGCACCCACCAGGCAAGCCCCCGCCAATGCGTGCCAGCCCGACCCAGAGAAGGAAGCAGCAATTCAGACTCTCCCCCCAGAGCCAGGCTGCAGGCCTGGAATTGCCCCAAGGGGGTTGCCCGGGAAGTTGTGTCTAAGGCAATTTCAGCGGAGCGTGCAGACTGGGATTTGGAGATTGGGACTGGCCTGGGTTGAAGAGCGCAACCAGCTTTGGCTGCGCCCCCGGTACGGGAAGTTTACACGCCCAAAAAAGCGAGGTGCAGCGCGTGGTTCAAGAAGGGACTAGAGCACCATCACTCTCCTCCCCACAACCGCCAAGGCAGAGCTCCTGCCTGAGGCATTGCATCACGCCACGCCCATCCCTGCCTGAGAGCTACTCTCCTCCATTTTTTGTCTTTTTCCTCTTTTCTTTCTTTTTTTCCCAGAACACTGACTAGATTGAATGTGGTCACCGGCTTGCTTAAACAATCACAACTAGTCCATTCTGTAGATGTAAATTCTACACCTACTGACATTTTTGTTTCTTTCTCACAGGAGTAATTAGACTATATAGTTTCTCTGGATAATACCAGCATCCTTCTATCACCTATCCAACCATATTCTACCCTTTAGCTCTTTGAAAAAAGCTTCTTATCCTTTCTGCCTGTTCATTCTATTTCCAATTTTGCCTCATCCGCGCCCTGTCTTCCCTCTCTTTCTCTATGCTCTTCAACCAGCACTGCATACACACGGCTATTTAACTGCAGCTGGGAAATCTGGTTATATGCTTTAAACCATTCTTTGTCCATCGCTTATCATTTTTTTCCTTGTCTTTTCTCCTTTTTGACCCTTTTATGTATTTTATACTCTCTATTATTTGCCTTCCTTCCTCCATCTTTTCTCTTAACTTTTTCGTTTTCCCTCTCGGTTTGCATGCTAGTTGAATTACTCTGTGTGTTTGTGTTCCCCTTGCTCCCTGTGTGTTTGTCTGTCTGTTTTCTCTTCCAGGGCTACCTCAAGAAACAAGCCAGAGTACACAAGGTGGAGAGTCCCAAATATCACTACGAATAGGAAAATAAAATAACCAAGGTCCCAACAAGCGAGACCAAGAGACACCATTCAAAAAACACTCTCTGAAAAGATAGGCCTTGGGCAGTCAAAGAGTCTTCTTGGATACAGCAGTGCTCATATGTGCAGAGAGCATACAGGTCATTAAAACTAAAAAGAACCAGAGAGCTAACTAAAATGATGAAACGAAAGGGCTCTCCTCCAAAGAAACTCCAAGAAGAAATGACAGCGAATGAACTGCTCAAAACAGATATAAGCAGCATAACTGAACAAGATTTTAGAATAATAATGGTAAAATTAATAGCTGGAATTGAAAGAAAGCATAGGGGACATCAAAGAAACTATGGCTACAGACAGAATAGAAAATAAAAATAGGCAAGAAGAATTTAAAAATGTGATAAATGAGATACATAATAAATTAGAGGCCTCCAATGCACGGATGGAAGAGGCAGAAAGGAGAATAAGTGATTTAGAAGAAACCATTATAGAAAAACAAGAAGCTGACAAAAAAAGAGACAAACTGATCCAGGAACAGGAAAGAAGAGTTCAAGAGCTCAGTGATACGTACAAATGCAACAATATCCGTATCATAGGAACCCCAGAAGAGGAAGAGAGGGGGAAAAGTACGGAAGGAGTCCTGGAACAAATTATAGCAGAGAACTTCCCCGACTTGGGGAAGGAAGTAAATGTGAAAATACAAGAGGCTCAGAGGACTCCCGTGAGATGTAACTTGAATCGATCTTCTGCATGGCATATCATAGTGCAACTGGCAAAATATAAGGACAAGGAGAGAATTTTGAAAGCAGCCAGGGAGAAAAGGGCCCTAGCATACAAAGGGAAACCTATCAGAGTGTTGACAGACCTATCTACTGAAACTTGACAGGCCAGAAAGGAATGGCAGGAGATCTTCAATGTGATGGACAGTAAAAATATGCAGCCAAGATTCCTCTATCCAGCAAGCCTGTCCTTCAAAATAGAAGGAGAGATAAAAACCTTTCCAAATAAACAGAAATTGAAAGAATTTGTTACCACTAAGCCAGCCCTACAAGAAATCCTGAGGGGGACACTCTGAAGGAAAGGTTTCAAGGAACAAAGATTCCAGAGACACCACCACAAACATGAACCCTACAAGACACAATGATTCTAAACCCACATATTTCAATAATAACACTGAATGTAAATGGGTTGAATGCTCCAATCAAAAGACATAGGGTAGCAGAATGGATAAAAAAAACAAAATCCATCTATATGCTGTCTACAAGAAACTCATTGCAGACTGGAAGATACCTTCAGATTAAAAGTAAGGGGATGGAGAAATATATATCATGCTACGGGAAACAAAAGAAAGCCAGAGTAGCTATATTTATATCAGACAAACTGGATTTTAAATTAAACACAATAACAAGAGATGAAGAAAGGCACTACGTAATAATTACAGGGTCCATCCATCAGGAAGAACTAACTATCATAAATGTCTATGTACCAAATATGGGAGCACCTAAATATCTAAAACATTCACACACAGAAACAAACTTATAGATAAGAACGCGCTAATAGCAGAGGACTTTAATACTCCGCTTACAGCTATGGATAGGTCAACAAGACAGAACATCAATAAAGAAATAATGGACTTGAAATTGGACCAAATGGAACTGATGGATATATTTAGAACTTTACATCCTGAGGCCAGGGAATTTACTTTCTTCTCAAGTGTACATGGCACATTCTCCAAGATAGATCACATACTGGGACATAAAGCAGCCCTCAATAAATAGAAAAGAATTGACATCATACCATGCACACTGTCAGATCACAATGCTTTGAATCTTGAAATCAATTACAGGGAGAAGTCTGGAAAACGTCCAAAAACATGGAGATTAAAAAACACCCTACTAAAGAATGAATGAGCCAATCAGGCAATTAGAGATGAAATTAAAAAATATATGGAAACAAATAAAAATGAAACACAACAATCGAAAATCTATGGGATGCAGCAAAGGCAGTCCTAACAGGAAAGTACATTGTTCTTCAGGCCTATTTTAAGAGGTTAGAAAAAGTGCAAGTCCAAAATCTAATAGCTCACCTAAAGGAACTAGAGGCAGAACAATAAGAATGCCCTAAACCCAGTAGAAGAAGAGAAATAGTAAAAATTAGAGCAGAAATAAACAACATAGAGACCAAAGAAACAATTGAACAGATCAATGAAACCAAGAGTTGGTTTTTTGAAAAAATAAATAAAATTGTCAAACCTCTCGCCAGACTTATCAAAAAGAAAAGAGAGAGTACCCAAAGACAAAATTATGATTGAAAATGGACTTATTAAAACTAACCCCTCAGAAATACAAGCAATTATCAGGGAATACTATGAAAAATTATATGCCAACAGATTGGACAACTTAGAAGAAATGGACAAATTCCTAAACACACACTCACTACCAAAATTCACATGGGAATAGAAAACCTGAACAGATCCATAAAGAGTGAAGAAATGGAATCCGTTATAAAAAATCTCCCAACAAATAAGAGCCCTGGACCTGATGGCTTCCCTGGGGAATTCTACCAGACATTTAAAACAGAATTAATCCCAATTCTTCTCAAGCTATTCCAAAAAATAGAAAGCGAAGGAAAACTCCCGGACTCATTTTATGAAGCCAGCATCACTCTGATTCCCAAGCCAGACAGAGACCTAGCAAAAAAAGAGAACTACAGCCCAATATCCTTGATGAATACGGATGCAAAAATTCTCAACAAGATCCTTACAAATCGAATCCAGCAGCACATAAAAAGAATCATCCACCAAGATCAAGTGGGATTCATTCCTGGGTTACAGGGCTGGTTCAACATTCGCAAATCAATCAATGTGATCCATCATATCAATAAAAGAAAAGATAAAAACCACATGATCCTGTCAATAGATGCAGAAAAAGCATTTGACAAAATACAGCATCCCTTCTTAATCAACACTCTAGAGAAAGTCAGGATAGAAGGAACCTACTTAAACATCATCAAAGCCATCTATGAGAAGCCTTCAGCTAACATCATCCTCATCGGGGAAAAACTCAGAGCTTTCCCCCTGAGATCAGGAACATGACAGGGATGTCCACTCTCACCACTGTTGTTTAACATAGTGCTGGAAGTCCTAGCATCAGCCATTAGACACCAAAAGGAAATCAAAGGCATCAGAATTGGCAAAGAGGAAGTCAAACTTTCCCTCTTCGCAGATGGCATAATACTCTACATAGAAAACCCGACAGACTCCACCAGAAGCCTACTAGAACTGATCCAAGAATTCAGCCAAGTTGCAGGGTACAAAATCAACGTACAGAAATCGGTTGTATTTTAATACACCAACAATGAAGCAACAGAAAGAGAAATCAAGAAACTCATCCCATTCACAATTGAACAAAAAAAAAAAAAAAAAACATAAAATACATAGGAATGAACTTAACCAAAGATACAAGAGATCTGTATGATGAAAAGTATAGAAAACTTATGAAGGAAATTGAAGAAGACACAAAGAAATGGAAAAACATTCCATGCTCATGGATAGGAAGAATAAATATAGTTAAGATGTCATTACTACACAAAGCAATTTACGTAGTCAATGCAATTTCAATCAAAATTGCACCAGCATACTTCTCAAAATTAGAACAAACTATCCAAAAATTTGTATGGAACCACAAAAGACCCCGAGTAGCCAAAGTAATACTGGAAAATAAAACCAAAACGGGAGGGATCACCATCCCAGACTTTAGCCTCTACTACAAAGCTGTCATCATCAAGACAGTATGGTATTGGCACAAAAACAGACACATAGACCAATGGAACAGAATTGAGAACTCAGAAGTGGACCCAAAAGTATACAGCCAACTAATCTTTGACAAAGCAGGAAAGAATATCCAATGGAAAAAAGACAGCCTTTTGAACAGATGGTGTTTGTGAGAACTGGGCAGCAACATGCAGAAGAATGAAACTAGATCATTTTCTCACACCATACACAAAAATAAAGTCAAAATGGATAAAGGACCTGAACGTGAGACAGGAAACTATCAACACCCTAGAGGAGAAAGCAGGAAACAGCCTCCTTGACCTCCACCGCAGCTTCTTCTTACTTGACACATCCCCAAAAGCAAGGGAATCAAGAGCAAAAATAAATTGGGACCTCATCAAGATCAAAAGCTTCTGCCAGCAAAGGAAACAACCCACAAAACTAATAGGCAACCGACAGAATGGGAAAAGATAGTTGTAAATGACATATCAGATAAAGGGTTAATATCCAAAACTATAAGGAACTCACCAAACTCCACACCCGAAAATCAAACAACCCAGTGAAGAAATGGGCAGAAGATATGAACAGACACTTCTCCAAAGAGGACATCCAGATGGTCAACAAACACACGAAACGATGCTCAGCATCCCTCCTCATCAGGGAAATACAAATCAAAACCACACTGAGATACCACCTCACGCCAGTCAGAGTGGCTAAAATGAGCCAATCAGAGAACTCTAGATGCTGGCGAAGATGTGGAGAAACGGGCCCCCTCCTACACTGTTGGTGGGAATGTAAACGGGTGCAGCCCCTCTGGAAAACAGTGTGGAGGTTCCCAGGAAACTAACAATAGAACTCTCCTATGACCCAGCAATAGCACTTCTAGGAATTTACCCAAGGGATACAGAAATGCTGAGGCATAGGAGCACATGTACCCCAATGTTCAAAGCAGCACTCTCAACAATAGCTAAAACATGGAAAGAGCCTAAGTGTCCATCAACGGACGAATGGATCAAGAAGATGTGGTTTATCGATACCATGGAATACTACATGGCAATGAGAAACAATGAAATCTGGCCATGTGTAGCAACCTGGATGGACCTTGAGGGTGTTATGCTGAGTGAAATAAGTCAGGCAGAGAAGGATAAATATCATATGTTTGCACATATAAGAGGATTAGGAGGAACTTAACTGAGGACCATGGGGGAGAAGAAGGGGGGATATGATGGGGGAGAGGGAGAGAGGCAAACCATGAGAGACTCTTGGATGTTGAGAAACAAACTGACGACTGATGGATGTTGGGGGGAGGGGGGAGACGGGCATGGTGGAGGGCACTTGTGGGGATGAGCACTGGGTGTTATAGGGAAACCAATCTGACAATAAACTATTTGAAAAAAAATAAAAAAAAACAAGTATTTTACAGAAGGAAACATGCTTATTAAAGAACTGTCACTAGATCCTTGAGATAGAAATGCAAATTAAAGTGTAGTTTTGATACACTATATAGTGGAACATGTTTTTTCTTGTTTTCATCACTTAGAATTTTAAGAGCAAAAACTGATTTTGAAAACTGGTATGGAAATCACATGGGACTAAATACATCAGTTTCAAGATAGGAGCTTTAGGAGAAATACGTTAAAGTGACAGATGATAAGTGGAAGTTCTGGATATAAAATCTTGAAATGTTTCCTAAGAACAGCAGGGACTCACAATAGCGCTGTTAAAAAGTATGACTATTAAAACAATTAAGACCTTGCTTATCTCTACATTGATATTTAGCTAAGATACATTTTATTTCAAATTTAGTCAGTATTTGGCTTACTACTGAAAAAATAAGGTTATCATGTATGACAGTTTTAAAGTTTCAATGAAAGTATTGTCTTTATGAAGAAATATTCTTAGAGAACAGCCCATCCTCAGAGATTTGCACTAAGTTTTATTTTTTTTCCTTGTACTCAGATGAGCCCATTCACTTGGAAATATTTAAATTATATAAATTCATTAGCTCTAGAGTTTGACAATTTCATGGACAGACATTCAATTTTTGAATGTATTGGGGGAATTCAGGAGAGACTTTTGTGGTATCATTTTTGTTTTAGACTTTGTTGAGGGTGATTGGGAGTATGTGTCTGTGTACATATCATTAGATGGTTCTTCATGAATAAGCTTTTTGAGTGTGTGAAAAATATATAAATAAGAGTCAGATTCGGTAACACTGTGGGAAGAAATATATGTCATCAATCATTCTAAAACTTATACTTCACCAGAATCCTGTCTTAGAATAGAACCACAAACATAATTCATTTTTCTTCCCTATTCATATAATTACTTTTTTATTGAGTGAATTCAAATTCAGTGCATTGATCTGAAATGAATACCAACTGCTATAGGTCCAAATGTATTTAAAACTCAACTGAAGCAAGACTGTTAAACTGTGAAAAAAAGAAGACTGCTTCCACCCTTCTACTGGAGGAGGATTAAACTAGACAACAAACAGCCTTGCTATAAATAAATTTTAAGTCCAAAGTCCTATATTTTTAACTATCTGCTTTGGTGGGAGGGGAGAGCTTTATTTTGTGGGCACTCAGGAAATGTTTCTCTTAACATCTCATGATGATAATCTCACAAGAACCCTCAGGAGTTGTCCGGTTTTAGAATCGGGCACTATGCTAACAAAGCAGGACAGTGGCACATCTGGGAATTCTTTCTAAACCTTCTTCTGAGTTTTTGCATCCCAACATCTCTAAAACACAAAATAGCATGTTGGTTTCATCATGAGTTACGATTATACATACCATTCATTCATTTATTTATTCAGGTAAGATGCAATTATTGATTACGTACCAAATGTAAATATGGAGTACTTGACATATGTAAAACATTCTCATGGGGTGTTGAGGCAAGACAACAATAAATTAAGGATGTAATGAATTAAATAAACCTCACTCACCCAAATTTATGGTAATAAGATGTCAACTGAAATCCATATTAATTTCATATTAATTTTATTCATATATCTTATCATTTAATTTCCTTTTTCAAAAGCTCCCAATGTTCACATCTACAATCCTTGCCACAACCAATTGCTGACAGAAGAAAGTCTAACTTTTATTTCATGATTTCATGTCCAGTATTTTACTTTCAGGCATTATTTTCTATTATCCTCCTTTACCTTACCATTCGTATTACCCACATTAAACAGGTTGCTTGGTTAACCCATTTGGAGTCTTAACAGGACTGGCTTAAAAAACAATTCTGTTACTTTGCAGCAAATGATTCTTGGGCAACTTACTTCGCTTTATATTATGAAGCTGGATGGTACCCAACCCATAAGATTGTTGCAAGATCAAATAAGGAAACACACAATACACATAAAGAATGGCTAGTACAAGACAGATGCATTGCATATCTCTGTGCTGGATGAAGTACTTATTGTGGGTAAGTGTACAGTTATAAGTGTGAACTGAACCCATGTAACTGGGGTTCAAACTTTGTCTCTGCCACTTCTAGCTATGTGTATTTGCATAAATTACCTACTATCATTAAAGCTCATTTTTTAAAGTAGAAAATTACAGGAATCATCTCAAAGATTTTTTTGAGAGGATTCAGTTAAGTGAAACATACAAAATCAAATGCTCTGTGGCACATAGCACTCTAGAAATGTTATTTAAAACATATGTAGTATACATTGTTTATAATCATTATGATTATAATTACTGTTTTCATTTTCCTAATATACATTATACATTCATGTTTTCATGCTTTTCTTCATATAGCTTCTTTGCTTAGAATAAGCTGACCTTCTTTCTCTTAGTCATAGCTCGAGGTTTTGAGCCTCTGTGAGCCCCTCAGCTAGCTAGAAGTTATCTTTTCTAACCTCCTAAAGTACTTTATCCAGAGGACCTTTCTTATGACATGTTTCAGTTCTCATTTTGTTGCATAGAAATTTTCAATATTACTTATGGGATATTTCAGACATACTGAAAGCTATAAAGAATAACAAAATGAATACCTGTGTTCCCACTGCCCAACTAAAGAAATATAACTTCTGCCCATCAAGAGACATTATAACAACAGAGAACATTGGAAAAGACAAACCACAGACTGGGAGAAAATATTTGCAACTCTCACAGCCCTCTGAAACTGCTATATATCCTTCCCTGACTAGTGTTGCCATATAAAATACAGGATAGCCAGTCAAATTTGAATTTCAGATAAACAACACATAATTTTTTAGTGTAAGTATGTACCAAATACTGCATTCTGCTAGGTAACCTCTCTCATAAATTTGTCATTCATCACTTCCCTGAATTTCTTTACACTTTTACTCTGTGTATCTTTAACTACCACATAATAATTTTACATGTGTTAGTAATAAATGGTATATACTGTATATATTTGCTGCACCTTGCTTCCTTTTTTCTCAGACTCTTTTTATGAGATTGTACCATGTTTTTGGATACTTAGGTTATTTCTGTTGTTTGTCTTTATAAATGGTACTAGGATGAATGCTCTTTATGTATATTAGCAAAAGTTTTCTTATACATTATACTAAATACATACATTTGTCCTCTCTAGGACCTCAGTCTGGGTGCTTGTGCCCTGGGTGTGCCCTGGGTGTCTGACATTTAGTGATTTCACCAAGAGGCTCTCTCACTCTGACTTGTGGTTGGTTATGTTGCATTCATAGGTTATCAGAAAACAACAGGAGAATGAGTCTGGGTTATTTATACTTAAGCTCCTTCCCACGTTAATCACTTCATTCCACTGTCTTTTTGTTTCTTCTTTGAGAACAACAACTCCTGTTGGATAGCCTTCTTTTACGGCCATCACACTCTCTTCTGGTTCCAGTAACCCCTCTGCATCTCCCAGCCTAGAACTGGTAGTGACTCCCTGCTGACATTTGTCCTAGGATACTACAGTTCTTTGTTGATTTTTTCTAAAGACTGCTCAAACTTTTGGGGATGATCTCCTTATGAAATTCTCCTTTAATTATCTGGTTTGAATGTGCCACCTGTTTCCAGGTAGAACACTAGTTAATATAGGCATAAGCCTAAGCATGGAATTTCTTTTTGAATATGTATGCCTTCAATTTATCTAGATAATGGTAAACTGCTTTCCTTAAAATTTACACCAGTTTATATTTCCACCAGAAGTGTATTATGTACGTGTGTGTGTGTGTGTGTGTGTGTATGAATTCCCATAGTATTACATTCTAATACTAGTATTATCAGGCCTAAATTTTGTTGTAGAATTCATGTTTACTTTATCTCATGGTTTCAATTTATGTTTCTATGTTTCTATGGTGATCATTGAGTTAGAGTAACTTTATATTTCATTGGCATTTGGATTCCATTAATTACCTAATCATATTTTTACCTTGTTTTATAATCTTGGTTTGGATTTATTTTTGACAGTCCTTTACATGTTCTAGATTTTATTAGTATGTCAGTCCATTGAAAATACTTTCTTACATTCTGTGACTTATATTTTGACTATAATAAGATGGTAACATTTGATGCCTAGGGTTTTTACACATTAATGTAGTTAAATTGATAAGGCTTTTCCTTCATGGTTTATTCTTTTTGTTGTAGTATAGATATTTGTGTATACAGTTTATCTCTTCTAAAGTACTACAAATTTTGTGTGGGCAGAATAAATATATAAATATCTGATTCAACTTTATGTTTTTCAAAGCACTTGGCTTCGTGCTTTGCACAACAAGAAACAGAGTGAAGTGAAATAGTATCCAAAGAATAAGTGAAAATGAGTTCACCACTTTACTGCATCTCTCCAGTTCTCAGTAAAAAACCTAATACCAGGATTCTATTTAGCATGTAGTAATCTCTTTGGTATCCTGAAATACACCAATGATAATGAAGAAATAGAGAAGAATGTATATCAGTGGAAAAACTGTTTCTTCCTCTCCTATTTTTAATGGGAATGAGTGTGATTAGTCTGGAAGACACTTTTGAAGATGTTCTCTGATTTGGAATACAATTTGTATATAATATTCCTCAGTATACCTGAGGAGCAGTTGTTTTGAATATAAATAAATATGTGCTTGATTTTTCACAATATATTCTTTTATTTTTTTTTTAAACTTTACCTTGCAAAATAACTTTGGCCTTACAGGTTCAGAAAATGTGGGCTTGGTTTAGACAATGGGACTGCTTACATGTCTTTGTGAATGAACAGCAATTATATGGTATAGATTTTTCATTTCCCCAATCTAGCTGATTATCAGAATTTTAAAATTTTATAAACAAAGCCCTAAACTCATAAATCACAAGTCAGCAAATAGGATGAATACCAGGCCTGTGTATATGGCATTCCCCAGCTCATTGTCATGTACCAATGTCAAGGAATAGTTTTACTTTGATTCAAATGCATGCCTCATCAAGAGATCTCATTCACAATTGAGCTATATTAACAGGTCTAACCAGTAAAAAATACCTTCAGGTGGGTGATCTATCTGCTTCTCAGCTGACAGACATATTCCATGTTCTCTTCCTATGATTCTTATGATGCCATGGCTCTCAGAGGACATCAAGAATGAATGCCTCCAGCTCTAGCCCTTCACAGATTATCTGCCTCTCAGTTTTAACTTTGAAATTAATCAGTGATATGGCATTGATTCACAGAAGGGAGATATATCAGAAAGAGTATTTTGAAGAAAACATTTGCGAAATTGTAGCATGATTAAAGAGAACATCTTTTAGGATTTCATCAACATGGATAATCCCTCATACACAACCACAAAATAAGCATGATTAAAAGTTAACAAGTTTTCCTTGAGGCAAAACGTCTTTTAAAAAGATTAATTACAGTAGCCTGATGACAATAGCCTGTGACCTCTGTCTTCTAGCATAGGGAACAGTCTCTACAAGTATTTCAATCTCATGGCTGACTCACACTGAACAGCTTGAAAATCTTTCACTCATGAGGTGCAGGGTTATAGCTCCTTCAGAAAGGCAAGTCATTTATTTGACACTTCAGGGGTGAATTAGCAATTGAGCTAAGTAGCTTTTTAATTGTGGGCAGAATTT
Organism: Proteles cristata cristata; assembly: GCA_017311185.1. Classification (NCBI taxonomy): domain Eukaryota; kingdom Metazoa; phylum Chordata; class Mammalia; order Carnivora; family Hyaenidae; genus Proteles; species Proteles cristata. Next base: position 2,777,552 of record JAESUZ010000815.1, read on the forward strand.
CTTCTTTTAACATTACTCTGATCAACAAAACCACTTGCACACATTCTAGCATCGGCATGCTGACTTTGTTCAGAGGCAGTCCTGGTGCATTAGAGGAGGCAGCTGGGTGGCACAGTAAATGTGTCATTTGCTATTTAACATCTCTGTGACCTGGATTTAAATTCACAGTGGCACAAAATACAACCGCAGTTCTCTCAGAAGGCTATTAAGTCATTCACAGTAAGCTTTGTCAAGAATCTAAAACACTAAAGGGTTCTTTGCAGTGCAACACCCACTCTTGTTTGCAAAGATGGCAAAGTAGTTTATTCCTCTTAAAGGGATTGTTTAAAGGGGAAAAAAAAGATAGGCTTGACTAATCCACTGATATAATACATATTGTTGTTTATATTTTAAAAAAAACTATCTGCTGTGGTTTAGCCAAGATCTCAGGAAGAATATAATTGTCCTGTGGGTGATTTTTAATCAAGCTGTGTTTCAAGAACATAAGTTTTATTTGTTTCGTCTGTAGGGTAAAATCAGAATAAAGTGAAATGCCTTAAAATAGATGTTTCTTTCCTTAGAAGCATCATTATCGACGTTCTGCTTTATAATATTGTCCATTCTGTTATATCTGAATGGTAGGATGAACTGCAGCTGTGTCTTAATAAATTCAGACTAGAGTAAAACCTTGCTTTCCATTAAATTAATTCTAAAGGTATTTTGTTTAACTACTCCATTTTATTACTCCCTCCATACAGGGAATATAATGTATTCTTGATTTTTCTTGAGTCAAAAATTGAATGTCTCTTAACTGTATTCTCTGCTCTTCCAACAAATCCATTCAAATATGTTCAGTTTACAACAACAATGGGTCAATAAGTAAATTAATCAAGCTAACTCACCATCTAACTTTAGCAGCCAAGCCTTCAAGCACAATTTTTCTAGTTCTATGTTCCCCTGTCTGGTCTTTTCCTAGCATACTAGCCTCATTTGAACCTGGCAAGAAACATCATTTACTGAAAACAGAGTTCCTGTTTACTATAGCAGACAAGGTGCTAATTGTTTCTAATGACCTCAAGAAAGTTTTGTTATTCATTAAGTATGCCATTCAGAAAGGTGGCAAACGTTTCTTTTTGCCTTACAAGTATCAACCCAGAACTTCCCAGTGCAAGGACTTTTGCTCATTGATAGAATATACTCACATACTAATATTATCACATACTAGTTCGTGATGAGATAATCCACAACCATGGTCATCACTTGTTCACTATCTACTATGTGCACTTAATGTACCAACCTGGTCACTTTCAAACTTTTATATACAAGATAATCACTTGAGGATCTTTTTTTTTAATGTTTATTTATTTTGAGAGAGAAAGAGAAAGAGAGCACATGCACACATTCATTTTATTTCATTAATGTTTATTTAGTTTAAGAGAGAGAGCACATGTGCACACGAGTGGAGGAGGGGTAGAGAGGAAAGAGAATCCCAAGTAGGCTTTACACTGCTAGCACAGAGCCCCATGTGGGGCTCAATCTCACAAATCAGGAGATCATGACCTGAGCCCAAATCAAGAATCAGATGCCTACCCTACTGAGCCACACAGGCACCTGATTTGAGGGCCTTAAAAAAATTATATAGATTTCTGTACTACACATAATTTAATTGAATCAAAGTATCTAAAACAATGATTTCCAAAAACATATAATGTGAAACACACAGGGAATTTAAATATTCTGAAAGTCACATTAAGAAAGTAAAAAGATTTTTTAAAAAATTAAAAAATAAGGGGGGTGGGCACCTGGGTAGCTCAGTAAGCACCTGACTTCGCTCAGGTCATGATCTCATGGTTCGTGGGTTCGAGCTTATGCATAACTACTTGATAGATTTTGAAAAGTGAGGATTTGAAATTAGCAATGGAGAATCTACTGTTATGGTGAAATTGAATAAGAGGTAAATAACAGAATGCATAGAAGCAAAGCAGAAGAGGAACACATATTGACATACAACTATTGTTAGGAGGGAAAGAAAAGTAACTAGAGGGATGCCTGGGTGGCTCAGTCAGTTGAGCATCCGACTTCAGCTCAGGTCATGATCTCATGGTTTGTGGGCTTGAGCCCCGCGTTGGGCTCTGTGCTGACAGCTAGCTCAGAGTCTGGAGCCTGCTTTGGATTCTGTGTCTCCCTCTCTCCCTGACCCTCCCCTGCTCATGCTGTCTCTATCTCTCTCTCTCAAAAATAAATAAAACATTAAAAAAAATTTAAAAAGAAAGTAAAAAGAAACAAATGAAATTAAAAAAAAATATTTAGGCCAATATCTTTAATGGACTAGTATCATTGCCACATACAGTCAGTATTTAAATGTTACTAATGAGAAATTTTACATATTTTGTACTAAGTCTTAGAAATCCTGGTGTGTACTTCACAACTATGGAATGTTAGCAATAAGACTAAACATGTGCCAAATGCACAGTGGACTCATGTGGTTAGTAGGTACTGTGTTTCACAGCACAGCACTAAAGAGTGGATCTCTGGAATCTACATTTTAAGTAAGTAAAAAAATTATTTCTAAAGCAGATAGTCATTGACTAATCTCTGGAGAAATTGCTAAGTATTTTAGAGAGGAGAAAGGTGTGAAGAAATAGGTCTTCCTCCTAAGCAGCTCAGTGTCCAGTGGAGTCGTATGTAGGCAGACACATGCATAAATAAGTATAACACAAGTTGAAAATGATAAATGCAATGGGATTCACAAAAACGTGTTTTGGGATTCTATGGGAGATAGGTTAGCCATGGGAATTTAAAAAATGCTTAATGAAAGAGATAAGCATGTAATTTGGATATGGTGAAGACACTGGGATTGGTAGATGTGGACTGAGTTTTCTAAAATCATGCATCTAACTGGTAGTAAAATTGAGTCTACCCCAGTACTTCTGAAGCCTCATGCCCCCCAGCCACCCTTCTATACAACCAATGATAATCAGATTCCATGACAGGAAATAGGCTTCTATTACATTTTATTCCTTTGCTATGCCTACATACTTCATTGCCAAACCCAAATATGTTTTAATTTTCAGGAAGGCTTCAAAATAATACATTATCATTAACTTTCACAGTGTAATTATTGGTACTTGTCACTATTTCTGAGCATAGAGGGTTTCTTCCAAGTTTCTCTTTTCTAACACACCCATCACATGCATCCTCTAAATGCTTCCAAATTATTCTTAAATTTTAAGACATCAGAAATGTTTAACCCTCAAGCTCATTCCTATTTATTTGGCAAAAGAAATTATAATATCATCATTCTAATATTATAATTCAGAATTAAAGAAATTTCCCCTTTGTGGACCTGGAAAAATATGTAAGTACTATCTTTCTATACATTAAGTAAAAAACTGAAGAAACTTTATAATAATCTAAAGATGATAGATCACATAAAATTTACTAGGGCTCAAAATGATTTAAGGGACACTACTTAAAAACTATATTATCTTATTTAATTAATAGTTAAATTGAAGAGCTCTTTCAACAATAACTCGAATCAGCTAAGCTTTTTATTATTAAATTTAAGCTCAAATTCCCAATTAAAAGCTGTTCATGAAGTGAAAATATGATTAACTATAAATACTAAAGCAGCATAATTTAAATTCTTAATTTAGTTAGTTCATGACGTATAGCAAAATGAAGCATTTCAAGTAATTATTTATAATATTACTTGGAGATAATTATGAGCCAACTAAGAGGTAATGTGGTCAAATTAAATTTAAATGAATATCCTAAACTTATAATCCTTTTTTTCAATGAGTCATTAGAACCACAGAATTTCTGTGTAAATACGAACCATTGGCTCATTATGTTGGATCCTGCTCTTTGACACTATGTTTAAATGTACAAAAAAGAGTCCATGTTTTAACAAGCTGTCTCTCTCTCTCTTCTCTCATTTCTCATCTCTCTCTCTCTGAGTCTCAGTCTCTCAGTGTCTCAGTCTCTCTTTTTGGCTGCTGAAAGACGGGGCAGGACAAAAGTTTGACAACTAGATTCAAAACTCTAAAAATACAAGATAATGTTTTTCTGTTTTAAGCCATTATAATGGACGTATTTCAAAGCAAATTTGTGTTTAGTGTATCTTACAGGTTTTTAATGTCTTCAACTTACATGGGTTTTTAATGTCTTCAACTTACATGGGCCAATAACTCAACCAAGTATCCTTTACATTAAAATATGTAATTGTTTCCTACAACAGAAGGAAAGATGCATACGACCCTGTGTTGGTTTCTGTTTTTGCTTTGACCTGAGAGTGGTACATTTTCTCTATTGTACGGGAGACAGAGTTGGAAAATGGTGAGGAGAAAAGATTAGGAAAAACTGGAAATTATCCAGTTCTCTTAATAATGAGATTTGAAGTGGTGTGATTTACAAGAATATAAGAAATACCAATATTTTCAGGTAACTGTAATATCAATTCATGAAAAGTCCAATATTTTGTTGCTTTGTCTTAAAAATAATATAGATTTCCCTTGCGGTTTAACAGATGAGTTCCCCCCTTGAAAGTTAATTTGGTCAAGGTTATCATGTTACATAAAAGTAAAGCAAATAATGATATTTATGTCTAGATTCAGCCTTATCACTGTGTTTACAACTGGAAAAACTACACTTAACATGTGGTATCTTTCAAGGTCATTTCAATTAGATTTCTCAATATATTATTCATACTGCCTTTGAAATTTTGAAGATCTTTAGTAGAGGATGGTTAACTTCCTTAGAGGAAGGTAACAAGTTATTTCAGTGAATCATATGAAATTGCTGGTACACAACTACCAACCTACAAAAATGACAATTTTATATGGTTCAGACTAATAGGTTTCTGTATGGAAAGGCACAGTTCATTTGTTGAGTACAGTTCACAGTTCACGCTGGAGTAATAAGGCTATCCATCTTTCTTCACTATCAGTCTTCCTCACAGATGATAGCATTATCTAATAATCATAGGGCCAAAATATTTTGAAGAAAGCACATGTAGAGAAAAAAATAAGTCAAAGGTTTATTTCAACATGGGTATCTTTTGCTTAGAATGTAAAAGATGTCAACACATTCCTCCTAATGGTTAGAAAGATGCTTGTTTTTGTTAATTCAACTTCTCCCACCAAAGTTTCATAATTAGTTAGAAAATTATTGATGTTGTTCATTTACTCATATCCACATTGCAGTGAAGATGTTTCAGGATTAGATTGTGGAAGTGTTCTTTAGTCAATGATGAAATTATATAAAATATCAAAGGACAGTCTATAGCAGAGTTGTAATAGTGAATACACGTTTCTACATTTTGTTTTTCCTAATACCAAATAAAGATTAAGTACTCCAAAGTATAGCTGATACGTTCAAGATATGTGTGTGATCCATAAAAACTATACCCCAAGAGACCGGATTATACCCAAAAAAGGATGAGTAAAGATTAACTATATTATTTATCTAATAATTTGTCACCATATAATATTGAAGTATAAGCTAAAAAAATTAGGTCAAGATGATTGTTTTATATGTTATTTGGGAATGAGATGACATATCCTTATGTATTTCTATTATCTATCCTCTCTTTCCTGTGCAATGATAGCTGAAGAGAATATGATACATTTTCCTTCATAGTCTTTTATGGGTTATTATTTATTCATTTTTAATATTCCTTTCATGATCTAGAATATCATCCTGTAAGTCATGCTTTTCCAGCAAGTCATTGTGGAACAGATACAAAGATAAATATGCTTTTGGATCTAAAATACGGTTTCTATTCATTGAAAATTAGATTAAGCTAAAGTGACCTTGGATAATATAGGATGTTTTCTATCTAAAATAGATTACACCAAAGAATAGGGATATTTATATATTCATCTAGGGATTATTTAATATTTTCCAAATATTAGTATATAAGATATAATTTTAGAAAGAATAATTTCCCCCTATTTGATCTCTCTCACCACAGATTACAGGGATGTAAGACATATATTTTCTTCTTTCATTGTGAAGCTGTGATGAAATCTAAATACATCAACTACAGTTGTATGTTTTAATTCTGCTTGGGAATAATCAACCAACACTCTGGGGGTCTTCTTTTGACCTACTTATATTAAGATAAGATGTCAGACTAAGGAAGAACATTCTATTTTTGCTTTTTTAGAAAATGCAAAGATTTTGCCAACTTGTAGGTGACATTATTCTATTTACTGAGACAAATTTGATGTTATAATCCAATTGCTAGAATTTTTAGGTGCTAAACTATTGATTAAAGAAGGATGAATATACTGTTTAATCAGTCTGAGTAATTCTGCCAAATACCATCTTTCTCACCCAACACTGATTTTTTAAAAATGTTTATTTAATTTTGAAAGGGAGAGAGAGAGAGAGAGAGAGAGCAGAAAGAGCGAGACACAGCAGGCTCCAGGTTCTGAGCTAGCTGTCAGCACAGATCCCGACAGGATGTGGGGCTCAAACCCAGTAACTGTGAGATCATGACCTGAGACAAAGTAGGACTCTAACCTGACTGAGCCACCCAGGCACCCCTCCCCCAAAATTAGTTTTAAATCATACTCATACACATATATCCTACCCACTAGGTTTCAACTTTTCACATCAGTATACTTGATACATTTTATTAAGGTAAAGAAGGATAATAGTAGCTAAGTGGAATGAGGCTTTTATTCATATTTCATACAGTGAATACTTCCACATCTACAGTATACAACATGAAATAGAACAGGACTAAATTATTTTTCTTTCATGGAATTTTACAATCTACTAGAAAGACCAAGCAAAGCAATATATAATATTCCAGGAAGTGCTAAAAGCTGTTGAGAAAATCAGGGTGACTAATGGGGAGGGGACTGTGCTGTATTTTTAGATAGGGTGAACAGGAAAGTCCTCTAGTGAGCAAACGCCTGGAACAAAGGGCTAGAGTAGCCAGAGCAGAGAGCTCTCAAGGGATGAGGTCAAGCAAGAAGGAGGGGTGGGCTCATGCAACATCTAGTAGACCAGGGCATATTTCAATTTAGTTCAAAGTAAAATGAAAAATAATCAGCAATAGAATTCATGTTTTTTCCTGATGACACATTTAATCATGAGGTTGTCTCTGTAAGGAATACTTAGTCATCTACAAGTTTTCCTTCCTATCTGCCGCTGACACAGTAATGTGTCCTACGAGGCCTCTGGTATACCTGCCCCACCAGTAAGATTCTGAAATAGTCTTCTACAGAGAAATCAAAGGTCTTGGAGTCTACTTGACTTCTCCATATTTCTGTAACACTGTCATATACCAGCACCCCATAAGACCCATTCCAACACATTTCTTTCCAAGCCTCTTGGAATCATTCTCTCTATGCCCCCCAGGTCTCTGGGATGCAGAAGGCAAAGAGAGAAATTCTTTATACTTCAGCCATTAGACTGAAAGGTGCTAGCCTCCATATTCATGCTAAATCAGTTTCCCTGGGGTAGGCAATTTCCAATTACATCCATAATATCCCGTAGCCAATTGATCTAATTCCACCTCTTATACTGACCCTGTCCTACTCCTTGAAGATGACTGCCTCATTTCCAACTCTCACTTGCTCCTTAATATTTGAAACTGCTTAGAATCGACCCCAAGTTGCTCCACGTGAATTTCATGTTTTTCTTATTATCTGTTTTGGGGCTCTTGCTTCATCTCTGTTTCTTATTTTCTCTGCATTCTGGGTATTCAGAATAGATGGCTGCATGCAAAATATATGGTTTAACTGTCCAGACAGTTAAACAAATTCCCCATGGTCAAGCTGTTATTTGCTATTGGCCAACTCACTAAATCATAAGTGCTTTAATGAAAATGGGGATGTCTTCTGGTGTCACAATAACATGGATTAATGGAGGGAAGTATCTGAAGTAAAAATATCAGTGGTAATATAAAATTTCACCTCTATAATTTTTAGATTTTTTTTTTTTAATTTATTTCTGAGAGAGAGAGAGACAACGTGAGCAGGGGAGGGTCAGAGAGAGAGAGGGAGACACAGAATCTGAAGCAGGCTCCGGGCTCTGAGCTAGGTGCCAGCATAGAGCCAGACACGGGGACCGAAACCATGAAGGGTGATATCATGAGGTGAGCTGAAGTCAGATGCTTAACCGACGGAGCCACCCAAGTGCCCCAAAAATCCACCTCTAAAAATGCTCTGTTGAATTCATCTTAGTATAATTATTAGATGAAATGTAGAATATGATAGCAATATTTAAAACAAAACTCTGAATATATTCTCATTCAAGTGCTAGATTCTCTTTCATTTTGATCTATTTAATTTTAATTTTTTTTAATGTTTAGTTTTGAGGGGGGGGGATGTGCAAATGGGGGAGGGGCAGAGAGAGAGGGAGACACAGAATCCAAAGCAGACTCCAAGTTCTGAGCTGTAAGCACAGAGCCTGACACGGGCCTCGGACCCACGAGCCGTGAGATCATGACTTGAGTTGAAGTCAGATACTAAACTGACTGAGCCACCCAGGTACCCCTTTATCTATTTAAATATAAAGAAACAGATATTGCCATATTTATCTTTTGAGAAATATAATTTAGATGATTACGAATAAGAACTACTAAAATAATACATGTTGAATGGGGGTTGTATTTAAACCTATGATAGGAGGTTAAATAACCCTTATAAAGTAATATAAGTAATAAGTCTGAGCGCATTTGAAAATGAAGTATCCTCTGGGATTTTATAGTGATTATAAGACTTGCTAAAACAGAAGTGTATTATTTATTTAATATAAACTGATTCACTACAATTAGTAATAATGTTTATTATAAGCTTTGTTAACTTACATAGGTGAGTATACATCCTTTTAATTATGGTCGTTTGTCAAAAAGACTTAAAAAATAAATTATACTAAGTACCATATCTGAAATTTTAAGTTGCTATGAATTTTTTTAATGTGGTGGGTTTTTATCACAGTGTGTATTTTGTTTTACTTTAGCCTCAAAACTTAAAAGTACTAAAACAGAACAAAAATGTATTTTATTCTCTAATTAACAAATCTAGTTGCTTACCCTGTCAGTGAGTTATAATGTATCAGACAGAAATCAATGGGGAACTACTTAAACTTGCACCTTGTAATCAGAGCTACAAATTTTGGCAGCAGGCCACATAATCCAGTGCTAAATGTGAGGTGTTATTTTATTCCAGTAACATATTAACAAAATGTACAACTGTTTTGACTTGGAAGATGATCTAACAACATCCCGACAAAAAGCATTTGTCCATTTTTTACACAAATCTTTTCCTTGATGATAAATGTATTTTGTAATTTTCATGATGAATCACTGGGAGAAATTAACTGTGCCCTTTTAGTGCTTTATAATTTTAATCTCACTGCTTTGGAAATGCAGCTTCAAATTCAACATAAAGTGAGATCTTTTGTACATGTTGTCCCAGACTTTCCGTATTCTTTTTACTCATAATCCCCAATCCTAACTTATTTGCCCTTGTAGAGCCTATAGGCTGTAGGCCACATGAAAAAAAAATGTGAAATAAGGTATTTTCCTCTGACACGATTTTATGACTGCTTTAGATGACCCATTTATCTTGACTTGTATTTCTATTCTAGGTGCAAAGTACACATGAATAAAAAGTGAGTTCCCAAAATACAGAAACATTCTAAGTGAAAATAAATGGTACAGTCACATAGAAAGGAGATTACATAACAGAAGACTGTATTTTGATGTAAATGCCTTTACTTTTCTGTTTTCTGTGTATGTTCCACATCAGTCACTATAAATGTGCTGTCTTACTCCGATTTGGTGTTATGCTGTACAAATTCACCTTTAGTTGTTCACTACATTATTTTTAACCCCACAACTTTAACAACTTCCAGAGTTGCTTAATCTCTCCTGAATTATGAATAGGGTCTCAAAAATGGGACCTCAATGTTTCAATCAATCACGATTACCCTCTCTTCCAGAATTATCACTGTCAGTTTTCTTTTTCAATTCTTTTCTCTGTGTCACAGGTATGCAGGGTACATACCTTCATTCCATACCTTCTAAAATTTGTCTAAATTATGGTCTACAGTCCCTATCTCTATTTGGCTACCTATTCTAGTTTGTTTTATGTTTCACCACTCCACTAATTCTGTGTTCGTTCACAGCCCAAGTGGCCTTGAGGTATTTAGAAAAAAATAATGAGAATGAGGGTTTTTTTTACTTTAAGCAGGTTTTATTAAAATACATTTTTTTAAATTTCATGACAACTTGGCAACTGACCAAAATTAAGTTTATTATCTTTTCACTTAATCTGTTTCTTATTTACTTCTTCAACTTCGACATAATTTTAAAACTGATTCAAATGAACTCCTATAGCTTTAGGATAATATTCAGTTCCTGCTTATCTTCTAGTGCTCATGAAGAGTCACCCAGTTTGCAGTGGGTTTGGAACTTCTGCCATTTTATCTATGATAACGGCCAGTACCCAGTTCACACCAAGACAACTACACAAGGTGTCTAAGGAGTCTACAAGCTTTCTCCATCTTCTCTACTCCAGTGTAGAATTGTGTCTCCCACCATAGACTCTCATGAATTTTAAATCCCAACCATGCTGGGCAGTTATTTCCTGAGCTCATTCATCACCATAACCCTTTTGGTACATTTTTGTGCCCCTTCTTTCACTGCAGTCCCTTCTGCCTAGGATAATTCTCCCTATTCTTACCTTTTGAGTTCTTACTCATTCAAGTCACTGCATCCTTGTTTTCCAGTTTTCTCAGTTCAAAAAATTTTAGTCATTATTTTTATATTACTTTTTATCCCTTAGCACATTAAAATAATGTGTTTTTAACACCCTTATCATAGTTATCCCACTCTTTAATTTGGTATGTCTGTTCCCATCATGAGGTTGTAAACCCACTAAAGATAAGAAGAAACTTGTTCATGTTTTTAGCCTTCACAGATCTGGAAGAATATATACTTGACAAAGGTTGGTTCAGCTCAACCACAGATATTTTTCATGAATGTTTCCTTTTTCAAACCATACCTCGTTTTTCCTGTATCTATTCAAATATTAACTATGTCAGTAGCAAACTGGAGTCCCACTCCATCCTTTTGTGGCCCTACCAGCAATCCCTGATCTCCTTTCAATTTCACTTATTTTGGGGTACATCCTATGTACATCATTCTTAGTGCTATTGTATACTGTGTTGTGTGATCCTCCACTTCATGGGTTTTAATTTCATCATCCAAGATATTAAACAAGTTTCTTTTTTATGTTTATTCATTTTAGAGAGTGAGACAGAGTAAGCAAGGGAGGAACAATGAGAGAGGAAAACACACGATCTGAAGCAGGCTCTGTACCGACAGAGAGAACCCAATGTGGGGCTTGAACTCACAAACCATGAGGCCATGCCCTGAGCTGAAATCAGATGCTTAACCTATTGAACCACCCAGGTGCCCCTCATCACCCAAGATTATTAAACATTTAAGGACCAAACACATTTACATCCCTATCCTTCAAAATTGCAGAGTAAACCTTTTTTTTTTCTAACATTGGTTTTTAAGGGAATATTTTGCATAGCAATATACAAGTAATTTATAAAATTAAAAATGCATTTTTGTCCTAACATATCGATTATTTTATCAGCAACAATGTATTGAATAATCTAGAAAGATTAACATGTACATCTGGAGAAGCAGAAACCCAGTGACATGATAGTTGAGGATGTGGGACATCCACACATTTATATCTGGTAGACACTGTCTTTGCCTGTTATGCCAGAGGCCTACACCAATCACTCTGTTCTGCACAGACTTTATGTCTAGTTATAAAAACAATATATTTGAGTGAAAACTAAGTGATACAGACTTTGGGATCTGTTTAGGTTTTTTTGTAACGAAATGTCACTGGTAAATGTATTTATAGTTATAAGTACAGTATATATTTCTAGCTCAAAGCAATAAATAGGCTGATCAAATTTGGGAAAACATTACAAATATTATTCCTTCATTCTACATTTACAAGGTTCTCTCCTTCTACTTTATCACCTTTAGCCTTTTCCTTAGAATCTTGTATACAGTACAGTTCATATCTCCAAAGGGTAAAGAAAGAAGAAAAAGTGCAACTAAATCAAAGAGCTCTCAGCCAACAGAGCAGTAAGTCCCTTACAGCAAGTGAAAATTACCATGTTTACCTGGTGACCACAGTCTCCCTCTGCTCTTGAAGATCTAGCTCCAGATTTGAATGATTTTAAAAACTAATAAAGAATAAGGAAAATCACATTATATTTACTTCAGTTTATGAAAACTCATGCTAGGCAAAAATGTCTATATCAATATTTGTGCTAGAATCATAGAGTCTCATAGAAAAGCCAAAGTTTCTGAGAATCTGACCTAAAACTCAAAAACCACAAATTATTAAAAGATAAAGCAAACCTAAAAAAAAAAAAAAAAGAAACCTCTGTGATTTAGTTATCTGAAAGACTGAATACAGTGTCTGGCTAGGTAATGCATTGTAAATATCAGGGGATAATGGCATTAGATTGCTGTAGGCAATTTAGAAACTTTATAGTGCCAAGATCCTTTTGAGCATGGACCAACCAGTTTAAAGGAAAGTTCTAGAAATGAACAGCTACACAATAAACTGTCACATGCTACAACACCCCAAATAGTTTTGTTGTTCTTACTGATATTCTTTCACACATGAATTTTGGGATGAATCTTGGGGATATGCTCACTGGTAAATTTAAAATGAATAAAATCTCTTTGAAAATAGCATTTCCCTTAAGGTTACCAAGAAGAAAATTTTCTTATATTATGAAAGCTCCCTCTCTCCTCAATAAAAGACACTTTGTCCTGAGGACATCCTTGTCTTCATACACCCTTTGTTTTAGGCCATCTGTTCCCAGTTTCATAATGGCTTAGCTTGTTCAATATCAGGGCATTTCCAAATGTGTAGGTGACCTGTTTTTATTTAATTTTGAATTTAGCTTCTATTCATTTTATGATCATACTCTACTTTGGTAATTACGTACAGGCACCCAGAGGGATTTTGCCAATGGTAACATTAAAAATTAATAAGTGAATGAATTGGTATGATGATTTATATTATAAAGAGAGCCCATAGGCATTAGTAAAAGATGTCGTTCAAACCTAGCAATAGGTTACCAGTAAAAACGGTGTAACGCACAGCCATAGTTATTATCTTCAATAAAATTTTTCGCTTTTTTCCTGTTCTTCCTCTAGCCTCTACTTCCTCCTTCCCTCCCAAAATTCTTTCTTATATTTGTTGAACCTCATGAAGTTCTTTATTTGGGCGAGGGGGAGAGGGAGAACTGACAATCTGTCAATGCTATTCATTTTCTCAGCTAGAAGTCAATCACTTCATCCCTTTATGCAGCTTCGTTCCTCAATGCTGTTCTTTCTTTAAAACTTTACTCCTCTCTTTTTTTCTTCATTCATGCCATCATCATAATTGAGACATATTTATTAAAATTTAAAATTAAGCCTGTGGAAATATGTATATCATATTTTAATACCTAAACTTAAATATGTAAACAAACAAAAACAAATGTGAATCATTCTCAAATAAAAACCATTCTTTTTCTTTTAATGCTTCAAGTTTTGATTTAAAATCTAGTTAACAAATGGTATTGTATTAGTTTCAGTTGTAGAATTTAGTGATTCATCACATACAACACCCCACTTCTTATCACAAGTGTTCTCTTAATCCGTATTTAACCCATCCCCCAACCCAACTCTTCTCCAGCAACCTTCGGTTTGTTCTGCATAGTTAAGAGTCTATTTTGTGAAGTGTCCCCCCCCAACTTTGCCCATCTTCATCTGCTTTCTTTCTTAAATTCCACATGAGTAATATCATATGGTATTTATCTTAGCACAAACATTTTCAAAACTGCCTCTTTACACTGATAACCTCCCTCTTTCCTTTAGGAAAATAACATCTATTACTGAAGTTTCTAAGTATGTTACTAAGGACACATTCTTCTAACTCTATGTCAAATGAAGTGGAAATTTCCAGGTGTTATTTTCAAGTTCTGTATTCTCAAAGTTAGGCACCCATGACTAATGAAATCCAACAGCAGGTGAGTGCAAGGGAAGAAAATTATGTCTGAAATTAATCACACCTGTAAAATATTTAGCCACTGAGAAAAACACTGGGATTAAAAAATGTTTTCTCTAAGTTTTCTATCTTGAAACAAAATGTTTCTAAATCTATCTTTTAAAAAATTCACATTTTGACATTTCAATGGGAAATTGCATCTTGTTTGTTTCTACTTTAAAATTATAGTTTATAAGAAATTTAGTTCTTGAATTTAACTTGAATTCATTGGAGCATCAACACTGAAATCTGATAAAAAATTATGCCTTTTCTAATTTTAATAAGCTCTATTTTTCTACTTCATCCAGGTAGATGAATCCTCATAAACTAATAATTTAATTGATTTTTTAATCAAAGCAATATTTAAATGATTACTTCTGTAATTGACAAACTTAAGATGTATAATTATGCTAAAGATATTTCTCATCTCAAATTATTTATACTACTTTAAACTTCATATTGTATCTACTATGTAGTGCTCTGTCAATATATTTCATTGACTCACAAATCATGGAAGTAAACCACAAATTCATTTCTAACTATAGTGGGAATTTACATGTGAAAAGAGCAAGAATTAATAGACTCTAGTATAGTGCTTATTTAATATCGTTTTCATTTTAAATCCTACTAGCAAGTCTAATAAAATGTATTTTAATAACTTTCTATTGATTAAAAACAACATCATTGCCAAGTGAAAAATAAGGAAATTTTAACCTTGAGAAACTGTGTTTTGGGCTATTTAGATTTACAATTCAGAATGATAGGAGTTTAGTAAGAGTGCCTTTGAGAACAAGTAGAACTTGATACTGTGTTTGTGTGTGTGTGTGTGTGTGTGTGTGTAAAACAAGTAAGAATAAAACATTCCAACAAACCTTATTAGAAGAAAAGCAAAACATGTTTTATATTTATTTATTTTGCATTTATTTACACTTAACCTGTAGATAATACCCCAAGTCATTGCAGGCACAGTGACAGACACTGGTGGTACAAAGGTGATCAGGGCATTGATGACCCCTTCAAGGAAGGCATATTATACCTCAACTCCTGGCATCAGAAAATCACTAGATAGTTAAATATATATTATATAAATGTTTGAGCAAAGTAGTTAATCTCTTCCAGATTAGGCAGAAAATGACTTTTATAAAGTTTTTGATAAATACTGTTGTAGATATTTTAATTATTGAAAATTTAAAATTATAGAGAATTCTTTGATAATTATTCAATGATACATTTATTCTAAGCATTTACCTAACTTCTACTAATTTTAAGATTATCAAATTGTCCTTCATAAAACTCTATTTACATGTCAGTCTTTTTCACAGAAGCCTTGAATTACTTTGAAAAACAAATGGATGAAACTGAAACTTCTTACCTTGTCATTTTTTGTCTCTCAGAAATGTAATCAAATTGGGCTTTCCACTCCTACTCTAAAAGGTACCAAATATGCCTTGATAGATAAACTCTCATTGAGAGACATGAATTGATTATGCCACACTTATTGCTTATAAGAAGTTACCCAACAAACAGACACTCAACAAATATGGTTAAACAAAATCTCTGGAACAAGCTACTCTACCCTATATATTCAGGAACTCATTTTGGAAATAAAAAAGACCTGGTTGAGGAACTATATATCCAGAAGAGATAAGTGCTATGCTATTTTTTCTTTTTACTGTGATTACCATTTATTATGTTGTAGATTTGAGACCTTCCACTGGAAAGATACCAGAATTCTATGACAGAAAGATAGGGAATTCCAACTGTTACTTCCTCTCTCTACCCCATATTGCTTTCAGCTAGAGATCAGTCAATGATTAAGGAACAGTCTAAGAATATGATTTATGAGGATTTAGTGTTTTAATGACTGGTTTCAAATACAGTATGCAAAACAGGCCTCTAATGTTTCAAACTTTCAGAGAGCCCAAGATAAGTTAAACACTATAGCTTCTGATTGCTAAAATGATAATAAACATTGTAGTAAGAGGGAGCTGCTAGGCTGGGATCTGAGGATGAATATTAATGCATTATTAAGACAAATTATTTAAATGTAAGCATATGTTATATGGGAAAATACAGAAATAATATAATTTAAAATGTTTTACTTGAAAAACTAGCATACTGATTCTGTGAATAAATAAACCTGAAAAAATATCAATAATTTTCAAAGGAAAAATAGTTACATCTAGGCCTGGCACTAATGTCCCAATTCTCCAACCGATGTAATTTGAAACGGCAGCAATATTAAGCCTTGACTATTGATGATGGCACCTATGCTGAGTGTTAAAAGAGTGAAAAGTTGATCTGTAAATAAATTGAAATGATTTGTTTTCAGTTTCCCCAGACTTCAATAATTTATTTCCCCCTTTTATGCATACTTAGTATCAAAAGCTATGCTATATATCCATTTCTTCATTCTATTTTAATGTGGCATATTATATTTCCTTACATCTTATTATAATGTGTCCAAGCTAATCTATTGTGACATTGCATCATGTGCATCACATCTGCACAGGTGCTACACTTGTCCACCTATGGAATTAAATTAGAGAAGTTTGGCATATATCTAGTCATGTTTTACATCACTAATTGGATGTGACCACTACACAGACTGCTGTGCATGATACTGGACACTTGTGAAATTTTTGACCAAAATGAAATTCTTCTCTGATATTAACATCTAGTAAAAAGTTAATATGCATTTTAAAGGAAATAATTTTGAGTGTATGCCCCATTTATTTGCTTGTTTGTTTAAATTGATTTATTTAAGAGTTCTCGAATTTCCATTGTTTGTTTGTTGGTATAATAACACTAGCCTTTTCCTGCATGGAAAGATGAAGATAGCCATCACCTTTAAAAACTCTGCAGCTGGTTTCAATTTTCAGCAAGTCCCAGCCCAAACAAAGCAACAGAACAGACTGTATAAATGTATGAAGGAAGAGAGACCATAGGATAGCATGCTCTAATTCTTTTTATTCCTTTCTCTCCTTTTAGTATCTTAGGGACACTTCAGCTCTAATGCATTAACACAGTTCGTTGACCCACTTTCAAAGCTGTGGAGTAGGTGGCTATTTTGTCTTTTTCTCTTCATCTATATCACTTGTGTTTGATGCTTGAGAGTGACCAGGCATTAAACTGTGGTGAGTCGGGATTATCCTAAGCGTATTCAGCAATGAAAGAAATGAAGCCATATCTATTAGGACTCTTGAAGGCATTAGATAATCTCTGAAGCATTCAACTGTTAAGACCTTAGTCCAGGGAAACGGTAGTTTCTGTAGGTCAATGTTTTTGAAAGATTTTTATTCTCTTTTCATTGAGTCAGATATAATGCAATAACTGTTCCATATAAAATCCACTCATTGTTCTTTGTTATGTGTGGTGCTTTTTTAAATGTTAAAATACTAAATATATTATTTTTTGAGGAATGCTAAAGTTCAACACTGAATCCTAAAAAAAGTATAATTTTAATGCATCCCTATTATTTTTAGGGTCTAGAATGTCTCATTTATTAAATTAGAAAAAATATGACTTATTATTTTTCCCACTAATTCTTATTTTTCCTGCATCTGCTTCGAGTCAGATGATTGCAAAAGATTGGTATATGTAGAGACAGGTTTTAGATTGTCAACTTTATCACCTAAGACAACCTTTACAACACTTTGTAAACATTTTTGTACAAAATGCAAAATATGCACTAAATTTTTGCAAGAGGTTAATAGGTTTCAGAAAAAAAAGTAAATATGTGGTTAAAGAAGGCTGGAAAGTGCTAAATAAAACACATTTCTATATTGTAGAGTTTTTCATTTCCTGTTTCAAAAGAGCATGTATTAATTTTATCAATAGACATTCATTCATATACTCAATCTTCATATCTCACATTTCTGCAAACTTAAGAACTCATCTGGAATAAATAAGTCACCTACAAGGAGCTCTCTTCTCTGGTGGGGTTCATAACCCTCTGAATCTGGTCTGGACAATGAAAATAGCCTTAGCAGAACCAACCACTCCCCTTGAGTCAACAAAGTGTATATATTGGACATATGAACTAATAAGTAACAAATAATGATTTGTTTGTATTCACTGCTATTTTCTATGTCTGGACTGAATATAGAGTAAGTATTCTGTGTCTGGGACTTCATTATACAGGTCTAAGAATGCACTGAAAGCCATCTCCATGAGTGGGATTCACGTACAGTGGGAGGAGTATATAGTTAATTATGAGAAGGAGTATTTTTGAAAGAGCAGGAAGTGAAACTCAAGAACCTGTAGAGACTGCTTTAGTGGAACATTTTTAGGGAGTTCTTAACTTGAGAAGATAAAGATGTTGTGACAATGGTTGAAAATAGAGAATAGGAGCTAAGATGAGGAGAGACAACTTAAACAAGGCAAGTTGCACATTATGACTGAAATACCCTAAGATAATATTATTTTTCAAAACATTTTTGAATATTGGAATATTTTGACTTAATTATTTTAAAGTTGCGTGATGCTGCGATGGGGCCATCAAGTGGGTGGGTGGTAGAAAGCTACACAAAATTTTGAAGAGTTTTATTAGTTCTTTAATATAATTTATTTAATATATTCAGAAACAAATCAACTTTAAGTATTAATTTTTAATCTCTTGGAGAGGAAGTAGCTACATTTGAATTTAAAATCACCTTTCTACCATACTAATATTATCCAATAAGCTGCAGTATTCATTTATGTGTCTATAACCCATATTGTTAAACCATTATATTGAAAGTGGTTCCTACCTTCAAAATATTATTTTTAAATTATTGCTACCTCATATATCTTCTGACTGTAAGTTAGCTGCACAAGAAGCAAGGAAGATCAAATATATTATCAAATCATAAAATTTTTATACAGTGAAGGATAGTCTTTTTTTAAACTTAGTGTTATACACACCAGGATGCATTGTTTCTATTTTGTCTGTTATTTATACAGGGCTAATTTAAAGTAATCATTATTCCTATTTTCCTGTAAATCATTCATAAACTACATTTTGTAAGAAGGTTATATTTGCATTATGAATTTTCCATATTTAATATTAGTAGAAATATATATTTTTATACTGAAAATATTATTTAAACAACTCTGTGTACTTTATTATATATATTATACTTTTTTTTTCTTTTTTTAAGTAGGCTTCATGCCCAGCATGGAGCCCAATGCAGGGCTTGCACTCATGATCCTGAGATCAAAACCTGAGCTGAGATCAAGAGTAAGACACCCAACTGACTAAGCCATCCAGGTGCCTCTAAAACTAAATAGTATTTTTAAATGAGGGTTTGGTATATAATTATGCTGATATTTTATTTATCCTCATCTCAGTAGATTCTTTTCAATATTAATAAAAGTTTACAACTGTAATACAAGTAGTGCTTAAACTTATCCCCCTATCTCTTCTCTAAAATTACATTTCTGAAAAATACCTTCTATGTTTAATTGGGTCATTGGGGACTGTTGCCAATTACTGAAAAAAACCCAATGTGATTTTGCTCATCAATTTCCAGTAAATTATGTTGGAATGTAAGAGGAAAGCCAAGCAATCTATGAATTTTGTTCACATTAAAATAGTATTTGGAGGTAAAATTTTCAATATAATTCCTGGGAAATTTACATTTTTCCTCCAAGTCCCATACCAGGAGTTATGGATCATATGAGTAACTTGAATAGTTTAACAAGTGTCTAAAAATAAACTATTTTTTCTTTAAATAAGAAACAAGTAGAGAGATTAAATGGAGACAAAACACTTTATGGATAATTTCAAAATTGTATTGTCTTCCAATGTGCTTTTAAAATGAAACTAATGCTCAAAGTATCAAAATGCAGGACAGTTTAATCATAGATGGTAGAAGCCTTCAGAGCTTTTGATAAAGGCAATTAATATATATCTTGAAATACCCAATGACATTAACTTCTGTGGAATAAAAAGGGGTATAATGGTTGTAAAATGATTTTTTGTTTCATGAAGGATCATTACCATTTTTCATTAATGCTAGCTTTTTTCCAAAATTATACATTGATTAATTTTTTATATATGTATTCTTTTGTGTATATAGTGCAGGAGTGTGTGTGAATGCATGTGTACTTATGTAATTTTGTGTCTACCTTTCTTCTTATAGTAGAGAAAATCTAAAGAGCAAAAGAAATTGTTGTTGCTGTTTTCTGGTAAGCCATAAAAGGCCAATTTTCTTAACTAAATGAATATCAAAACAATAGGAAACTCTAGAAAGCAAATGAACTAAATTTTATGATTCCTGAAAATGATGAGATAAGGTTTAAATGAGTCACATAAAGCAGCTAACAATTATTTCTATGAAGTAGTTATTCTTTTAAATCTTTTTTTTTTTTTTAAATTTATTTCTAGGAGAGAGAGAGACAGCGTGAGCAGGGGAGGGTCAGAGAGAGAGGGAGTCACAGACTGAAACAGGCTCCAGGCTCTGAGCTGGCTGTCAGCACAGAATCCAACGCGGGGCTCGAACCCATGAACCGCGAGATCATGACCTAAGCGAAAGTCGGACGCCCAACCGACTAAGCCACCCAGGCGCCCCTGAAGTAGTTATTCTTGAGACTACTCACTATGAAATATTAAGGATAGATGGTACTTCAATGGATAAAATTACCTATCAGTAATACATTCCACCTAAGTATTTATATTTCTTTAAATCTTGAGGCGCCTGGGTGGTTCAGCAAGTTAGACATCCGACTTTGGCTCAGGTAATGGCCTCACAGTTCATGACTTCAAGCCCCGCGTTGGGCTCTGTGATGACAGCTTAGAGAGTGGAGCCTGCTTTGGATTCTATGTCTTCCTCTCTCTGTCCCTTCCCCAATTTTGCTCTGTCTCTGTCTCTCAAAAATAAATAAACACTGATAAAAAAAATTAAATCTCACCTGAATTTTCCATCAACTCACAATTATCTATTAATCATAGTATCTTGTAATTCGAAGAAAGTGTAGAGATAGACATTTGAAGAGAAAACCACACCCCCAAAAATCAAATACTTTTACATATCCTAATTCATTGGAACTTAGTATGTTTAAACAAAAACAGTTTTAAAAGCAAGTTTTGTAAGAAGATGGCCCTACCAACATTGAACTCTTATATTAATGTAAAATCTACCTCCATGTAATTTCCATCTATTTGTCACAGTTTAGATATTTGAAATTATAAAGGTTAAGCAGAATCACCTTTTCATGATGGGCTCACAAACATATTAAAAACCTTATTATGCCCCTCCTCAGATTTCCCTTATCTTTGATAAGCACCTTTGTTTCCTTCTACTTGTCCTCATATTCATATTTAATTCCCTTATCAGCTCTGTGTCACTATTTTGGGTATTTTCTCTGTAATTAGTCAATGTTCCACTTTAAATTACATATTGGAAAATATAACACCCATTTTTTTGTGAGTAACAATAATGGAATCTTTGATTTCAGTCATCTTAACATACTTAGGCAAAGTCTAACTATTGGAATAGAAATGCTACAATTCAGAAACTACCTTAGAAATATTTACTAAATTGATTCAGAAAAAAAAAATGCATCTGAAGTGCAAGCCACACAAATCCAGGCTTCAAAAATGACAGTGATCATCATGCCCATTATCAGAAGAATATTGTTTGACATGATTTTCCAGTATTTGTAATTGTTTTTAATCTGTCATCTGTGCTCCCCCATATGACCTCATTAATCTATTTTGCTCAACAAGAATAAACAAAACCATTTTATATTTGTGGTCACCTTGCATAACAGAAAGCCATAGCCCAAATCACTGAGTACCCTAAATTATTCCTTTCTAGTATGAGTAAAACAAACAAGAGCATCACCGTTTACAGAGCCTAAGAGAAAGACACTGGGATGCTTATTCTTGAGTTACTAGCAAGTGCCCTTGAGAGGTCAGGGATGATACTCATCACCTGGGAAATAGGTAATAAATTGGTAATGTGTCCCTGGCACCTGGCAAGTAGAACAAAGGTAAAAGTGAATAGTATGAAAAATCTCTTTCCACCTCACAGTGGGCAACCTTATTAGGCAGCTCCCCAATGTTACAACATAATGCCTTAGAAAGGTTTTGTACAATCATGTGAGTTTAAGTTCTTGCAGTCCTGTTTTTTTCTACAACAATGTAAGAAAATAGCCAACTATCATCAAAATAGAAATTAAAATAAATACAAATTATGAATACCATCTTTCATTGAGATTTACAGTGAAGTGCATTTATGCCAATCTCCATCTCACCGCAACTGCTTTGTTAAAAGTGGGCCTCTGACATTGAGTAGAGAAAATGAAACTTCGGTTCTAAGAAAAAATTATTAAGAAGAAAAGGAAATTATGGAACTCAGAATGAGGAAAAATCAACCAGATAGGAACATAAGATAAACCTATAGATCAGCACTATCAGATGGAACTTTCTGGATGTTTTGAATGTTCTCTGAAATGTCCAATACAGTGGACATGCCTACATGTGGCTATGGAAAACTGGAATCTGGCAGTGTGACTAAAGAATTGTTAATTTTAATTAACAATTTTAATTTTAATTTTAGTTAAAGTTCAAATGGCCTCATAGAGCTAGAGACTATTATATTGGAAAGCACATCTATATTCTATGTCCACTTTTACATTCCACTTCTCTCTCAACCCGGTATTTATTAAAAAGCTATATTCTACCTATTATCTGTTAACAAGTAGCAAGTTTTCTTCTGCTGAAAAAGAATTACCAATCCATTCAAACAAATATAAGGGTATCACATATTACATTCTCCAATTTATTTTATAAAGTAAATGTTGGAAATACCTAATGGCTTCTGGGACTCAGCTCTGTCATTAATAACTATATGACCTTAACAAAGTCAGCAGTAATTTGAGTCTTAGTTTCCTCATCATAAAATGAGAGGTCAGAATAGACCATCTAAGGCCAAAAATAGTTATAAAAATATTCATTATTTTATAGGTATCATAGGATGTACGTATACATGTATAATAGAACTGATAGGTATCAGGAGGAGAATCAAGGAAGGCCATGGTATAAAGTAACTGATTGCAAAGTTATTCCTTTAGTTAGGGTGATCAGCATGGACCTCTCTGAGGATCCGGCTTTGGAGCTGCAGCCTGGATGAGAAGTTTACCATGTGGTAATCCAGAGAAAGAGCAGTGTGGTTAAGGCAGAAATCACAGTGAGTACATGATTTCTGAAATGCGCATGAATCAGAAAGAATTGTATCTAAAATATAGAGAACAAAGGAAATAGGGACAGGATATCCAAGCAGAGAGTTAAATGGACCACTGTTATTATTTTTTTTTAATATTTTTTTATTTATTTCTGGGAGAGAGAGAGAGAGGGAGACAGACAGACAGACAGACAGACACAGTGTGAACAGGGGAGGGTCAGAGAGAGAGGGAGATACAGAATCTGAAACAGGCTCCAGGCTCTGAGCTAGCTGTCAGCACAGAGCCGGACGTGGGACTCGAACCCACGAACCGCGAGATCATGACCTAAGCGAAAGCCAGACGCTTAACCGACTAAGCCACCCAGGTGCCCCGGGACCACTGTTATTATTGATTATCAGATAATCACTCCTGATGACCTTGATTTGAAGTTTGCATCTTATTATATCTCTAAGGAGACCAATGAAAATCAAAAATAGGGATTTAATAAACTGATTCGTATTTTTTCAAATAAAATTCTAATTGCTATTTGGTGAATGGACAATAGAAAGAACAAATATGGAGGCATGGGAATCTCAGAATGCTGTTGCAACATTCAGTGATGTCTGAATACATAATCTAGTTGGATGACTAGTATTGCCAGGATATTATTCTGATTTCCCAAAGAAATCACATAGATTTATTCAAATAAGGGACTGTGACAAAAATGTCTAACCATCAATCAAAGCTTTTTACTCTTCTTTCATGATGCAGAGTTAATACTGGGAAGTGGCTACTCAGCCAAAGACTGCATTTCCAAGTTTCCTTTGTATCTAGGTGCACCCTCATGAGTAGTTTTCATGAAAAGAATATGAGCATAAATGATGCTTCTCTCTTCTGTGTCAATGTGATTATGACATGGGTGGGCCTTCATGGTTTTTGGTATTTTTTTTTCCTTTCTCTTTTTTCCAGATATCTCCCACCTCCATCAGGGAGACCCCGGAAATCATGTCCTTAAAAACTGACAGAACCTCTTTTCTCCTGGGTCTTTGAATGGCTGAAGGAGAGCCTCCCACAGGCCCAACAACCAGAAATACTCATGTTAGGATGTCAATTGGCTAAGTACTTTATTTGTTTTGTATTAAGCTTCTGATTTTTTTTTTTTTTTTACAGTAGCTAGCCTTTCCTGGATTAACCAAGAACTACTACATAGCAATGCCTGGGCCATATGTTATAGATACTTTTCAGTGTAATTCTCCATGTGTTCAAGTGGAAACTAATCTTAAGACATCACTGGGCTAATGGCTGACTGAAATCTAAACCCATGGTCCAAATTCTTTGGAGATCTAGTTTAAAAAATGATATCAAAGAGGATCACTTTTTTAATTGTCAAAAAGTAGAGTTTGAAAAATTAATTATGCAAATCTATATGAAGTCACAAAAAACCATAATATAGAACTTATTTGATTCATGATAAAATCAAAGCATTAGAGATAAGAATTTTCATCTATCTTTCTTTCAATCTTACAAGGAGGAAGTTGTTAGGCAATACTTCAGGTAACTTTAGGCAGTGCAAATACTACAAGTGCAAATCACAGGGGCCACTTAAAATATTTCCATTCTTAATTATGTTTGAACACTAAAATCAAGGCTAATTTTTCTTTATCTATAGAAACAACTCTGTTATCATGATCTTCATACAGAAAGACTGCAGAAGGAAATATTCAAGTTTTAGGGAACAAACACTTGTACTTTAACACCAATTTGCATTAAATTGCTTGAACAATCATCAGAACCTGCACTGTCTCACATTCTTTCACCTTAGTTATTCACATAACAGAATTATGTTTGCCTGAAAATAAAGCCAATTTTATGGACAAGACAGATTGACTTCAAAACTTACTTTGAGAAGATTTATGAACAATAAGGTTTTTATTTAGAACAATACAATATTTGAAAAAGAGCATCCATTTTCTTCTATGCTAAACAAGCTTTACATTTCATTTGCATTTCTGCCACATTTCAGCAAGATTGTATGTTCAGAGAGCTGATGTTATGACTAATTTCATTCACATTTAAGAATAAATGTAGTCTGAGAGGGAAAAAAATTAAAACACTAAGTAGTGTTCTAGAATAGGGAACAGTAAAGACAACGATTTTCTGCAGCAATCTAATGTAGAAAATTTTTTAAATCACAGGATTATTGTGGGAAGCATTTTTGGTTGAGATAGTATTTGCATGGTGCAGCACAAAGAAGTAGACAGAGGTTGAAAAAAACTGAAGACAAAATTGGGAAATAGCTAGTTTTCCTACAGATACATTGCTATTTTCTCTCCCCATCTCTGTCTCTCTCTCTCTCTCTCTCACACACACACACACACCTCATGTTATTTCTCAGATGCTTACAGTTCTTCAATGAGTTTCACTCTTCCACTCTATAGATTCCATTCTCTAACATAAATTGTTCTCCCATTATCATTATTCTTTTTATCCCCAATACATGATCTAAACTGATTCTTTCATCAGGTCAGTGATACCCATTCAATCCACCTCATCTCTCTTCCATTTCAATGACAGACATCATAACTGGTTATTACAAGCTCCTGTTGAGCCCCAGATACTGACTCAAGCTATCATAATACAATATACTTTAGGCATCTACTACCTATTGTCTGAATTACTATCGTAGTGTCATAAGGCAACAAATTTACTTTAATAAACAAATAAATAAATCTTCCAAAGGACTTTTCTTTTTAAAATATTTTAAAACAGTGAAAACAAATTATAAAAGTTTAAAACTTCCTTGATGGCATTCACTACCAGATATGGAAAAGGCAGGTAGGAAACAACTACTAAACAAACACAATGTGACAATGATGATGAAAAGATACACATGCCCCTTTAGCCTAGCCTGCCAAAATGGTGGGAGGAAGACAGGCAAAGAAGAGTTTGTTGAAAGAGAAACATCTGAAGTGAGGTTTGAATTATTACCAGGAGTTATTTAGATCAATAATGACACAAAAGAAATACTGAAAGAAGAGAAGAAAAAAAAGGAATAATATGGTTCAAGATTGCTAGAAATATCTCTTATAGATAGGACTTGATAGTTTGGAAGGAGCAAGATTTTTTGAAAGGACCAGCTCAAAAAAGAATGGCTAATTATATTATGTTGGCAAATGAGTATTGCAATGTTGGTTTTAATATGTATGTGAAGAGAGAATATCCAACCAAAAAATATATCATTTAATAACCACCACCATGACAAAGTGGACTTTTAATCCTATCCTCTCCACTCTGCCACTGCTAGGTCTTTAAAGCTGAATGTCCATTCATGCAATGCCTATGTGGGGAATTTTGCTATGGTGGCATTTTTTTTAAATATTTTTGTCAAGGTTTTGCTATTGATATAAAAACAAGTTGTAAACATGCTCAATAGGATGTAACTTTTAAAGCATTTATCTGAGTATTCACTTCAGTATAACATTCTACATAAGAAAGTAGAGGCCATTATTTAATTAATGGATTTATAAATATATTATCTATGAATTTTGGCTATAAACTTAAAGCAAGCTACCTGTTGAGGTCTGAAAGTACTGGTTTTATTACATTATTTGGAAACAAAAACTTACTAGAGACTTGGGTTCTTGGAAACCCTATTAATGTTTTGCTGAGATTTAGTGCAAGATTCTCTTTGGGAAAATATTTGAAAAATAGAATTTACTATTAACACAAATTATTAATTTAAATGTGAATGAATATTAAAGTTCTCATTCATACATTAGCAAAGAGGCAGAACAAATATAGATCCACTCTGAAGCCTGAAATATGATTCAAATCTGAGCTAAGGGAATTGGCAATGTCTACAAGGAGGCTAAGGGCCATGATGGAAGAGCCAAATATTCTTTATATAGTTAAAAATACCAAGATGGCATGTGGATGAATGACTTTCAACTTTTAGCATTTAGACAAACAGCAAATTAGGTTAACAGTTTGAGTTTTGGCAATATAAATATTGGCAAATGACCAAATTTTACTCCAAAGTTGCAGAGGAGATTAAAAACTTTGGAATTTGGTGCCAGGACATATCAAAAAGTATCAAAATTTTATATTCTGCTTGAGCAACAGTAATATAATTTCAACACTTCATCCTTCAAATTACTTTAGAAAAGACAATTTCAAGAAACTCTAATGGACATGTCAAATTATTTCGAAAGGTGAAAATAGATAATTTACATGTTTTGTGTGTCATTTAAAAAATATTCAAGTCAGAAATATGCTAGTCACAAGAAAAGTGAAACAAAAAGCTCAGTCTTTCCTTAGTAGGATCCTTCAAATTTGTTTTTGAGGTAAATTAGATTAGACATGTAAAAATTCAATGAGAATTTCAGGTTGTCACATGTTGACATAATTAACCATGTAACACACTATTATTATCACTGATTTCATTATTCCTACAAACAAACTTTTATCTGTTCAAGGACAGATAACTAACCCAAGAGTTCAGGTCCCTTAAAGTACAGAACACACTTTTTAAAAAGCGTAATATTTTAAGGGGATATCTTTTATGTTATGTTATGATTCATAGTTTTTACTATCATTTTTATGATAATTTCCTGTACACAGAAAATGTTTCACCTCAATGAATCCCCCAAATGATTTGAGACTCTAACAAATTACAATTGCTTCTTCTGAATTTAAATGAATATAACTTCGATAGGAAGTTCCCGGAGCATTTTACAATTATGAAAATAGAAAAAACTCAAAGTAGATATTTCATTCCTTATTTGTAAAGGATAAATGACCTCATAGCAGAGATTTTAGGCAACAGTGAAGATCATGCAGACATAACTAATTTGGGTGTTTTCTTCTTCAGGGAAATGAAAATGAATGCTTATATCTATAATTTGGTGCTAACCACCTGAGGCCCTAAATTCTTAGTACAGTCTTTCATCTTTAAAAGTCGATGTTAATGAAAAATGTTTGGAGACGATAGTGGCGATGGCTGTACAATGTGAATGTACCCAATCCCACTAAATATTTACTTACAAGTGGCTTAAATAATCTTGTTATGTATATTTTACCACAATATTTTTTTAGGTTTTATTTATTTTTGAAAGAGAGAGAGAGAGCAAGCAGGTAAGGGACAGAGTGAAAGAAGGACAGAGGAACCCAAGTAGGCTCTGTGCTGACAGCAATGAGTTCAATGTGGGGCTCAAACTCAAACTGAGATCATGACCTGAGCCAAAGTTGGATGCTCAACCGACTGAGCCACCCAAGTGCTGAGCCACGTAAGTGCCCCTACCACAATATTTTTTAAGTATATGTTGCTTTCCATACATTTATACTTACATATAAGTACCTAATAAATATCTATCTAATCATATAGAAATAAGCATTGCAAATATATTCATCTGTTATTTTGCCATTTATACTAAAGTATGTGTTTCAAGAGTATTTCACCCACTAAAGATAAAAATAGTCTTCTGAAATGGTATTTTTTTTTCCTTTATGCTTACCCCCTTTTTTCTTGTCTATAATTATTCCTGTCCCTTTCCAGAGCAATACATCATTTAAATTACGATTATATAAATAAGTGTGGCTCAAAAAGTGAGTTATTTTCTCAATCACTTCTCTAAAACTGTTCAGAATGATCATTGGCTAAACTGGAAAACTAGCAACAGTTCTTCAATTATAGTTGATCTTGATGAAAATAAAGGCATCTCTTCCAATATCTGTTTGTGAGATGTGTGCAATAAAGTTATCACAGCATGGTATACTGGTTCAAATCTCTGCTCTACCATTTATTATTCATGACTCTGGTAAATATTTAACCCTTCTGTGTCTCTGTTTCTTCACCTGTAAACCAGGGATAATAGTATTAATTACTTCATTAGTTTTGGGGAGATTAAATGAGTTAAAGCTCTCTTAGAACAATGTCAGACACATTATCAACTTTTATAAATGTTATTCAACATTACTCTTATATCCAGTGTGAAAAAGCTAATGATAATACATTTAGGTTATGACTGTGTCTACTATGCTCAAAATGAAATCAGGATACTGAAGTAAAGAATTTGACTATTACATTGATCAAATAAGCAAACTGTCTTTTTTTTTTTTTTTTGGCATCTTAAGAATAAGGGAAGGGAAAGAGTAACTTCTAAAAGTTTCAATTTGCAGACACGTCTCTTTCTCCCTGTTCTTCCCCACTGCATTATCTTTGACAAAGCTTTTGTCTCGTGTTGTGGCATGTTGCAATTAGCAACAATTAATTAGCCTTATAGAAAACTGGTAAAAAGCTGATTTAAGCTCTTCTTTTTCTTTTTTTTTTTTTCTCTCTTTGTACCTTTAGAGCTTAAGGTTTGTGAAAAAGTTCATCATGCAGGGATTTTCTTTTAATATACTTACCACAAATCCAATGGATGTTTTACATAAGATTTATTTTCCCTTTAATTTCATAAAGCTTTTAAAAAATAATACTTATCATATCCCTGCTTCTTGAATTGGGTACTTTATTTAACTGATGCATAAGATTTCTTATTTCACTGTTAGCTTATGATTAACACTACCATTATTTTCAGGCAAAGTAAATATAATAATTTTCTTTTAGGACCTCTAATCTTAATGAACTGGAAAAATATGATTTGCATGCAAAGTAATAATTTCATAGTTAATCAGAAATGTATGTTATGTAAGTGGTCTACGAATAGGTATTACTTTTAGTTTTTATTCCTTAACTTTCTTATTGCTTTCCTTATTCTCTGTCCCAGAGTACATCAGTTAAATGTCACTGATCAATTACTCCTATATCTAAAAAAAGCTTAAGGGTGTAGAATCAATATCCCACTCTGGAAATCAAATTACAACTCCTACCCTTGAAATTTAATTATACAAAATAAGGACCTGAGAGGAAAGGTTAGTTCTGCCAAACTGTAATATTATAAAGAAGAACAATATTGTTATTATTTAAATGTGAAGTGATTTTAAAAATTAAGACAGACCATATCTAACAAGTGTTGCTCTACTTGTTAATGCATTATTAGTTCCTTGTGGGTTTCCCTTATTCTATTTATTAAATCATTGAGAATTCTGGGTGTAGAAGAGATTAAATCAGTAATTGGCATTTATATTTAGTAGAGACTGTTGGTTTCTAAAATGCTAAAATCTACCTATTATAAAAACAGAATCTATTTATTTATAAGTGATATTTATTAAGCATCCTTATGTGCATTGTCTTCTGATACTGCAGTTTGTGAAAATGGTCAAAGTAATTCTAGTTTTTGATGTATATAACCAGCCTTGGGTTATGTTTTCATCTTGGCAGATTCCCTATATACCCTGATGAATGACTTCATCTCTTGGTGTAAGAGGTCTTTTATTTCAAAATTGCCTGACTTATCTCCCAGGAAGATTCTTACAGTCGTACATAGATCTGATAATATCTGCAATGAGATTTGGTCTTCCTCAGTTGGTGTTCCATGGTTAAAGCAGCCCAATTCCCTTTATTATAATCATAATTTCATGGAAGTATATTGGCATAAGATTGCCTCTTAAAATTACTCAATCACAAAAGAACTCTTAAATTCTGAACTCTCTTCATTTCCCTCTAGTCTGTTCTCCCATTTCGGGGCATTTTCTCATTTCATTAATAATATAACAGCTTTATAATTTCCAATATTAATAAGGGCCTATGTATTGTATGCATAGTTCTATTAGAGTCTGTCAGTGCATATGTGTATAAATCTATTTGATAAGAATTTCACCCATCAGCAGTCATCATGTTTTAATATCTATGTTAACTAATTTTCTTCAAAATGATACACTTTCATAACAACAATTTGAGAAACTTGTTTCTCCACTTCAGTATAAGTATTATGCAACATCCTCCTTCTTTCTGAAACTTCCTGAGCATTCTCTACATTCAGTTAAAAAACAAAGTAACACAACAGATTACTTGGCTCTTTCATTTTATATCAGTTTTGGTGCCATTGGCCATATAATGAATAACTTACAAATGGTAATGATTTGCCTAATAGATGCTATTTAGTAGTCCTTTGTTACCAAGGCAATAACTTTACCCATATTCTTATTTTAATGAGCTCCATGTTTTTCTCCTCTGGTGACTTCAAAAGTTAGAGTCATGAAATAATTCAATATCAGAGAAAGAAGAAAGTCGTGTCACCATTCACAAGAAAACAAACTAAACCAAACACTGAAATCACTAAGACGCCAGTTTCCATATTTCATAATCTTTTAAGTTAGTTGATTTCCATCTAGGAATTACACTTTTTTAGCAGACACACTACAGTCATAATCAATTTGTAGATCATAACCCATTTTCTCTTCTTTAATTTACGTATGGAATTAAATCTATTGATTACATGTTTACATTTTCCATAACATGCTTAAATTCTATAATTATTTAAAAGCTGTGAATATCTAGTGTTTCTCCAAGCACTACAAATTTCAACTGCAATACGTGTTTTCATGATCTGTCCTAAAATATAAATGCCAAAATTTTTCTTTTATCCTCAGAAGTGAAACAAATTTGCATAGCTACATTATAGCAATTAAAAAGCTACATAAAGTTTATAATCAGGGAAACTAAACATAAAATATATTTGTAAAAAAAAAAAATGTAGCTCAAGACAATCTGACCAAAAGTTAAAGTACTAGGAAAGAATATGTACTTTATGTGAATTTAATAATACTTAAGACTTTAATGTATAAAAAACTATTAATCATACGTGGACTATTTGTATTCAATGGAGTTAAAACAGTTGCTTAGTATTTCAAAAACATAGTATGCAGCAGTCATCTTTGCTCAAATTGAACACTAAATGTTTCACTTGCTAATTCTTACTTGCTGTTACAGTTATTTTTAACACATTGAAATTGACAGGCCTTCTTTATAAAGAAAGTAATTATCTTAGTGTTTAAACCCATTAAGCTGAACTTTACCCTTAGACAATTCTTGTAGTCTTACACGTACAAAACTAGAATATTCCAAACAATGTAGTAGAGGTTACATGTTAATGCTTAAGATAACAATAATTAAACCAACAAGTTGAAAAGCAATGCTTTTTTAAATACATACATCACAACAATTAAGAATGATGGTGTGTATGCCTGTGTGTAGCTTACTGGCTGTTCTAAATTGGCTGTCATTCCTTTGGACTCATATAACTCTTTATGGAAAATCCACTTAATAACAGCTCATTTAAGATCAAGATAGGTGGCAATTTTCTATAATCAGTGCAACTTCACTTAAAGCTAAATCAGTCGATTCGATCTTTCAAAGTTATCTTTCCAAGGACACTAGCAGATTTAGTGGTCTTTAGGTATTTGGCATACCTGTCTTTTATTTTAGTATTTTAGTTTTCAAGGTGAATGTTCTAAATTTTCCATGACATCATTATGAAGACTGCAAATTATTTGTTCATTTGTATTTGATTACTGTAGGGGAGGTAACTTCATTTTCCATTTAACACTTAGTTACAAGTAGAATCTGTTATTCTCACACAGTGTTTAGAACTTTTTCTCACTATCTAAATATATTTGTAACTCAGATATTTATTTTTAACATTTCTAAAGCAACCATGACAAAAAATAAATAAATAAACCCCCACACCTTTACCTGGTGTTTCAATGGAAAAATCTCTGAAATCCTTTAACATCTAAATCTATTCACACTGATGGCCAGTATATTGCTATCACTCTTAACATAGGACATACAATATCTAGTTATTATCAATGATTGGCAAAAATTCTATGCCCTATGCAAATCCTTTTATAAGAAATTGCAATTTCCTTAATGGAAAAATATTTTTGTAGATCAAATACAGTTAAATATAAGCAAGTTCATATATTTCAATCTAATGCATACACACATATGAATTTATATATACATCCACTTATATACTATATAACTATGATATTTATAATATAAAACCACCACCCTGCCTATTTATGGGGTTAAGAACACAATGCTGAGCAGTATGTATACACTGGCTTTAATCATTTGCCTCAATAAATATTTTGCTCCTCTTTTAGAGCTGAGGAAACAGACTTAGGACACTTAACATCGCTTGACCTAACTCACACAGGTAGGAAGAATCAGAGGAAAGATTCAAACTCAGGCTGACTGACAACAAAGTTTGTAGCTTTCTACTCCACCATGCTTCTCTGTATATGGTAGTCATTCAATATTGCTGTGTATTTGATTTTTCACACTGTTAACCCCAAATTTCAGGGATGGTTTCTAGGAAAACTGACAAACTATCTATTGCATATGCAATACAAGAGTGACAGTATGTATTTTTGCCATCATTTTAATACATTCAGCCTCTCAAAATGGATGATTTCAATCTTCTCAGGGGAATAGTTTCAATGTAAACTATAATCTGAGCAGATAGAAAAGATGAAATCGCTAAGAAGAGGAAATGAGATATACAAGCACCAAGTCAGCACATTAATGCCTCACCTTGCTCCTGTTAATAAGAATGGTTCATTTTCCCAATAGCTTCCCTCTCCACTATCTACCCAATGAAAAAACTATCGTTAGCAAAAATGAATACAATGGCTTCTTAAGTAAATTTTTATTTAACATTTTCTGTGATCCAACACTTCGGTGTTGAAGAGAAAAATACATAAAGAAAAGAAAGAATCCGGGCGCCTGGGTGGCTTAGTCAGTTAAGCGTCCGACTTTCGCTTGGGTCATGATCTCGCGGTTCGTGGGTTCGAGCCCCGCGTCGGGCTCTGTGCTGACTGCCAGCTCAGAGCCTGGAGCCTATTTCAGTCTGTGTCTCCCTCTCTCTCTGACCCTCCCCTACTCATGCTGTCTCTCTCTCTCTCTTAGAAATAAATAAAAATAAAAAATAAAAAATAAAAAGAAAAGAAAGAAGCATCATGAGAATGAAACTGATATCAGAGTGTCCCACAGAGGCAAGGTCATGGGCCTTGCATACTGAAAACTTGCATGCCGCTTAACTTGGGGGATGAATGTTATCTGTGGACTGCTTACTTAATTGGGTCGAAGCTATTTATCCACTGTCACTTGCTAAGGGTGCAGTGCCAAAGGATTCTGGCACGATGGTGTACTTACATCTACTTTTTCTTATTTTTCCTTAAGGCCCTACTATGAAATGACTGGAGTAAATGCTCAGGGCATTACAGTCCTCAGGAAACTATCAAATAGTTTTAATTTCTAAGAAGAGATTTTGCTGACAATTTTGTAAATCATTCTTTTAATTTCAGCAAGTACCAATGCTAAGATTGAACAGTTTTACTTCGTGAGCATTGCTAGATGGCTGAATTTCCTGAACACATTAAACCTTGTTAAAAATAAAAAAAAATCATACTTAAGTTTTATTTATATTTAAATCATCTTATTATTTTATTTAAAAAATCTATATTTTATTTACTTACCTCTTTTATTTTTGAGAAAGAGAGAGAGAACACAAATGGGGGAGGGGAAGAGAGAGAGAGGGACAGAGGATCTGAAGCTGGCTTCGTGCTGAAAGCAGACAGCCCAATGTGGGGCTCAAGCTCACTAACCATGAGATCATGACCTGAGCCAAAGTCAGTCAGTTGACCAACTGAACCAACCAGATGCCCCTATGTTTTTTAAGTTTATTTATTTTGAGAGAGACAGACACAAATGGGGGAAGGACAGGGAGAGAGCAGAGAGAGACAGAGAGACAGAGAGAGAGAATTCCAAGCAGACTCCTTGCTGCCAGAGCAGAGCTCAGAGAGACCAGCCAAAACAAAGAATAGTCGGATGATCAACCAACTGAGCCACATGGGTGCCCCCCAAAACTATAGTTTATTCACCTTATTTTTTATAAACTTTTTTTTTAAATATATTTTTATTTATTTCTAAGAGAGAGAGAGAGAGAGACAGCGTGAGCAGGGGAGGGTCCACAGACTGAAACAGGCTCCATGAGCTGGCTCAGCACAGAGCCCGAAACCCACGAACCGCGAGATCATGACCTAAGCGAAAGTCGGACGCTTAACCGACTAAGCCACCCAGGCGCCCCAATTCACCTTATTTTTTAAATTTATTGGTTTTCTGACAGGAAAACAGAAACTATGCTAGACATTCAAGCAAAAAGAGTTTTGATAGGAAACTGGTTTCAAAAGGTGTTAAAAAAGGATTAAAAAGTAAAAAGAAGAAATGGAAGGTGTCTGGAGTAGTGACAGTAAAATCCGGATTGGTTATGTAAAGACCATGATACTGTTCATGGACCAGAAGGCAGTATTTGCTGCAGGCCTGCTGAAGTTAACAGGAGATTCCCTGCCTTGAGACTACTGATGCACACAGTGCCTCTGGGAAGGAATCTAAGAGACTGCATTCCCTGAGTGTGCACAGACAATCTTGGACCATGCTGAGGCCTACAAATACGCCTGGTTGCTCTTTACTGTCTGCTGCTGTTGGAAGCTCTACCAGGAGAAGAAAAAAAACAAAAACCAAAAAAACAAACAACAAAAAAACCCAAAAAAAGAAAAAAACAAAAACACAATAACATCCTCTTCCTTCCATGCTGCAGTCTCTCACCAGTGGCTCCAACTGGCAGTGCCTTTAGGGAAGCTAGGAAAAAAGTAGCCTGGAGAATGTAGTTGCCTGCTTTGAGGGGAAACATGGAGCTGAGAGGCAAAAGAAACAACTCAGAACAATTCATTTTATTTTATCTTATAATTCTATTTCATTCTTACATTGATTCATTGAAATGATATCCACAAAGTGCCTTTGGCAGTGTTTTGCCCATTATATAGGCGTATAAGAAATGTCAGTACCATAGGTGAAGGTCTTTCTAAAATCAATTTATACTTCTTGCCTTCTGAAACAAAGGAGACTAAATATAATTTAACTTTTTCTTGATGGCTCAAGGTTAACTTTAGAATATCAGTGTTTATACTGGGACCATTTCTTCAATGGTTTTGAGATGTAACATGATGTTTGTTCCAATGCTAATGATTCCACACTGCTATTATTTAAGGTCTGTTTTGTCTGGTTGCCTTTCTCTATGTATTACTGACAAGCATTCAACAACTCTGTGTACTTTTTAGTGTATATATGCCCCTTTAGTAATATCCTTACTGCTCCTAATTTTTTACAACTTATTTCAATGACTTGTTGTGTGTCAGGAATCAAGATAACCAAAATTTCTAATGTCAGATTTTACAGAGAGGAAATCTAAATGAATCCCTCTGAGGAGGATTTTCCCTATGAGTAAGTGAACCTGTTCAGAAACCATTTTGTCTATGCTATCTTCCTCTATTTTCCAGAGTATGGTTGTTTGCTAAGTACCCTCCAGGTAGTTGAGATGTTAATGTAATATCATTGGCCAGCTAGCAACAGGCTAATTTTTGAATGGCCTGAAGTATATTCTGAATGATTCATCTCATTTAAAAAATTGAATAATTAAGAGAAATAAATCCTTTCTCTTTATGAATACAATCATGGCCTGTTTTGCAAACTTACCAAAGTCTATTGTACTTTGTAGATTATAAAAAGGAGCTTATAGAATCAGGGTATCACACAAATATTTTATGCCTGTGTCTAGACATTATATTAAATAAATGCATATGTGTCTATGCATGTGTATATAAGTACATGTAATTATATACATATATGTTATATATCATAGATTTTACATACTGGCAGGGAATAAGGAGTATCTGAAACGGAGCAAAACTGAGGAAGGAAATATTTTTAATGACCCTAAATCTAATGATATCATCAAGGAAACTCTGACACATCCCTCTGTTGCCCTACAGTAGGACATTCTGACCCAGTACAATTAATTGTCCACATACTAGAATAGCATATTACTTTTATCTCTGGCTTCTGTAATTCTTTCAACCTTCCATTCTTTCAACCTTCTCACATTTACAGTCTTACTCCAAGTACTGAAAATAATTAGCTCCCATGCATAATTATTAAGACTAAGCTTTACTGACATCTCAAAGTTGCCTTTATCATGCTCTTATCTCTGAATAGTTGTGGCAGTTGAAACAGCATTATTGTACATTTAAAGCATTGAGGTAGAGTTGTGTAGGCCAGAATAAAATAGTTAGTGATACAGTTGGGAGAAAGCCTGTATCTCTAGGAATCCATATGTTTGAAACTCCTGGGAATTTTGTTACTGGTAGAAGCATAAAAAATGATAATTTATATAATAATGATAGTGAATTTGTTTTCTACTGCTGCTACAAAAAAAACTTGTCACATAGGACCTTAAAACAACACAAATTTATTTCATTAGAGATCAATAGGTAAAAAGTCTGACAGGGCCTCACTTGATCAAAATCAAGGTGTCTAGAGGGTTAGTTTTTCTGGAAGCTCTGCTTTGGGCTTGTCTACTTCTATAGGCTTCCCATTTTCCTTTGAACATGGCCCCCTTCTCCATCTTCAAAGCCAGGATTAGCTAGTTAAGGCCTCACTTAATATCACAGTGATCTTTGTTTGTTCCATTTCTCCCAACTCTTGACTTTTATGCCTCTCTTCTATTTTTGAGACCATTATGATCACATTGGGCCTACTTGGATAATCTAGAATAATCTCCCTATTGTAAGGTCAGCTGTTTGAAAAACTTAATTCCATAATTCCATCTGCAATCTCAATTCCTATTTGCCTTTTAACTGATGTATTCACAGGCTCTTTAGATTAGAACATGACCATTTCGGGGATGCCATTATTCTGCCTGCCATAGTCAATAAAGGTAATAATACACATAAATGCTCCCATAGTTTCATTTATTTGTCTTAAAAATCCTATCAGAATGGATGTAGTTGTTCCATTTTATGAGAGAGGAAATAGTATCCCAAGGATTTTAGCTTTTACTGGTACATATTTTTAGGAATTATACATATAAAGCCTTAAACTTATTTGAAGTTTTTACACTGGAAAAGGCAATTAATTAAAACTAAAAAGAAGCTTTAGTATTTTCTTTTGGGGAAACCATAAAACGCCTAAAGTATGGGTTAAAAATCTTTAGTTTTGTGAAAAAGAGAAAGAAAAAAAGGATACTAAAGGCCTTAGATCTGTTAAGAAGTTATAAATGAATATTATTTTTATATTGCCTTGTGGGCATAGTAAAAAAAATCTTATTCAAAATTCTAAGACCTCCTGTGTCAATTATACTTCAATTTAAAAGAAAATCTCTATAGTCTAAAAGCGGTTGAATGATATAGCTGCAAATGTATACTGACTCTTACCTGTTAAATAGCATATATACTAATTTCATCTATAAACTATCTCCCCATCCTCCCTTAACATTATTTAACCTCTTTAAATCTCAACTTCCACATTAATAAGGCAAATTAGTGATTTTATTTTTCAAGGTGATAGTTAAGTGAGATAAATGAGGGAATAATCTTGGATGTAACAGATGCTTAATAAACTGTAGCAACTACTAACATTTACTATCACATGTATTATTGCCACTTGCATAGTATCTAATGCTGAATTATCTGTCTAATAAAGACAAGGCGGGACACGACATAACAGTACCCGATTTTCACCTCAAACCATGTGTAATAAATTTATATTTAATTTTTAAAACATTTCTTGTATTTGAAATTTATTTTGTTCCCTACAAGTTACTGAAACAAAATGAAAATAAAAATCACTGCAAAGATTCTCTCACATAGTGAACACTTTTAGTACTTAGAAATATGCATTTTAGAAAATCAATTACTGGGGTACGTGGGTGTCACAGTTGGTTAAATTCCCTACTCTTGGTTTTGTTTAAAAAAAATTAAAGTTATTTTTATTTCTTTTTGAGAGAGAGAGAGAGAACACGAGCAGGGGAGGGTAAGAGAAAGTGGGAGACACAGAACCTGAAAAAGGCTCCAGGCTCTGAGCTAGTTGAGAGCACAGAACTTGATGTGGGTCTTGAACCCAGGAACCATGAGATCGTGACCTGAGCTGAAGTCAGACACTTAACTGGCTGAGCCACCCAGGTGCCCGACTTTTGGTTTCAGTTCAGGTCCTGATCTCCTGGTTTTTTGAGTTTGAATCCCATGTCTGGTTCCATGCTGACAGTGCAGAGCCTGATTGGGATTCTCTCTCTCTTTCCCTCTCTCTACCCTCCCCTACCCACGCTGTTTCTGCCTCTCTCAAAATAAATAAATAAACTTTAATTTAAAAAAATCAATTATTGGGGCACCTGAGTGGCTCAGTTGGTTAAACATCCGACTTTGGTTCAGGTCATGATCTCATGGTTTGTGGGTTCAAGCCTTGCAATGGGTTCTGTGTTGACAGTTAAGAGCCTGGAGCCTGCTTTAGATTCTGTGTCTCCCTCTCTCTCTCTCTGTCCCTCCTCCAGTTGTGACCTGTCTCTCTCTGTCTCTCAGAAATAAATAAATGTGAATTTTAATAAATCAATTACTATTTAATGAATTGTATGAAAAAACAAATATGACTCACAAATAGATCCACTCTTCAATCCACGTTATCTTGACTTGTAAATAATTTCTTCTCTTACAGAGATAAGTTTACCTGCATTCAGTGTGTCAAACTGTACGAGTGTCTTAGAGTTTGTCATCTGTACGATTTGGAGGTGACAATACCTATAAACTTACTCTGCAGATGTGACAGTGCCAGGGGCCAGTGCAGGACCATCCAGTTGGGTGGGCTTAGAGACCTCAAGCTCACCACAGGAGTAATTGTTGAACTCTAAAACTTCGTGATAAATAGCTTCAATTACCAGAGAAAATTTGAACTACAGTCATGTGCTTTCATTACACTGTACTTCTAATAGTATTTTTATCTAATAAATTATATAGTTCTCAAATTATTATACTCTTCCAGTTGATTTAGAATTTTAAAAGATGCAAAAAATAACTTTTTTGAATGTATCTTTATATGAATTATTTCTATTACTATTTTTAATAATTTATGTAATTGTCAGGGAACCCATTATTTCTCCCAGATTAAGAGAGGTATAGATTAAATAATTCCATGAAAGTTAGAAGATTTTAATAGGTTAGAATAGAGTACTATAGATTATTTAAGTTTAGTTGGTTTTGTTAAAGAAATAAAGATTTAATGTGGCTTGAAAGATAAACCCATATAAAATTAAGATTGTTAATAATTTGTCATATGCCTTTATTTAATTTCACTGAATATTTATTTTCGATTTAATTATGTAATGAAACCTTATGTGGATAATGAATTGATTTCCTTCTCATTAAGTTAAAGCAAGAAACTCCTGATTTAATGTAGAATTCTTAGCTAAGAGCATCATTAGAAATCATATATGAGAGACAATTCTATGCTTATACACATATACTAATTCTATTAATGATAATATTTTTTAAAATTTCACTTAAAATTATCTACTGCTTAAAGTCAACAAT
This sequence comes from Proteles cristata cristata, assembly GCA_017311185.1. Classification (NCBI taxonomy): domain Eukaryota; kingdom Metazoa; phylum Chordata; class Mammalia; order Carnivora; family Hyaenidae; genus Proteles; species Proteles cristata. The sequence goes on from JAESUZ010000815.1 coordinate 2,818,144, forward strand.
GCACTGTTTCCCTAAATAAGCAATTGAAACAATCAACTGTGTATTGAATTTAAATTGGTGAGAAATTCTGGATTAAAGTTACAGAAATTCCCCATATTTAGAAGCACACACACAAGTATTTGTATATATATATTAGTCTATACAACCTTCAAAAATTTTAAAATATAAAGTGATAGTAATAAATACACTTAATATTAAAGCCATGGATTAATGTAAGGACCAAGAACATGAATTTTGTATAACATTGTTCCATGAAGGGAAGGTGAAAATGAACAGTAGCAATAATGACCCGAAGGCCATATTGCTATATTGACTCACCACTGAGTGCTGTTCCTTGTCTTAATAGTGTGATTATTACCTTTACACTATGGGTATTGATATGAGGTGCCTATTAAAGTGGCCCAGGGAAATCCTAATCTCTGATTCTAGTCTCTGATCTTGTATGATCAATGTGGTCCTACATGATTTACTACATATTTCCACTTATTTTTCAGAAGAACAGTGAGGTTGTTATTTCTACAAATATTTAGAAGAAACAACAAACTTCAAAGAACTATCAGAATAAGTATAATAAAATTAATACACTAAGAATAAGGCAAATATGGATCAGACTCGGTCACTTGCAGTATTATACCCTATATCATAAAGGTATTAAATGGAAGAAGAGAATTAAAATCAGTCTGAGGTGGTGTCATTAACAACACTGCTTACATTATTGTTCTTACATTTTCCCAGGAACAGTTTTAAGCTCTGTACAGTATATAAATTCATTTAACCATCAAAAGACCACTTTATAGCAATTCTATTATTATTCCCATTTTACACTGAAGTAGAGAAAGGTTAAACAACTGGCCCAAGATCACCCAAATATTATGTGAGGAAATGAGAATTGCAGCTAAATTTGACTTAGATCCAAAGGCCGTGGTTTTAATTGTATCTGTTTTCTCTGGAATTTATGCCTGCCTAAACCTATCTCCATAGCCTCATTGTGCTTTAGGGCTGTTGTCTGCTTGTTAGCAATTCTGTTCTTCAATTTAAAAGAAAAATGCAAAGTAGTAAATATTTACTGAGCATTGGAGTGTCAAATAGAGAGTTTTGTGAAGTGTAGGGAGAAGGCCAGCACATTGCCTTGCTTCACAGTCTCTGCTTAGTAATTATTTGTTAATTGATTAGTGAGCATGCTACTCAATGAACTGATTGTGAAAACACCCTTGCGAGCTCAAAGAAAAGTAAAGATATGCTGCCATGCACATTAAACAAAGACAAATGTAGTGAAACAAGTTCAGATCATTCTAAACTTGTACATATTTTGCAATCTATTCATCACTTTAGATGCATTAAACCTTGATATTTTTCAGTAATATTTTTAAATGTACATTGGTATAATGTACTATAGATGAGTCCATTACCATGTTATGCTACCATTTATATTCTATACCAACTTTGGATAAGAAGGATATCAAAGCATTATAAACATACTCTCAAATTAGGAATATGAGCCCAAATTTTACCACGTTTTGACAGGTTAATATGCTGAAGATGGTGAGGTATATTTTCAAAGCAGCATGCTCTAATTTAACCATCCAGCTCATGTTTATTTTAATGGTAGTTGCACAGTGAAATCACTAAAAAACATTTTGAACACTCACCCAACTGTGTCTACCCAAGGAAAAGCAATATAATTGAACTAAAAAAGGAAAATAATTATTTAACCCTAGCCAAAAGAATGTTGTCTGCTTTTGCTTAATTTCAACATCCTCATGCATTAGTAGAATATCACAAATAGGAACCACTGTATTATTTTATTATTTATATTATTTTATTTAACTATACATTTAATGTATCATAAAAAAAAATACTGAATTTGGGACAGTCAGTAAGCAATATTGACCTAATAACCAATCAGTCTTTGTTCTTTAACAGTCAAAAATTCTAATTAGTTACAACTGTATTAATTACAATATCAAAAATCCAGTGGCACAAAATTGGGAGATTATTACTTCATCAGGTGGCCTCTTTTCTCAATAACTACTAACATCATATCACAGACAGATTATGTTAATTTCACATGGGCTTTATAAATGGGTAAGACCACATCTCTAAAGTAATGATTCATAAAATCATTTGCAGCTATTAGCCTATAAGGATATGTGCTGGTAGTTCTTTTCTTTCGCTGCTTTGTGTGATACCATCAATTTAAAGTCTAGCTCACATAGGAGATTTATATATGCCACATAATTCATTGAGGGCTGTCAAGTCTTTTAGTTTGGCATTGCTGTGTACAATTACAAATGTCATAATTTGAAATAACATTCAGGCAGGAATTTTCTGAAACCTCTTTTAACTACCTGAGACCAATTATGCATTCTTTAACATCAGTGTTTGCCATAGGAGCAAGAGTTCCATTTTGTTATACAGCTTACGTGAAGTCTCTTTTAAGAGACATGTGCATATGGCAATGTTCTTCCAGCCACTCTTTGTCAGGAGGCAATACACTTCTTTGTCTGAATTTTACCTTGACACTTAAAGGAACTATCATGTGTTTGTACTCTTGCTGCACTCCCTAATGAGGATGTGAACATGCTTACAGATTCTAATTCACAAGTCCTTACAACACCTTTCTTTTGAAAGGAAGTGATATTTCAGTTATCACTGAAATATCTTTCAGTTATTAAAAATTCAGTTGATTATAGAGCACATCAAGGGCTATCATGCATATTTATGGCAACAAAAATACCAATAGGCTATATCACTCTTTCAACAGACATCTAACATGCCATTGAAGGGCAGCAGGTCTTGGACACTGGGCAGTATGAATCAATGTGATTCTCCAAAAATTTATTGAACACTTACAAGGTCCTCTACAAAGTGTTGTTATAAATTGTTGAATGCAATATATCTAATGCCAAATGCATAATAGTTATCAATATGTATTCTAATCCTGTGTTCCTAGAAGTCAGAGAGAAGTGTAGGGGGGTGATGCATATACCCATTAAAGGATCATGTGATATGGAAGAAAAATAACTGGAAAAAAATAAAACAAATGAATCAATGTCATGTGTTGCAAGAGATCCAGCTAAACCAGTAATAAACATAACTAGGTAATCCCTGTTCTGCCTCAAAGTAACTACAAAAATGTAGGCAACAGCTATCAATACTTTTCTGAGTCTCAGTTTATTTATACTTTAAACATATCAGTATTACCAAATTTGAGATGCAATATAATTAATTACTATGTTATGGCTATGTTTTGAGAGGTCATCTAGCCCACCAAACCTCAGTTCCCTACCTATGGTAGAAAGTGGGGTTGGTAATAATTGTTTCTAAATCATCAGATTGCTGTGAATACTAACTTGAGTTTTTTAATACATAAAGGACCCAGTGCCTAGAAAACTACCTGTAGCAATTTTTATCACTATCATAATTACCTGTGTGCTCCAAGAAACACTAAGTTTATTGAATATGTTTTGCTACATAAAATAATTAAATATATTTTTCAGCTTTATTGAGGTATATTTAACAAATAAAATTATAAGATATTTAAAGTGTCCATCATGAATATATATATTATATATATTTATATTATATAAAGGATTTCCCCCATCTAGTGCTGTAACCTCACATATTTTTTGGGTTGTTTGCTTGATGAGAATATTTAAGTTCCATTCTATTATAATACATTTATTTCTAAAGTAAACCAATAGTTCTACATTCAAAAAACTTTGAAATGTGACAATTTAAAATCAAATATTTTTCCCCTCAGAACAACCAAGAGCTTTTAATAGGCTAATATGCTCTCTAAATTTCCAAGGAAGAAATACATCAATGTAGTGTTACCCCAGGATTATTTGACCACAGAATTCTCATTTCAGAAACACTGTCTAAGAAGAAACCTATGCCAAAGACATTCTTGGAAATATTGAAAAAGATGATCTCTGAACTAGCTAGGTTTTATGATATTAAGATCTCAAGTGTTTCATATGAAACACCTTTCAGAATGTTATTTCCTTTTGCCATTAAAGAATAAATAACAATAAAACAAGGGGGTATATATTTAAGACAGCTATAAGATGGACCCAGTCTCCACTTGCAGTTTCCCTGCATCAATTTCCCTAGTGGCATTTAGGGCTTGGGAGGGCAGGTTTCTTTCAGGTTTGTGTCTTGCTTTCCTGGCACTTAAATTCCTCACTAATGAATTGAGACTTAAATCTTAAAACCTTATAGTACTCAAGCATAGGCCTTGAATTAAGTTTCAGAGTCATTTTACCAAACAGTGACTTCAGCCACAATGGCTCTGTGACACATAACAATAATCTGACCAGTCATTCTAGTCATCAACAGTGTCTTTTTCCCCCTTTACCTATTCTTTATTAAAAAAACATGTTTGTTTATTTATTTTGAGAGAGAGAGAGAGAAAGTGAGGAAGGAGCAGAGAGGGAGAGAGGGAATCCCAAGTAGGCTCCATGCTGTCAGCTCAGAGCCCAACGGAAGGCTCAATTCCATGGACCCTGAGATCATGATCTAAGCCAAAACCAAGAATCAGATATTAACTGAATAAACCACCTAGGCACTCTCTCCCATTTGCCTTTTCTTAATTGCTTAAAATATGCCTTAATGAAACAACTGTCTAGAATTACTTAGAGCTGATTATTTTTTTCACCATACAAAATTATCAGAATATTATTGACTATATCCCAATGTTATACTTTTCATGTGTGTGACTTAATTTTTTAAATAGAAGTTTGCATCTCATAATCCCCTTCACCTATTTTGCCCATCTCCCTAACCCCCTTCCCACTTGCAACCACCAGTTTGTTCTCTGTATTTGAGAGTTTGCTTTTTATTTGTTCGTTTGTTTTGTTGTTTTGGATTCTTACACATAAATGAAATTATATGGCCTTTCTCTTTTGCTGCCTGACATCTTTCACTCAGCATAATACTCTCTAGGTATTATGAATATTATGAATATTATGATATTAAGAATATCTTCTTGGGGCGCCTGGGTGGCTTAGTCAGTTAAGCGTCCGACTTTCGCTTAGGTCATGATCTCACGGTTCGTGGGTTCAAGCCCCGCGTTGGGCTCTGTGCTGACTGCCAGCTCAGAGCCTGGAGCCTGTTTCAGTCTGTGACTCCCTCTCTCTCTGACCCTCCCCTGCTCGCGCTGTCTCTCTCTCTCCTAGAAAAAAAAAAAAAAAAAAAAAGAATATCTTCTTTATTCATTCATTTATCAATGGACCCCTGAGCTGCTTCCATATCCTGGTTATCATAAATAATGCTGCAGCAAACATAGAATACATGTAATTTTATGAATTTGCTTTTTGTTTTCTTTGGGTAAATATCCAGTAGTGGAATTACTAGAGCACATACTTTTAAGGTTCTGAGAAAACTCCATACTGTTTTCCTCAGTGGTTGCACCAATTTAGATTCCCATCGATAATGCACGAGGTTCTCCCTTGTTTATATCTTGACCATTACTTGTTATTTCTTATCTTTTTGATAGTAGCCAATCTGACTGGTATGAGAGGATATCTCATTGTGGTTTTGACTTGCATTCCCCTGATGATAGGTATTATTTAACATCTTTTCATGTGTCTGATGGCCGTATGCACATCTTCTTTGAAAATGTCTATTCAGGCCCTCTGACTATTTTGTAATCAAAATTGCGTGTGTGTGTGTGTGTGTGTGTGTGTGTGTGTGTGTGTGTGTGTGTTGAGCTCTATAAGTTCTTTATATTAACTCCTTATTAACTAGCTGATTATTTTATACTTATAATACAGTTACAAAATTCACAAATTACTCGTTCAAACTCTTTGCTACAGCAATAAGACCTGCCAGTGCTCCAAATAGTGATTCCTTAAGTTGTTTCAGTCTTTTTCCAAATGATAACTTGAATTTTACATTTACATCAAAAAATAAGTCTTAGCCTTATATTTGCTTCACAAAACAAGGAAATCAGTAGCCACTGCAATACAACCCCTTTCATGTGTAGATTTTATCTTGAATTCTCATTTTACTATTTGATATTTGCAATGAATTTTCCAATTCTGGCTCATTTCTATGAGAGACTGCAGTCATCATATAACTGACTTCAGTAGGTATTGTTATGTATGTATTAAAACTGAGCAAATTGCTATGAAAACTGATCAGAGCTTCCTTGGTGCCAGGCTATAGCTGCTTAAATTCATTTAAATCTTTCCAGTAATACTATGTACTAGGTGTTATTGTTATGGTCATTTAGAAACAAATGATTCAAATACAGAAATTAAGTTACTAGAGGCACCTGGGTGGCTCAGTGGATTAAAAATTAACTCTTTTTTTTAATGTTTATTTATATTTTTTGAGAGAGAGAGACAGAGTGCAAGCGAGGGAGGGGCACAGAGAGGGGAAGACACAGAATCCGAAGCAGGCTCCAGGCTCTCCAGATGACTACCCAATATGGGACTTGAACCCACAAACTGTGAGATCATGACCTGAGCTGAAGTCAGAAGCTTAACGGACTGAGCCACCCAGGTTCCCCTAAACATTAACTCTTGATTTTGGCTCAGGTCATGATCTCATGGTTCATCAGAACAAGCCTGCTCTGGCTTTGTTCGGATAGTGTGGAGCCTGCTTAGGATTCTCTTTCTTCCTCCCTCTCTCCCATTCCCCTGCTCTCTCTCGAAATAAACTTTAAAACATTTAAGAAAAGGTTAATCAAAGATATTATCTTAAGTGAGCCAGGCTTAATCAGACAAGCTCTTTTTTTATTTCCTTTTTTTTTTTTTACATTTATTTATTTTTGAGAGACAGAGTAAGGCAGAGCATGAGCAGGGGAAGGGCAGAGAGAGAAGGAGACACAAACTCCAAAATAGGCTCCAGGCCCTGAGCAAGCATTTAGCACAGAGCCTGACGTGGGGCTCAAACCCATGAACTGTGAAATCAAGACCTGAGCCAAAGTTGGATGCTCAACTGACTAAGCCACTGAGGTGCCCCAGAGATAAGCTCTTTAATAGAAGGTCTTTGAAGGAAAGATTTAAAGCAGCAGAGAATATGTTTCTATGGCTGATTTTGAAGGTAAGACTAGAGGAGAAGGTGGATGTGGAATGACTGAGAGAAAATACATACATACATACATACACACACACACAGACACACACACAGACACACACACACACACACACACACACACACCCTCTATAGTATTCAGTGCAGATGACTAGGCTTTAGGATTCATAATCAGCTGTAGAAGGGGCACAAAGCTACAAAAGGAATTAGCACAACAATTTTATGTTTTCAAAGAACATAGGAAGCTGACAATAAGACACTCATGGAGAATTGACTCGCAATGGTTTTGTAACAATCTGGACATGTTCCGGGTGGAGAGAATTGGGTTATTAAATGGCAGACAATTTTCTCTTAAACCCTATGGACTATGTTCTACTGCCAGTTGATACTTTCAAGTTACTCTCCTTTTATTGGCAGTATACTTAATATATGAATGATGCATCAGGCACCCTAGTTTTCAAATGACCTGCCTATCTGGTTTTACAATGTTTAATGCAGGCCAAGTTACTCTGAGCAAGAAGTTACTATTAGTTGTTTAATTCATATAGTGATAAATGAAAGAAAACCATGAATAATTGTTAATCCTACCATTATTTATTAAGTTATGAGGAGTGTAATGCTATAATTCATTTTTTTCATAAATAATGTATTAAACATAATTCATCAAATTTGTAAACTCATTTCAACAGATGAAACTTAATTTTATTCTATAGTTATCTATCTTTCTCAGTATGGTGTTGGAAGTTACTTGACAAAATATATCGTGAATTCAAATCACTAAATTTGAATTTTGGAAAGAACACTTTCTCTCTCCTTTTTCTCCCCATTTCTTTCTTTTTCTCCTCCTGAGAAGACTGAGTACTAAAACTAATAAGAGTTTGCTCTAATAAGTGAATACGAAAAGTAAGAACAAAACAAATACCTAAAATTGGCACTGCTAACATCACCTTCTGAAAACTGGAGAGAAATTTTCATTTCGCTTCCTTTCCACCTGCCCTCCTAAATATTCCCATCAACAATAAAAAAAAAAATTGAGGACATCAGTAAAGAAAAATTACCATCATTAGAAAAAAATAATGTGTTGTTTTCAATCTTTGCATTTCATGAATTTCTAGTTGCACATAAATGAGGATTACTTGCATACTTGCTATGTCGTTTGTAACCCAATAAAGTTTTTCAATTAACATTAAATTTTATGCTAATTAAAATATGTGATAGAAGGGTTAATCAAAACATTCTGGAAAACAACATCTATCCATTCAATCTTTAAAGAAATGTGTAACAAGCAGTTTGTCATACTCTGGCAAGCTAACTAATGATTGGCTTCTGGTATATTAGGCTGTTATGAAGCTAATAGCACACTAAAAGTCTTCTCTCCATGTACAAATTAATTGCATTCATATGCAATTCACATCACTGTGACTTACTTTGCATTTTGATGCTTTTAGAAGTTTATGCGAAACTTCTTGCACCTTCTCCTTTTATGCATTCACAGCTTTGATTATCCATTCTGTAACCTGAATAAAGTGTAAAGCTGGAGTCTCAGGCAGCCAACTGCCATCAACTTAAAGTAATTTGGCAGAGAGCTAAAATGTTTAGTTAAATCATGGTTTCTATAATTGCCCAAAAGATTTTAAAGGGGGTTCGATTTTTAGATTTTTTTGTTTTAAATTTCCTGTTTAAATACATAGAAAGACTATTCCCTTTGTTATATACTGGTATACTTTCCAAGGAAGATGACTTGTCTTCCTGCAGTGCTGATGTTTCTGACTGAGTTCTAATGTTGAAAACATGAGATTTTAGATTCTATTTTCAATGTGTTTTCCCAATACAAATGGAGGTAGGGAACCACTTTACAATGTGTTTCCAAACTTTGTTTAAAACAATATTTATAAAAATGTTCAGAACTAGAATCTAAAAACCTGAATTTTTGGGATTTTCCAATAATTAACTCACCTTTCTAAAGATAGGAAAAATGTCCTACACCTACACCATCTCTGAAAGACAACACATTTGCCTTCATAGTTGCCTTTTTGTCTCTAATAAAAATAATAACATCTTAACTCATGAAATCAGGTCTTATACAATTAATACCAGGTCTTTTAAACTCAGATGATTTCAAATTTAGGATAAAAGCTATGGAATCTTCTTTCCTTTGGGTTTTACAACATCTAATTAGTTCCCTGTTCATTTTATAATTAGAGACAAAATGATGTAACTTCTTGTAAGAAAGTTTCTTTTTCTAGTGATCAAATCATTAGCACTATAACTTTAAGGGATTTGTGCTTTTTGTTAAAGTTTAGTGCCAAAGTCCTATATGTGTCCAATTGATGATAAAATAACAAGGATTCAATGTTAATAAGCATTTGTAAAGATACATGGATCTGGTAAAAGAAAGGCTTGCTTGTATAGACATTAACATTTGTCAAACAAAATTAGAAATAGGGTACATTCAGCCACAAAATATAAGCTGTTCCAAAGTGAAACTTATGTGTCAACTCTTAAAGCCATCCAAAAGAGAAACATCCCATTTATTTACTGTACCTCTGATAACTGACAACTAAAATTTGGACTGCTTACATTCATGAAGGAAAGGGTCCCATGTAGGGCCAGAACAAGACAAAATTGCCTTTAATTAATCCCTCTTTCTTTTCATAATCCATCCTGAAAACCAATGCTGCCCCCTTGTTTTTCATTAAACAGTTTGTGTGAGTCTGTTGTGGGTCAGAATAATGTAATAGCTTTGCTATCAAACAGATTATGGTATGATTCACATCATTACCCCTTACAGGGTCCATAAACTTAATTAAGTTTTTTTAACTTCCCTCAGCCTGATTTTTACTTCAAATCTGCAAATCAGATAATGATCTCTACACCAATGGACCATGGGGATAATTAAATAAAATTATATTTGTGTATTCTAGTTGCCCAAACTCTAATATGGTCTCTATACAGTTTGCTCATAATTCACTTGTTTTTCTTTATGGGCATATTGGACATACTGTGGCTTTCTTCCATTTCTGTATCTTTGCAAGAAATACTAAAAGGAAACAAGGAAAGGGATTAATTCATGATGAGTCCTTTAATGCCACTGGTAATGTTAGGCTGACATTAGTAGCATAATGTAGTAGGCTAAGTAGTAGCATAACTTTACTTTGGACATGGAGTGCTGTTTCACTACTGAACCAAGATCTTTTGTCTTCTACGGCTTGGCTTCCTGTGTTACCTCACTAACTTCTAGGATCCTAATGACAAAGTCTGTTAACTTTGCTTCATGACCTAGACCTCTCCTCCTTCTAGTGGATAGGATAGACTAGATTCAAATGTATTAAATCATGTCTCACATGCCTTATGTCTCTCACATCATGGCACACAAGAAACTCCATCCTCTACCTGAAAATAGAGCCTCTGAATGAGAAGGTATCTGAATGGCTGAAAGATAGAAATAAGGGCAAAGTAGATGACAAAGTCAAAATGGAAAGTAATATGTAGCTGATTATTTAGAGCTCTTCTTGTCTGATTTTTTCTAACTATATCTGCAAGCAAGCAAGAAGATTCCGTTTTATCCCTTTCTCCAACCTGTGCTGACCTTTACTTGGTAAATATGAGTTGGCTCTTGCCAATGTCTGGATATTATCTTGCACTAGTCCTACATATCCATCCCAATATCCTGATGCATGGACCTACATATAGTCTCTATTTTTCTCTACAAGATTGGAGGCCTTCATATTTTTGTATATGTTACATGGAATCCTGCCATTCAATTCTGTTGTTCCTGCAAAACTTCAAATCTACAGAGTGTCCATAATGAAATTGAAACAATATCCAAATATACCTAATGTTGTCAAAGGCATCTTCAATCTGTAAAAACATTAAAATAATATTATCTACGTTTTCAGACTTTATGGTTTATGACATACATACGCATTCAGATATATGTACATACATATATGCATGTATTATATATTCATATGAATACATTGTATCTATATATGACTATGAACATCTCTACATATATAATGGTAAATATAAATGTATTATAAACTTGATACATTTAGGATATATACAAGACATGTGGGTATATATATATGTGTGTGTGTGTGTGTGTGTGTGTGTGTTTATAGATATATATATTATTGACCATATATGGATATATATAATGGTATATACAGAAAGGTGTGAGGATATGTATGTGTGTGGAGGGCAGTGTGTGTCTGTGCCTATTCACACAGATAAAAGGATAAAGATATAATCTATGCTCCAGGGCACTTCCAAAGCTCTTGAGCCAGTAGTTCTCAAGTGGGGATAATTTTGCCTCCCAGTGGATATTTTGACAATATTAAGACATTTGTGTTTGTTGCAAATGAGAATAAAGAGCTCCTACTGGCATCTGCCGGATATAGGTCAGGGATTTTCTAAACTAGTTATAATGTATATAATAACAGGGTAGCCCCACAGCAAAGAGTTATCAGGCCAAAACTTCAACCATGCAGAGGTTGAGAAACTTTGATTTACAAGTTTCTTTGCAAATGGCAGACATGATAGAATACTCCACTGTCCCCTGCATCCCCAAGGTTAGATTTGTATCATAGCACACATTTAGTTGTAGGCAATATTCTGACTACACTTTATAATCACTTACATCAACTAACATAACTTTTCACAACTTGTACTCAGCTCAACATCACCTGGGAATGACAGTGGTTGATTAGTTGGCATTAGGCACCAATGTTCTTTGCAGGAATAGAAGGCTACATGGTTTTTCTTGATCCATAACTGAAGAGACCACCTCAGGGATAAACATTAATCATCAGATGTAATTATGCTGCTCTCTGCCTCATGTGTTGTGCTATCTTAATTATGACTCCTTTTTTTTCACAATAAGGTAAAAATATTAAGCAAGTTCGCTTGAGAACATATTTTTTCTTCCTTTTAGTGAGCACTTAACAATTACTTGATTGAAGATCTGAGCTGTAGGTAGCTATAATTTTGCAGACTCGTTGTATTATTTCTGGCTTACTTAAGTGTTGACTCATTTTGTACTGTCTGAGAGCTAAGGAGAAATCGTTGGGGAAAGGCTAAAAATACTTTTGAGTTTTCCTTGTGTTGCTGCAATTTGATTTCTCTAATGTACGATCAAAATTGTATTCTATGCACATAAGAATCTCAAAATCTTTCAAAAGAAGGGAAACTCTTTTTTTTTCCCTTAGTGCTCTCAGACTTTGTGTCATTTGATAATATACATGAGTAGGTTTAATACTCAATCATTTCCCAAATCTAATTTGACTGTTGAATGGGGTTTAATTTACATCATGATACAATTTCTCACACCAGAAAGCATAGTAACCCTTTTTTTCCGAGGTTAATGGTGATCTAGCTTAAAGTCTAAAAGATAATTACAAGGAATGTGCTTCAGGTGACAAAGTAGTTTTGACAATCCCAGACTATTGATAGCTTTTTAATTATACTTCTTTCCACCATAAGAGACTACATGCTTTATGCTAAATAGTTTAAAGGCCTGCCCCTGCCATTGTGCCTTTCAAATTAATCCACATTGTAATCAATATTTTTTTTTAATTTTTTTTAATGTTTTTTATTTATTTCTAGGAGGGAGAGAGAGACAGCGTGAGCAGGGGAGGGTCAGAGAGAGAGGGAGTCACAGACTGAAACAGGCTCCAGGCTCTGAGCTGGCAGTCAGCACAGAGCCTGACGCGGGGCTCGAACCCATGAACCGCGAGATCATGACCTAAGCGAAAGTCGGACGCTTAGCCAACTAAGCCACCCAGGCGCCCCTGTAATCAATATTTTTAAGTCACTGATACTCTAGATGCCTGAAACCTCACCCCTCCATTCTACAACTTGTGAAATGAAATGAAAGTCTGGATTGTTAATTTTTCTCATCCATGAAATATAAAAGAGTATCAACCAAGAAATATACAAATATACTTTGACTCTCTTTGTCTTCCTTATTCACTTGACATTTTGTGACATTTAACATTTTTTTTAATTTCAGGTATTTTTTGTTTTGTTTTATTTTGTTTTAGGTGAAAATTTGTCAGTGGCGAAGGTCAAATTCCAAGAAAAGAAGAAGTCTAGGATTTAGTAAACTAGACGGGAAACAAAACAAAACAAAAATGTATTTTATGCAGAATCACTTATTCTTCTGCAAATAGCAGTATGGTTTTCTAAAACATATTTAACTATTAAATAATAGAAAGAAAAAGATGAATACAGGTCAACATATTTATTATCTTTATCTTTAAGTCTAAAGTAATCATTTTTCTTCAAGTTTTTATTTAAGGGTTAGTTAGTTAGTTACCATACAGTGTAATACTAGTTTCAGGTGTTGAATTTAGTGACTCATCACATACATATGACACCCAGTGCTCATCACAAGTGTCTTTCTTAGTACCCATTACCCACTTAACCCATCCTATGCCCACCTTCCCTCCAACAGCCTTCAGTTCTCTATAGCTGAGTCTGTTTTATGATTTGTCTTTTTTTCCCTTATGTTCATCCGTTTTGTTTCTTAAATTCCACATGTGAGTGATATCATATGGTGTTTGTTTTTCCCTGACTTATTTCATTTAGCATAATATCCTCTAGCTCCATCCACATCACTGCAAATGGCAAGGTCTTATACTTTTTAATGGCTGAGTCATATTTCATAGTATATATATATATATACGTACATTTACTGCATATTGTATTATATACTACATATATATACTTTATATTTCTTTGATTATATATACTATATATAATACTGCATATTGTATTTTACACAATATATATACTTTCTTTACCCAGTCATCAGTCAAAGGACATTTGGGCTCTGTCCATAATTTTACTATTGTTGATAATGCTTCTATAAGCATCAGGGTGCATGCCTCTGTTTGAATGAGTATTTTGTATCCTTTGGGTAAATACCTAGTAGCACAATTTCTGGGTCACAGGGTAGTCCTATTTTTAACTTTTTGAAGAAACTCCATGCTGTTTCAGAGTGGCTGCACCAGTTTGCATTTCCACCAATAGTGAAAGAGGGTTCCCCTTTTTCTGCATCCTCACCAACGCCTATTCTTTCCTGTGTTATTAATTTTAGTCGTTCTGACAGGTATGAGGTTATATCTTATTTTAGTTTTGATTTGGATTTCCCTGATGATGAGTGATGTTGAGCATCTTTTCGTGTGTGTGTAAGTGTTCTAAATGTCTTCTTTGGAAAAAAATGTCTGTTCAGGTATTTTACACAGTTTTAACTGGACTATTTGTTTCTTGGGTGTTGAGTTTGATAAATTCTTTTTTTTTTTTAATGTCTCAATGTTTTAAATATTTCTGAAAGAAGGAGAGCGAGTGTGAGCAGAGGAAGGTCAAAGGGAGAGGGAGACACAGAATCTGAAGCAAGCTCCAGGCTCTGAGCTAACTGTTGGCACAGAGCCTGACACGGGGCTCGAACCCACAAACCGTGAGATCATGAACTGAGCCGAAGTTGTATGCCCAACCGACTGAGCCACCCAGGCGCCCCGATAAATTCTTTTTATATTTTGAATTAGCCCTTATAAGATATGTTATTTGCAAATGTCTTCGCCCTTTCTGAAGATTGCCTTTTAGTTTTCTTGATTGTTTCCTTTGCTGTGAAGACGCTTTTATCTTGATGAAGTCCCAGTAGTTTATTTTTGCTTTTGTTTCCCTTGCCTAAGGAAACATATCTAGTAAGAAGTTGTTATAGGTGGTCAAAGGTCACGGCCTGTGAGCTCCTCTACACATTTAATATAATCCCTATCAAAATACCACCAGCATTTTTAGCAGAGCTAGAAAAAACAATCCCAAAATTTGTATCGAACCACAAAAGACCACAAATAGCCAAAGCAATCCTAAAAAAGTAAAGCAAAGTTAGAGGCATCATGATTCCAGACTTCTAGTTATATGACAAACCTGTAGTGACCAAGACAGTATGGTACTGGCACAAAAACAAACACATAGATCAGTGGAACAGAACAGAAAACCTCAAAATGGGCCAACAACTATATGGTCAACTAATCTTTAACAAAACAGGAAAGAATATCTAGTGGAAAAAAGACAGTCTCTTTGACAAACGTTGTTGATGAAACTGGACAGCAACATGCCAAGGAATGAAACTAGATCACTTTCTTACACCACACACAAAAATAAATTCAAAATAGATAAGAGACCTAAATGTGAGATAGGAAAACATCTAAATCCTAGAGGAAAATAAATTAATCAAATCATTACACCTTATTTTTTCAAATTAGGTAAGCCTGATTATTTTGACATAAATTTAGTTCTATTCTTTAGTGTTGGTATAATTCACACAAAGTCAAACAACCATATGGAAACTGAAAATTTTAGTAACATATCCAGATGTTTGACTGGATATATTAGTTTTTAAAATTTTTAATGTTTTATTTATTTCTGAGAGAGAGACAGCATGAGCAGGGGAGAGTCAGAGAGAGATGGAGACACAGAATCTGAAACATGTTCCAGGCTCAGATCTGTCAGCACAGAGCCTGACGCAGGGCTCGAACAGTGAGATCATGACCTGAGCCAAAGATGGACACTTGACTGAGCCACCCAGGCACCCCAATGTTTGACTATATTAAACCAAATCAATTTTTTACTGCTTATTCTCATTTTGTCGAGATCATATTCATTCCATAAATTCTATTCTTAGCACCCAAGTCCATGCACGATCAAATCATGATCTGATAGATCAGAAATATATTCTTTGTGGTTTTTATAAAGAATTTGAATTGCAACCTAGTCCTCATCAGACTATGGTAATAACAGTCACAATATTTAGAGCTTTAGGGAGACTACCTGTTTTAGTACCATCATTTAACAGAAAAGAAAAATGATGCCACAGGGTATCAAATGTCATGTTCAAGATCACACAGTTATTTAGTGACAAACCTTAATGAAGTGTGGTTAGTATTCCACCATACCATTCAAATTCAGAAAACTATTAATTTCCTTTTCTGTAAGTTTAATGGAATTTACAATTGACTTTTAGAAATTAAATGGTAAAATAAACAGAGGTGTTCCCCTCCCTCCTTTTTTTTTTTTTTCAATAAGATAAGACTGGAATAAGACTAGGGAGGTGGAAAAAGCATAGTGTGGAAGTCCTTAAAGCTAGCAATGGTAAACCATGAAATACTTTTCTTTTTAGAAATATTTTTTTTAAATATTTTTATTTATTTCTAGGAGAGAGAGAGAGACAGCGTGAGCAGGGGAGGGTCAGAGAGAGAGGGAGTCACAGACTGAAACAGGCTCCAGGCTCTGAGCTGGCAGTCAGCACAGAGCCTGATGCGGGGCTCGAACCCACGAACTGTGAGATCATGACCTGAGCGAAAGTCGGACGCTTAACTGACTAAGCGACTCAGGCGCCCCCATGAAATACTTTTAAGAAAAAAAAAAAAAAGAGCTCTGAGAGGCAGACTAGTATAGGAAGGTTATTATGGAGGATGGTATCTGATATAGAAAAAAAATGAAAATTATTTGATATTTAAAAGAGTTAACAATAGTGATGTAAAGATAAAAGCAATATTAGCCTTAAAAAGATTGGCACTTAATGCTCTAAGACCAAAATTTGATAAAATCAATTCCATAATTTAGTGTCTATCCTTGGCTTTACACAAGGTATTTTCACTTTACTTTACATTTATATGGAAATATTAGAACATAAATTGTGAATATTAGTTAAAATGAGAATTAAGCCTATATTCATGAATTTATTTATATAACAAATATCAATGATAATCAAAGATTTTTTTTTAAAAAGAGCCATTTATTCTCATTATTATAATACATACTACAGTCTAGATTTATGTGATTTTAAATGAGGTAATTCCTAGCTTTTTGCCATTTTTTTTTTAATTTTCAAGTTTCCCCATCTTATAATAGCCTGATACAGGGTAGGTGCTCACTAAATATTGCGTTAATTATAGAAAAATATTTGTAAATTGTTTGGTGTGAAGCAACAATTTTTCTCTTTGTGCTCATCTATTTATTTGCATGCTTTTGTTGTTTTTTTAGTGTTTTAATAGTTACTCTATTTTTTTCAATGTTTTATTTATTTTTGACAGAGAGAGAGAGAGAGAGAGAGATAGCGTGAGCACGGAAGGATCAGAGAGAGAGGGAGACACAGAATCCACAGACACCAGGCTCTGAGCTAGCTGTCAGCACAGAGCCAGACACAGGGCTCGAACCCACAAACCGTGAGATCATGATCTGAGCCAGTGTCGAATGCTCAACTGACTGAGCCACCCAGGAGCCCCCATAGTTACTCTATTTTAACTTCAAAGCATGATCATAAGATAACTGGGTCTTGCATTTCAATGCTCTGTCATTTGTAGTCTAAATAATTATGTGCTATACATAAGATTTCCTCTGCCTTGGCGTGAAAAAGTTAATACCCATTATGTGGCTAGAATGAGTTATCAACTAGTATTTATGTGTTTTACAACAAATTGTTTGTCACTTTCTCTGATTAAATGTGCCTATAATAACATTATTGTCATCATTCTTCTTAAGTTGCAGTTGATATTTAAATCATGCTGTCTCCTTTTCCTGGAATAGCCATACCATTTTCTAAATAAATATCTCCCTTCAGGTGGAAATGAATAACCAAAAGTCAGCCATATTAGGATGTAGACACTCAGACTCAAACTTTACAACATATGATGGAAATCCATCTGTAATAACTCCCTTTACAGACTATAAAGTTATTCAAAATAATCAGAAAGAATTTATTGTAGAATTTTTCTGTGGTTCATTTTATAACTTTTATTTTTCTTATATTGTATTTTTTTATCTTTAGATTGCTTCTCCAATAATGAAATTCAACCCACATTTAATGTAGCTGTTTTTGTCTAAGTTTATCCAGTTTAAGTTGAAAATAAATGCATCAATCCTGACACAAAATATTTTTTAAGCCACAATGACTACACAAATCACTTTTATCCATCTAAGAAATGTGTGCTTGTCCAGAAAAATTAAGTCAAATGTAGAACTGAATAATTGCTGAATTGGTATTTCTATCTAATGAAATTCTAAGCCTGACTCACACATTTGCCTTAGAAGCTAGATTTGGAGCTTTCACTATCAAGATAAATGTCTACATTCTCCACCTCACATCACTTTCCAAATATATATGCCTTATACATGTATACTAATTGTAAAATTCTGGAATTTAATTAAAAAGCACAGTAAAATTCAAATTAAGTTATAGTTTTAGATTACATATTCCTGGGAATGTTACAACTCTCACATTGCTTGCTTTTCAGTGCTCCGCAGAAAAGCTTTATTAAAAAGTCTTTAAAGTGAGATTAATTTAAGTTTAAATTGTCTCTTACGGAAGTCTTCCAGCTAGCCTGAAGCAAAATTACATCTAATTCAAAATTAAAATAAAAGATTTCAGCCCTCTCAAATCTTTTAACTGGTACCAACCCTTATTTCATTTTTAATTTCCATAATCCACAGAGAAATTAACCATACTGTGTAGACTAACAGTTAGTCTAAATTATTGAATAGGAATGCAAGTGTATGATTATGTGTGTAACTACATGTGTTAGTTCAGTAGTTTAGTAGTAGAAGGAAAAATAAGGTAAATTCACTAATTGTAATACAAGATAACCTTGAGAAGTTCTTTGACTCTTCATTTTTACTCACAGTACACATCCAATCTGTCAGAAAGCTGTATTGCCTTATCTTACATTTTTATATACAAAGTGACCACTTTGTGTGATTTCCAATGCTACCACTCAGTTAGAGTCACTATTGCCACTTCCCTGCTTCTTACAGTACACTCCCACTGGACTCCTGTTTCTATCCTTTCCAACTACAGTCTGTCTCAAAACAGGATCCAGAGCAATGTTTCGTAAACCTAGGTCTTCATGCTCTTCTGCTTAAAATCTCCCATAGCTTCCACCTTACTAGTATAAAAGCAGAGCCTTGCATTGCCAAAAATCCCTATAACATCTGACCCAGGATAACTCCCAGATTTCTACCTACTCTTCTTCTAGATCACCCCATTTCAACTCCCACCTCAGGATGCTTTTTACAGCTGCTCCTACCTCCAGTGCTCCTCTCCAAATATCCACAACTCTCCAGATCCCTGTTCAAATGTCACCTTTTCATCGAAGTATTCCTTGAACATTGGATTTAAAATAGTAATTCCCCCCATTGCCAAAATCTCAACTCCTTTCCCCCTGCTTTATTTTTTGCACAGCCATTATACCTTTCTAAAATATGTAATTTATTATTTGTCATGTTTATTGTTTGTCTTACCACATTAGAATATAGTCTCCAAGAGAGCAAATACGTTTGTTTTGTTATGCTCACTGATGTATCCTCAGCACCGACACAACTGCCTGGCATATAGGCCATCAAGAATAGGTAGGTACAGTCAAAGGGCTACAGTGGCTCATCAGAGAAAATGACCACAAATACTTTTAAAAATGTGTAGAAAGCATGTGATGTTTGACATAAAGCCTGAAGGATGACAGGAAAGTGTAAGAAGTAGGGAAGACCCAAAGCACACTCAGAAGTGTCTAGCTCCTCCAGAACTGGAGTATGCTGAAGGGAGTTATGGAAGATGACATAGACATATTGAAATCATTTGGTACAAGGTCTTGAATGCCAAGGATAAGAACTTATATTTCATATTTATATTTTTTTGTTTTATTTTTTCCCTTACGAATGTTTACAAGATAGCATACTCATATGTTCAGGCTACTAAGCTGGTAAAACTGTTCAGAATAAAACTGGGGCTACAAAAGGATTTTCTATCAAATCATATCATTTCCTGAGTCATTGCATGTTTTCTGCTATTTGCTGGCTCAACTTTACTTTGTACTTTTATCCACACAAAATGTTCAGTGAGTAACTTAGCTAATTAGAGCTTATTTTGAGCCTTTGCATGAAATAGAAAAACTAAAAAAAATTAAAAAAATAAAAAAATAAGTCTTCCCAGTGCGTGAATTCTTGGTTTATGGTGTAGGTTTAATTAGAATTGGATTAGAATCAAGATCAAGGGTGGTCATACATATTCTAATTAATTTCAGGATTTAACATCTGAGCTCCTCTGCAAGTTCAGGTCAATTTTACTTTCTTGCTCTCTTGATTCTTGCTTGAAAAGCAAAGCAGCTAGTAAATGTTCATTCTAGATACTAACTGCAAAGTTACAAAATCTGCTTCCATGAGTGACAGGAAGTACATCTGGCCTCAAAAAAATAAAGCTTTCTCATTTCACTCCAAAAAAAAGTGACTGAATATCAATAGCATAATAAATGTTAGACTCATATTAACTTAGGTGAAAAAACAAACCAACAAACCTTTGACAATGTAGGAAACAAATGTGCTTTACAAGTCCTTAATACTTGGTATTATAATATGTGAGTTTCAATCTAAAGTAACAATGATTCACAATTAAGGATCAATGATATAAGCAATGTTATTCATGGTACTATCAAATACGTGAATTTATTTACTTCACGTAAATTAAGTCCTAAATAACTTTTTTGAGACTGTTTTGGTAATTTTTGTGTCACACTAGAAACTGAAAAGATCCACAACAGTAATACTCGACTTTTTGAACGCATGCTAAAATTTATAGAGCAAACTAATAAGAAAAAAAACACTTGAAGACATATATTTTTAAAATGTGTTTTAGTGTTTTATTTATTTATATTTTTAAATAATTGATTGTCAAGTTGGTTTCCATATAACACCCAGTGCTGATCCCCACAATTGCCTCTTCCATGCCCATCACCCCCCTTCCCTTCTCCCCCACCCCCATCAGTCCTCAGTTTGTTCTCAACATTAAACAGTCTCTCATGGTTTGCCTCCCTCCCTCTCTCCCCCATCTTCCCCCTTCTTCTCCCCCACAGTCGTCCCTTAAGTTCCTAAATGTGTTTTAGTGTTTTAAATATTAATGCTAATAAACTATATATTAGTTATCTTTCAAGTATCACAGCCGCTAATGATATCTTTAAGGAAAGTAGATACAAGTTTAACCTCCTGCTGCAAGGAGAGGTTTTATGTACTTGAATCTGATACTCATGATTTGGTGCTAGCCCTAATTAGAGTATAACTTCCTATAAAGAACTTCTGGTAATATATAATTTACTCATAAAGAATTAGCAGCCCTATGGAATGTTGCAATGACATTTAAAAGGAAAAATAGAAAATAATAAAAATTAACAAAGGTTCATGAGTTTCACTTTTATAAGATGGAACATAAATATACTGTCTATTTCTGCATAAAGATGAAGAACATATTTAAATACTCTCCATCAGTTGACCTTTTGTTTCATTGCACGATATTTGTCCTTGTTAAGCTCTAGTGCCAAAAGATTATTGCATTTTAAAGCCATTTCAAGGCTAAAAATATTCAGAATTTCTAAGTTCATAAAAATGTAAATTTGCATAAAGTGATTTATACTCTTAGAACACAAGAAGTATGAACCTAAGATTCTTCTTATTATATTAGAACTTGTGAATGTCAGATCAAAATTGTATATTTTTATTATTATTTTTATAGGCATATAATGAAAGTTTACTATATTGTGGCCAATCCTGGACCAATGAAATCATCTCACTTTGTTTTCCAATACGACAGAAAAAAATAATGTAAAACCAGCACTCTACTGTGAACCTTTTAATTTTTTAAATGTTTAATTATTTTTGAGGGATGGGGAGAAGGAGGAGTGAACAGGACAAACAGAAAGTGAGGGAGACACAGAATCTGAAACAGGCTCCAGACTCTGAGCTGTCAACACAGAGCCTGATGAGGGACTCAAACTCATGAACCACTATATCATGACCTGAACTGAAGTCGGATGCTTAATTGACTGAGTCACCCAGGCATCCCTACAATGAACTCTTTTTTTTTTTTAATGTTTTATTTATTTCTAGGAGAGAGAGAGACAGCGTGAGCAGGGGAGGGTCAGAGAGAGAGGGAGTCACAGACTGAAACAGGCTCCAGGCTCTGAGCTGGCAGTCAGCACAGAGCCCGACGCGGGACTCGAACCCACGAACCGCGAGATCATGACCTAAGCGAAAGTCGGACGCTCAACCGACTAAGCCACCCAGGCGCCCCTACAATGAACTCTTTAAAACATAATGTAGAAAAATCAACAATGAAATACTTTTCAATTAATAATAGATAGAATAATCTCTGCTGTGTTTACACTTGAACAGTAAATTATGTGAATTTGAAACACTTGTATTTACTTTTTTGTTTGTTTTGTTTGCTTTAAAAGGTGAGTAGTCTCTAAAAGAGATGTATTATTTTTAATAGCACATACTCAAAGGAACTTTTCAAGTCTAAACTAATTTAAGTGTAAGATATTCTAAGTATACTCCTTAATTAAACTTTCTGTTACCATAGGCAGTAGCTAATTCTATGAAATTGGTTCTCATTAAATCATGTTAGGACTGCTTAGTATCCAAATCTCATACCTTTATGATGACGTGACTAAAAGATCATGGCTAGATATCCATGGATGCCAGGTGCTACAATAGTGCAAAAAGGGAGCATATCCTACCAGATGGATTCTATCTGAATCTACTGGAAATGTACCCTCGTCTGTGTCTCTTTTAACAACCTTACTTTCACTCCCATGTCAGCCTTGAGCTAAAATATCCCATAGTATCTAATTTGTGTGTTTACCTTTGCCCAAAGTTTATTATATGTAATAAATTGACTAAATAAATATATTATTACCTTCTCCCCAACCCAACGTCAGTATCCCAACTTGGCCTATCACTATTTTCAGTTCAATTCCTCCTTTCGTGGTATTCACCTTAATTCTTCACTTCATTGCTTTGTAGTGATTTTATAACTCAACTCCTGGGCATGAGGTAAATGACTCAAACTCATGTACTCTTTGATTTAATAATGGATTCCTACGTTATATCTGGAATAAAAATTCCAGTAAAGGTATGTGCTTACCAAGAGTATATGCAGTTTATTTTTTTTTAATTTAATGTTATATTTATTTCTGAGAGAGAGAGAGAGAGAGAGAGAGAGAGAAAGAGAGAGAGGCAGCTTGAGCAGGGGAGCGTCAGAGAGAGAGGGAGGTACAGAATCCGAAGCAGGCTCCAGGCTCTGAGCTAGCTGTCAGCACAGAGCCCGATGCAGGGCTTAAACCCATATACTATGAGGTCATGACCTGAGCTGAAGTCAGACGCTCAACCAACTGAGCCACCCAGGTGCCCCTAGTATATACAGTTTAGAACATGGTAGAAATGTTATTTGGTTGATTTTGCAAAAAATGCCACTATCAAAGTAAAATAAGCTAATTCATGATATGGGAACAATGGGTGTAAAGGAAAGATAGTACTTCTTCCAGGATCACTGACATTTTAACATGAGACTACTATATACATCATGCCTTGATCCAATAAATAGATCAAGAGTAAAATTCCAGGCACAGTGAAAAGCTGAGGAAAAGATAGTTTGAAGTTTGAAGAGTCACTTTTAATTCTCTAAACTCATGGAAGTGTTTTCATTTTTCTATTGTGTGCCAGTCTAGCTCTGTCTCTCAAGAAAATTTATGTGGTTATTGAATAGGTATCTTCACCCCCTTCTTTCTCAAGGGTTGATTTCCATTTTTTTAAATAATCCTATTGTTTCTGCCAAACAAGACTCATTTAGTATGTGTTTTGAGATACATTCTTAATCTCCTTTTAAGCTTATTTTATTTATTTTGAGAGAGAGAGAGAGAGAACACAAGTGGGAGAGGGGCAGAGAGAGGGAGAAAATTCAAGTTCTGTCCGTGCAGAGTCTGATGTGAGGCTCAAATCCATGAAATTAAAGACTTGGACACTTAACACACTGAGCCACCCAGGTGCTCCACATTCTCAAACTTTTAACAAAGCAATATAGCCACATATGAATATAAATTCCATTGTGGTGCATAGCTGTGCAAAACATTGAAATAGCTGTGCAAAAAAAAAAAATGTGAATGACTTTATTCTCACATTGCAGCTGTGAATGGAAGAAATTGTTTGTCTATTAGGTCTAAATAGCCTTATGAACAATGGGGGGTCGAGTTCCATTGTGTTAGGATGTAATTAATTGTAAGAATCAGATTATCATTTGGTTTAACCATTGAAATCTACTTAGTAACTGATTGTTATGGCACAAGAAAGAAACTGTTGTCATTCTTATAGCATTTGCTAAAAATCTAGTCTGTTTTCTAAGCAAGTGATGACATTGCTGATTTCAGATATAGAGGGACATGAATTATTTTGGATGAATTAATTCATTTTGTTAATTCTTTAGGAAGTTATGCTTTTGCTATATGGAAGCACTGGATGGACATCATGGTGACTGACATGAAAGCCAAAATGAATTAACAGTGACCAAGGAAGATCTTGGTGACAACCTGAAACTGTTAACCAAAGAACAGTTCCACATCCATTCTGCAGATGGCTTATACTTTCACTACAATCGTACTGATTAGATATGCCACTTTAAGATACATCACACACTAGGGCACTAGCCATATTCCCAGAGCAAGAGTGCCTATTATCTCCTCTCTCATCCCACAACCATCCAGCACACAACTGTAATCCATAGACTTTATAATCATTGTTCCAACATCAGATCTCTTCCTAAATCAGGGCTTCCCAGAGCATGGAGACTGTCTAATAACCCTCTCTATTCTGGTGGTATCCTAACTCCTTTCTCAGCTAAGCTTTCACATTTCAGAAACTTCAACAAATTAGGGCACTGGTTCTTAATTTTGCCCTGCATCAGAAACACCTGGAAGATATTAAAACACAGATTGCTGACTCCACCTCAGATTTTATGATTCAGTAGATCTAGGGTGATATCCTCCAAAAATGATGGGGTCCCATCCTTTTTCAGGTAATTTTGATACTGCTGGTCCAGGAAGCAAACTTGAAGAATAACTACCTTAAGACCTAGTTTCTCCAACTTCCTTCACTTTCCTTGTTTGCTTGTCATGTCAATCAACAAATGAATTTTTTTGTTTCTCTTTGTTTGATTGCTCTTGAGCTACCAAATTTTATGGAAAATAATACTAAAACCTATATATTTGGCCATCTACAAACTCATGTTAATTCATTTTCAAGATTTTCACTGCTACTCTATAATCTGTCTTTTTTTCTTTCCTTTTCTATTGGATTAGGTACAACTCTTTTTATGAGACTCCACTACAAAATCTACACCTGTCTCCCAATTCACATTTGAACTCATTTTTCCACCCAAATATTCAACAGCTATTTATTAAAGAGATAAAGGGAACACAAATAGTGTTTCTGTTATAATAGGACTTACATTCTGGTTTGGAAAAGTGAGAATAAGACAAACAGATGTTGAACGTAATCTAGGTAGCATGGGGAAGAAAAATAAAGAAGGGAAACTGATTTTTGTGACATGCTTCTAATTATACACCTCATTTTTATCCTGGAAGGAATTTTTCCATGTATTATTGAGTACCATTATTACCCTGTCAGCCATCTTGCCTCTCCTTCTTTACAACCTCTCCCCATTCCAAACAGGTTCCCCACTCAGTCAATCAACATGTAGTTTACAATTCTGAAGAATGTTTTCTATCTGTAGTTTTACTGCAACCATTTTTAGTCTTTTTTTTTTCGTATTTTTTATTAGGAATAGATTAATAGCTAACGATCACATCACAAATTCCCTATAGGAAATACTTGACCAAAAACAACACTATAAGATCAGAAAGCTATTCCATCAGCATACCAACTCTATGAGACAAGTGCTTTTAGTACTCCTATTTAGAAAAGAGTAGACTAAATAAAGTATTTTACAAAGTCATGGGAATTCGAATCCAGGGAGTATGTCTAGAACCTGGGCTTTTTAATAATAGGAGTGTAATAATAACTGTGATTAGAAAAGAACAGCATAAAGTGATGTGACTGCAAAGAAGAACAGGATGCTCACTCCTCATAGAAGACGTGGGAAGAGGTCACCTGGGTGGTTCTTGTGTCACTTGGTAGTTTGATGCAGTCTTAGGTTAAACATTCTTCAAAAAAGACAAATTTATTTCTCCCAAAGGAATACATTTCAGACAATGTGGGTGATAATATATTGATGAGTTCACGGGTCAATTGATTTTCAATAACATCTAAATAGGAAAGCTTTACATACTATGATGAGTAACGTGTTTCATCATTTTAATGGAAGGCTAAAGCAGCTATAGAATGTAGCGATGACAAGAATGAATAGATTTAACTTACTACCTGGCACTGTCCATAAATTTCCACCATGCACTGCCTACCAACTCAAAGATAGTCAACAGGTAAGCCCACCTGTCACGAGGGTGAGAAGAAACAAGAGAAACAGAAGACATTGACTAGATCTGATGGTTATGTGGCCCATGAAACACATTATAATCTTTTAAAAGATCATCATTCCAAAATCTTGCCCAAAAACCCCACATGCTTTATTTTTTACCTATTTCTTGGGAACTGTCAAGACATTGTCACATTTAAAACACAGCAGCAGCTGTGCAAATTTTGATAGAAGTTGATTCACATTTTCACTTCCATTTTAAACTTAAAGAAAACATCTGTTAACATATGAGTTTTATGCCTGTGCTTCAATCAAGTTGCATCATTTTTCTTTCTTGGCTTATATGCAAAACCATATTGAGACAGGTGAAAAGGAAAGCCAGTTTCTATATTCATTGTTTTGAAGGATAGTTCCTACAGTGAGGCCAGCCATGTCATGTTATAATAGTCACCATCCAGAGAGAATAAATCTATGTGATAAATAGCACCTTGGGTCTTTTCCAAATCATCATTTCTTATGAAATGTATTTGTATATGAAGGTGTGTGTGTGTGTGTGTGTGTCACACACACACATGCACACACATGATTTTTTTTCATCCCAAAAAATCTCTAGTGACTATATTTAATAAGCTATATTTCAATTAGGTAAATTTACTAAAAGGCTAACTTAAATCCCTTTTCCCCAGATGGTGAAGTGAATTGACATTTATGTTATATCCAAACAAATAAAAAGCCCTTCAGGCAGTAAAAATTATATTTTGGTAGGAGTGGAGAGGGTGCTGTTTTCTGAAGGGTATAACTCAATCTCTTCTGAAATAAGCAACATTGCAGAGAAGATTAAAACATGAAGCTTGACTATTTACATAAAAACATAAACATATTTTTTTTGTTTTCAAATATGTAGCTTCTAGAGCTATTTGGGCCAGGAGTGGGTTATTTTTCATGAAATTTCCTCATGGTACATCTTGTCCTCCTCATAAGAAGAATTGCCTTTCTCCTATGACAAGGAAAGAGAAACATGAGCACTGAGCCAAAATTTCTCAAGTTGACAGCAACTATGACTTTTATGGGTGCTAAAAGAATATGATCTATTCACTTGTTGCAGCTAGAAAAGATTTTGTAATTCATACCAGATTGTGAAAGGTCACCCTTACTCAGGTGAAACAGATGAAGGGAATTTGCATGTGCTTTGTGTGCAGAGAATGAGTAACATATATTTGCCCACATGAACACTGTTTCCTATAGATAGTGGTCAAATTGCTGTGTCCATCTACTGTTGATGAATAGAGGAGAACCAGAATTTAAAAGATCCAACAGACTGTCTAGTTCAATCATTTCATTTTGTAAATAAAGAAATTTAGATTTGTAGAGGTTGCTCTTTTTTTCAGATACTATGCTGGAAATACTGTAAACTCATTATTAGTATCCAACATTCCTGTTTTTTTTTAATCTTTCCATTATACATTCAAGGCATGTTTTTAGTTTATAAATATGGAGATTGCACAGTAAATATAATAGGAAGGACATATATTTACCTTTCTCTGTCAAGAAAATGGCACCAAAACATGAATGGGGTGTCTATTATACTGTCAACAGACTCACAGTACCTTTATCAGTGCTTGCTATGTGCTAGGACCTGTTCTAACTCCATCACATGCATATACCCATTTATTCCTTGACATAACCCACTGAAGTATGTAGTATAATTACCATTCCTTAGATTAAAACATGTAGTAATGTCCCCAAGACCCAACTGGCTTGAAAGTCCTATTCAGGATGAAACTTAAGAGTTTGTATCTTCACAGTGACACACACTCTCTCCTCCTGACTTTGAAATAGATACAAAGAGAGACAACAATTATTTTATTTGAAAGCTATATGTTTGCTTAATTGACTGAGGGTAGCTATATTTTCAGGAGTCTGAGTTAGATTATGCAGACTAGTACCTATTTCAACTTTTGACTCATTATCCAATGTTAGGGAACACTGACTAAGGCTTGTGCCTCATTTTATTATTAATTATAGCACAGAACTTTAAAAAAATATTAGCTCATATTAATCTTTAAAACTGACTTAAACATTAATTTCCTCACTAACTACTTACTGAGTC
Source organism: Proteles cristata cristata (assembly GCA_017311185.1). Classification (NCBI taxonomy): domain Eukaryota; kingdom Metazoa; phylum Chordata; class Mammalia; order Carnivora; family Hyaenidae; genus Proteles; species Proteles cristata. The sequence continues at coordinate 2,846,607 of JAESUZ010000815.1, forward strand.
CCTATCATGTTTAAAGACCAGTCCTAGTCTATGAGCAAAAACAAAGATTGCTCTTGTCCTTAAGGAGCTGGACAGAAGGGATACTTTGTCCAGGTGACGCAAAAAAATAAATAAATTCGGCTCTAATAAAACTCTCTCTTTCTAGTGTGCAGTGCAATGAGTTTGACAAATGCATGGAGCTGTGCTACCCTTCATCAGGATACATAACAGTTCCATTACCTACACTTGTGCTGCTCGTCTGTACTTAGGCTTCCCACTGTCCCCAATCCCTAGCGAACAACTGATCTGTTCTTCATTCTTACGTTTTGCCTTTTCCAGAATGCCATATAAATGGAAGTACAGAATATGCACTATTTTGATCCTGGTTTCTTTCATTTAATTTGATATGCTTATGATTTTTTGTGTGTATCAGTGGTTCATTCCTTCTTATTGCTGAGTACTACTCCATTGTATAGATGGACCAACAGTTTCTGTACTCATTCATGATAGAAGGAGATCTGGATCCTTTCCCACTTTCGGTAATCATGTACAAAAGTGCTATAAATATTCACATACAGATTTTGTGTTAACAGTTAACATAAAATTACTCTTAGGTTAATTCCTCTTGGGTAAACGCTTACAAGTGGGATTCCAAGGTCATAAGGTCATTATAATTTTACCTTTATCTTTACCTTACCTTTATAAGAAACTATCAAATTATTTTCCAAAGAGAGTGTAACATTTTTTCACTCTCATCAGCAATGTATGGGAGTTCTAATTTCTCCACATTTTTCACAAGCACTTGGTATTGACAGGTTTTTACTCCCTTCCCCCACAGCATTCTAATAGGTGTGTGTGTGTGAGTAGTATCGCATTACAGTTCTAATTTAATGACTGATGATGGTAAGCATCTTT